>JAIOJX010000029.1:141184426-141779426 GCA_022376925.1 Tragulus kanchil | reverse complement strand
ATCTCCTCCCTCTCTCCTTCTCCCTCTCCTTCTCTGATCCACACTCCCCCCTACCTCTCTTTCTTTTAAGTAGAAATATAGACATTTCAAGTCTAAACTTTATCAAAAACACACTACTTTGCATAATTTAAAAGGCAGTATCTTGCAAAGTTCTGGGGTTCACTGGGAATGTCACAGCCCCACGTCTTGTTATAGAAGCACATCCACAGCGTCATCTGATGCTGCAGCTGTTTCCAGGTGGCAGCCTTGGGGCCACCTCACCTCCTGCTGGGCCAGGGCAGGATGGCTACACAGATGACCTGGGAAAGACACAGGCCATAGTCTGTGCCACAATTTTTAATCCCTGGTTTTTCCTTCCTATGATTCTTGGCGGATCCTGACAGCATGCTCTCCACACGCTCCTCCTCTCCTGCAACATCTCTTCTTTATTCCCAGGAAATCCCTACCACATCATCCTTAATAAATAATGATCCAATTTATTGAAAGGCCCGTTTTCTCCCTGAAGACTCTGAAAAGAATAACTCCAATGAATACTTTTCTTGCGAAAACAGTTTACATTTTCTGTTTTATGACCAGAAAAAGAAAAAAAAGCAGACAGTTTGAGTTGTGAGGCTTTAGGTGGATGCTCAGAGCTTTCAGAACACAGCTCTGCTCCTCCACCAAATGCAATGAAAACACTTGACCTTTTGATGCAGGGAAAAAGGTAGTCTCAATCAATGATATAAGCAAGAAGGAAGAAACAGCTTACATTTTTAAAGAGAGGAAAGAGTTCAGAAGAATCAGAGAATGGGAGTTACATCTAGTTGTGAATAGACAATGATACAATGGGATCAAAAGTTAAGATGAGGCTGTTTCAGAGGCTCTTCCTAAACCTACATAGCAGGATTACTTAAATGTTCTGTTTAAATTTTACACTGAAAAAGGATCAAATGATCCTTTTTTTTTCCTTCTAACTCTGGAGAAGCATTCTTTCTCTTGTCATTGTAAGGGGAAATGTCAATCCCTGTTCTAAATACGATTCAAAGTTCAGGAGATCATTCATTTAATGAAGCATTTAAGGCTTCAGTTTCCAACAAGCAGCCATTCTGTTCTTCATCTCCTCCCTCTCTCCTTCTCCCTCTCCTTCTCTGATCCACACTCCCCTCTACCTCTCTTTCTTTTAAGTAGAAATATAGACATTTCAAGTCTAAACTTTATCAAAAACACACTACTTTGCATAATTTAAAAGGCAGTATCTTGCAAAGTTCTGGGGTTCACTGGGAATGTCACAGCCCCACGTCTTGTTATAGAAGCACATCCACAGCGTCATCTGATGCTGCAGCTGTTTCCAGGTGGCAGCCTTGGGGCCACCTCACCTCCTGCTGGGCCAGGGCAGGATGGCTACACAGATGACCTGGGAAAGACACAGGCCATAGTCTGTGCCACAATTTTTAATCCCTGGTTTTTCCTTCCTATGATTCTTGGCGGATCCTGACAGCATGCTCTCCACACGCTCCTCCTCTCCTGCAACATCTCTTCTTTATTCCCAGGAAATCCCTACCACATCATCCTTAATAAATAATGATCCAATTTATTGAAAGGCCCGTTTTCTCCCTGAAGACTCTGAAAAGAATAACTCCAATGAATACTTTTCTTGCGAAAACAGTTTACATTTTCTGTTTTATGACCAGAAAAAGAAAAAAAAGCAGACAGTTTGAGTTGTGAGGCTTTAGGTGGATGCTCAGAGCTTTCAGAACACAGCTCTGCTCCCTCCACCAAATGCAATGAAAACACTTGACCTTTTGATGCAGGGAAAAATATTTCTTGAAACAACTGTCAAGCACTTGGAGCTAGGGAGAAGTCCTAGTCTAGCCTAGGGATGTTGTTTTTTGCCTTCAAATCAGTCATGCAGATCAATAATTTAGCTAATGACCGACCTGAAAAGGTATTTTTCTTTAGAAACCCATTAATCAATTTATGAGCAACCCAAGCACATAAGAAGATGTACACATTCAATATTTCATTATTAAATGCTGTAAGGTAATACATATTATACTCTAAGAAATACTGTTCTAAAAAATCTTGGCTCAGCACAGGAAACTATACTCAATAATTTGTAATAACATAAGAATCTGAAAAAATAGATATCAATGTATGTACAACTGAATCATTGTGCTATCTACCTGAAACTAACACAACATTGTAAATCATGCTGCTGCAGTTCGGTCGTTATGTCATGTCTGTCTGCCACACCATGGACTGTGGCACATCAGGCTCCGTGAGGTTATCCAGGCAAGAATACTCAAGTGGGACTGCCATTTCCTTCGCTAGGAGATCTTCCCAGATCAGGGATCAAAGCTACACCCCTTGTGCTGGCAGGCAGATTCTTTACTACTGAGCCAAGAGGGAAACTGCAAATCAACTATACTTTAATTTTAAAAAATAAAAAATTGTGTACGGCTGAGTCCCTTTGCTGTCCACCCGAAACTAAAATGAAAAAATCTAGTGTGGCAAGTGTGCATACATACACAGTCACTCAGTCATGCCTGACTCTTTACAACCCGGGGACTATAGCCTGTAGGACAGGCTCCTCTGTCCAAGGATTTTTTTAGGCAAGAGTACTGGAATGGGTTGCCATTTCCTCCTCCAGGAGATCTTTCCAACACAGGGATTGAGCCCTCAACTCCTGGGTCTCCTGCACTGGCAGGTGGATTCTTCACCACGGAGCCACCTGGGAAGAACTCCCCCCAAATGTTGGCTCAATGCCTTTCAGATTCAGTCTTGAAACCTGGATCAAGAGGTATTGGATTTGTTGTCGTAAAGAATAAGCACCTTTTCACGTTGATATCTCTAAGTTCCACTGTCCTTTAGGCATGACTTAGGAGCAGGGAAAAGGTAAATGCACGTTCATGTCTATGCTAAGATACCCTACTATTTCTGCCTAATGGCAAGAGACATGGGTTGCCTTCTTCAATAGCTCAACAGAGAACGTCTGCAACTCCGAACCATCCAGAACTGATATTTAAGCAAACATAACACACCTTTCTCATACATTTAGGAAAAAAACCAAAAAGCATCATTTGTCCCAAAATGTGTAGGCAAGTCTCAGTAGCAGAGAAATAGAACTGGCTTATCTTCTTCAGCCTTTTCAAACTCAGAGCTAAATGGTGCCTGGAGGCAGCATCCTATATTTTCCTGTGAGTCTGCACTCTCACCTTTCCCTTCTACTACCAGAGTTCTGTTTACCCCATTATTTTATTCTTGTCTTTGCCTGTGTTGCCGAACCTTCCACTTCTGACATAGTACACTCTGTGATTCCAGAGAGTAGATCTCTTTCTTGCCAAGACCACCTCAGAATATTGATTGGAGGTAAGATCAAAAATAGTCATGGCCTTTGAAAATACAGTGCTTCTGTCTGAAAGGCTCCACAGAACAGCAGGGAAGAGACAAAAAAGGTGAAGAAAAAGAACATCAGAGAGAGGCTGACGCTCCGCTAAAAATCTTTGTTCTCTGCCCTTGGTCTTTTTTTGTCTCTTCTCATTTTTTTTTCCAGTCCACTCATTTGCTTGCTCCCCTCTTCTTGGATTTACACTCTTAACTCTTCTCTCACCTTTCCTTTCTCTCCAGCAGTTCTACTCATAGATTCTATCAGTCCCAATCCAGTAATGACTTGAATATTTAAAGAGGACACCTTCCAAATTCTCTGCACAGTATTAGGTTCTTCATAGGAAACAACACATTGCTTTTATGTAAGATGATTTACAACAATAATACAATATTATGGTAACTTCTAAAAAGTAAAGAAACCATTTGCAATTCTACCTTTGTTCTTAAAACCTTTTAACATTTTAATCTATTCTCTTCTATATTTTCTACACCCCTGGGAAGAACTCCCAAATGTTGGCTCAATGCCTTTCAGATTCAGTCTTGAAACCTGGATCAAGAGGTATTGGATTTGTTGTCGTAAAGAATAAGCACCTTTTCACGTTGATATCTCTAAGTTCCACTGTCCTTTAGGCATGACTTAGGAGCAGGGAAAAGGTAAATGCACGTTCATGTCTATGCTAAGATACCCTACTATTTCTGCCTAATGGCAAGAGACATGGGTTGCCTTCTTCAATAGCTCAACAGAGAACGTCTGCAACTCCGAACCATCCAGAACTGATATTTAAGCAAACATAACACACCTTTCTCATACATTTAGGAAAAAAACCAAAAAGCATCATTTGTCCCAAAATGTGTAGGCAAGTCTCAGTAGCAGAGAAATAGAACTGGCTTATCTTCTTCAGCCTTTTCAAACTCAGAGCTAAATGGTGCCTGGAGGCAGCATCCTATATTTTCCTGTGAGTCTGCACTCTCACCTTTCCCTTCTACTACCAGAGTTCTGTTTACCCCATTATTTTATTCTTGTCTTTGCCTGTGTTGCCGAACCTTCCACTTCTGACATAGTACACTCTGTGATTCCAGAGAGTAGATCTCTTTCTTGCCAAGACCACCTCAGAATATTGATTGGAGGTAAGATCAAAAATAGTCATGGCCTTTGAAAATACAGTGCTTCTGTCTGAAAGGCTCCACAGAACAGCGGGGAAGAGACAAAAAAGGTGAAGAAAAAGAACATCAGAGAGAGGCTGACGCTCCGCTAAAAATCTTTGTTCTCTGCCCTTGGTCTTTTTTTGTCTCTTCTCATTTTTTTTTCCAGTCCACTCATTTGCTTGCTCCCCTCTTCTTGGATTTACACTCTTAACTCTTCTCTCACCTTTCCTTTCTCTCCAGCAGTTCTACTCATAGATTCTATCAGTCCCAATCCAGTAATGACTTGAATATTTAAAGAGGACACCTTCCAAATTCTCTGCACAGTATTAGGTTCTTCATAGGAAACAACACATTGCTTTTATGTAAGATGATTTACAACAATAATACAATATTATGGTAACTTCTAAAAAGTAAAGAAACCATTTGCAATTCTACCTTTGTCTTAAAACTTAACATTTTAATCTATTCTCTTCTAATATTTTCTAGACACACATTTTATACATTTGGAATCATACTCCTGCAGTCTGTTTTTTAAATAATAATCACCTTTCTCAGTTGGTAGTCTTTTACCTTTTTTTTGCCTCTAAGTCATCGTTTATTCTTCATCCATCTTTATTCTTTCACATGTGTGGGCCTCCCATCTCAGTGGCCTCTCTGGTTGCAGAGCACAGCTCTGGGTACATGCACTCCACAGTACTGGCTCATAATTGGACACACCAGTCCAGCCATTTCTCTGCATGTGGAATCTTCCTGGGCCAGGGATTGAACCAGTGCCCCTTGCACTGCAAGGTGGACTCTTTACCCACTGGACCTCCAGGGAAGCCCTAGTCTTCATAATTTTTAAAGCTTGTATGATCCCATTAAATTAATATTTATATGGTTCACACAAACATTCTACTATTATAATACTAAAACTTTAAACCGTTTCAAATAGAACTTTGGCAAGAATGTTTGTGCATACGAAATTCTCACATTTCAGATTATTTTTATAGAATATCATTCCAGAAGAGGTATTAATGTGTCCTAAGAGGTAACTACTTTATGACACATAACACGTATTACCAAATTTCACATCATAGATTTCCTTTTAAAAAAAGTTTTTGGTAACTTCCTCATGCAAAATATTTTACTAGATTCTGAGGCAGAATTGAATGCATTTAAAATACAGTCTTTCTCCTGGAAAATCAAGCAGTCCATTTAGGGAAACAGGGCATACACATGTGAAAAGATAATTATATCGAATACGAGGATTCAGAGAAGAAAGAACAAGGTCCTATTTAGCAGCAGTGGCTGAAGAAATAGTCTTTTAATTGAGCCTTAGGATAGTCATAAGTTTGGATGAGTTAAGTATCCAATCATTTGCTTGCTCCCCTCTTCTTGGATTTACACTCTTAACTCTTCTCTCACCTTTCCTTTCTCTCCAGCAGTTCTACTCATAGATTCTATCAGTCCCAATCCAGTAATGACTTGAATATTTAAAGAGGACACCTTCCAAATTCTCTGCACAGTATTAGGTTCTTCATAGGAAACAACACATTGCTTTTATGTAAGATGATTTACAACAATAATACAATATTATGGTAACTTCTAAAAAGTAAAGAAACCATTTGCAATTCTACCTTTGTCTTAAAACTTAACATTTTAATCTATTCTCTTCTAATATTTTCTAGACACACATTTTATACATTTGGAATCATACTCCTGCAGTCTGTTTTTTAAATAATAATCACCTTTCTCAGTTGGTAGTCTTTTACCTTTTTTTTGCCTCTAAGTCATCGTTTATTCTTCATCCATCTTTATTCTTTCACATGTGTGGGCCTCCCATCTCAGTGGCCTCTCTGGTTGCAGAGCACAGCTCTGGGTACATGCACTCCACAGTACTGGCTCATAATTGGACACACCAGTCCAGCCATTTCTCTGCATGTGGAATCTTCCTGGGCCAGGGATTGAACCAGTGCCCCTTGCACTGCAAGGTGGACTCTTTACCCACTGGACCTCCAGGGAAGCCCTAGTCTTCATAATTTTTAAAGCTTGTATGATCCCATTAAATTAATATTTATATGGTTCACACAAACATTCTACTATTATAATACTAAAACTTTAAACCGTTTCAAATAGAACTTTGGCAAGAATGTTTGTGCATACGAAATTCTCACATTTCAGATTATTTTTATAGAATATCATTCCAGAAGAGGTATTAATGTGTCCTAAGAGGTAACTACTTTATGACACATAACACGTATTACCAAATTTCACATCATAGATTTCCTTTTAAAAAAAGTTTTTGGTAACTTCCTCATGCAAAATATTTTACTAGATTCTGAGGCAGAATTGAATGCATTTAAAATACAGTCTTTCTCCTGGAAAATCAAGCAGTCCATTTAGGGAAACAGGGCATACACATGTGAAAAGATAATTATATCGAATACGAGGATTCAGAGAAGAAAGAACAAGGTCCTATTTAGCAGCAGTGGCTGAAGAAATAGTCTTTTAATTGAGCCTTAGGATAGTCATAAGTTTGGATGAGTTAAGATAGGAGAATATGGGAGAATATCCAGCTGGTAAATAGTGCGATAAGGAAGGAAATTAAGCAATCCAAGGAATTCCCCGTGACTCAAAAGCACCACGCGAGTAAATTTAATGCATAAGCCTAATACACTGCAGGCAGATTCTTTACCGTCTAAGCCACAAGGGAAACCCGCTCATGGTCAAAGTTCTCTGGGAATAAAACCTGTGTTTGTAACTGAAGAAGTATGGGTGTCACTTTTGAGCATCTCTTTTGTTTCCTAATCGACATAGACTGTAAACTCTCCAAGGGTAGTTCCATTACTAATCATGGCTGTTCACTCTTGTCCTTGACGCCTTTCTCTTTGTTACATGTGATGGGTTACCTCCTCTGTCTCTAACCAGTCTTCATTCAAGTTCTTTTTCTAAAAACCCCTTTAAATAAGGCATTTCTCCACATTCCTTTCTAGTCTTCCCACATTTTCTGCAGGTAATATCACTTATCTGTTGTCTCTAGCCATTATTTCTTGCTTCAATCTCCCCAATCTCTACTTCCAGTTTTCAATTCTCCTTTCTGGTCTGATACAGCTCCACCTGCAGCTGAAGCCCTTGAAGTCCAACAGGTCCACAACTGAACCGTTTCGGTGTTCTCCAGATCACCTGAAAGCCTCATAGATTTCAGGAGCATCATCGTCTTTGATGTCTCTTTCATCTTCACAGCTCACATTCAATCAAGTTTCCAAATTTGGTCCCAGATTCACAGTGAATCTCAATTTCCTCCTATTATAGGCCATCAAAACCTTTCACCTAGAATCCTGTGAGGATTTCTATCTGATCTGCTTGCCTCTAGCCTCATCCCCTTCAGTCTATGTTCCACACCAATACCAGGCACCTTTCTAAAGCACAGAGTAGACTGTATCACCTGTCTTCACAGGGACTTCCAATAGGTCTAGTCAAGATGGCATAATCAAATCCAAACACATTAATGTACTCCACTAGTTCTTTAGGACTTGGACCCACTATACTTCTCTAATTTCATCTCCTTATGCTACACTTGTCTACACACACACATACACACACACACTACCTTGGACCACTTAAAATTCACTGAAAACAAACATAGACTTTAATCCAGCTGAACCATTTCTTCTGCAGTATCCCTTGAACTGAATACTCTCAATGTCTTGGTCTGAAATCTAATACAACCCTTTAGGTCCAACTAAATGTCATCACTTTCAAAAACCCTTCCCAGACCTCTGTTTCCTCAACTTGAACTCCTGTGTTCTAACTTCCTATATTCTAGAGCAAGGAGTAGAGTAGTTCATGTACATTTCTGTCTGCACAACTATTAGTAGAATAGTCCCATTATACAGTCAAGAAATTCCACAAATTCAAATGTGTTTAACTTTTTAACCTTCTTGGTCAAAGACTGAGCTTCCTCCTCCTGCTACTTGATAAATGGCTATGAGAGGACTACCAGCTTAAGGCTTCGGTCAAAAAAATGTAGTCTTCATTCAAGTTCTTTTTCTAAAAACCCCTTTAAATAAGGCATTTCTCCACATTCCTTTCTAGTCTTCCCACATTTTCTGCAGGTAATATCACTTATCTGTTGTCTCTAGCCATTATTTCTTGCTTCAATCTCCCCAATCTCTACTTCCAGTTTTCAATTCTCCTTTCTGGTCTGATACAGCTCCACCTGCAGCTGAAGCCCTTGAAGTCCAACAGGTCCACAACTGAACCGTTTCGGTGTTCTCCAGATCACCTGAAAGCCTCATAGATTTCAGGAGCATCATCGTCTTTGATGTCTCTTTCATCTTCACAGCTCACATTCAATCAAGTTTCCAAATTTGGTCCCAGATTCACAGTGAATCTCAATTTCCTCCTATTATAGGCCATCAAAACCTTTCACCTAGAATCCTGTGAGGATTTCTATCTGATCTGCTTGCCTCTAGCCTCATCCCCTTCAGTCTATGTTCCACACCAATACCAGGCACCTTTCTAAAGCACAGAGTAGACTGTATCACCTGTCTTCACAGGGACTTCCAATAGGTCTAGTCAAGATGGCATAATCAAATCCAAACACATTAATGTACTCCACTAGTTCTTTAGGACTTGGACCCACTATACTTCTCTAATTTCATCTCCTTATGCTACACTTGTCTACACACACACATACACACACACACTACCTTGGACCACTTAAAATTCACTGAAAACAAACATAGACTTTAATCCAGCTGAACCATTTCTTCTGCAGTATCCCTTGAACTGAATACTCTCAATGTCTTGGTCTGAAATCTAATACAACCCTTTAGGTCCAACTAAATGTCATCACTTTCAAAAACCCTTCCCAGACCTCTGTTTCCTCAACTTGAACTCCTGTGTTCTAACTTCCTATATTCTAGAGCAAGGAGTAGAGTAGTTCATGTACATTTCTGTCTGCACAACTATTAGTAGAATAGTCCCATTATACAGTCAAGAAATTCCACAAATTCAAATGTGTTTAACTTTTTAACCTTCTTGGTCAAAGACTGAGCTTCCTCCTCCTGCTACTTGATAAATGGCTATGAGAGGACTACCAGCTAACCTAAAAGGCTTCAAGAAGACAATCAATGAATGCTTATCCAATAGGTAAGGAAGAAAGAGTCTCAGAAGTTACCGAAAATTTTTCTCTCCAATCAGTGCTTTGATATATCTTTAATGACGCATGATGTATCATAAACGCTAATCACTTTTCATGATGGGTCCTTAAGCAAAACTGTGGCACTGCAAACTCAATACCTTGTGCTCGGTTCTTTTGTTGCCAGTTCAAGGCCCTTGGTTAGGTTCAAAGTGAGGGCCTTAAGTTCAGAAGACTCAGACTCTAAGTGTTCCCCAATCCCCTGCTGTTTAATGTGATGTTGACTGGTGTCCAAGCACACTGTGGGATGCCCTGGTCCCTGGATAAACTTGAGGTAGGACATAGGGGACAGAGAGGAAGGGGGAATTTGCAACCAACACTTCAGCTTTATTTATCACTTACCCTGGGAAAGTACTGAGCTAACAAAAAAAGGAAAAAGAAAGCAAAGCTATTTAAAGAGCGGGAGCTGAAACATAAACTAACATTTCTAAATAAAAAAGGGTGTGGAGCTTGAGTCTTTTTTTAATGTAGATTTCATATCTTAAGAAAACTGGATTTTAAATGACATATTTGAATGGACCATACAGCCCTGCTTACTGGGACTAAGAGTTATTCCCAAGACCTATTTCTGACTCTCTGGGTTCATGACTTTAGGTGGCACTGTATTTTTTTCCATTTGCGTAGCAAAGGCAGGTTACTGATAGTATCTGCTTTTCCCTGAAGTGGGGCTGGTAAAAGAAACACATTAAAATGATAAGGATAAATGGTCATATCTCACCAACACTAGTTCTCCATTATTCCTCAGGCTAAATTCCCACAGAATTTAGATTTATTTGTTCAAAACTACAAATATTGTTGGATTATGTACATGAAAAGAATAAAACAGCCAGTGAACAATAAAGGTAATCGCTGACTACATTTGATAAGCTAAAATGAAATAGAAATCTGGTGTTTTTTCTGAATTAACAAATCAGACAGTCATTCCAACCTGGTATATGCACACGGATCACTTACAATCCAAGAGAGACAGGACTGTCTATATACAGAATGACTCATATTCTTACTCTGTTGATTCTATTTGCAAAAGTGAATGCAGAAATTGTATCATTTACTAGCTCAGGAAAGAAAAATATATATATTCCATTTTTTGAACTGACTGTTAAAATAACTGACTGATTATGATTCAGCAAACTAAGGCATTTTGGACAAACGGCAGTATTCGCTGATTTAGAATTTAATGGATACATTTGTTAAGTGACTATGGGGCTTCCCAGGTGGCTCAGTGATAAAGAATTCACCTGCCAATTCAGGAGATCACCTGGGTCAATCCCTGGGGCAATCCACTCCCATATTCCTGCCTGGGAAATCCCATAGACAGAGGAGCCTGGCAGCGTACAGGCCATGGGATCACAAAAGAATCAGACATGGCTTAGTGACCAGTGGGCCTATGACTATAACTGAATATCTGATCTAATACTATGTATTTATCTGCAAATAAGAGCTCATATAAAATAGAATGAATAAAACTGTCTCAAGAATATTATAAATAATTTCTTTTTCCAAGTGTAATAAAATGCTTATCATGTAGTTGGGAGAAGTATACTTGCAGCCTGGGAGCCCTGGCTTCATAGGTCAATCAACAAGGGTTCAAATCCTGGAGCTGCCAAAGCACTTAGCAGCCCTGGGAGTTCAGGACACTTACTTAACAGCTCACCTCCACTTCTTCTCTCAGAAAATGAGGATGATAATATCTATGCTATGGGATTGCTGTAAGAATTAACTGAGGGGGTGCCATGTATCATTCTAAGTGTCTAACACAGGTATTTTTCCCTGAAGTGGGGCTGGTAAAAGTAAACACATTAAAATGATAAGGATAAATTGTCATATCTCACCAACACTAGTTCTCCATTATTCCTCAGGCTAAATTCCCACAGAATTTAGATTTATTTGTTCAAAACTACAAATATTGTTGGATTATGTACATGAAAAGAATAAAACAGCCAGTGAACAATAAAGGTAATCGCTGACTACATTTGATAAGCTAAAATGAAATAGAAATCTGGTGTTTTTTCTGAATTAACAAATCAGACAGTCATTCCAACCTGGTATATGCACACGGATCACTTACAATCCAAGAGAGACAGGACTGTCTATATACAGAATGACTCATATTCTTACTCTGTTGATTCTATTTGCAAAAGTGAATGCAGAAATTGTATCATTTACTAGCTCAGGAAAGAAAAATATATATATTCCATTTTTTGAACTGACTGTTAAAATAACTGACTGATTATGATTCAGCAAACTAAGGCATTTTGGACAAACGGCAGTATTCGCTGATTTAGAATTTAATGGATACATTTGTTAAGTGACTATGGGGCTTCCCAGGTGGCTCAGTGATAAAGAATTCACCTGCCAATTCAGGAGATCACCTGGGTCAATCCCTGGGGCAATCCACTCCCATATTCCTGCCTGGGAAATCCCATAGACAGAGGAGCCTGGCAGCGTACAGGCCATGGGATCACAAAAGAATCGGACATGGCTTAGTGACCAGTGGGCCTATGACTATAACTGAATATCTGATCTAATACTATGTATTTATCTGCAAATAAGAGCTCATATAAAATAGAATGAATAAAACTGTCTCAAGAATATTATAAATAATTTCTTTTTCCAAGTGTAATAAAATGCTTATCATGTAGTTGGGAGAAGTATACTTGCAGCCTGGGAGCCCTGGCTTCATAGGTCAATCAACAAGGGTTCAAATCCTGGAGCTGCCAAAGCACTTAGCAGCCCTGGGAGTTCAGGACACTTACTTAACAGCTCACCTCCACTTCTTCTCTCAGAAAATGAGGATGATAATATCTATGCTATGGGATTGCTGTAAGAATTAACTGAGGGGGTGCCATGTATCATTCTAAGTGTCTAACACAGGTATTTTTTCAATAAATGTGCCTTCTGTTATTATTAGCGAGGCTAAAAAGTTGAACAGTCAAAACAGTGCTTCTAATTTCCTATTCTACAGGAAACTCATAGAATAATCTACTTCAAACACACACACACAAGGAAAATACTTCCCCCAGTGCCCAGCTGTGTTTGGTATTTCTCTGTTTGACTTTCATGGTCCATTCTTATGCATATGCATCCTCTAGTGAAGACTTCCCAGGAGACACAGAAAACCTCCTATATATTAGCGAACTTCCACTGAATGGAAACAGGCTTTGGATGGAACCTTATTGATTATTTTCCTTAATGACGGTTTTTCTAATAGAGATTTATCAAAGGATTTCTGTAGTGACTTGGCAATACTCAAAGCATTTTATTTCTGAATCTTCTTATGCCTTTCTGAAGGTCATGGGCTGAGTCTATGTAATTCTCTTTGCAGCACCGCATGTAATGGTTGCTTAGCAAATCCTTTTTGAGATGGTATGGAGGTCTGTTTCTCATTAAGTGGCTCTGAATTCTGGCACTGCAAGTCCTCACTCTGGATGTACCCTTCATGTTACCACATAATTCAATTCAAACCGTAAAATGATTACGTTCTCTCCCCAGGACACATGGAATGTGTTTTCCCTTGGGCCTTCATATGTATTTTTATCTAGCCCAGCCATTCTAAGGAAAGGATTCCACTATTCCCTAAATTCCTTATTCTGAGCCTTCTTAACCTGAAGTTGCAGTACTGAGTTGTGACATTAGGAGAAAAAAAAAAAAAAAAACCAGTGAGTCAAAAATGGGTTAGGACCATAATTATTTACCATGCTGCAGAAGAGGAGAACAGGGCTGGCTTAAATCCAAAGGTCAAATATATACAAGGCTTTCTTATGGGAAAGGAATGTCAAACCTGTTTAAAAGTCTTTTGAAGTGAGTTTATAGTCCCAGACTTCCAAAATTAACCATCCGGCTGAATCACTCTGATATTTCCGTGAGCAAAAGTTAGATGGATTAGCTTTTCCAGGGTTATGTGTTATCAGATAAACAAAGAAATATATTTTACATAAACACTTTCTATTGGTGGGGGGAATACAAGAAGCTGAAAAGATACCCTCTGGGACTGCTCAAGATTTTTCATAAAGAGGAAAGGCAAATTGACCATGTGAATGTAATTTTTCAACATGATACTATGCAAGCCAGGACAAATGCAAAGCCTCCTTCTCTAATTCTTCTTTTAGTAATGCTTCTAAATTATGTGAGAATTTTAGAACTTCAAATTGAATTAAAGGTTAGCTGAGTAGGATGATAAACTGAGGGTGGGGAGGGAACCTCAACAAAAATTCTCCTTGTGCTCAGTAAAAAGTCTCTTCCGTTTCAGAGTTACATTTGTCAGAATGTTAAGGAGAAGCATCTCAGCATCTCGAGGCTATTTTATCCAGGACCCAGGCCTCCCACTGAGCTTTATCTGCTTAGTGATAGGAAACATATATTTTTCTATCACCATTATAGTCTCACTAGTATAAAGAAGAATGACTAAGACAGCTTTGATTTTTAGGGCTTCCTAACTGCTAACTTTTGGACTGGAACCAATAAGCATGCATTATAGATACATCTATATGCATAATAAAGGATATCCCATTCTGTTGTGCCAACATCAGCATAAACAGAAACACAGTGCTAGACAGAGTTAGTTACAAGACGCCTTAGAGATTATCCAGCTGTCTTATTTCAGAAGTTAATAAAATGAGCTTCAGAGAAGTCATTTCCCTGCAAGACACTTATATCTTATTCTCCCCACCCCAACAGTGAGTTCCAGTCCAGTATGATACTATGGGTGAAAGACAGTAAAACTATCAGGCATTGAATATTGCATGAGGCTTTCGTGTCCTTTAACTCCTTCAGACACACTCAACAATTTAGTATCATTCATATAGTAATTTCTGTTTTACATATAGACATCCTAAGTGTAGTTTAAGGTCACATATCGGCAATGAAAACATTTTTTTTTTTTACAGTCACCATGCAGAGTTTTGAAATCATGCTAGGAAATAAAATTCATGAATACAATTTAGGCTATAGTAAATAATATATATGCATTAACATTCTTAAAAGCTTGTCTTATAGGTACTAGCAGCAAAACCATTATCTGTGATTCTGCTATGGAGAAAAAGGGAAACTTCTGCAATACACTCCAAGGGCAAGAA
Source organism: Tragulus kanchil (assembly GCA_022376925.1). Taxonomy (NCBI): domain Eukaryota; kingdom Metazoa; phylum Chordata; class Mammalia; order Artiodactyla; family Tragulidae; genus Tragulus; species Tragulus kanchil. The sequence continues at coordinate 141,764,654 of JAIOJX010000029.1, read as the reverse complement.
CCGCTCTAAAGAAGGATGCCTTTAAAATGTCCCCCAAAACACTTCTGTTCAGCCATAAATATGAATAACTAAACTTGAGGGTTATAATGACAATATTCTCAAACCATGGATCAAATGATGTCCTATTTTCGGGCAAGTAACACCATAATAGCAAAGAAGAAAGATATCTAATTTGCGTCTGGGACATTTAAAATAAATGTAATGGGAACAAACTGCTGAAGCAGTCCTTCAGCCCTACGTCTCTCTCATTCTGGTCCTTAAACCAACCCTTTAACCTGCTGGTGTCAGGGTTGGAGGTGGAGAGACACTTTGAGCCATCCTGTGCTATCATCTTCTGCCCCTGAATGCTACCATGGCCTGCAGTGAAAATGACTCATCTCTCCTAGAACCCCAGTAGTGGGGCTTTCCAGGTGGCCTTAGTGGTAGAGTCTGCCTGCCAGTGCAGGAGACCTAAGAAACATGGGTTCGATCCCTGGGTTGGGAAGATTCCTCTGGAGTAGGAAATGGCAACCCATTGCAGGATTCTGGCCTGAGAAATGCCACGGACAGAGGAGCGTGGTGGGCTACCGTCCACGGGGTCTGAAAGAGTTGGACACAACTGAGCACAAATTACAATTATACTCCTACAGCCAAAAAGACAAAATTTCTATTCATATCAACTTAAAGGTCTCAACCTCTTGGGAGGCACCCATGCTCCAGTTTTGTAAACAGTCATATTCTGAATCTAAAATGCATTTCCAGCTCAGGTAAGAAGACAGAGACACAGTCTCTGTACTATATCCATATATTCACCCTCCTGCAGGAGGCTCCCATTCCTATTACCTTAGAAATGTAAATGCTGGAAAGAATTTAAACAGAAACTCCTAAGTGTAGTTTAAGGTCACATATCGGCAATGAAAACATTTTTTTTTTTTACAGTCACCATGCAGAGTTTTGAAATCATGCTAGGAAATAAAATTCATGAATACAATTTAGGCTATAGTAAATAATATATATGCATTAACATTCTTAAAAGCTTGTCTTATAGGTACTAGCAGCAAAACCATTATCTGTGATTCTGCTATGGAGAAAAAGGGAAACTTCTGCAATACACTCCAAGGGCAAGAACCGCTCTAAAGAAGGATGCCTTTAAAATGTCCCCCAAAACACTTCTGTTCAGCCATAAATATGAATAACTAAACTTGAGGGTTATAATGACAATATTCTCAAACCATGGATCAAATGATGTCCTATTTTCGGCAAGTAACACCATAATAGCAAAGAAGAAAGATATCTAATTTGCGTCTGGGACATTTAAAATAAATGTAATGGGAACAAACTGCTGAAGCAGTCCTTCAGCCCTACGTCTCTCTCATTCTGGTCCTTAAACCAACCCTTTAACCTGCTGGTGTCAGGGTTGGAGGTGGAGAGACACTTTGAGCCATCCTGTGCTATCATCTTCTGCCCCTGAATGCTACCATGGCCTGCAGTGAAAATGACTCATCTCTCCTAGAACCCCAGTAGTGGGGCTTTCCAGGTGGCCTTAGTGGTAGAGTCTGCCTGCCAGTGCAGGAGACCTAAGAAACATGGGTTCGATCCCTGGGTTGGGAAGATTCCTCTGGAGTAGGAAATGGCAACCCATTGCAGGATTCTGGCCTGAGAAATGCCACGGACAGAGGAGCGTGGTGGGCTACCGTCCACGGGGTCTGAAAGAGTTGGACACAACTGAGCACAAATTACAATTATACTCCTACAGCCAAAAAGACAAAATTTCTATTCATATCAACTTAAAGGTCTCAACCTCTTGGGAGGCACCCATGCTCCAGTTTTGTAAACAGTCATATTCTGAATCTAAAATGCATTTCCAGCTCAGGTAAGAAGACAGAGACACAGTCTCTGTACTATATCCATATATTCACCCTCCTGCAGGAGGCTCCCATTCCTATTACCTTAGAAATGTAAATGCTGGAAAGATAAAAACAGACATATGCCCAGAAAGTTTAGTAACATGTTCATGGAATTTTTCTAATTTCCTAAAATATCAAAGCATAAATAACCATTGAAAGAACTAACATCTACCACATCTGATGTCTTTCAAACTCATACATGGCTTCATCCGGAAAACACATTCCCTGTGATTAAGTAAAAGCGGTTGCTCTATAATTGTAATTAAATACACCTTGTGTTGTCAAGTTAAATTTGTGAAGAATACTGTCTATGAATAGGAAAATAAGACAGGAAAGACTGGCACCAAACTAACTCCTTTTAAGAAATTCGATAAGCATAGCTTCCTTTCTCTTATTGTGTTGTTTAAAATCATGTGAATCATACAAAAGTACTTTTCTCCAAACAGAACTGTAACAGCCTTAAAGAAGAACAGGAATTGCTCTTTTCCTTGGACTCCAGGGCCAGCCCAGGAATAGCCCTTTAGTACAAACCACATGGCTCACAGAAATTTAAGGAATCTTAAATAAGGTGTTCCTCTTCTCCATGGGAAATGAATGTGTCGTGAGGCTCTGTCTTTTTCATGATTAACTGATCTGTGTGAATCTGGCACTTTGGGGATCTGACCTTCTTGGTACAGTGGAATGGGTCTATGGAAACAAGTCAAGAAAGAGATAAATGATGATGTTTGGCAAACACAAGTCACTGGTAGATCAATCAAGGGCTTAAGAACGAATGGGGAGGGGCTTCCCGGGAGGGGCTTCCCCTGGTGGTCTAATGGCAACCCATTGCAGGATTCTGGCCTGAGAAATGCCACGGACAGAGGAGCGTGGTGGGCTACCGTCCACGGGGTCTGAAAGAGTTGGACACAACTGAGCACAAATTACAATTATACTCCTACAGCCAAAAAGACAAAATTTCTATTCATATCAACTTAAAGGTCTCAACCTCTTGGGAGGCACCCATGCTCCAGTTTTGTAAACAGTCATATTCTGAATCTAAAATGCATTTCCAGCTCAGGTAAGAAGACAGAGACACAGTCTCTGTACTATATCCATATATTCACCCTCCTGCAGGAGGCTCCCATTCCTATTACCTTAGAAATGTAAATGCTGGAAAGATAAAAACAGACATATGCCCAGAAAGTTTAGTAACATGTTCATGGAATTTTTCTAATTTCCTAAAATATCAAAGCATAAATAACCATTGAAAGAACTAACATCTACCACATCTGATGTCTTTCAAACTCATACATGGCTTCATCCGGAAAACACATTCCCTGTGATTAAGTAAAAGCGGTTGCTCTATAATTGTAATTAAATACACCTTGTGTTGTCAAGTTAAATTTGTGAAGAATACTGTCTATGAATAGGAAAATAAGACAGGAAAGACTGGCACCAAACTAACTCCTTTTAAGAAATTCGATAAGCATAGCTTCCTTTCTCTTATTGTGTTGTTTAAAATCATGTGAATCATACAAAAGTACTTTTCTCCAAACAGAACTGTAACAGCCTTAAAGAAGAACAGGAATTGCTCTTTTCCTTGGACTCCAGGGCCAGCCCAGGAATAGCCCTTTAGTACAAACCACATGGCTCACAGAAATTTAAGGAATCTTAAATAAGGTGTTCCTCTTCTCCATGGGAAATGAATTTTCGTGAGGCTCTGTCTTTTTCATGATTAACTGATCTGTGTGAATCTGGCACTTTGGGGATCTGACCTTCTTGGTACAGTGGAATGGGTCTATGGAAACAAGTCAAGAAAGAGATAAATGATGATGTTTGGCAAACACAAGTCACTGGTAGATCAATCAAGGGCTTAAGAACGAATGGGGAGGGGCTTCCCGGGAGGGGCTTCCCCTGGTGGTCCAGTGGGTAAGGACACCGCCTTGCAGTGCAAGGGGAGCCGGTTCGAGCCCTGGCCTGGGAGGATCCCACGTGCCGCGGAGCGGCTGGACTGATGTGTCCAATCACCGAGCCGGAGCTCTGGGGCGCATGCGCCCGAAGCCGGTGCTCTGCAACGACAGACGCCACCGCGATGGGAGGCCCACAGGAGCCAAAGAACGAAGACGAATGAAAATAGCGAAATGAAAGACCAATAGAAGTGGCCCGCCCACTCCCCTCCCTCCCCAACCCGACCCCCGCCCAAAGTAAATAGATAAATCTTTTAAGAAAAAAAGAGAAAGAATGGGGGGAAAGAAAAGGTTCCACATAGATAGTAACGTCAGAGCTACATCTACAAAAAACTGGGATTTACAAGTCAGAGAAGACAGGGAGCTGCATTTCCTACAGTATCATGCTACTGACACAAAGGACATGAGTTTGAGCAAACTCCAGGAGAAAGTGAAGGACAGGGGAGGCTGGATGCTGCAGTCTGTGGGGCTGCAATGAGTCGGACATGACTTAGTGACTGAACAGCAAAAACATGCCATGGTTACAAACCAAAGTTCCGCCTATGCGTAAGGGCCAAAGGAAGGTCTCTGAGATTCTACACCTTGCTCCAATAATAATGTTGACATTGCTTTTCTGAGGACCACTTCAGCTGGAGCTTTAAAGACAAAGGAGCATCTCAATCACAGCAATGATCACGCTGCACTATAATTTTCTGTTTGCATGTGTTCTCTACTTGAAGACTCGGGATATATTTATATCACACTATACCAGTATCTGACAAATTTATATACTCAAAACGACTAAACAATCAATGAATGAAAGAGAATTTAATCCAGACAACAAAGGCCTTGCAAAGGCCACTCTCACCCTCTGTAGGGTGATGTTATAATGATGTTCACTAAAAAAGTTCAAAATACCCCATGTTATATGGGGATCTGACCTTCTTGGTACAGTGGAATGGGTCTATGGAAACAAGTCAAGAAAGAGATAAATGATGATGTTTGGCAAACACAAGTCACTGGTAGATCAATCAAGGGCTTAAGAACGAATGGGGAGGGGCTTCCCGGGAGGGGCTTCCCCTGGTGGTCCAGTGGGTAAGGACACCGCCTTGCAGTGCAAGGGGAGCCGGTTCGAGCCCTGGCCTGGGAGGATCCCACGTGCCGCGGAGCGGCTGGACTGATGTGTCCAATCACCGAGCCGGAGCTCTGGGGCGCATGCGCCCGAAGCCGGTGCTCTGCAACGACAGACGCCACCGCGATGGGAGGCCCACAGGAGCCAAAGAACGAAGACGAATGAAAATAGCGAAATGAAAGACCAATAGAAGTGGCCCGCCCACTCCCCTCCCTCCCCAACCCGACCCCCGCCCAAAGTAAATAGATAAATCTTTTAAGAAAAAAAGAGAATGAATGGGGAGAAAGAAAAGGTTCCACATAGATAGTAACGTCAGAGCTACATCTACAAAAAACTGGGATTTACAAGTCAGAGAAGACAGGGAGCTGCATTTCCTACAGTATCATGCTACTGACACAAAGGACATGAGTTTGAGCAAACTCCAGGAGAAAGTGAAGGACAGGGGAGGCTGGATGCTGCAGTCTGTGGGGCTGCAATGAGTCGGACATGACTTAGTGACTGAACAGCAAAAACATGCCATGGTTACAAACCAAAGTTCCGCCTATGCGTAAGGGCCAAAGGAAGGTCTCTGAGATTCTACACCTTGCTCCAATAATAATGTTGACATTGCTTTTCTGAGGACCACTTCAGCTGGAGCTTTAAAGACAAAGGAGCATCTCAATCACAGCAATGATCACGCTGCACTATAATTTTCTGTTTGCATGTGTTCTCTACTTGAAGACTCGGGATATATTTATATCACACTATACCAGTATCTGACAAATTTATATACTCAAAACGACTAAACAATCAATGAATGAAAGAGAATTTAATCCAGACAACAAAGGCCTTGCAAAGGCCACTCTCACCCTCTGTAGGGTGATGTTATAATGATGTTCACTAAAAAAGTTCAAAATACCCCATGTTATATGGAGAGTCAGTTCTGAGTACCCTTGAGAGGTCTAAACTAGGCCAGAGGGCTCCTCAGAATTCCAGATAAATCTTGTTTCACCAAAACTTCCCTGAGAAACAGCTTCACATCCCACGGGGAAATTATTTAAACTGACACTTCCCACTGGAACGCCTCCAGCTATGGGTCCAGGCTCTACTTCTGGAGATACCATCATAGGTACGGATTGTTTGGTTCACTTCGGTCCACGACCAAAACAGGCACAAATGTCGGTGTCCTGCCAGCAGGTTCCATTTGTCGGTATCTTGGTATTTTAATTCCTGCTTTCTTTGTAAATGAAAAACTGTTTTAAAGAAGCATATGAATGGGCTTCCCTGGTGGTGCAGTGGGTAAAGAGTCTGCCTTGCAGTGCAATGGGCACTGGTTTGATCCCTGGCCTGGGAAGATCCCACATGTTGTGGAGCGGCTGGGCCGGTGTGTCTGATTACGAGCCAGCGCTCTGGAGCGCGTGCGCCCAGAGCTGGTGCTCTGCAATGAGAGAGACCACTGTGATGTGAAGCCTACACAGGCCAAAGAATTAAGATGGATCAAAATAAATAAATGAAGGACCAATAAAACGAGGCCAAAATTAAAAATTTTTAAAGAGACTTAAAAAAATGTTAAAAAACAAAAACATGAAATCCATGGAAAGATCATGGACTTCAGTGTCAGAGATTTGAGTTTGAATCTTAGCTTTGCCACTTTCTGTTGGATCTGAGTGAATTAATTCCCTGAGCCTCAGTTTCCTTAGACTTGAAAAGAAAAGGTGGGGGGAGGATAATAGTACTTACTTTCTAGGAGGCTGTGAACATCAAATGTGGTATATCTAAGAGAGTACACCAAATACATATTCAGTAAATAGTGACTGTAAAGTTGCCTAAGGAAATAAGAACATTTTTGTAAAGCACAAAAGCTAATCAGTTTTTTTTTTTCTCAAGGTGGCTGGAAACAAGGCAGATGCTGCTTCTGTTTAAACATAAACATGGTGATTGGGTTACCTACTTAATTTTAATATACTGGGTACATTTTCCAACTGCCATGTACCTTAAAAAAAATGTAAATTCTTTTTACTTGAAAGATATGGAGAAAAGGAAAATTCACTGTGACAGAATGGCATTTTGAGATTTATACCTGAATTACAGTATTTTATTAGGAACAATTTTCCAGGAAAGGTTGTATCCTCATAAGCAATGCTATTGTTTTGTAAATATCATAATGCTGCCTTGGTTAGCTGATTTATACTGAATAGTTTCTTTTTAACATATAGTTGATTTACAATGTTTCAGGTATACAGCAAAGTGATTCAGTTTTATATACACACACACACATATTCTTTTCCATTAAAATGTTGAATATAGTTCCCTGTGCTATACACTAGGTCCTTGTTTATCTATTTCATATCTGTGGATCCCAAACTCCTAATTTATCTCTCCCCCTATATTTCCCCTTTGGCATCATAAGTTTGTTTTCTATATCTGATTCCAGCTATTTTGAGAACAATGGACCTGCTGACGACTGCTTACCTGGAGGTTGGATGTAACACAAGCCAAGGCCCCTGGCCCATAAAACATGGTTCTTGATTCTAGCCCTGCTGTTTAGTAAGTGTCTTCCCTTGACTCTACTGAAAATGCCCGATAAATACATGTTAAGATTACTGAGAAGTGTAAAAAAACCATAGGCATGTTCCCAGCAGTAAGTCACAATAAAACAGGTTTCCATCACCAAAACTGGGGATGAGTCTTACTTTGCAATTAGGTGGTCAATGTTATCAGCACCTGGATTTTCTGCTTAACATTTCTGAATAGGTACTGAACGTTGTACCATACACACTACAAGAATCCAATAAACTGCTGGCTTAACTACACATAGTAACTTGAAATATTTGAAAGCAGTATGCTATGGATTATAAATATACAGAAACATAGATATAAACCTAACTGAAATGATAAACAGGAATTAAAATTTGTTACTGGTTAATACACGATCTTCTAATAGAACTACCTGTAAGCCAGGGACAATGAGCTTTCCTGGAAAACAAACTGTCGGCCTCCACTAATGGGCTGCTCTTGTATACCTGAGAGGAAGAAAATTAAATACCCCCCAACACAGACCACGGCACCAGAGAATCTATCTGAATTTCAAGAGCCAAGATTATATCAGCAAATAAATGCATACTATTTGCCTCCAGCATCTTCTTTGAGGTTTCTTTCTTTAGTTCCTAGCATGCATGTACATAGCAGGTTCCTCATTTCCAAGATGCCATTGTGACAGAATGGCATTTTGAGATTTATACCTGAATTACAGTATTTTATTAGGAACAATTTTCCAGGAAAGGTTGTATCCTCATAAGCAATGCTATTGTTTTGTAAATATCATAATGCTGCCTTGGTTAGCTGATTTATACTGAATAGTTTCTTTTTAACATATAGTTGATTTACAATGTTTCAGGTATACAGCAAAGTGATTCAGTTTTATATACACACACACACATATTCTTTTCCCTTAAAATGTTGAATATAGTTCCTGTGCTATACACTAGGTCCTTGTTTATCTATTTCATATCTGTGGATCCCAAACTCCTAATTTATCTCTCCCCCTATATTTCCCCTTTGGCATCATAAGTTTGTTTTCTATATCTGATTCCAGCTATTTTGAGAACAATGGACCTGCTGACGACTGCTTACCTGGAGGTTGGATGTAACACAAGCCAAGGCCCCTGGCCCATAAAACATGGTTCTTGATTCTAGCCCTGCTGTTTAGTAAGTGTCTTCCCTTGACTCTACTGAAAATGCCCGATAAATACATGTTAAGATTACTGAGAAGTGTAAAAAAACCATAGGCATGTTCCCAGCAGTAAGTCACAATAAAACAGGTTTCCATCACCAAAACTGGGGATGAGTCTTACTTTGCAATTAGGTGGTCAATGTTATCAGCACCTGGATTTTCTGCTTAACATTTCTGAATAGGTACTGAACGTTGTACCATACACACTACAAGAATCCAATAAACTGCTGGCTTAACTACACATAGTAACTTGAAATATTTGAAAGCAGTATGCTATGGATTATAAATATACAGAAACATAGATATAAACCTAACTGAAATGATAAACAGGAATTAAAATTTGTTACTGGTTAATACACGATCTTCTAATAGAACTACCTGTAAGCCAGGGACAATGAGCTTTCCTGGAAAACAAACTGTCGGCCTCCACTAATGGGCTGCTCTTGTATACCTGAGAGGAAGAAAATTAAATACCCCCCAACACAGACCACGGCACCAGAGAATCTATCTGAATTTCAAGAGCCAAGATTATATCAGCAAATAAATGCATACTATTTGCCTCCAGCATCTTCTTTGAGGTTTCTTTCTTTAGTTCCTAGCATGCATGTACATAGCAGGTTCCTCATTTCCAAGATGCCATTATCTGCAGCAACTGCCATCTTGCAGGCTGTCATGCTCAGGACCGTATCCTGTTTAAAGATGGCCAGTGATTAGATAAGGGTAACAGGCACCCTCTCCTTACATTTCATCTATAGGAAGAGGCAGCTGTGCTCTGAGCTTCTCTCAAGAGCTGTGGTCATCCAGTTACAAAGAAGCTGAGGGTCCTCTAACGTCAGGCAGAGCCAAACCTTACTGCATCATTTTTATACATATTTGAGCTTGAAATTTGTTTGAGAAACATGTCCTTTACCCTTCTCTCAATACCAGACAAAAAAGAAAATAACTGAAGTGCCAGGTGAATAAGTTATGTACAGGTATGAAAAACTGTCCAGTATATAATCTTTTTTTTTAAGATTTATTTATATATTTATTTTGGGGGGGGGGGGTGGGGGGGGCAGGGAGCAGGTGGGCCACTTCTATTGGTCTTTCATTTGTCCATTTTCATCCATCTTTGTTCTTTGGCTCCTGTGGGCCTCCCATCGTGGTGGCCTCTGTTGTCGCAGAGCACCGGCTCTGGGTGCATGTGCTCCAGAGCTCTGGCTCGGTAATTGGACACATGGGTCCAGCCGCTCCACGGCACGTGGGATCTTCCCAGGCCAGGGATCAAACTGGCACACCTTGCACTACAAGGTGGTGTCCTTACCCACTGGACCACCAGGGAAGCCCCAGTATATAATCTTAAGTGAATAATGTTCTGTTATGGACTAGAAAGTAATCTATGATCCTGTTTAGCCATTTTGTATATATATAATCAAATCACTGGCCACATGTGTAGGGAAATTTTCAAAGTACTCAATTATGAGCAATGAACTGGGGTAAGGAAGTATGAGTTCAATATTATGGGATACTTACAACTTCTAAGATATATCCAAATAGAGAGGTGGATAGAGTAAGGATAGTATGATGTGTCAAAAATTATTGGGATACTTACAACTTCTAAGAATCTATCTGAATTTCAAGAGCCAAGATTATATCAGCAAATAAATGCATACTATTTGCCTCCAGCATCTTCTTTGAGGTTTCTTTCTTTAGTTCCTAGCATGCATGTACATAGCAGGTTCCTCATTTCCAAGATGCCATTATCTGCAGCAACTGCCATCTTGCAGGCTGTCATGCTCAGGACCGTATCCTGTTTAAAGATGGCCAGTGATTAGATAAGGGTAACAGGCACCCTCTCCTTACATTTCATCTATAGGAAGAGGCAGCTGTGCTCTGAGCTTCTCTCAAGAGCTGTGGTCATCCAGTTACAAAGAAGCTGAGGGTCCTCTACCGTCAGGCAGAGCCAATCCTTACTGCATCTTTTTTATACATATTTGAGCTTGAAATTTGTTTGAGAAACATGTCCTTTACCCTTCTCTCAATACCAGACAAAAAAGAAAATAACTGAAGTGCCAGGTGAATAAGTTATGTACAGGTATGAAAAACTGTCCAGTATATAATCTTTTTTTTTAAGATTTATTTATATATTTATTTTGGTGGGGGTGGGGTTGGGAGGGCAGGGAGCAGGTGGGCCACTTCTATTGGTCTTTCATTTGTCCATTTTCATCCATCTTTGTTCTTTGGCCCGTGGGGGCCTCCCATCGTGGTGGCCTCTGTTGTCGCAGAGCACCGGCTCTGGGTGCATGTGCTCCAGAGCTCTGGCTCGGTAATTGGACACATGGGTCCAGCCGCTCCACGGCACGTGGGATCTTCCCAGGCCAGGGATCAAACTGGCACACCTTGCACTACAAGGTGGTGTCCTTACCCACTGGACCACCAGGGAAGCCCCAGTATATAATCTTAAGTGAATAATGTTCTGTTATGGACTAGAAAGTAATCTATGATCCTGTTTAGCCATTTTGTATATATATAATCAAATCACTGGCCACATGTGTAGGGAAATTTTCAAAGTACTCAATTATGAGCAATGAACTGGGGTAAGGAAGTATGAGTTCAATATTATGGGATACTTACAACTTCTAAGATATATCCAAATAGAGAGGTGGATAGATAAATAGTTACTGTGAGATTAGAAAAATCATGAACCTACATCATCATGCAAAAATGTGATCAAAATACAATATATCGGGCTTCCCTGGTGGTCCAGGGGGTAAGGACATCGCCTTGCAGTGCAAGGGGTGCCAGTTCGATCCCTGGCCTGGGAAGATCTCCCATGCCATGGAGCGGCTGGACCGATGTGTCCAACTACCGAGCCAGAGCTCTGGAGCGCATGCACCCAGAGCCAGTGCTCTGTAGCGAGAGAGGCCACTGTGATGGGAGGCCCACACAGGCCAAAGAACAAAGATGGATGAAAAATGAATGAATGAAAGACCAATAGAAGTGGCCAAAAAACAAAATACAATATATCATATTGTATACTTATTGTGCATACCTTCACAAATTCAGTTAAAAATACTAGGCCAATAAAGTGGAATATATTTCATCACTTCATGAATTTTTAGAGCTGTTATTGTGCTCAGTGGATAGCTATTGAAAATAAGTAGTCACAGGAAACAGAATAAAATGTGTACATATATAGAATAGAAGCTCCCAGTGCTCACTGTAGCCTGAACCCCTGGTCGTTTTTGGCCAATTTGTTTTAAAGTCAAGATAAGTTAGGTACTCTTTGGACATTAGTAACAGTGGTCTATGGTTATGATCTACATACACCTGTGACAGTCATGAGGACCATGTCCATTTTAAATGCCCTCTCCTCGTTCTGTGAATTAATTGGGCAAACTGGGCAAAAACGGCAGTTAGGAGATTGGACTTGTCAAACACAGTTTCCCATTTCCTTCTTGAGAACTCCAGATTTAGGGTCAGGATTTTTGCGATGTAATTCTCTACCCAACAGAAGGGCCCCACAGTGTTCAAGGTTTTCAGAGTTTAATACCTAAGTCAGACCAGGGTTAGTCCATTTTTTGCTAAATTGCAAGCTCAACATGACACTAAGGAAGATGCAAGCTTGTCATGAAAGTCAGCCTCAAAGGTCTGGAGGTCTGGAGGGCAGGAGGAAGTCTAAAGGTGCTATTTCAGAGACAACGAGAGGGCAAACAGCCTTCTCTTTCCCTAACACACATCAGAGAGCTTTCCTTGGTTTTTATTCTTTTTGCCTAAGGCTTTAATTCCTGTACAAATACAGATTCCCCTGAAAAATTCACCTTCTGGACTGTAATCACCATTTTATAAACTACGATTAATTGCTTTATGTAGTTTGGGAGAGAATCCAACCTTTTTAAGGAGCCGATGCCCAGCTATATGTGTGTATGTTAGTCGCTCAACCATGTCTGACTCTTTGTGACCCTATGGACTGTAGCTCATCAGGCTCCTCCATCCATGGGAATTCTCCAGGCAAGAATACTAGAGTGGGTAGCCATTCCCTTCTCCATGGGATCTTCCCAACCCAGGGACTGAAGCACAGTCCCTTACATTGCAGGCAGATTCTTTATTGTCTGAGCCACCAGGAAAGCCCAATGCTCAACTATAACTGAGTTTTCTAAAAATGTTAAAACTTGCTTTCTCCCTGTAGTTCTTGGGGTCAGCATGCTGTTTTATGGCTTTTGGTGACAAGTTCAGGACTTACTTAAAAAGTGGTTCCTCTAACTGAAATGTACACTATGAGAGTTACTACTATAATAGATTCTCATGGAATAAACTTCAATCTGCATTACCATCCACTTATACTATATATGAGCTGATGGAGACCCACAGAGTTTAGGGTGTCAAAAAACTTGTTTTTTTTTAACGTGCAGTTAGATCTACATACACCTGTGACAGTCATGAGGACCATGTCCATTTTAAATGCCCTCTCCTCGTTCTGTGAATTAATTGGGCAAACTGGGCAAAAACGGCAGTTAGGAGATTGGACTTGTCAAACACAGTTTCCCATTTCCTTCTTGAGAACTCCAGATTTAGGGTCAGGATTTTTGCGATGTAATTCTCTACCCAACAGAAGGGCCCCACAGTGTTCAAGGTTTTCAGAGTTTAATACCTAAGTCAGACCAGGGTTAGTCCATTTTTTGCTAAATTGCAAGCTCAACATGACACTAAGGAAGATGCAAGCTTGTCATGAAAGTCAGCCTCAAAGGTCTGGAGGTCTGGAGGGCAGGAGGAAGTCTAAAGGTGCTATTTCAGAGACAACGAGAGGGCAAACAGCCTTCTCTTTCCCTAACACACATCAGAGAGCTTTCCTTGGTTTTTATTCTTTTTGCCTAAGGCTTTAATTCCTGTACAAATACAGATTCCCCTGAAAAATTCACCTTCTGGACTGTAAACACCATTTTATAAACTACGATTAATTGCTTTATGTAGTTTGGGAGAGAATCCAACCTTTTTAAGGAGCCGATGCCCAGCTATATGTGTGTATGTTAGTCGCTCAACCATGTCTGACTCTTTGTGACCCTATGGACTGTAGCTCATCAGGCTCCTCCATCCATGGGAATTCTCCAGGCAAGAATACTAGAGTGGGTAGCCATTCCCTTCTCCATGGGATCTTCCCAACCCAGGGACTGAAGCACAGTCCCTTACATTGCAGGCAGATTCTTTATTGTCTGAGCCACCAGGAAAGCCCAATGCTCAACTATAACTGAGTTTTCTAAAAATGTTAAAACTTGCTTTCTCCCTGTAGTTCTTGGGGTCAGCATGCTGTTTTATGGCTTTTGGTGACAAGTTCAGGACTTACTTAAAAAGTGGTTCCTCTAACTGAAATGTACACTATGAGAGTTACTACTATAATAGATTCTCATGGAATAAACTTCAATCTGCATTACCATCCACTTATACTATATATGAGCTGATGGAGACCCACAGAGTTTAGGGTGTAACGGAAAAGATTAATCACTGAAAATATAAACAGTACTCCATATCCTTGACACTGTGCTAAATGTACTTACCACTTTAATATTTATGGCTGGATGAAATATACCCACACAGAGGTTCTTACCACATACACTAATGGATGGCAAGCCCAATTCTAGCTGTATTCTGAAATTTCTGCATAAGCCTGGACTTTCGATAACCTCATCTAATTATGATGATATTGGACTAAATAGAGACTCTTTGTGAAGTGTTCAACAAGAAAAAAGGAAAGACAAAAGATAGATGATTCAACATAAAACTTGGGAAGCATCTACTTACAAACAGAGAGTAATATATAAAAGACTCTTTAAAGAGTTCAGCTGCAAATAAACCTTTTAACTTCTGTTCAGTTATGCATTTCCTCTACTTGGCCATAGGGCAACCCCCTTCTGTTCCACCATATTTCTTCCCTTGCCTATCAACATTCCTATAAATAGCATCTAAGGATTTTAGACTTAAGTTTCATGTAACAGTTTAGGCAATTCTGTAAAAATCACCTCTGAGGTCACTGGAGATTCAAATAAGTATAACAACTTCCTTAAAATTCACATAACACTTCTCCAAGAACTATCCTATTCACTCACATAGAAAGCAGGTAAAAAACACCAATGCCTGTGTTTGTTACCTCATACATATTAGCATTCATAGCATCACATACGTACATACACAAAACTGTTCAGACAATTATGCAGAACAGTCTAGAGCTTAAAACAATAAAGGGAGGATAATTGGCTTCAAGGCAAAAGGAGCATTACCACCAGCTGGCCAAGGGCTGGAGCTATAAAACTGCAGAGGAAGGTCCAGCCATGGCTTCTGGGGTTGTTAAGTTTATCACCCCCATTCTGTCCTCCTCCAGCATCAGCAGGGAACCTTCACAATGAAAAGCATGCTCTGGGGGCTTGTTTGGGGGATGCTTAGTCGCTCAGTGGTATCTGCTCTACAGACTGTACCCCCCTAGTCCTCGCTGTCCGTGGAATTCTCCAGGCAAGAATACTGGACGGAGTTGCCATTTTCCTCCTCAAGGGGGCTCCTCCAACCCAGGGCTAGAACTCATATCTCCTTCACTGCAGGCAGATTCTTTACCCACTGAGCCATCAGGAAAGCCTAGTAGGACCTAGATTCCCACACTGACACCAAGAATTCTTAAACCTGACACTCAGAACTGAGCACTGAATATGATAAAAAGCATATGAGAACTGAGAGCACGTATACACACTTCCCCAACCAATCTGTCTTGTTCCAACGCCCACCTCATGAACCAATCCACACTGGTTAGGATGAGCAAACTGTTAAAAGCTTTGAAAGTCACCTTCAGTGTTTTGTTTGTCTGTCTGTTCTCAAAAAGGAGCAAGATAGTATAATCCTGGATTTTCAAATGTGATTGACTGATTCAGTTTGAATAGTCCAAGATTGAAATGCAAAGCTTTTCTAATCCTATTTTGGGGTCAAGACGCTCTCTGGGTGTTCAGTTATGCATTTCCTCTACTTGGCCATAGGGCAACCCCCTTCTGTTCCACCATATTTCTTCCCTTGCCTATCAACATTCCTATAAATAGCATCTAAGGATTTTAGACTTAAGTTTCATGTAACAGTTTAGGCAATTCTGTAAAAATCACCTCTGAGGTCACTGGAGATTCAAATAAGTATAACAACTTCCTTAAAATTCACATAACACTTCTCCAAGAACTATCCTATTCACTCACATAGAAAGCAGGTAAAAAACACCAATGCCTGTGTTTGTTACCTCATACATATTAGCATTCATAGCATCACATACGTACATACACAAAACTGTTCAGACAATTATGCAGAACAGTCTAGAGCTTAAAACAATAAAGGGAGGATAATTGGCTTCAAGGCAAAAGGAGCATTACCACCAGCTGGCCAAGGGCTGGAGCTATAAAACTGCAGAGGAAGGTCCAGCCATGGCTTCTGGGGTTGTTAAGTTTATCACCCCCATTCTGTCCTCCTCCAGCATCAGCAGGGAACCTTCACAATGAAAAGCATGCTCTGGGGGCTTGTTTGGGGGATGCTTAGTCGCTCAGTGGTATCTGCTCTACAGACTGTACCCCCCTAGTCCTCGCTGTCCGTGGAATTCTCCAGGCAAGAATACTGGACGGAGTTGCCATTTTCCTCCTCAAGGGAGCCTCTCCAACCCAGGGATAGAACTCATATCTCCTTCACTGCAGGCAGATTCTTTACCCACTGAGCCATCAGGAAAGCCTAGTAGGACCTAGATTCCCACACTGACACCAAGAATTCTTAAACCTGACACTCAGAACTGAGCACTGAATATGATAAAAAGCATATGAGAACTGAGAGCACGTATACACACTTCCCCAACCAATCTGTCTTGTTCCAACGCCCACCTCATGAACCAATCCACACTGGTTAGGATGAGCAAACTGTTAAAAGCTTTGAAAGTCACCTTCAGTGTTTTGTTTGTCTGTCTGTTCTCAAAAAGGAGCAAGATAGTATAATCCTGGATTTTCAAATGTGATTGACTGATTCAGTTTGAATAGTCCAAGATTGAAATGCAAAGCTTTTCTAATCCTATTTCCTCCTCTGGGGTCAAGACGCTCTCTTCCTTGTGTGGTTGATACTCGTGTTTCCTGGTGATGAGAGCAAAAAGTAGACATCTGAACACTCCATTTCCTTTGTCAGAATCAAAGCAGAGCAAAAAGTGTTCAATGAACTCTGCTATTCTCCCCAAATACCTTATCTCTTACCACACTCTTTAAAAGGACTCACTACACCCCTGTCTCATCAATTCAACATACATATTTAAAAATCAACATGTTCAAAAACTGTTGGAGGTAATTTATGACTATATTTCCATTGATATGCCAAGGAAACTGAGGCGTGATAGGGAAGGAGACATATTTATATCTGAGCTATATAGGAAAGCACCTGGAAGACTCCTGCGAGCTCAAGGAGAATGCCAGAGAAACAACTCGAGTTAAGAACATAATAGATGATATCTTTCAGCTCTGAGACGGACAGGGCCAAGGATTTATTCCCATAGCTGTTAGTCAATGAATGGAAGAAATGAAGCAAAGGTGTGACTGAGAGTCCCCAACTCTGAGCCATTATGCTTTACAAGGATCAGAAAATCTGCATTCTGAAAACCTCTAATTTTCCTATCATCTCCTGATTTGTACTCTTCAATAGCACAAGCTGGCTTTAGGACTCAGGAAGTGCAGCTGTGCCTCCCTACATTTGGAGCTATTTAATTCTCGTGTTGCAAACAGTACGTATGAGATACAAGACGGTGGAGACTTCCTCTTCCCAAGTTGTTCTTTTGCTAAAGTTGTGACAGGAAGTTTTCTTCTGTATCACTGTACTCAGTATTCAAGCGGATGGGCATCACCAGGAACTTATTAGAAATATAAGTTCAATGGTTCTGTCCTAGATGAATTGAAATATCTTGGGCGTGAAGCCCAGCACTGAGTGGTAATCAGCCCGGCCTTGAAATCCCAGGCCCAAATTCTGTCACCATTTCCCTTTCTGGGAAAAGAGAAAGCTTGAGTCAACGTTTCATTCTCTTCCACCAGAGCTCTTGCTATAATGGAATTTACAAGTCTGGCCTTTCATGTACAGTCCCTCGAATGGAATGCAGGACACAGGAAGGCAGAGAGGGAAAAAAGTCTGAGTGCCAAACAGAGAAGAATGACCTGTGGGACTAAGTTGTTTTGTCTGCATCCTGTCTAAAGGCACCAAAATTTACAGAGGATAAACTAAGGGAAGGGGAAAAAATCTTGGAGCTCCATGATTATTCAAGTTTGGAATAACTGTAAATTTAGGACTAATCTGTGCATATTTTCAACCAGCATCTGTGTTCCACTAAGTTTCAGTCTGACTTTTATTCCCCTGAGTAATCAGCCCACATTCAAGTAAGTTAAGAGATGGAAAAAACACTTGTTCCATTTTCTATTTCCCATGTCTCCTTTTGTATATGTATCAAGGAATACCATATGACAGGAACACTTCTACAGGAGTAGACAAAATTGTGGATAGAATTTGGGTAGTTCTCTGTGACTGAGTTAAAATTCTGGCTCCGATGCCTACGGCCTCTTTGAAAGGTGGCAACTAGCTGGCCCTCTGTAGAACTTCCTCATTCGTTGATTTATCTATTCAACAATTATGTGTTGAGTCGCTACTATATACCAAAAATTGTTACAAATATTGCTTACACAATAAATAAGAATGATACTCTGATCTAGGAGAAGAAACTTTCCAAAGGAAGCTTAAGAAATCAAATAATTAATGTATGTATAAAATAACATCAATTTTGTGATGAAAAATAAAGCAGGGGAGTAAAATCAAAAAAATTAATTAATGTATGTAAATAAAAATGAGATACAAGACGGTGGAGACTTCCTCTTCCCAAGTTGTTCTTTTGCTAAAGTTGTGACAGGAAGTTTTCTTCTGTATCACTGTACTCAGTATTCAAGCGGATGGGCATCACCAGGAACTTATTAGAAATATAAGTTCAATGGTTCTGTCCTAGATGAATTGAAATATCTTGGGCGTGAAGCCCAGCACTGAGTGGTAATCAGCCCGGCCTTGAAATCCCAGGCCCAAATTCTGTCACCATTTCCCTTTCTGGGAAAAGAGAAAGCTTGAGTCAACGTTTCATTCTCTTCCACCAGAGCTCTTGCTATAATGGAATTTACAAGTCTGGCCTTTCATGTACAGTCCCTCGAATGGAATGCAGGACACAGGAAGGCAGAGAGGGAAAAAAGTCTGAGTGCCAAACAGAGAAGAATGACCTGTGGGACTAAGTTGTTTTGTCTGCATCCTGTCTAAAGGCACCAAAATTTACAGAGGATAAACTAAGGGAAGGGGAAAAAATCTTGGAGCTCCATGATTATTCAAGTTTGGAATAACTGTAAATTTAGGACTAATCTGTGCATATTTTCAACCAGCATCTGTGTTCCACTAAGTTTCAGTCTGACTTTTATTCCCCTGAGTAATCAGCCCACATTCAAGTAAGTTAAGAGATGGAAAAAACACTTGTTCCATTTTCTATTTCCCATGTCTCCTTTTGTATATGTATCAAGGAATACCATATGACAGGAACACTTCTACAGGAGTAGACAAAATTGTGGATAGAATTTGGGTAGTTCTCTGTGACTGAGTTAAAATTCTGGCTCCGATGCCTACGGCCTCTTTGAAAGGTGGCAACTAGCTGGCCCTCTGTAGAACTTCCTCATTCGTTGATTTATCTATTCAACAATTATGTGTTGAGTCGCTACTATATACCAAAAATTGTTACAAATATTGCTTACACAATAAATAAGAATGATACTCTGATCTAGGAGAAGAAACTTTCCAAAGGAAGCTTAAGAAATCAAATAATTAATGTATGTATAAAATAACATCAATTTTGTGATGAAAAATAAAGCAGGGGAGTAAAATAGAAGGCTGATGGTGGGTGTATTATTTTTAATATAGTAGGTAGTAAAAGCCTTTTCAATATTTGAGCAGAGAGGTGAGTAAGATGAAGCTCTGAAGGAAAGAACTTTCCAGAGGGAATAGCAAGTGCAAATGTCCTGAGGCAGAAATGAGTATGGAGTGGTTGGAATACAAAAAAGGTCAATAAGGCCAAGAGGCAGGAGGGAAGAAGAGGGCAGAGTTGGATCACACGGGGTATGCAGACAATAGTATGGATTTGTGTCATAAAAACCTTTAACATCTTAGCCAACTTTACGCACACAATGCAGTATTATTTACTATAGGTGCCATGATGCACAGTAGATAACGAATTCAGTAATCTGTAAAACTGAAACTTAGTAACCTTTTACTAATACCTCCTGTTTCCTCCTCCCCGCCCCCCAGCCTCTAGCAAACACCATTTTACTCTCTGGTTCCTTGGTGACTCAGATAGTAAAGAATCTGCCTGCAATGTGTGAAACCTGGGTTCAAGTCCTGGGCTGGGAAGATCCCCTAGAGAAGGGAATGGCAACCCACTTATTCTTGCCTGAAGAATTCCATGAACAGAGGAGCCTAGCAGGCTCCAATCCATGGGGTCAGGGAGTCAGACACAACTGAGAGACTTTTACTTTGCTTCACTCTCTGTTTTCTATTAGTTTGATTATTATGGATGCTTTGTATATGTTATATCATGTAGGAATTGTTCTGACAGTTTTTTTAAAGTGTGATAGGGACACATTTGGAAGTAGTTATGTAGGAGAATGCCAGGATCTGACTTAGACTTTAAAAGGATCAATCCAGATGCTGTATAAGAATTCACTGTGGATCTGAGAGGACAAGATTCATTGGCAAAAAAAGAACCAGGTGTCTGAGTAGAGATGGTGTGGGCTTGAACAAGCTGCAGAGGTGATGAGAGAGAGATAAACAGGACAATTTGTAGAAGGAGGGGATAATCAATTACCAAGGAAAAGAATCAAGGGTGACTGCTAGGTGTTTGCTCTGACCAACTAAATAAATAATGAACAAGTGACTGAAAGTCACTGAAAGAGTGTTTGGTTTTTTCCAAGCACATGGACAAGCTATGAATTCTCCAGGCAAGAATTCCAGATTGGGTAGCCTTGCACTTCTCCAGGGGATCTTCCCAACTGAGAGATCAAACCCAGGTCTCCCACACTGCAGGTGGAGTCTTTACCGTCTGACCCACCAGGAAAGCCCAAATGATAGTGACAGTAATTGAAACCAGGAACCCAGAGGGAGATGCAGGCTTGGGGGAGGAAAGGAGTGTAAACCAAGAGCTCCTATGGATGGGTTAAATTTAAGATATCAATTTCCAATCTTTAAATCTGTATTAGATACCCCACAGAGCAGTTAGAGCATGAAATGGATAAAATGGATATGAAGCACTTAGCACACAGTAAGGCATATAAGAAACACTTAGTAAATTAATAGAATAGATGTAGATAACGAATTCAGTAATCTGTAAAACTTAGTAACCTTTACTAATACCTCCTGTTTCCTCCTCCCCGCCCCCCAGCCTCTAGCAAACACCATTTTACTCTCTGGTTCCTTGGTGACTCAGATAGTAAAGAATCTGCCTGCAATGTGTGAAACCTGGGTTCAAGTCCTGGGCTGGGAAGATCCCCTAGAGAAGGGAATGGCAACCCACTTATTCTTGCCTGAAGAATTCCATGAACAGAGGAGCCTAGCAGGCTCCAATCCATGGGGTCAGGGAGTCAGACACAACTGAGAGACTTTTACTTTGCTTCACTCTCTGTTTTCTATTAGTTTGATTATTATGGATGCTTTGTATATGTTATATCATGTAGGAATTGTTCTGACAGTTTTTTTAAAGTGTGATAGGGACACATTTGGAAGTAGTTATGTAGGAGAATGCCAGGATCTGACTTAGACTTTAAAAGGATCAATCCAGATGCTGTATAAGAATTCACTGTGGATCTGAGAGGACAAGATTCATTGGCAAAAAAAGAACCAGGTGTCTGAGTAGAGATGGTGTGGGCTTGAACAAGCTGCAGAGGTGATGAGAGAGAGATAAACAGGACAATTTGTAGAAGGAGGGGATAATCAATTACCAAGGAAAAGAATCAAGGGTGACTGCTAGGTGTTTGCTCTGACCAACTAAATAAATAATGAACAAGTGACTGAAAGTCACTGAAAGAGTGTTTGGTTTTTTCCAAGCACATGGACAAGCTATGAATTCTCCAGGCAAGAATTCCAGATTGGGTAGCCTTGCACTTCTCCAGGGGATCTTCCCAACTGAGAGATCAAACCCAGGTCTCCCACACTGCAGGTGGAGTCTTTACCGTCTGACCCACCAGGAAAGCCCAAATGATAGTGACAGTAATTGAAACCAGGAACCCAGAGGGAGATGCAGGCTTGGGGGAGGAAAGGAGTGTAAACCAAGAGCTCCTATGGATGGGTTAAATTTAAGATATCAATTTCCAATCTTTAAATCTGTATTAGATACCCCACAGAGCAGTTAGAGCATGAAATGGATAAAATGGATATGAAGCACTTAGCACACAGTAAGGCATATAAGAAACACTTAGTAAATTAATAGAATAGATGTAGATCTCAGTCCTAAAGGGGAAACTGAGTGCTATTTCCCCTCAGGCTAGCATAAGATGATTTAATAATGACGTGACCAGGTGTTGAGTTTGCAATAAGCAGTAAATGATTACTACCTCAGTACTTCTTAGAGTAAACAAGGTACATCTAGCTTCTCCTCGGCTATGAATTCAACCATTTAAGAGGCAGAAACTTTTGGAGGATCTCATATGCCACTCACTTCCTCTCACCACAGGACCTTTGCGTGTACTATCAAAGAAGTCAGCATGGAACAATGAGGAGAACACAGGGTTCTGAGCCAGACAATTTGAGTTCAACACCCAGCTTACCTTCTGCTATGTATGTGACATCAGAGAAACTACCTAGTTAACCTCTCTGACCCTTAGTTTCCTTATCTGTAAGTAGAAATAACATCCATATCACAGAACTCTTGGGAAGATTCAGTGAGAAAACATATGATTTTCCTGTAATGATACAAAGACTTGTTTTTAACTGTATATAACATCAACTGGTTTTCATGAAAAGCTCTATTAATGATTTTTAAATTAAAGAAACGAATTACTTCTCAAATATTGTGCATTGCTTCAACTTACAAATCTTGAAAGAAAAGGTCAAGCTTCATGGGCAATAAAGAGGAATCTTCATTAATCATCATATATTCTACTTATCTCTTTGGCTATTTCCTTCTTTATCTAAAATGCAATAGATGCAACAATTCATTGCATACAGTGTCCTTTTGATTTTAGTCAACTACAGTCACCTAGCTTAAAAGAAAAAGTGGAGTGAAATCTGAGATAAGAAAACATTTTTGTGTTGGTGACAAGGGGAAAGATTCGAGTCAGTGGTAACAGGATATCGAAAGGAAGAAGTGCACAATTAAGGAATTTTATCTTTTTCAAATCCCATTGAGGGATTTGCTAGGAAAGAGACTTTGGCACCTCCCTCATCTATTATTCTTAGGGAAATAAGTGTTGCTAGGTCTCTTCTATAAAGCAGAGCACCAGGCTCTTTAATCTGTCACAGTCCTTATTTCTCCAAATACAAATGTTTGATATTATTATTTCCATTATACAGATTTCAAAATGGATTTATAATTATCAAGAGTGAATTCCAACATATATTTCCAAATATAAGTGTTCAATTGTAACCAAGATTTCTGTATTTCTAAAGCCTACCAGTAGTAAATTAATAGAATAGATGTAGATCTCAGTCCTAAAGGGGAAACTGAGTGCTATTTCCCCTCAGGCTAGCATAAGATGATTTAATAATGACGTGACCAGGTGTTGAGTTTGCAATAAGCAGTAAATGATTACTACCTCAGTACTTCTTAGAGTAAACAAGGTACATCTAGCTTCTCCTCGGCTATGAATTCAACCATTTAAGAGGCAGAAACTTTTGGAGGATCTCATATGCCACTCACTTCCTCTCACCACAGGACCTTTGCGTGTACTATCAAAGAAGTCAGCATGGAACAATGAGGAGAACACAGGGTTCTGAGCCAGACAATTTGAGTTCAACACCCAGCTTACCTTCTGCTATGTATGTGACATCAGAGAAACTACCTAGTTAACCTCTCTGACCCTTAGTTTCCTTATCTGTAAGTAGAAATAACATCCATATCACAGAACTCTTGGGAAGATTCAGTGAGAAAACATATGATTTTCCTGTAATGATACAAAGACTTGTTTTTAACTGTATATAACATCAACTGGTTTTCATGAAAAGCTCTATTAATGATTTTTAAATTAAAGAAACGAATTACTTCTCAAATATTGTGCATTGCTTCAACTTACAAATCTTGAAAGAAAAGGTCAAGCTTCATGGGCAATAAAGAGGAATCTTCATTAATCATCATATATTCTACTTATCTCTTTGGCTATTTCCTTCTTTATCTAAAATGCAATAGATGCAACAATTCATTGCATACAGTGTCCTTTTGATTTTAGTCAACTACAGTCACCTAGCTTAAAAGAAAAAGTGGAGTGAAATCTGAGATAAGAAAACATTTTTGTGTTGGTGACAAGGGGAAAGATTCGAGTCAGTGGTAACAGGATATCGAAAGGAAGAAGTGCACAATTAAGGAATTTTATCTTTTTCAAATCCCATTGAGGGATTTGCTAGGAAAGAGACTTTGGCACCTCCCTCATCTATTATTCTTAGGGAAATAAGTGTTGCTAGGTCTCTTCTATAAAGCAGAGCACCAGGCTCTTTAATCTGTCACAGTCCTTATTTCTCCAAATACAAATGTTTGATATTATTATTTCCATTATACAGATTTCAAAATGGATTTATAATTATCAAGAGTGAATTCCAACATATATTTCCAAATATAAGTGTTCAATTGTAACCAAGATTTCTGTATTTCTAAAGCCTACCTATTTTTTATATTTCTACCTTCAAATCAACCCCATCATTAATAATAAAGACACAGACATGAAATAAGTGACTCACAGCTCACATGTTTTATATTTGTTTTTGTCTAGAAATCCATGCTCATATTTACAAGTAATTTGAATCACAATTTTGAAAATGTAATCTAAAGTTTTAAAAAAATTAGTTGTATTTGTTCCAGAGCTTACTTACCAAAAGAACATCCGTAATTTTGGAGTAACAAAGAAGTTACAAAGACTTTTTCCTCTTAATTTTCACACAGGGCTGAAATGTTTTCAAGGACTGGAAGACAGTATGAAGGGCAGTGACTATCTATCAGTGATTTCACCAGAAAGGCAAAAGAAAGTGGTATCCAGTCTATATGAGGGAACTGAGCGATCTTCCCAACAGACACCAATGGATGCATCACAGTATTGTATGCTTTTATCTGTGAAGAAGAGGCCTTCACATTGTTTTCATTAATTGATTGCACGGAGTCCAAAATGACTCAGAATAAATGAATCCCCCTTCCACTCCTTGATAAAGTGATTTCTTAAGTCTGTGGACCATGCACTTTTTTGAGAATCGGATGAAATCTCATAGATCTTCTTTCCCCACAGAAAGCACAAAACCAAAAAAAGAAAAAAAAATGCAAACAATTTCAAGGGTTCAAGGAACTCTTTCAAGCCTATTCTAGTTCTTCGTGAACTATCTGAATAAAAAATCCATCAACTAAATGAAGGAGAATTAAGTGTTTATGACAATGGACATAACTCAGGCAAAATACAAATATGGTAGACACTTGTTTCACTATCACATAGGTTAAGTTTGAAAGACTGAGGCCATGTGTTGGTGACAAGGGAAAGATTCGAGTCAGTGGTAACAGGATATCGAAAGGAAGAAGTGCACAATTAAGGAATTTTATCTTTTCAAATCCCATTGAGGATTTGCTAGGAAAGAGACTTTGGCACCTCCCTCATCTATTATTCTTAGGGAAATAAGTGTTGCTAGGTCTCTTCTATAAAGCAGAGCACCAGGCTCTTTAATCTGTCACAGTCCTTATTTCTCCAAATACAAATGTTTGATATTATTATTTCCATTATACAGATTTCAAAATGGATTTATAATTATCAAGAGTGAATTCCAACATATATTTCCAAATATAAGTGTTCAATTGTAACCAAGATTTCTGTATTTCTAAAGCCTACCTATTTTTTATATTTCTACCTTCAAATCAACCCCATCATTAATAATAAAGACACAGACATGAAATAAGTGACTCACAGCTCACATGTTTTATATTTGTTTTTGTCTAGAAATCCATGCTCATATTTACAAGTAATTTGAATCACAATTTTGAAAATGTAATCTAAAGTTTTAAAAAAATTAGTTGTATTTGTTCCAGAGCTTACTTACCAAAAGAACATCCGTAATTTTGGAGTAACAAAGAAGTTACAAAGACTTTTTCCTCTTAATTTTCACACAGGGCTGAAATGTTTTCAAGGACTGGAAGACAGTATGAAGGGCAGTGACTATCTATCAGTGATTTCACCAGAAAGGCAAAAGAAAGTGGTATCCAGTCTATATGAGGGAACTGAGCGATCTTCCCAACAGACACCAATGGATGCATCACAGTATTGTATGCTTTTATCTGTGAAGAAGAGGCCTTCACATTGTTTTCATTAATTGATTGCACGGAGTCCAAAATGACTCAGAATAAATGAATCCCCCTTCCACTCCTTGATAAAGTGATTTCTTAAGTCTGTGGACCATGCACTTTTTTGAGAATCGGATGAAATCTCATAGATCTTCTTTCCCCACAGAAAGCACAAAACCAAAAAAAGAAAAAAAAATGCAAACAATTTCAAGGGTTCAAGGAACTCTTTCAAGCCTATTCTAGTTCTTCGTGAACTATCTGAATAAAAAATCCATCAACTAAATGAAGGAGAATTAAGTGTTTATGACAATGGACATAACTCAGGCAAAATACAAATATGGTAGACACTTGTTTCACTATCACATAGGTTAAGTTTGAAAGACTGAGGCCATGTCATCATCATAATTACAGTCTCAGCATCATTTCCTGTCTGTTGACTGGAGTAAACACTGTCAGTCATGACAATTGACGGGGGCAAGGAAAGAAAGAATGAGCGGCAGGCTGTGGTGGGGAAGAGGGAAAGAGAGAGACAGACAGAGCCGCAGGAGGGGGGATGGATATGAATGAGTGATTGGGGAATTTCTGTTTAGAATACTATTTAAGGAAAAAAAAGACAAAAACATTTTATGCTCACAACTGAAGTCAGAGACAAACAAAAATGTCTCATTCCTTCCTCATATCAGCTAACTAACCTTAGTTAAATTTCTTTCTGAACCTCAGCTGACTCCCCCATGAAAGAGGATAATGAGAATGTCCAGCTCACAGATTTACTGTGAAGATTAAGGAGCTAATGGATGGAAAGCATATGGCACAGTTCTTGGCATGGAAGAGGTAATCATTAAGTGACGTATTTACCAGCAACAAAAAGCTACAATCTATTTTAAGGTAGCACTTCTCTACATATATGGCAGCCTACAAAAATAATTTTGAAAGGAAATCAAATTCCAAAAGAAAAATGTATCATCTTCTTAATATTAGAATTTGATATGATAGTTCCAAAAAACACAGAATAATGTACAAGTCAAAAAAAAAAAAAAAACCTGAAGCAAACCAGAAAAAGAAACATGACATTTTCCCAGAAACATACAGTTGTTACTATTTCCTCAAAGAGAAGAACATTAATATTAAAGCAGAACTCCAAAGTAATAATAAATGCTTGCTTCCAGAGACCATTAAATATCACAAACTAAAAATCTGGGCTTTTTATCTAAACCATTCATTTACCTAATTCACAGTTTAGCTATCTTTTTTTTCTACCAGTTAGTTTTACAGCCTTCTGCTTACTAGCATGTTTGTGCTTATGTATTACTTGCATCATATTTGTATCAGTTTTAAATCAGTGTTTAAGCAAGACAAAATTTAGTTACAGCTATATTATCAACAGTGCTATATATCTGTTCTCTATAACAGATTGTTCTTTGCCTCCACCTCCCCACCAAACAAACAAAAACCATTTCTAGATATTACTGAACTATTATTCTACATTTAGACACATTTTTCATTTTACATAGATATTATTATTTTATGTATAGTATATCTTTTTATTTTTTGATCATGCCATGCAGCATATGGGATCTTAGTTCCACAACCATGGACTGAACCTGCGCCCCCTGCATTAGAAGGGTGGAGTCTTAATTACAGGACTGTCAAGCAAAGCCCAAGCATACTCTGTCTTATTGTACAAAACCAAAAGATGTTACAAAGACTCAAAAACTAATCTTTAGATTAGTGCAAACTACCATTTTTTGAGTAACTGTAAATGAGTTAGACACTCTGTTAAGAACTTGGTATACATTAACTCTAATCCTCAAAACTTTCAAGAAGATATTACTACTGTTCCCATTTTATAGATGATAAAATCAGGGCTTTAAAGGGCATATAACTTGTCACAGGGTCTGAGCTATTAAGTGACAGAACTGAAATGCAACTGCAGGTCTGTCCATCTGATTCTCACAACTCCATCTGAATCCTTACCTTACTGCAAAGGATTGAATATTCCTATAAGGAATATCTACTACATTAGGAATATTTGGACAATCTCAGCTGAAGCATTATAACTGCATTCTGGATGAGAGTGGGGCCTCCCATGGTCCTTTGCATCATTTTATAGCA
Organism: Tragulus kanchil; assembly: GCA_022376925.1. Classification (NCBI taxonomy): domain Eukaryota; kingdom Metazoa; phylum Chordata; class Mammalia; order Artiodactyla; family Tragulidae; genus Tragulus; species Tragulus kanchil. The sequence goes on along the minus strand of JAIOJX010000029.1, from coordinate 141,736,342 downwards.
TTTGTATGTTATTTATATCATATTTATATCTACTTTATAAAGCAGACTGAGTCTGAATTTTATTTCTATATAGGGGAGATACCCAAACTGTCATTAAGTGAATGAGTACATATTGGTGACTTGAAACATGCCATGCAAATGATGTAGACATGAGACATTCTCCCTGACACGTCAGCTCTCTCATCGACACTCCCACATTCTTAGTTAAGGAGCAGGGTGAGTGATGAAGAATATGAAGACAGTGGTTGCCATAAAAAGTTCTAAAAGAGAGAAGGATGCACCAGTTACAGGGGTTTCTTCATAGCACTTCCCTTCCATGGTGATTTCTGGAGTGCCTGCAACTTATCTTCAGAGATGTCTCCAGTGCCCTTAAGTTCAATTCTAGTGTCGGTTCTTCATGATAAACTGTATCTGAGTAGATTGGTCTACCAAACAGTGCATTCACAGTTAAAATACCTGTATTTCAAGCCACTCTCCATCCAGAACAGACCTAGCACTCCAAAACAGCTCTCTGCATACACTAAAATCTGCCCTTTCTCATTAACCTCAAAAAAGAGGGGATAAACAGGAGGGGGATGTTTCAATGGAGACAGTGAGGAACTCCTTAGACTACAGTTACCTGGTCAGTTTCCTGTGTGTTGGAACTTTGGGAGATGACCTGAATGAAAGATTCAAACTGACAAATCCAAGGGACTCCTCTGAGGTCCTATGATGATGCAGAGCAAATACAAATTGAAGGATTTTCAGAGCACATCTCTCCCACACCAGTCAAAACAGATATTTGTGTGTTCATAAAGAAATCAAAAGAAACAAAAGACAACATAAAGAAAATGGAACAGGTTTTTAAAATAAGCATTGCTTACGTCCACTTAATAACTCTACCCAATAATTGTGACAAGGTATTTCTTTAGAAATAGATAAGTGACTTGCATTTACTTCGTTTAATTTCTTTAAAAAAAATTATTCACAAAAAGTCAGGGAAGAGCCAATATATCCTGTGGACAATTTAAGAACATACCCAATTAGGGAATCAACATAGCAGAGGTTAAAGTTAGCCCAGAAAATTAAGATCATTATTTCTGAAATAAAATTCTCCAAAACTAAGAATTAGCCATTGTGTTTACTGAGAAGGGTAATATTTCACTGAATGTCTCAAATGGTTACTTTATGCTTTCCCATGCTGTTCCTTCCACCATGGAATGGACATTTCTATTTGTTACCCAAAGGTTGGTGAATTCTCTTTCTATAATCTTTGGGAACTCAAAGAAACTTGTTAGTCATCAGTACTCAGTATAAAAAATGAGCACAGAACATAATTTTATTATGAAGACTATAACATATAACTCTGTTCTCTAATATCTGGATGAAATTTTGACTAGGGCAAAGGATGACTTAAGTGACCCTTTCAGGAGATTTCTATGTGAACATAAGATTTAAGTCTCCAAGAACTGACCTACTCAGGTCCTTTGAAAATATTACTGATGTGGTCACATTTTATTCCAAAAAAAATGTTTTGTTTTTTACATAGAAGATGACTGCTTTAAGAAGTAGAATGTTGCTTTAAATTAACACCAGGATTCTAAGTTATTTAAAACAGGTATTGATATTTGCCTGTTGGATCCAATTGAGTTAATCTCCTTTCTCCAGTTTTGTCTATACCAAGTAAGAACCTTCCAAGTCTTTGTGGTTTATCTAGTACATCTATGAGAAAACAGGGAGAGCATTAAAAGCTGGCAGGTACAAAGCTCACTTACGGAAAGGTCCACACCTCCTCTTTTTTTTAAGTGCTTATCTTTGGATTCCTGATGGGGTGGAGATCACATAGCCATGCTTCTGTGTTCACCTTGTAACTTATTCCTGGTTTCAGCTATAACTTTCTAACATCAATTACAAAGTTATTGGGGAGGAAAGGGGAGCAAATGTTTTTCTAGTACTAGGTTAAATTTTTTGGATGAGAACTTTTTTAAGAAAACACTCTCCTAATTGCTCAAATCCTCCCTTCCTGAAATATATGCTTGTTGTCATACTGCTATGCTCTGGGTCTCCTTGGGGGCCAACCCTTGACAGCTCCCAAAGAGATGAAGCACATAATGTTTTTCCTAGAGCCCTTCCTTGTGGCCCAGCCTTCTCTTGGTCCCTGAACCATGACCACTTGAGAGCCTCTGTGATCCTCCCCTGTTGTTCAGCCTGTCGAAGGCCTGCGGGTTTTTCAATAAGGAAAATGGCCACTCTTAAACAATTTCCACCCTAACCTCCTCCTTTCATGTTACCTTCTAAATCACTAACACATGGAGTCCAACATTTTAATATTATAATTAAAAGGATTGTTGGCTAGACTCTGTGCTCCCAATTAGGTGGTCTGGGTTCAATCCCTGGTCAGGAACTCAATCCCACATGCCTTAACTAAGAGTTCACATGCCACAACTAAAGATTTCATATGATGCAACTAAGACCAGGCACAGCCAAGTAAATAAATACATAAATATTGAAAAAAAAAAAAAAAGAATCCTCGACTGTAGTAAACTTTGGGTACATTATCATTCTCAGACTGAGAACTAAGAGACAGCTAAAGGAGAATAACCCACATATGTACCCTTCTCCATTAAAACTACCACATACCCTCTACTTTCTCTCCCAAAGTCCCCTTCTACTTTCCCCTTCAGAAACTTCTGGTCCATTTTCACTTCCCCAGTTGGTCCCTGATGGTGGTAAATGATCCTGCCAGAGTTGCCATCTTGTTGACTAGACACCCTTCAATGCACAGGTAGTCATTTGAAGGGAGTGAAACATCAAACTAAGAGTTACTTCCTCATGGCTCTGAACTTGGACCCTCTCTCTGACTTGGAGATGGAAGTGAATTAGATATTTAATAAGCATATCATTTTACTAACACGGAATACCAATCGTTAAGTAGTCAAAACGTTAAAAACAAGGCCAAATTGAGAAACTGCATATAAGTCATGTCATTCTTGTGCAGATGTTTTCATAGGACAGAGTCCCAGAAATGGGGCTGCTAGGTCAAAGGACAAATACATCTCTAATTCTGTTAATTATTTCCAGATCTTCATCCATAAGGATTATGCCACTCTCCACTCCCTCTAGGAATGGATGGGAGTGCTTGTTTTCTCCCAGATTTGCAACCAAGTATAATGCCAGACTGTTGAAGTTTTGCTAGTCTTATGAACAAGAAAATGTTTCAGTGCAGTTTGAATTCACATTTAATAATGAATGAGATAATCTATGTTTAAGTGCCCTCTGTATTCTCCTTTCAATATTTGTATTTGGCAGAAGGCATTTTGTAATCCAAAGCACTGTTTCTTTACCTTCAAGTCGCATCCCATAGACTCCTCACTCATCTTACACACTGAGGATAGACCTGATATGTATGTCAAAGGAACCAAGGGATCTAGAAGTCTTCCTTCTTCTCATGGTCAGTCTTTAGTTTTGCTTTTGCAGAGACTGAACGAAGCTGTGAAGGTGACTGTCTAGAGCATAGTAATGAAGGATTACTTATTCCATAAATTTACATTCTGTGCTATCTTGAGACCCTTCCTGGATAATCAGTCTTTTCCTTTTTTGTGAAATGTAGTATTCACACTTTTGTAAGTAACGTGAATTTTAAGAAAAGAGGGAGGAAAGAAGGAAGCGGGGATGGAGGGAAGGAGGAAGGAATACCATGTACCCAGGTCTGATGTGGGGTACTCCACAATGTCACATTCAATTCTCAACTCCTTTGACTTATTAGGTGGCCCACTCCATGTAGGACATGTTGCTGGCAGGAAGTGACTCCCTTGGTTCATTTCATGGCACTATCAGAAGGGTATGAGAGTCACTGCTTCCATAATGCCATGAGAAATAGTATAAAAAATGATCCTGCCAGAGTTGCCATCTTGTTGACTAGACACCCTTCAATGCACAGGTAGTCATTTGAAGGGAGTGAAACATCAAACTAAGAGTTACTTCCTCATGGCTCTGAACTTGGACCCTCTCTCTGACTTGGAGATGGAAGTGAATTAGATATTTAATAAGCATATCATTTTACTAACACGGAATACCAATCGTTAAGTAGTCAAAACGTTAAAAACAAGGCCAAATTGAGAAACTGCATATAAGTCATGTCATTCTTGTGCAGATGTTTTCATAGGACAGAGTCCCAGAAATGGGGCTGCTAGGTCAAAGGACAAATACATCTCTAATTCTGTTAATTATTTCCAGATCTTCATCCATAAGGATTATGCCACTCTCCACTCCCTCTAGGAATGGATGGGAGTGCTTGTTTTCTCCCAGATTTGCAACCAAGTATAATGCCAGACTGTTGAAGTTTTGCTAGTCTTATGAACAAGAAAATGTTTCAGTGCAGTTTGAATTCACATTTAATAATGAATGAGATAATCTATGTTTAAGTGCCCTCTGTATTCTCCTTTCAATATTTGTATTTGGCAGAAGGCATTTTGTAATCCAAAGCACTGTTTCTTTACCTTCAAGTCGCATCCCATAGACTCCTCACTCATCTTACACACTGAGGATAGACCTGATATGTATGTCAAAGGAACCAAGGGATCTAGAAGTCTTCCTTCTTCTCATGGTCAGTCTTTAGTTTTGCTTTTGCAGAGACTGAACGAAGCTGTGAAGGTGACTGTCTAGAGCATAGTAATGAAGGATTACTTATTCCATAAATTTACATTCTGTGCTATCTTGAGACCCTTCCTGGATAATCAGTCTTTTCCTTTTTTGTGAAATGTAGTATTCACACTTTTGTAAGTAACGTGAATTTTAAGAAAAGAGGGAGGAAAGAAGGAAGCGGGGGATGGAGGGAAGGAGGGAAGGAATACCATGTACCCAGGTCTGATGTGGGGTACTCCACAATGTCACATTCAATTCTCAACTCCTTTGACTTATTAGGTGGCCCACTCCATGTAGGACATGTTGCTGGCAGGAAGTGACTCCCTTGGTTCATTTCATGGCACTATCAGAAGGGTATGAGAGTCACTACTTCCATAATGCCATGAGAAATAGTATAAAAAACTAGGCAGCGGACTTCCCTGGTGGTCCAGCGGGTAAGGACACCACCTTGCAGTGCAGGGGGTGCCGGTTCGATCCCTGGCCTGGGAAGATCCCACGTGCCACAGAGCGGCTGGACTGTTGTGTCCAATTACCGAGCCAGAGCTCTGGAGCACATGCGCCCAGAGCCAGTGCTCTGCGACAACAGAGGCCACTGTGATGGAAGGCCCATGTGGGCCGATGAACAAAGATGGATGAAAACAGATAAATGAAAAACCAACAGAAGTGGCCCGCCTGACCCCCTCCTTCCCCAACCCGCTCCCCACCCCTCCCCCAGCCAAAAAATAAGATAGGGAGCTTTTCTTTCAAATCATATCGGAGACCTTGAGAGTAATCATCACTCTTTCTCAGATGGAAAGCCTCCCTTTTCTTATGGCATGCCGTGGACTTCTGTGTCTAAATGACATTTTATCCTGAGGTCAGATCACCAAGTCCATCAGAACTGAGCTTCACTTTAATTTGTGGTGCATACACACATACACAACACACGCCTGTTTCTGACTCAGCTCAGTGTTTAAATGTCAGTATAAACTCACTGTTGGTCCCAATCGTTCCATTTCTTTGACATTTGCTTTTCCTGGTATTTTTTGCCATTTTGTTACAAAAGAGATTCTGATCTGTCAGTGTCACTACATTACTAAAATTTCATTGGGTTCCACAAACCATTGGGGATTTGCTGGGCTGATGTTCTGCTTTCACTCAGAAACATATCTTGAGTCAACAGTAAGGCAGGCATTCTTCTGAGGAAGACAAGCTATCGTTTCCTGAATGATCTTGAGACCCTTCCTGGATAATCAGTCTTTTCCTTTTGTGAAATGTAGTATTCACACTTTTGTAAGTAACGTGAATTTTAAGAAAAGAGGGAGGAAAGAAGGAAGCGGGGATGGAGGAAGGAGGGAGGAATACCATGTACCCAGGTCTGATGTGGGGTACTCCACAATGTCACATTCAATTCTCAACTCCTTTGACTTATTAGGTGGCCCACTCCATGTAGGACATGTTGCTGGCAGGAAGTGACTCCCTTGGTTCATTTCATGGCACTATCAGAAGGGTATGAGAGTCACTACTTCCATAATGCCATGAGAAATAGTATAAAAAACTAGGCAGCGGACTTCCCTGGTGGTCCAGCGGGTAAGGACACCACCTTGCAGTGCAGGGGGTGCCGGTTCAATCCCTGGCCTGGGAAGATCCCACGTGCCACAGAGCGGCTGGACTGTTGTGTCCAATTACCGAGCCAGAGCTCTGGAGCACATGCGCCCAGAGCCAGTGCTCTGCGACAACAGAGGCCACTGTGATGGAAGGCCCATGTGGGCCGATGAACAAAGATGGATGAAAACAGATAAATGAAAAACCAACAGAAGTGGCCCGCCTGACCCCCTCCTTCCCCAACCCGCTCCCCACGCCCCTCCCCCAGCCAAAAAATAAGATAGGGAGCTTTTCTTTCAAATCATATCGGAGACCTTGAGAGTAATCATCACTCTTTCTCAGATGGAAAGCCTCCCTTTTCTTATGGCATGCCGTGGACTTCTGTGTCTAAATGACATTTTATCCTGAGGTCAGATCACCAAGTCCATCAGAACTGAGCTTCACTTTAATTTGTGGTGCATACACACATACACAACACACGCCTGTTTCTGACTCAGCTCAGTGTTTAAATGTCAGTATAAACTCACTGTTGGTCCCAATCGTTCCATTTCTTTGACATTTGCTTTTCCTGGTATTTTTTGCCATTTTGTTACAAAAGAGATTCTGATCTGTCAGTGTCACTACATTACTAAAATTTCATTGGGTTCCACAAACCATTGGGGGGATTTGCTGGGCTGATGTTCTGCTTTCACTCAGAAACATATCTTGAGTCAACAGTAAGGCAGGCATTCTTCTGAGGGCTGGAGGTCAAAGACAACATGCTATCGTTTCCTGAATGATCTGCCACGATCCCCGCAAAAGTCGCTCAGATGTCTCCTCCTCCAGGCAGCCTTACTGAGCTTCACCTCAGTCTGGATCATGTGTGTCACCACCATTCCAAGGCCCGGCTCCCAAACAGCTTCTTCTATTGTTATATACACCATAACAGCTGGACTACTGAATGCTCACCTATCACGCTTGACCTCTATCCCCTCAGTATCTATGACTGTCAAACAGATTCATGACTAATTGACTGTTTCAGTCGAGGGATGAAGAAATGATTCTTGTTATCAAAGGTCACATAAACTCTAGGTGAGCTTTCCTAAGTTATGAATAAAACCCAGTAACATATTTACGATGTCTTAAACATAACACGTATTTGGAAAAAACTGCGATGCTGAGAAAGACGGAAGGCAGGAGGAGATGGTGAGAGGGGATGAGATGGTTGGATGGCATCACTGATTCAATGAACATGAACCTGAACAAAGTCTGGGAGACAGTGAGGGATGGGGAGGCCTGGCATGCTGTGGCCCACGCGGTCACAAGGAGTCAGACCCAACTTAGTGACTGACCAACAATAAAAATACAAGCAGTATGAATACCTCTTAACTATATAAATAGTTATGAATTATGAAATGTTATCCAATGTATACCTTTCAATGATAGTCTGGAAAGTATTAGAATATTGATGTTGGTATCAAGCTCAGTCATGGTCCTAGACCCAGAAGGGTGAAGCCAGACTGAACCACAGCCAAGAGAGACACATCGCGCTGGGGTCTATTGGACTCTGCCTGCTTTTTTATGCAGTCATCTCTCCCTGTTCTCTGCCTTCTACCTACCTTGTTAATGTGAGGACAAATCAGTGAGAGACAACCACAGTCACATTTCCAGCATTATTACAGAAACACAAACCTTCCATCTCCTTAAGCCACAATTATTTTTTTAAAAATGACAAAAGACATATGCCATGTCTTCTCTGCTTCTTGTCATCGACCATCATGTCCTACTGAAAACAAGGACACTCCGTGCGATGCGCACGTCCAAAAAGGGTCGACAACATGCTATCGTTTCCTGAATGATCTGCCACGATCCCAAAGTCGCTCAGATGTCTCCTCCTCCAGGCAGCCTTACTGAGCTTCACCTCAGTCTGGATCATGTGTGTCACCACCATTCCAAGGCCCGGCTCCCAAACAGCTTCTTCTATTGTTATATACACCATAACAGCTGGACTACTGAATGCTCACCTATCACGCTTGACCTCTATCCCCTCAGTATCTATGACTGTCAAACAGATTCATGACTAATTGACTGTTTCAGTCGAGGAGGGAGAAATGATTCTTGTTATCAAAGGTCACATAAACTCTAGGTGAGCTTTCCTAAGTTATGAATAAAACCCAGTAACATATTTACGATGTCTTAAACATAACACGTATTTGGAAAAAACTGCGATGCTGAGAAAGACGGAAGGCAGGAGGAGATGGTGAGAGGGGATGAGATGGTTGGATGGCATCACTGATTCAATGAACATGAACCTGAACAAAGTCTGGGAGACAGTGAGGGATGGGGAGGCCTGGCATGCTGTGGCCCACGCGGTCACAAGGAGTCAGACCCAACAGTGACTGACCAACAATAAAAATACAAGCAGTATGAATACCTCTTAACTATATAAATAGTTATGAATTATGAAATGTTATCCAATGTATACCTTTCAATGATAGTCTGGAAAGTATTAGAATATTGATGTTGGTATCAAGCTCAGTCATGGTCCTAGACCCAGAAGGGTGAAGACAGACTGAACCACAGCCAAGAGAGACACATCGCGCTGGGGTCTATTGGACTCTGCCTGCTTTTTTATGCAGTCATCTCTCCCTGTTCTCTGCCTTCTACCTACCTTGTTAATGTGAGGACAAATCAGTGAGAGACAACCACAGTCACATTTCCAGCATTATTACAGAAACACAAACCTTCCATCTCCTTAAGCCACAATTATTTTTTTAAAAATGACAAAAGACATATGCCATGTCTTCTCTGCTTCTTGTCATCGACCATCATGTCCTACTGAAAACAAGGACACTCCGTACGTATACAGAGCTTAATCACAATACACCAGTCAGTTCGCCAGTAACATCTACCAAACCATGTAATAAAAACTTAATGGATGCAGGTATGTAGGGGTAGGCAACTCATACGAAAAAGAGTTCCTGATTTATCCCAGCAAATAACATGGCGATTGTATTTTTATAATAATCATCTACCCTTGAAATGACATTCTAAAAGATATTTCAAGAAAGGATGTAAGCAGTAATTTTTCTGTGCTCAGTGTAGAAGCAACCTCTTCACATTGATAACCAGACTACAAAATGCCTACATCTCTGAAGACTAATCAAATAGATTCAAATCCACCGGCTTATGTGACAGTGCTTTGACGCCTATCATTCTTCTTAAGAAAAGTCCAGGGCACACCTTCTTGTTCGCCCTTTCTCTCTCTCCTCTATCCTCTGAGTTTAAGGGGACTCAAGTTGCTAGGAAGACAAATCTTTGTTTCTGAGTCGCATGGTTTCTCTTTGCTGCCAGATATTTTATCCTGATGTGTTTATGTAAATGAGAATAAAAAAGAATTCATTACAAAATGATTTTTGCCCAGAGAATGCCAACAAAAGATGCAACTGAAGCAAAAAACTTGAAGGTGGAGTTCTGGTAATTATCTAGCCTTCATCCCTATTATGAATGAGGAAACTGGAGGGAGGCTGAGGAAAGTACCCATCCATCCACTCATCCCTCTATTCATTCATTCCTCATTCAGGAAAGATTCAGTAACTAGCTAAGGTTTTGACATCATTCTGCACATATTTCTAAAAATTAAAATCTAAGAGGATGGGATAAAAAGCCTACCACATGCTGCCTATATTTAAATATGCCCTAAAAATGTGGATGCAGAAATACCTATAGACCCCATAAAGTATATTATTACTATTGACATCCCAAAGCTAAAAAATAGAGGTACAGTTTCAGGTACTTGGGAACATCAGAGGCAACATATGTAATCAGAAATTTTCCCAAATTTATTTTTTCTTTTTCCTTCATTGCAGCATGAAGGAAAGAACAAGGCATTTGGTGTAAGAAATTTCTGACTTTGAGAACTAGTCCTGTCTTATCCTACTTATTCTCTTCACTTTATGGGGCTGAACTAGGGATCTGATAAATTAACTCATGCAATCACTGTGTGGTTCACAAGTTACTTATTCATATATTCATTTATTCATTCAACACCCCTTTCACTGACCCAAGTACTTTGTGCAGAAGGAGTACAATGGTGAGAAAAACAGATGCAGCACCTACTCTCACGGGGTTCTAAGTGCATCTGACAACCAGATGTTGATAAAATAACCAGACTAATGAATTTACAATAACAAAGTGTGTTCCAATGGAGGGGTGTGCTTCTCCAAATGCATAAAGAAGCCATCAGTGAGGACTCTGGGGTGAAATTCAGTGAGCGAGATTCTTTGAAATTAAGAGATACATATGTGCAAGAATAGCCCCTGGTGATGGGGTGGAAATGGATGGGATAGAAGAGCAGGTGTAAAGCCTCGGGATGGCAGAGAGCACAGTGGTGAAAAGGAACCCCCCAAAGGTCCATGTGACTATAAGCTGAGAACGGGCAGGAAAGAAGTGAGAGTGGAGCTCAAAATGGGGAGGAGGCGTCCAGCACACACACAGCACGTTTAAAGTGAAGCAGGCTCTAAGTGTAAAGTTCATACTGAGTCCTGAAGACTCAGTAAGAAGATAAAGCAGATCTCAATAATTATGCATATTGGTTCCATATTGCAAAAACTTATTCTTTAGCCTTCATCCCTATTATGAATGAGGAAACTGGAGGGAGGCTGAGGAAAGTACCCATCCATCCACTCATCCCTCTATTCATTCATTCCTCATTCAGGAAAGATTCAGTAACTAGCTAAGGTTTTGACATCATTCTGCACATATTTCTAAAAATTAAAATCTAAGAGGATGGGATAAAAAGCCTACCACATGCTGCCTATATTTAAATATGCCCTAAAAATGTGGATGCAGAAATACCTATAGACCCCATAAAGTATATTATTACTATTGACATCCCAAAGCTAAAAAATAGAGGTACAGTTTCAGGTACTTGGGAACATCAGAGGCAACATATGTAATCAGAAATTTTCCCAAATTTATTTTTTCTTTTTCCTTCATTGCAGCATGAAGGAAAGAACAAGGCATTTGGTGTAAGAAATTTCTGACTTTGAGAACTAGTCCTGTCTTATCCTACTTATTCTCTTCACTTTATGGGGCTGAACTAGGGATCTGATAAATTAACTCATGCAATCACTGTGTGGTTCACAAGTTACTTATTCATATATTCATTTATTCATTCAACACCCCTTTCACTGACCCAAGTACTTTGTGCAGAAGGAGTACAATGGTGAGAAAAACAGATGCAGCACCTACTCTCACGGGGTTCTAAGTGCATCTGACAACCAGATGTTGATAAAATAACCAGACTAATGAATTTACAATAACAAAGTGTGTTCCAATGGAGGGTGTGCTTCTCCAAATGCATAAAGAAGCCATCAGTGAGGACTCTGGGGTGAAATTCAGTGAGCGAGATTCTTTGAAATTAAGAGATACATATGTGCAAGAATAGCCCCTGGTGATGGGGTGGAAATGGATGGGATAGAAGAGCAGGTGTAAAGCCTCGGGATGGCAGAGAGCACAGTGGTGAAAAGGAACCCCCCAAAGGTCCATGTGACTATAAGCTGAGAACGGGCAGGAAAGAAGTGAGAGTGGAGCTCAAAATGGGGAGGAGGCGTCCAGCACACACACAGCACGTTTAAAGTGAAGCAGGCTCTAAGTGTAAAGTTCATACTGAGTCCTGAAGACTCAGTAAGAAGATAAAGCAGATCTCAATAATTATGCATATTGGTTCCATATTGAAATAATATTTAAATAAACTGGATTAAGTAAAATCTATTATTAAGATTAATTTCATCTGTTTTTATGTTTGTTTGTTTTTTCCCTAAACTGTTTAAGGTGGTTACTAGAAATGTTCAAGTTACACCATAGCTCATGTTATAGGGTTATTGGATGGTGCTGGCTGTACACGCAGAGTGTTTTAATTCCAGACAAGGGTTTTTACCCTGAGCACAGCAGGAAGTCTTGGAAGGCTTTAAGCAAAGGAATGAGAGGACCATTCCAGCTTCAGGGTGGAGAACAGATCAAAAGGCAGCTAGAGGGGATGTGGCAAATCAGCTATGGACCGCAATAGACTGTAAGATGGTTCATAATGGCTTGGTTTAGGGTCAAGAAGTACATAGATGAGAAGGGGAGAGGATGGAGGGAAATTTAAGAAGGAACCACCAGCAGGCCCCCAGCAGTGAACTGAACATGGTATTGACAGACTTTCCGGGGGCGGAAGTCCAGCTGAGAATTCAAGAAATACACACTGTACCATCCTAAGTTCCGTCCTAGAAGTATGAATTCAGTGCTATCAGAGCACAAAGTGAAAAATAAGACATGCTTGATGAAGCATATAACGCTGTTGTTGTTTTCATTTTATGATGGGTTTCATTAAAAATCAGGTTCCAACACCATGCCAAGTAGCTGCATTCTGGATAAAGCATTAAATATCTGTTACCTAAAGCTGAACTTAAATCAACAGATACATAACAAGTATCGATCATGTGCAAAAGACTATGAAAAACTGTCTTTCAAAGAGAAAAGGAAAAACAAATAATATTTATTTAGTGCTCAATACCATGTTCCCAGAGTTTTGTATGTGTAACTCACTCGATTCTCTTGAGAATCTTATGAGGTCATACTATTACCCAAATTTAGAGGTAAATAAAATGAGGTACAAACAGGTTAAAAAACTGATTGGAATTCCATAAAGACTGGGGCCATTTTGACCTTTTCTTCCCTCTCTATATCCTTACGGCCCAACCTTCTGCCTAGCATATATTAACATGCTCAATAAACCTGGTCTTAGAATGAAAGAATACAGGTTATACAGTTCATTAGAAGTAGACCTGGAGGAGGGCATGGCAATCCACTCCAGTAGTCTTGTCTGGAGAGTTCCATGGACAGAGGAGCCTGGCAAGCTACAGTCCATAGGGTTGCACAGACTCAGAGATGACTGCAGGTACTGAGCAGCAGCAGAACTAAGTTTTTACCCTGTTATATCTGGAGCTTTAAAACATAAAATTAGACATTGCTTGCATATTTATATGTGGTTAACAGGTTTTACTTAAGAACTCTTCATCTCTGATAGATGGTCATCTGACACTGCACTGAATAAGAATAGTTAACATTTCCTGGAAACACTGTGTGCCAGATACTGTTCTAAACTCTGTACTTGCATTATCTTACTTGCTCAAAAAAAGATAAAAGGCAGCGATGTGGCAAATCAGCTATGGACCGCAATAGACTGTAAGATGGTTCATAATGGCTTGGTTCAGGGTCAAGAAGTACATAGATGAGAAGGGGAGAGGATGGAGGGAAATTTAAGAAGGAACCACCAGCAGGCCCCCAGCAGTGAACTGAACATGGTATTGACAGACTTTCCGGGGGCGGAAGTCCAGCTGAGAATTCAAGAAATACACACTGTACCATCCTAAGTTCCGTCCTAGAAGTATGAATTCAGTGCTATCAGAGCACAAAGTGAAAAATAAGACATGCTTGATGAAGCATATAACGCTGTTGTTGTTTTCATTTTATGATGGGTTTCATTAAAAATCAGGTTCCAACACCATGCCAAGTAGCTGCATTCTGGATAAAGCATTAAATATCTGTTACCTAAAGCTGAACTTAAATCAACAGATACATAACAAGTATCGATCATGTGCAAAAGACTATGAAAAACTGTCTTTCAAAGAGAAAAGGAAAAACAAATAATATTTATTTAGTGCTCAATACCATGTTCCCAGAGTTTTGTATGTGTAACTCACTCGATTCTCTTGAGAATCTTATGAGGTCATACTATTACCCAAATTTAGAGGTAAATAAAATGAGGTACAAACAGGTTAAAAAACTGATTGGAATTCCATAAAGACTGGGGCCATTTTGACCTTTTCTTCCCTCTCTATATCCTTACGGCCCAACCTTCTGCCTAGCATATATTAACATGCTCAATAAACCTGGTCTTAGAATGAAAGAATACAGGTTATACAGTTCATTAGAAGTAGACCTGGAGGAGGGCATGGCAATCCACTCCAGTAGTCTTGTCTGGAGAGTTCCATGGACAGAGGAGCCTGGCAAGCTACAGTCCATAGGGTTGCACAGACTCAGAGATGACTGCAGGTACTGAGCAGCAGCAGAACTAAGTTTTTACCCTGTTATATCTGGAGCTTTAAAACATAAAATTAGACATTGCTTGCATATTTATATGTGGTTAACAGGTTTTACTTAAGAACTCTTCATCTCTGATAGATGGTCATCTGACACTGCACTGAATAAGAATAGTTAACATTTCCTGGAAACACTGTGTGCCAGATACTGTTCTAAACTCTGTACTTGCATTATCTTACTTGAGCCTCATTGTTAGCATACACAAATACCTATGGGGTAGGCATGATTATTTTGCTCACTGTATAGATTGGGAAACTTCGGCACAGTGGGGTCCAGTTACTTGCCCTGAGTCACACAGCTGTAAAGGGATTAACCCCAAAGAATCTAAGTCAGGAGTCCATAACTCACTCTTAAGTCTGAACTCACTTCTCCATGGGACCCTGGTTCTTAGAAACATACCCTGAGAATGAGGGTGCCATTGGTCCCACACTCTCTCCTGGAGCCACATAATACGGTGGTTTATCAGGCCCTCTTGTGAATCTAAGAAATCATTCAAGGCTAAACGGTGATCAGACAGCTGGAGAGTCAGAGCAAAAAGAGTACAGTAAGAAACTGTGGATTCCATGCAATCCGAAGAGCACATTTATTAAGAAATGTCCACTGGCAGGAAGGCATCATCCATCTCTAACATTGATAGAGCAGAGCAAAGAGTGGAACCAAGGGGCTGCGTAAGCTGAGGATTTCCCAGCAGCAAACACATCTCAGTAGGCTGTGAACAGTGAATTCAGGAGACTCTTGTTCACTAATGGAGCTTAAGAGTTAAGATACTCTCTAAGCACACTGGGCACAAAGGCTTTGCTAGCAGTTCCCATAATGAACTGCATGGTATGATCAGCCATCCAGGTATTTTACATGTGCCATTTACTTCCAGTGTCAAATGACAGATTGAATCTGTGATGTCTTAAGAAAGCTTAAATGGGCCTTGTGTGAACACTTCATTTTGCCTAGCATATATTAACATGCTCAATAAACCTGGTCTTAGAATGAAAGAATACAGGTTATACAGTTCATTAGAAGTAGACCTGGAGGAGGGCATGGCAATCCACTCCAGTAGTCTTGTCTGGAGAGTTCCATGGACAGAGGAGCCTGGCAAGCTACAGTCCATAGGGTTGCACAGACTCAGAGATGACTGCAGGTACTGAGCAGCAGCAGAACTAAGTTTTTACCCTGTTATATCTGGAGCTTTAAAACATAAAATTAGACATTGCTTGCATATTTATATGTGGTTAACAGGTTTTACTTAAGAACTCTTCATCTCTGATAGATGGTCATCTGACACTGCACTGAATAAGAATAGTTAACATTTCCTGGAAACACTGTGTGCCAGATACTGTTCTAAACTCTGTACTTGCATTATCTTACTTGAGCCTCATTGTTAGCATACACAAATACCTATGGGGTAGGCATGATTATTTTGCTCACTGTATAGATTGGGAAACTTCGGCACAGTGGGGTCCAGTTACTTGCCCTGAGTCACACAGCTGTAAAGGGATTAACCCCAAAGAATCTAAGTCAGGAGTCCATAACTCACTCTTAAGTCTGAACTCACTTCTCCATGGGACCCTGGTTCTTAGAAACATACCCTGAGAATGAGGGTGCCATTGGTCCCACACTCTCTCCTGGAGCCACATAATACGGTGGTTTATCAGGCCCTCTTGTGAATCTAAGAAATCATTCAAGGCTAAACGGTGATCAGACAGCTGGAGAGTCAGAGCAAAAGAATACAGTAAAGAAACTGTGGATTCCATGCAATCCGAAGAGCACATTTATTAAGAAATGTCCACTGGCAGGAAGGCATCATCCATCTCTAACATTGATAGAGCAGAGCAAAGAGTGGAACCAAGGGGCTGCGTAAGCTGAGGATTTCCCAGCAGCAAACACATCTCAGTAGGCTGTGAACAGTGAATTCAGGAGACTCTTGTTCACTAATGGAGCTTAAGAGTTAAGATACTCTCTAAGCACACTGGGCACAAAGGCTTTGCTAGCAGTTCCCATAATGAACTGCATGGTATGATCAGCCATCCAGGTATTTTACATGTGCCATTTACTTCCAGTGTCAAATGACAGATTGAATCTGTGATGTCTAAGAGGCTTAGTGCTCTGATTTGGAAAATCTGCTGGGTAAATATGGGCCTTGTGTGAACACTTCATTTCTTTCAATGCTTTAAAATGGTCACAAACATCAGTAGAATCACTAAAGAAATCACATTTTTTAAAAAAGGAATAATCTTATTATTACTGTAAAAAAAACTTCAGAACACTATTGAGTACCTGGCAGTTTGATATAAAGGAATGTCATCTAGTACCCATCAAGATGACCTAAAGTCCAAACAAGACCTCAATACAAAGTGGTCTAACCTACAACGTGGCTCACTACCTGCAGGCCTGGCGCAGTATGATGCTTCTCTATTTAATGGTGTTGTCTGCAGTCACTGGATATTGGGCAAGTTAACCAAATGCCCTGTGTTCAAAGTGACCAGATGTAATAGGTAGGGAGGACTGGCCCTGCCCACCTGGCAATCAGAGAAATAACTCTGCCAAGATTTCCAACACTGGCTCTGTCAGATAACTTCTCATACCCAGTTACAATTGCTTGTCTAATCGCTTGTCTAATCATTTGTCTCCACTGCTAGACCTCTAATTCCAGAAAGGCAAATCGTGCCCTCCTTGTGTATTAATTTTATTTAATTTCCAGTCTTTATTTCTGTATCCTTACCATCTGATACACTGTCTGGCACACAGTAAGCACTCAACATGCAGTGAATCTAAGAATAAAGTGACTTTTATATATCACATTAAATGTTGGTAAATTACAGTTTTAGAAGACATTATGAAAAGTGTTCTAGAAGAGTATTATTAACAAGGTTCTCTGGTGGCCTTATAAATGTTCTGACATTCGGGTAAAAATTCTTAAGGCAAGAAAATGAAGGCTGGTAATAAGGATTGAGCTGAGAGATGGAGGAGTTATTACCAAAAAGAAAAAAACCAACAACAACCAGGATAACAGGGGCTGCGTAAGCTGAGGATTTCCCAGCAGCAAACACATCTCAGTAGGCTGTGAACAGTGAATTCAGGAGACTCTTGTTCACTAATGGAGCTTAAGAGTTAAGATACTCTCTAAGCACACTGGGCACAAAGGCTTTGCTAGCAGTTCCCATAATGAACTGCATGGTATGATCAGCCATCCAGGTATTTTACATGTGCCATTTACTTCCAGTGTCAAATGACAGATTGAATCTGTGATGTCTAAGAGGCTTAGTGCTCTGATTTGGAAAATCTGCTGGGTAAATATGGGCCTTGTGTGAACACTTCATTTCTTTCAATGCTTTAAAATGGTCACAAACATCAGTAGAATCACTAAAGAAATCACATTTTTTAAAAAAGGAATAATCTTATTATTACTGTAAAAAAAACTTCAGAACACTATTGAGTACCTGGCAGTTTGATATAAAGGAATGTCATCTAGTACCCATCAAGATGACCTAAAGTCCAAACAAGACCTCAATACAAAGTGGTCTAACCTACAACGTGGCTCACTACCTGCAGGCCTGGCGCAGTATGATGCTTCTCTATTTAATGGTGTTGTCTGCAGTCACTGGATATTGGGCAAGTTAACCAAATGCCCTGTGTTCAAAGTGACCAGATGTAATAGGTAGGGAGGACTGGCCCTGCCCACCTGGCAATCAGAGAAATAACTCTGCCAAGATTTCCAACACTGGCTCTGTCAGATAACTTCTCATACCCAGTTACAATTGCTTGTCTAATCGCTTGTCTAATCATTTGTCTCCACTGCTAGACCTCTAATTCCAGAAAGGCAAATCGTGCCCTCCTTGTGTATTAATTTTATTTAATTTCCAGTCTTTATTTCTGTATCCTTACCATCTGATACACTGTCTGGCACACAGTAAGCACTCAACATGCAGTGAATCTAAGAATAAAGTGACTTTTATATATCACATTAAATGTTGGTAAATTACAGTTTTAGAAGACATTATGAAAAGTGTTCTAGAAGAGTATTATTAACAAGGTTCTCTGGTGGCCTTATAAATGTTCTGACATTCGGGTAAAAATTCTTAAGGCAAGAAAATGAAGGCTGGTAATAAGGATTGAGCTGAGAGATGGAGGAGTTATTACCAAAAAGAAAAAAACCAACAACAACCAGGATAACAGTATTTATTTGAGAACGTAATAAATTAAAGAGGTATTCAATAATATGTGATCAGACATTTCTTTCTGAGAGGGAAAAGATTAGGAATTGATATGCTATTCTTTTTTTTGTTTGTTTTGTTACATAAAGCAAAGAGGAAAAATACATTACTTTTTACCTTGAAATTTACCGAAGATTCTCCGAAATATATAGCTTTTTCTTCGAAAAACAGTTTCCTTCTTTTAAACACTATATATTTTTATTTTCATGTTAGCAAACTTACCCAGTTTGATTTCATTCAGATTTAATGTAGCAGTGATATGTCAACTCTATGGCAAACTGGTCTGGAATATACTAGTATTGGTTCTGTAAAAAAAGGAGGAGGCTAAGAGGGTGGCTTACAGAACCATGCCTCACTTCCACATTGCTCCTAGGTAAAGGGACAGTCAGAGGTCAAACCAATGACTGGGGCAGACTTGTTCAAGTGAGACACCTTAAAGTTAAAAATTAAAATTCCTCTAGTAGTTCATATTTCTTACAGGTCTTTTCTTGTAGTAGATTCAAGTATTTGGAAATCTGAATTAACTTCATAATGTAGGTAATAAGCTTTACGTTACTTTAAGGTATCTTCACTATCTTTCTACCATTCATCTAATAAGAAAGGAGTTAACACCTCTGTCTGCATGTCTCACAGATATGTGAAGTTAAACATCAAACTAATCTAAGAGGATCCCGCAGACCTCCTTTATCCTGTACTTTCTATATGAATAAGATGAACTTTAATGAATTTAAGATGAACACATTGGAATCGTCTTTACTTTCAGGTCTTTCTCCCACTTGTTTCTTTTATCTGCCCATATCTGGTCAGATACCAGGTTTGATCAGTTTTCTCTTCCAAATAGCCTTTAAATCTATGTCTACCTTTCCATTCCAATAACTACTCTCTGTAAAGTTTAGGCGATTTTTAAAATTGATTTCTTTTTCCCCAGCTGGCCCCTATCTCCAAAAAAGTCCCTACGTTGTATCATAAGTAAATGCCTGTAACATAAATGCCTGTTCATGTCACTTTCCTGCTTAAAAATCTGTGTGGCTCTCCTTGGCTGAAGTCAGTCGCCACTGTATAAAAAAGCACTGACCCAAGCTCTCCCAGCCTTGCCCCACCCACCTTTCCAGGCACATCTTTCCACCTTGCAGTTTACCCTGAACAGCCGCCTCTCCAGACCACATCAGACTGTAAGTAAAAACAGGGCTATACCGGGACCAACTCTATTTCAATGGCTCTATTTCTATCAAAACTGAAGAAATGGCAACATCTGTCAAATTCTTTATATCCAGGTTAGAGATCTCAAAGGAATGTTATTTCCCTCCCAAGTGACTATAATCTAATTTGATAAGCTTTTATCACATATAACACCAGTTACTTATTAATGTAGCAGTGATATGTCAACTCTATGGCAAACTGGTCTGGAATATACTAGTATTGGTTCTGTAAAAAAAGGAGGAGGCTAAGAGGGTGGCTTACAGAACCATGCCTCACTTCCACATTGCTCCTAGGTAAAGGGACAGTCAGAGGTCAAACCAATGACTGGGGCAGACTTGTTCAAGTGAGACACCTTAAAGTTAAAAATTAAAATTCCTCTAGTAGTTCATATTTCTTACAGGTCTTTTCTTGTAGTAGATTCAAGTATTTGGAAATCTGAATTAACTTCATAATGTAGGTAATAAGCTTTACGTTACTTTAAGGTATCTTCACTATCTTTCTACCATTCATCTAATAAGAAAGGAGTTAACACCTCTGTCTGCATGTCTCACAGATATGTGAAGTTAAACATCAAACTAATCTAAGAGGATCCCGCAGACCTCCTTTATCCTGTACTTTCTATATGAATAAGATGAACTTTAATGAATTTAAGATGAACACTTTGGAATCGTCTTTACTTTCAGGTCTTTCTCCCACTTGTTTCTTTTATCTGCCCATATCTGGTCAGATACCAGGTTTGATCAGTTTTCTCTTCCAAATAGCCTTTAAATCTATGTCTACCTTTCCATTCCAATAACTACTCTCTGTAAAGTTTAGGCGATTTTTAAAATTGATTTCTTTTTCCCCAGCTGGCCCCTATCTCCAAAAAAGTCCCTACGTTGTATCATAAGTAAATGCCTGTAACATAAATGCCTGTTCATGTCACTTTCCTGCTTAAAAATCTGTGTGGCTCTCCTTGGCTGAAGTCAGTCGCCACTGTATAAAAAAGCACTGACCCAAGCTCTCCCAGCCTTGCCCCACCCACCTTTCCAGGCACATCTTTCCACCTTGCAGTTTACCCTGAACAGCCGCCTCTCCAGACCACATCAGACTGTAAGTAAAAACAGGGCTATACCGGGACCAACTCTATTTCAATGGCTCTATTTCTATCAAAACTGAAGAAATGGCAACATCTGTCAAATTCTTTATATCCAGGTTAGAGATCTCAAAGGAATGTTATTTCCCTCCCAAGTGACTATAATCTAATTTGATAAGCTTTTTATCACATATAACACCAGTTACTTATTATTATCTCGTGGGAATTATTACCTAGAAAAAAATGATGACTGAATGTCCAAAGGATTGGTTCTAAATTAGCATCAATTCAACAGTTTTGTTTAGAATGGTAGCTATCAACCTTATCAGATCCAGTTCCTCTTTATAACAGTATTTTATAATTTTTTTCACTATCCATTGGTTTAGATAATTAAACTTACATCCTTAAATTAACTGCAAATAGACATGCATAATGCACTGTTACAATATTAATTTAATATATAAGATATTAACTTACAATAAAATACTATCAATATGTATATATATTAAATATTTATTTGTTCAATAATAACTACACTAGGCTAGCTGTTGTTGTTTAGTTGCTAACTATGGTCTGACTGTTTCGAGACCCCGTGGACTGTAGCCCGTCAGGCTCCTCTGTCCACGGAACTTCCCACTCAAGAATAATGGAGTAGGTTTCCCTGGTGGTCCAGTAGGTAAAGAGTCTGCCTTGCAGACTCGGTTCGATCCCTGTCATGGGAAGATCTCACATGCTGTGGAGCGGCTGGAACAGTGTGTCCAATTGCAAGCCAGCACTCTGGAGTGCATGCGCCCAGAGCCAGTGCTCTGCAATGAGAGAGGCCACTGCGGTGGGGGGCCCACACACATCAAAGAATAAAAGATTCTATGAAAAATAAACAAATAGAGGATCGATAAAAAGAGGCCAATTTTTTTTTTTTTTTAAAGAACACTGGAGTGAGTTGCCATTTCCTTCTGCAGGGCATATTCCTGACCCAGGGATTGAACCTGTGCCTCCTGCAGTGACAGGCAGATTCTTTACCCCTGAGCCACCAAGAAAGCCCTACACTAGGCAACCTCCTCCAATAATCAATAAGCTTAGATGTAAAATAAAAGATTAGAAGTAATTCCTGTCTAAAATATATTGGAAAATGCAAGACAGATATTCAATATAAAGCTAGGTGTCAGAAAAAGAAAAGGAAAAACAAAAACTGTATTAGGATAAGATATGCTGTGCTGTGTGTACTCAAGTCATGTCTGATTCTTTGCGAACCTTTGGGCTGTAGCATACTCAATTTAAGGTAGGGATAATATGTCCAAAACAAATTACCAAATATCAGAGTGAAAAAGAAAGGTTTTATCATTGTGCTGTCAATTGCTTTTTAATACATAGGGTAGGAAAGAAAAGAAAGTTTTAAATGCTTTATGACTCAATATTTAACTATTAGTAATATACTGTTAATAAAATTACATATTTGCATGCAACAGTTATAACTGAAGATTAATATGCTCGATGACTGGCATAAAACAACTAGTGTTGCCCTGAGATGCAATTTTGCAACACTGTGAGCAATTCTTGGTAAAGTACTATCTTCCCTTGATTTGCATGATAACTGCATTTCTCAAACATTCTGTATATATTAAAGCATTGCCAAAACAACTTTGTGTTTTGCAGAAGTTAGCTGCTTCAGATCATTATAAACTGATTTTTCACTCATGGATTTTTGGGCAACAGAGTCACACAGAACTGAAGGAAACGTACTCAATCATACAGTAAAAATGTACAACTTTCTGATAATGGGTGGTTTTTTCTTAGCATACTTTTCAAATATTTGATAAGAAATAAGTCGATAAATCAATTAAAACATACCATTTGGTATAATTTTCCTCAATAATAAATAGATGAATTAAATGATGGGAACATGGAGAAACAAAACAATTTAGAAAATGACAGCTCTAAAAACCATGAGGTCTTAAACACTGTGATTTTAAAGTCACGGAAATAGTCCAATTAGTGAAAGGATTTTTTTTCAGGGTAATATGCTTTATTAATTTATTAAAAACATAAGTAAAATAAGCTGGAGAGGTTAGTATGTAGAACTTAAAAAAAAAATAGAGTTTTTTCATATCAAAAGCTCAAAATCTAATAAAACTGAGTCACATTTGTTGTTCTCTCCCTAAATGATTATTTGCTCCATTCACATGTATGTCTACCAAATATCTTTAATCTAATGCTTCATCCATAAGTACTTAAATTACTTTTGTTTGGCAGATGAAAAATGTACTAGCTGCTCTTACTACTGCCCTCATTCACTGACATGTATGCAATAGAAAAAATAAACTTAAAAAATCCATCTCCATTTCCTCAAAAAACTAAGAATAGAAGCACCATACAACCCATCAATCCCACTATTAGGCTTATACCCTGATGAAATCAAAATTGAAAGAGACACTTGTACCCTAATGTGCATTGCAGCACTCTACACGCTAGCTAGATCATGGAAGCAACCTAGATGTCCATTGGCTCTGGTACGTATATATAATGGAATACTTCTCAGTCGCAAAAAGAAATGCAGAAGATTCAGTTCTAAAGAGGTGGATGAATCTAGAAACTATTATACAAAGTGAAGTCAGTCAAAAAGAGAAGGACAAGTATAGTATACTAACACATATATATGGAATCTAGTTAATTTCACACTGATAAATACACATGCAGAGCATCGAATGAAAAACAGTCATAGAGAACAGACTTATGGGCACTGGGGAGAGGGGAAAGTGAGTGAGAGATATGGAAAGAGCAACACAGAACACTATACTATCTTATGTAAAAGGGATAACTATTGTTAATGTGCTGTGGGTCTAAGGGATCTTACATAGGGGCTATGTGATGGCCTGCAGGGGTGGAGTGGGAGGGAAAGGGATATACATATGAATAATCTGGAATTATATATATTTGTAAATAACAAAACTGTAAAATCAAAAAAGCAAAATAAAAAAGCTTATGATTGTGGGAAAAAAATATCCACCTCCAGCCTCTGGTCACTAAAGAGACCCCTGACCTCTTGCAGGGGAAGGTCTTGCTTACCAGCCTGTCTCTTAAATTATTTTAATGGAGAAAATGAGAAGATTAGGATAAGGAGGGGAAACAGGAGGAGTTTTTTATCCTTTAAAATTTTTTCTTCTATTTTATTGAGAGAAAAAAGAGAGCAGGTCCAGGGTGTGTATAGGTAACAGATAAAATAGAGTTTTTCATATTTCAAAAGCTCAAAATCTAATAAAACTGAGTCACATTTGTTGTTCTCTCCCTAAATGATTATTTGCTCCATTCACATGTATGTCTACCAAATATCTTTAATTTAATGCTTCATCCATAAGTACTTAAATTACTTTTGTTTGGCAGATGAAAAATGTACTAGCTGCTCTTACTACTGCCCTCATTCACTGACATGTATGCAATAGAAAAAATAAACTTAAAAAATCCATCTCCATTTCCTCAAAAAACTAAGAATAGAAGCACCATACAACCCATCAATCCCACTATTAGGCTTATACCCTGATGAAATCAAAATTGAAAGAGACACTTGTACCCTAATGTGCATTGCAGCACTCTACACGCTAGCTAGATCATGGAAGCAACCTAGATGTCCATTGGCTCTGGTACGTATATATAATGGAATACTTCTCAGTCGCAAAAAGAAATGCAGAAGATTCAGTTCTAAAGAGGTGGATGAATCTAGAAACTATTATACAAAGTGAAGTCAGTCAAAAAGAGAAGGACAAGTATAGTATACTAACACATATATATGGAATCTAGTTAATTTCACACTGATAAATACACATGCAGAGCATCGAATGAAAAACAGTCATAGAGAACAGACTTATGGGCACTGGGGAGAGGGGAAAGTGAGTGAGAGATATGGAAAGAGCAACACAGAACACTATACTATCTTATGTAAAAGGGATAACTATTGTTAATGTGCTGTGGGTCTAAGGGATCTTACATAGGGGCTATGTGATGGCCTGCAGGGGTGGAGTGGGAGGGAAAGGGATATACATATGAATAATCTGGAATTATATATATTTGTAAATAACAAAACTGTAAAATCAAAAAAGCAAAATAAAAAAGCTTATGATTGTGGGAAAAAAATATCCACCTCCAGCCTCTGGTCACTAAAGAGACCCCTGACCTCTTGCAGGGGAAGGTCTTGCTTACCAGCCTGTCTCTTAAATTATTTTAATGGAGAAAATGAGAAGATTAGGATAAGGAGGGGAAACAGGAGGAGTTTTTTATCCTTTAAAATTTTTTCTTCTATTTTATTGAGAGAAAAAAGAGAGCAGGTCCAGGGTGTGTATAGGTAACAGATAAGAGAAGAAAAGGGAGACTTTAAGTTTATTGTGGGAGTACATGTCTCTATAATCAAGAGATCAAGTAAGGTCTTGAAATATTTATCATATTGCATGGCATGTATTCTTTTAGACCTGAAATCACTCTGGAACTGATCCACACTAGTCATGTTCTCGATGAGTTATTTATGGTATTTTACCATTTTTTGAGTGTATTCAACTGCTTTCCTTGTTTGAACCTCAGAAAGCCATAGGATAGGCAGGGGAGGTATTACACTCACATTTGGCAATCCACTCTAGTATTCCTGCCTGGAAAATCCCATAGGCAGAGCAGCCTGGTGGGCTACAGTTTACTCACAGGGTCTCAAAGAGTCAGACAAGACTGCCCATTTCTCTTCTCAGCTGGATACAGATGGCCAAATAACATTTTTCTACTCTTAGATTTAATCACATCACTCAAGAATCCCTCGAGTGGGGAGATTTGGAGTCCCCTTTGGAAGATCTCTTCAGAAATATTTCTTCTTGTGCAGAGAGCAATAATCAGGTTTCCTATCTATGTAATTGATATCCATACCTAGAATTACACACATAAACATGTCACTCACTTGAGTTGCATTTGAGAGTCTAAAAATCACTTTATGATAGTTTTTAAAAATAGATTTTAGAGTTAGAGCACCAGGGCTTCCTTCTTCCCCAATACATTACAAGCTCCATAGAAAACTGGTAATGGTAATGCCTCTTTTCTCTCTATATTCTCAATTTGCCCAAAGAGGGAAATTAGATTGCGCCATAAGGGTGCTTTTAAACAGACTAAGACATGTACATACTTAAGACAATTTACAATAAGTGTTCAATAAATATTAGTTTTTAGATTTATTATTATCACAGTTGCCAGTGCTTCTTAAAATAGTTCTGGCACATAGTAGTCACAAAATAAGTGTTTCTGTGGTGCATGTAAAAT
Organism: Tragulus kanchil; assembly: GCA_022376925.1. Classification (NCBI taxonomy): domain Eukaryota; kingdom Metazoa; phylum Chordata; class Mammalia; order Artiodactyla; family Tragulidae; genus Tragulus; species Tragulus kanchil. The sequence continues at coordinate 141,710,242 of JAIOJX010000029.1, read as the reverse complement.
GAGTCCCAGTTTTGCCAACATGAGATCTGGGGAGGAAGTGACTTCATCAGAAAAATAAGAATATAAAACCCACAATAATGAAAACGGCTTCACAAGGCTGCTATGAAGAGCAAATGGAATAATATATATCAGAAAGGCTTTATAAATTATAAAGTCTGGGATACATGTTAATTGTTGTGCTCATTCTCTAATTTCATCCTCACAAAGACACTGTTGGGCAGATATGATTATCTTCACTTCACAGATGAGGCAACAGCTTAAAGAGTATTATGTAACTTGCTCAAGGTCATTTAGATGATATGTGGGAACACTCAAGACTAAAAAATTAGGATTTTATTGGTCCCCCTCCAATTCCAGTATCTTTATCACTATTCATAACTACTCATACAGAACTACAATCTCTCTAGAACATTATTTCTGTGTATTTCTATGTTTATTGTTGTTTTTTAATAAATGACATTCGACAATATTGATGAAACTTTAGTTTACATTTTAGGGAGATTTCATCACTGCCAAGGAATTTTTTTTCTAAGTGTGGTGGCAGCAATCCAATGATAGTAATTAACAAGTTTAATCAATCTAAAGCCCTCTTACAAGGGCTTCATCTGTCAGTTTTAGGTTACAACATACATTGAAATTAAACATCTTTAAATTTCCACCAGAGATTTGGCATCTGATTTTCAAGGGCTTTAAGGTGGTCAAAAAGAGACAGATCAATTACTATGATTCTAAGTGATTTTATAGGGATTTTCCACAAAACCAAACTGGCAGAATTGTATAAATCCTCTCGAGAGCCCAGCTCTGGCCAGTGTACTGGTTCCCAAAGTCTAGCATTCACAAAGTGAAAGTTCATACCAACCCTTGCTTAATCAAGCAGATGACACCACACAGAATGAGTAGCCCCAGCTCTCTAACTTGTGCTGACCTCTGAGGGGCCACTTCTGGCCTCCTGGCTCCTCGTCCTCATCTCTGCCTCCATTTATTTCCTGGACATCGAATGCTGAGTCTATAGTTCGAATCTCTGTCCATCTGTGCCTCCCACAGAATGTGGAGTATCCTGACACTGACCCTGGCTTGCCTTCTCTGACACTACACTATAACTGCTCTAACATCTTTGCTTTGTCCTCTGCATTCATGGCACCCAAACATCTTATCGCCAGATTATGTCTTCTTGCCATAGCAATCCAGCCTCATGTATGCCCCTGTTCTGCTGACTTCTGGAAACCATTGGTAAATTGCTTCTTCCAATGGAAACACAGTGCCCTAAATTGTGTAATGTCTCCTTATGAAAGAAGAGAGTGAAAATGCTGGCTTAAAACTCTACATTCAAAAAACTAAGATCATGGCATCCCAGTCCCATCATTTCATAGCAAATAGATGGAGGAAAAGTAGAAACAGTGACAATTTCATTTTATTGGTCTCCAAGATCACTATGGACAGTTACTGCAGCCATGAAATTAAAAGATGTCTGCTCCTTGGAAGGAAAGCTATGACAAACCTAGACAGTGTATTCAAAAGCAGAGACATCACCTTCCTGACAAAGGTCCATGTAGTCAAAGCTATGGTTTTTCCAGTAGTCATGCATGGATGTGAGAGCTGGATCATAAAGAAGGCTGAGCACTAAAGAACTGATGCTTTCAAATTGTGGTTTTGGAGAAGACTTCTGAGAGTCCTTTGGATTGCAAGGAGATCAAACCAGTCAATCAACCCTGAATATTCAGTGGAAGGACTGATGCTGAAGCTCCAATATTTTGACCACCTGGTGCAAAGAGCCAAATCACTGGAAAAGACTGTAATGCGCAGAAAGATTGAGGGTAGGAGAAGAAGGGAACAACAGAGGATGTGATCGTCAGATGTCACCACCAAATCAATAGACATGAGTTTGAGCAAACTCTGGGAGATAGTGAAGGACAGAGAAGCCTGGTGTCCTGCAGTCCATGGGGTTGCAAAGAGTCAGACATGACTTAGTAACTGAACAACGTCTCCTTATCTTGTTGAAAACCAGCTACCCAGTCTCAAGTATGGCAAATGGACATGTGTTATCAGCCTGTGCCACTCTGCTGTAATTGTTCACTATCTCATCTAGATGACTCTAGACTGTTTATAACATCTAAACGCAAAGATCCAAACTGGAATTGAATACCCAAGCTGTGATCTGCCCAATGCTAAGTGTAGGGAGACAATGACATCTAAAGATCCGGACGCACTGCTTCTGCTAAGATGCAGTCTAGGGTTACACCAGCTTTGTTCACAGACACATGACACCACTGACTCACATGAAGCTTAGAGGCAACAAAAGACTCCATACTTCAAGGGAACTTGTCTGGATTCTTGCCATAGCAATCCAGCCTCATGTATGCCCCTGTTCTGCTGACTTCTGGAAACCATTGGTAAATTGCTTCTTCCAATGGAAACACAGTGCCCTAAATTGTGTAATGTCTCCTTATGAAAGAAGAGAGTGAAAATGCTGGCTTAAAACTCTACATTCAAAAAACTAAGATCATGGCATCCCAGTCCCATCATTTCATAGCAAATAGATGGAGGAAAAGTAGAAACAGTGACAATTTCATTTTATTGGTCTCCAAGATCACTATGGACAGTTACTGCAGCCATGAAATTAAAAGATGTCTGCTCCTTGGAAGGAAAGCTATGACAAACCTAGACAGTGTATTCAAAAGCAGAGACATCACCTTCCTGACAAAGGTCCATGTAGTCAAAGCTATGGTTTTTCCAGTAGTCATGCATGGATGTGAGAGCTGGATCATAAAGAAGGCTGAGCACTAAAGAACTGATGCTTTCAAATTGTGGTTTTGGAGAAGACTTCTGAGAGTCCTTTGGATTGCAAGGAGATCAAACCAGTCAATCAACCCTGAATATTCAGTGGAAGGACTGATGCTGAAGCTCCAATATTTTGACCACCTGGTGCAAAGAGCCAAATCACTGGAAAAGACTGTAATGCGCAGAAAGATTGAGGGTAGGAGAAGAAGGGAACAACAGAGGATGTGATCGTCAGATGTCACCACCAAATCAATAGACATGAGTTTGAGCAAACTCTGGGAGATAGTGAAGGACAGAGAAGCCTGGTGTCCTGCAGTCCATGGGGTTGCAAAGAGTCAGACATGACTTAGTAACTGAACAACGTCTCCTTATCTTGTTGAAAACCAGCTACCCAGTCTCAAGTATGGCAAATGGACATGTGTTATCAGCCTGTGCCACTCTGCTGTAATTGTTCACTATCTCATCTAGATGACTCTAGACTGTTTATAACATCTAAACGCAAAGATCCAAACTGGAATTGAATACCCAAGCTGTGATCTGCCCAATGCTAAGTGTAGGGAGACAATGACATCTAAAGATCCGGACGCACTGCTTCTGCTAAGATGCAGTCTAGGGTTACACCAGCTTTGTTCACAGACACATGACACCACTGACTCACATGAAGCTTAGAGGCAACAAAAGACTCCATATCTTGTTCAAGGGAACTGATGTCAGGCCATATCTCCCACTTCCTTATAATGTACTTGGTACCTTTCTAAAACCAAAACTTAGATCATTATATTTGTCTCAATTTTCCATCTATAATCTAATATTAATGAAATAACTACTAATACACTAGTCATTATATGAATCTAAGCTAATTAATATTAATATTCTGACATTGAATTTTACAGGGAAGAAGTGGGATTTGCAAGTTCCAGGATAATCCTCTTCATTTTTTATTAAAATTGAAAACCATTTTCTGTTATTACTGTTCTTAGCACCCTCATGATGTCATCGTCTCAGATGAGTTGTTACAGCAGTGTATGTAACCTCCACAATGCTTGGAGTAAAGCATCTATGTGACAACCATTAGCTCAGGACATAATGCATTAAGCGGAGGACAGAAGCACCTGTAAATGATCTCCTATTAAAGTGCATGAGCTTCAACAGTGCCACTTTAAGAAAAAACTGGATAGATTTAACAATGCTAATTTTAGAGCTTTGTCTTGTTTTTCAGCCACCAGTTGTCTTGGGATTTTCATTCTATTCCGGTGAAATTTCAGTTGTTAAAATAATGCTTATTGGGTCGTGGATTATCCAGCCCTATGACCCCTGTTCGTCCATCAATGGTTGGTCAGCCATTTCAGTATGTGTCAACACCCATACCACAGAACACACCAGAAACTCTGGGAGATAGTGAAGGACAGAGAAGCCTGGTGTCCTGCAGTCCATGGGTTTGCAAAGAGTCAGACATGACTTAGTAACTGAACAACGTCTCCTTATCTTGTTGAAAACCAGCTACCCAGTCTCAAGTATGGCAAATGGACATGTGTTATCAGCCTGTGCCACTCTGCTGTAATTGTTCACTATCTCATCTAGATGACTCTAGACTGTTTATAACATCTAAACGCAAAGATCCAAACTGGAATTGAATACCCAAGCTGTGATCTGCCCAATGCTAAGTGTAGGGAGACAATGACATCTAAAGATCCGGACGCACTGCTTCTGCTAAGATGCAGTCTAGGGTTACACCAGCTTTGTTCACAGACACATGACACCACTGACTCACATGAAGCTTAGAGGCAACAAAAGACTCCATATCTTGTTCAAGGGAACTGATGTCAGGCCATATCTCCCACTTCCTTATAATGTACTTGGTACCTTTCTAAAACCAAAACTTAGATCATTATATTTGTCTCAATTTTCCATCTATAATCTAATATTAATGAAATAACTACTAATACACTAGTCATTATATGAATCTAAGCTAATTAATATTAATATTCTGACATTGAATTTTACAGGGAAGAAGTGGGATTTGCAAGTTCCAGGATAATCCTCTTCATTTTTTATTAAAATTGAAAACCATTTTCTGTTATTACTGTTCTTAGCACCCTCATGATGTCATCGTCTCAGATGAGTTGTTACAGCAGTGTATGTAACCTCCACAATGCTTGGAGTAAAGCATCTATGTGACAACCATTAGCTCAGGACATAATGCATTAAGCGGGGGACAGAAGCACCTGTAAATGATCTCCTATTAAAGTGCATGAGCTTCAACAGTGCCACTTTAAGAAAAAACTGGATAGATTTAACAATGCTAATTTTAGAGCTTTGTCTTGTTTTTCAGCCACCAGTTGTCTTGGGATTTTCATTCTATTCCGGTGAAATTTCAGTTGTTAAAATAATGCTTATTGGGTCGTGGATTATCCAGCCCTATGACCCCTGTTCGTCCATCAATGGTTGGTCAGCCATTTCAGTATGTGTCAACACCCATACCACAGAACACACCAGAAACAAGATTCTGGCAAGTCCACTTGGATTCTCTTTGTTATTATTATTTTTTTAAAGATTTATTTATTTTATTTATTTATTTGTGGGGGGGTAGGGAGGGAGGGGAGCAGGCGGGCTACTTCTATTGGTCTTTCATTTGTCTATTTTCATCCATCTTTGTTTATTTATTTATTTAGGCGGGTTGGGGAGAGAGGGGGGTGGGTGGGCCACTTCCACTGGGCTTTCATTTGTCTAGTTTCATCCATCTTTTGTTCTTTGGCCCGTGTGGGCCTCCCATCGCGGTGGCCTCTGTTGTCTCAGAGCACCAGCTCTGGGCGCATGCGCTCCAGAGCTCCGGCTCGGTGATTGGACACATGGGTCCAGCCGCTCCGCGGCACGTGGGATCTTCCCAGGCCAGGGCTCGAACCAGTGCCCTCTGCACTGCAAGGCGGTGTCCTTACCCACTGGACCACCAGGGAAGCCCCAGGAAACATTTTTATATAAGGAATTTCAGTGACTCTCATATACTCCTTCCTTGACAATAAGTGAGGGGAAAGAAATAATCTTCCATTTCTGATGACTTGTTTTTCAGTAGTAACTGTCTTTTAAAAATAACATTTTTATATTTTAATTTATAACTGTAATGTAGTGACTTTTAAAGATCTATTTTATTTATTTATTTTTGGGGGGTGGGGAGGGAGAGGAGCAGGCAGGCTACTTCTATTGGTCTTTCATTTGTCTGCTTTCATCCATCTTCGTTCTTTGGCCCGTGTGGGCCTCCCATCGCGGTGATCTCTGCCTTCGCAGAGCACCGGCTCTGGGCGCATGCGCTCCAGAGCTCCGGCTCGGTAATTGGACACATCGGTCCAGCCGCTCTGTGGCACGTGGGATCTTCCCAGGCCAGGGATAGAACCGGTGTCCCCTGCACTGCAAGGCGGTGTCCTTACCCACTGGACCACCAGGGAAGTCCTTGGATTCTCTTTAGCAGCTTTTATAAATATGTCTTTCCAGTTAAACTGCTGAGCCATTGGCTGGAGCCAGTTTGGGGAATCAGCTGTGGGTTAAGCCTGGCAGCTGAAGTCATAAAAAATAAGGCAAATTAGTTAGAAACGTCATAGAAATAATCCAAAATCTCCCCTTCAGCCTGTATCTTTGCGATATATCTTTCAGGTTAAAAATCCATAAAATAAAGAGCACAAAAAGGTAAAGAAATTGAGATAACCATTAAACCTTATGGGATGCTTGGTGGGTTTAGAAAACACGTGGTAGAGAGATATGGCATTCTAATAGCTACACATTTATAAATTCTGAATGTGAATTCTGGGCAACAGATTCAATAGAAATACAATACATATTAAAATTAAATAAAAGGATTTCTCTCCTCTCTTCTTATTCCTCAGTCACTGAATGAGCAGGAGTGATAAATCTTTCAGAGTTTCTGCTAGAACCATAGCATAGGTTTGGTGAGTTCTTAGGGCTCAGGCATTTTTCTAGGAGTTAAATAGGGGAAAGGAGAGCAGGTCCCTAGGAAATTGATCTGCATTCACAAGCTTCCCTCCAGCACACCCTCTCCCCTAGATTCTTCTAAGGAAAAACCGCTCAAATTTTTTACTGCTTCATAGTTCTCATATACTCCTTCCTTGACAATAAGTGAGGGGAAAGAAATAATCTTCCATTTCTGATGACTTGTTTTTCAGTAGTAACTGTCTTTTAAAAATAACATTTTTATATTTTAATTTATAACTGTAATGTAGTGACTTTTAAAGATCTATTTTATTTATTTATTTTTGGGGGGTGGGGAGGGAGAGGAGCAGGCAGGCTACTTCTATTGGTCTTTCATTTGTCTGCTTTCATCCATCTTCGTTCTTTGGCCCGTGTGGGCCTCCCATCGCGGTGATCTCTGCCTTCGCAGAGCACCGGCTCTGGGCGCATGCGCTCCAGAGTTCCGGCTCGGTAATTGGACACATCGGTCCAGCCGCTCTGTGGCACGTGGGATCTTCCCAGGCCAGGGATAGAACCGGTGTCCCCTGCACTGCAAGGCGGTGTCCTTACCCACTGGACCACCAGGGAAGTCCTTGGATTCTCTTTAGCAGCTTTTATAAATATGTCTTTCCAGTTAAACTGCTGAGCCATTGGCTGGAGCCAGTTTGGGGAATCAGCTGTGGGTTAAGCCTGGCAGCTGAAGTCATAAAAAATAAGGCAAATTAGTTAGAAACGTCATAGAAATAATCCAAAATCTCCCCTTCAGCCTGTATCTTTGCGATATATCTTTCAGGTTAAAATCCATAAAATAAAGAGCACAAAAAGGTAAAGAAATTGAGATAACCATTAAACCTTATGGGATGCTTGGTGGGTTTAGAAAACACGTGGTAGAGAGATACGGCATTCTAATAGCTACACATTTATAAATTCTGAATGTGAATTCTGGGCAACAGATTCAATAGAAATACAATACATATTAAAATTAAATAAAAGGATTTCTCTCCTCTCTTCTTATTCCTCAGTCACTGAATGAGCAGGAGTGATAAATCTTTCAGAGTTTCTGCTAGAACCATAGCATAGGTTTGGTGAGTTCTTAGGGCTCAGGCATTTTTCTAGGAGTTAAATAGGGGAAAGGAGAGCAGGTCCCTAGGAAATTGATCTGCATTCACAAGCTTCCCTCCAGCACACCCTCTCCCCTAGATTCTTCTAAGGAAAAACCGCTCAAATGTCTCTTTTCTCTTTGCCCCTTTATTTCATCTCAAACTTGTGTGTAGGCTTCACTGGACTCCTGTTGTTTTTAAAGTGACTTTGCTTTTGCCTGTTGAATTATCAGCTTAAACTATCCCTGAGTCGAGCCCAATCTCCTAAGGAAGTTTTTGCTTCTGAAATATCTTACTCTTATCAGACTGACTGGCTAAAAGTGTAGTAAGTTACAAAACATATTACACTTACAAAGTACAAAATATCCATAAACATATTACAATGGGAGCACAAGGAACGTCTGCTAGATTGTTCAGTGTCTGAAGAAATTAATACCAATTTTAGTGTTTTATAATTTACAAAGCACTTCCACACCTCTCTTTTTATTTAATTATGATAACCTCATTATAACAGTATTATTAAGGCTGTATTACTATTATTATCTCCACTTAACAAATAAAGAAACCAGATGTCCAAGAGGTCAAGAAACTTAGGAGATAGAGAAATGTAACCCCAATTCTCATGATTCTAAATTCAGTGCATTGAGCTTTTTGCTTTACTTCATTGTCTGAAACCACTCCCTTTAGACCTTCATAGCAATAAGGATCACCTAGATATTTTCTGACTAAGGAGAGCTAAGACTCTGTCCTGCCTCTGCTCCCTCCAAGCTTCACAAAAGTCTGTCGTAAGGAGGTAATAACTAGAGAAGCAGACATCAAACAACTGAGTGGTTCAAAACTGGGGAATGAGTATGTGAAGGCTGTACTTTGTCACCTGATTATTTAAAGTCTATGCAAAGTACATTATGTGAAATGCTAAGCTAGATGAATCATAAGCTGGAATCAAGATTGTCGAGAAAAATGTCAATAGTATCAGACATGCAGATGACACGCCCGAATAGCAGAAAGTGAAAAGGAACCAAAGAGCCTCTTGGTGAAGGTGAAAGAGGAGAGTGGAAAAAGCTAGTTTAAGTCTCACCATTCAAAAAACTAAGATCATGGCATTTGGTCCCATTACTTCATGGCAAATAGACGGGGAAAAAAAAAAGGAAACTGGCACACTTTATTTTCTTAGGTGCCAAAATCACTGCAGACAGACACTTGCTCCTTGGAAGAAAAGCTATGACAAACCTAGACAGCATATGATAAAGCAGAGACATCACTTTGCAACAAAGATTTATCTAGTCAAAGCTATGGTGTTTCCAGTAGTCATGTACAGATGTGAGAACTGGACCATAAAGAAGGCTGAGCACTGAAGAAATGATGCTTTTGAATTGTGGTGCTGGAGAAGACTCTTGAGAATCCCTTGGACTGCAAGAATATCAAAAACCAGTCAATCCTAAAGGAAATCAACCCTGGATACACATTACAAGGACTGATACTAAAGTTCCAATACTATGGCCACCTGATGGGAAGAGCTGACTCACTGGAAAAGACCCTGATGGTGGAAAAGACAGAAGGCAAAATGAGAAGGGGACAACAGAGGGTGAGATGGCTGCGCATCACTGACTGAATGGACATGAGTTTGAGCAAACTCCATGAGGTATTGAAGCACAGGGAAGCCTGTCATATGGCAGTTAAAACTTAGGAGATAGAGAAATGTAACCCCAATTCTCATGTTTCTAAATTCAGTGCATTGAGCTTTTTGCTTTACTTCATTGTCTGAAACCACTCCCTTTAGACCTTCATAGCAATAAGGATCACCTAGATATTTTCTGACTAAGGAGAGCTAAGACTCTGTCCTGCCTCTGCTCCCTCCAAGCTTCACAAAAGTCTGTCGTAAGGAGGTAATAACTAGAGAAGCAGACATCAAACAACTGAGTGGTTCAAAACTGGGGAATGAGTATGTGAAGGCTGTACTTTGTCACCTGATTATTTAAAGTCTATGCAAAGTACATTATGTGAAATGCTAAGCTAGATGAATCATAAGCTGGAATCAAGATTGTCGAGAAAAATGTCAATAATATCAGACATGCAGATGACACCGCCCGAATAGCAGAAAGTGAAAAGGAACCAAAGAGCCTCTTGGTGAAGGTGAAAGAGGAGAGTGGAAAAAGCTAGTTTAAGTCTCACCATTCAAAAAACTAAGATCATGGCATTTGGTCCCATTACTTCATGGCAAATAGACGGGGAAAAAAAAAAGGAAACTGGCACACTTTATTTTCTTAGGTGCCAAAATCACTGCAGACAGACACTTGCTCCTTGGAAGAAAAGCTATGACAAACCTAGACAGCATATGATAAAGCAGAGACATCACTTTGCAACAAAGATTTATCTAGTCAAAGCTATGGTGTTTCCAGTAGTCATGTACAGATGTGAGAACTGGACCATAAAGAAGGCTGAGCACTGAAGAAATGATGCTTTTGAATTGTGGTGCTGGAGAAGACTCTTGAGAATCCCTTGGACTGCAAGAATATCAAAAACCAGTCAATCCTAAAGGAAATCAACCCTGGATACACATTACAAGGACTGATACTAAAGTTCCAATACTATGGCCACCTGATGGGAAGAGCTGACTCACTGGAAAAGACCCTGATGGTGGAAAAGACAGAAGGCAAAATGAGAAGGGGACAACAGAGGGTGAGATGGCTGGGCATCACTGACTGAATGGACATGAGTTTGAGCAAACTCCATGAGGTATTGAAGCACAGGGAAGCCTGTCATATGGCAGTTCATGGAATTGCAAAGAATTGGAGATGACTCTGCAACTGAACAACAACAAACTAGAAAGAAATTTTTTTTGGCAAAATTGTGTCCTAGGTTTAAGGATTTCTAAGTATGATACTAGTCAACTTCAGGTCCACTTCTGTAACAGTTCCAGTTTACACCACGTCAGTTTCTTCGCCCAAGAACTTCGATTTTCAAGCTCAGTCTTATGATTTCCTTCCAATCTAGGGATCAGTTTTTCACAATGTGCATGAAAATTTCTCAAACTGAATTTGTACATTTTTGTCTTTCATATTCACCTCATCGTTTCAGAAATACGAAAGAACTTGCAAAGGAAAAATGAGAGAAAGAAGAGACAGTCCCAGGACAGCCTTGTCAACTTTCATGGACCTAACTGGGAAAGTCATGGATAATTTTCAATGATGCTGAACATGGGTTTGATATTCTGGCAAAAACTTACTTCAATTTGATCAAGCCTCAGTTTCCCAATTCTTAAAGAAAAAAATGAAAATAATATATTTCACTTCTTGGGATTTTTGTGAGATCTGACTGAGATCATGAAAGTAAAGCATAATGTGTGCACTTGCACATAGTAAATGCTAAATAAATCCTAGCTCTTTTTATAATGATGAAATTGTATTTCTTTCTGGAGACAGAACAGAGACAAATATATCTCATGGGGGAACATAAAAGAATTAAAGGTTAAACTGCATTTCTTTGGGACAGGGTGTCTAAAACTGTCTCCATGCAGAATTGACCCCGTTCTGTTCTGTGGAAACTGTCTCTGGCAGGCAATTTCTGAGCATGTGACATCCTTGGTTCCTCTGTTGCCATAGCAGCAGCCCAGCAGCCAGACAACACAGTTTTACAACAGAAAGAGGTCCAAAGTCAGTCTCCCAAGCAAGCACTGAGAACCCAAAGCAGGGCTATATAGATTCATACATGAAATCGGGCTGCAGTATCTTAGCCATTCCCTAATTTGTAAGCATTGTTTATTCTCTTCGGAACAAATTCAATGCTTTTCCAAGACATGGATGACTGCAAAAAGTAATTTTTTAAAAAGAAGAAAATTACAGTAAGCCCCTCCTAATGCAGGGAGGATTAGAAAGCTTGCTACCAGCAATCAAGAAATATTTACAATAATTACATTCAGTCCAGACTTTCATCTATGAATCTAAACAGAAAACTTTAATCCTACAGACTGTAAGCTAATGCATGTCTATATATGGTCACAGAACTCCTAAGGGAAGCAAAAGGAAAAGGAGGAGGGAAAAAACGCAGATGCTATGTCTTTTATTATTTGTGTGTAAGTTCTAGCACCAGAATCTGTGAACCTTGGCAGAATTTACAAATAATATTCATTAATCAGTTCAACCCAAGTACATGCAACACTTTCCATTTTAAGAAGCCACAAACTCCACTCCCCATGGGAAATCTCACTGTTTACTGTATTTTCTTCACAGATAAAGCTTCTAGGACAAACATGAAAGACAGCTGGGTTCTGTATTGGGAGGGGGAGGGGTTGACCACCCCAGAGAGGGCAAGATATATTGATTTTTCATGGAACCAACTTTATTTTCCCCCCTTTCTCTTTACCTTATTTTTCCTTTAGGTTAGAAAGAATACTTCTTGAAAGTAACCAAGTATTCTAAGAAATGGCAAAATTTCTCCCATTCTTTCTGGGTTGAAGACACTCGCACAAACAGTTCAAATTCTAGGGACTCCTGCTGAAGTATACTTTCTGGAAAAACAGAACAGAGACAAATATATCTCATGGGGGAACATAAAAGAATTAAAGGTTAAACTGCATTTCTTTGGGACAGGGTGTCTAAAACTGTCTCCATGCAGAATTGACCCCGTTCTGTTCTGTGGAAACTGTCTCTGGCAGGCAATTTCTGAGCATGTGACATCCTTGGTTCCTCTGTTGCCATAGCAGCAGCCCAGCAGCCAGACAACACAGTTTTACAACAGAAAGAGGTCCAAAGTCAGTCTCCCAGGCAAGCACTGAGAACGAGAAGTTGGGCTATATCCATACATGAAATCGGGATGCAATGTCTTATACATTTCTTAATTTATAAGCATTGTTTATTCTCTTTAGAACAAATTCAATGCTTTTCCAAGACATGGATGACTGCAAAAAGTAATTTTTTAAAAAGAAGAAAATTACAGTAAGCCCCTCCTAATGCAGGGAGGATTAGAAAGCTTGCTACCAGCAATCAAGAAATATTTACAATAATTACATTCAGTCCAGACTTTCATCTATGAATCTAAACAGAAAACTTTAATCCTACAGACTGTAAGCTAATGCATGTCTATATATGGTCACAGAACTCCTAAGGGAAGCAAAAGGAAAAGGAGGAGGAAAAAACGCAGATGCTATGTCTTTTATTATTTGTGTGTAAGTTCTAGCACCAGAATCTGTGAACCTTGGCAGAATTTACAAATAATATTCATTAATCAGTTCAACCCAAGTACATGCAACACTTTCCATTTTAAGAAGCCACAAACTCCACTCCCCATGGGAAATCTCACTGTTTACTGTATTTTCTTCACAGATAAAGCTTCTAGGACAAACATGAAAGACAGCTGGGTTCTGTATTGGGAGGGGGAGGGGTTGACCACCCCAGAGAGGGCAAGATATATTGATTTTTCATGGAACCAACTTTATTTTCCCCCCTTTCTCTTTACCTTATTTTTCCTTTAGGTTAGAAAGAATACTTCTTGAAAGTAACCAAGTATTCTAAGAAATGGCAAAATTTCTCCCATTCTTTCTGGGTTGAAGACACTCGCACAAACAGTTCAAATTCTAGGGACTCCTGCTGAAGATACTTCCTCCCTGGCAATTAGCAAGCCATTATGCATAGGATATTTTGTTGTTTCATTCATTTCCCCAGTGTAACAATGGAAGGTCATTATCTCTGCCTTTGATCTGAACATAGGAAGGGATAGCAAACTGCCTCATCCACTAGTGAATGGAAGGGAATCCCTGTGGCTTAAGGGGAGAGATTTCTAAGGAATACAAAGGAGAAAGGATGCTAAAGGGAAAAAGGAATTCTTACAAAATACCAACATCAGCCTTACGGTTTCCACTGAAACGTCTAATCAACTTGGAAAAAAATTAGTTTATCCTCAACTGTAAATTGAAGAATGTATCCCAGAAATGTCAAAATGTTTATAATCACCAACCTCATTTTCTTTTTGCTTTAAAGGATATTTCTTTAAGAAGCTTTTACTATTAGATTTTCTGCTATTACAACATTAAGAAAGAGTTTTAAAGGGAATTAACTGTAAAATTAAAGCACATGCGACTCTGTACCTTTACTAATATACAAAGCCCATAGGTCCTCTTTTGGGGCCAACCTTAACAAAAGCATGACTCTCTAAAAATAGGTCACCAGAATTCTGATTAAATTTTCCATGCTCAAAATTTACAACTTTTAACTCACTGACAATTTGCATAATACCTAAATAACCAATAATAAAGTTGTAGTCAACCTTCTTTCCTCCCGCTAAAATGACCCCTAAGACTGATTTATAGTTTGAGAATAAGGCTAAGACCTCTTAAGCATCTATTTTAAGCTGGTTATTTTGCAAGTTGTTTTACCTATGCTACGCTATTTATCTTGCCCAACAACTCACTGGAATAGGCATTCATATATCTAATTTACAGATAAGAAAATAAGTGCTCAGAGGAATTGAGTCACAGTCAAAATTGTACAGTAAGATCTGGAGCCCAGAATTCTTATTTCTCATGCTTACCAACAAATAAACCAGTAGATAAACAAAACAGAGTAAGGATCCATGGGAAGTGGCATGGGGCATTGGAATTCATTGTATGTAGCCCCAACTTCTATTCCCCTGTTTTTTGCTATTTGTGCACTACATCTTTTAACAGCACCCCTAAAGCAGTAAGTTTAGGTATTCTTCATATATCTTCAGATGAATATGGATCAGATGAATAGGAAAGCAGCTGAATAGAGTAAGCAAATTCATGTCACCTTTCCAAGAAACCTCAGGGAGAGAGATTTGTCTGTTTACAGATATGCCCCTTGCCTAATCCAGTATGAAACACAAAGTGTAATAAAGTCAAAGTCCGGACTTCTCTACCCTCAGGGCATCCACAGCTGCATGGAGGATTCCAAAGAAACATTCAAAAACCACATTAAGTTACAGAAAGAGTTCTACTAAGTGCCCCAAATCATACAGAGAATGAGGTGAGGGAAGTTACTTTGGACTCAGGTGGAAAAGAAAACTCTAAAGAATAAATGAATGAAGAGAATTTAGATACAGAAAAGATTTAAAGCTATTCTGTGGTGTGCATGTGTGTTCGTGAATAATTTAGAATTATAAACTGTAAATTTTGAATAGTGGAGTCTAGATCACAGTCATGGAAATTATCTTGGCCATGAATAGACTTGTAGAAGGCACATGGAGGGGAGAACTGGGTGAATAAACTATTAAGAGCATTATTATCCCAATCCAGCCCTGCTGGTGGGTGTATTAATGTGGTAGTAGAAAGAACAAGGACAATCAGTTTCCCAACCTAACTCGCAGACAACTCACTACTTCACATTAAGATAACAGCAATACCAAGTGAATGACCAGTGATGACATATGTTTAAAGAAGTACTTTATTTTTTGGACCTAAGGCACTGAAAATATACACTAATCACTATCTTTTAAAAAGGAGCCCCCTAGCATTGTCATCGCCTTTATTTACCAGATCAAGCTTCATCAGTACAAGGGAGAAGGGTAATTCCAGAGCAAACTGCAAAGCACTCTACCCTGGCTGTTGATAATGAAAATAAGTGCTCAGAGGAATTGAGTCACAGTCAAAATTGTACAGTAAGATCTGGAGCCCAGAATTCTTATTTCTCATGCTTACCAACAAATAAACCAGTAGATAAACAAAACAGAGTAAGGATCCATGGGAAGTGGCATGGGGCATTGGAATTCATTGTATGTAGCCCCAACTTCTATTCCCTGTTTTTGCTATTTGTGCACTACATCTTTTAACAGCACCCCTAAAGCAGTAAGTTTAGGTATTCTTCATATATCTTCAGATGAATATGGATCAGATGAATAGGAAAGCAGCTGAATAGAGTAAGCAAATTCATGTCACCTTTCCAAGAAACCTCAGGGAGAGAGATTTGTCTGTTTACAGATATGCCCCTTGCCTAATCCAGTATGAAACACAAAGTGTAATAAAGTCAAAGTCCAGACTTCTCTACCCTCAGGGCATCCACAGCTGCATGGAGGATTCCAAAGAAACATTCAAAAACCACATTAAGTTACAGAAAGAGTTCTACTAAGTGCCCCAAATCATACAGAGAATGAGGTGAGGGAAGTTACTTTGGACTCAGGTGGAAAAGAAAACTCTAAAGAATAAATGAATGAAGAGAATTTAGATACAGAAAAGATTTAAAGCTATTCTGTGGTGTGCATGTGTGTTCGTGAATAATTTAGAATTATAAACTGTAAATTTTGAATAGTGGAGTCTAGATCACAGTCATGGAAATTATCTTGGCCATGAATAGACTTGTAGAAGGCACATGGAGGGGAGAACTGGGTGAATAAACTATTAAGAGCATTATTATCCCAATCCAGCCCTGCTGGTGGGTGTATTAATGTGGTAGTAGAAAGAACAAGGACAATCAGTTTCCCAACCTAACTCGCAGACAACTCACTACTTCACATTAAGATAACAGCAATACCAAGTGAATGACCAGTGATGACATATGTTTAAAGAAGTACTTTATTTTTTGGACCTAAGGCACTGAAAATATACACTAATCACTATCTTTTAAAAAGGAGCCCCCTAGCATTGTCATCGCCTTTATTTACCAGATCAAGCTTCATCAGTACAAGGGAGAAGGGTAATTCCAGAGCAATAAATCTTCCCTGCAAAGCACTCTACCCCTGGCTGTTTGATAATGAATTTAATCATTCTGGAGAACAGTCCTGTCATTACGGATTAATCACCAAACACTCTGTTTTGGTAAGTTAATTGATGCTGCGTTTGCAGTTGATGGTGATCAGAAGACACACTTGATATATTAAAGAAATCTGGAGATCAAAGGAATGTTCAGTTAATCAGCAACCACAAAACACAGCAAACAAACAAACAGAAAAGGAAGGCTAAGGGAGTTACAGAATAGCAAATACAACCCAGGTATCAGTCCTTTCAGTTTTGATGACTTCAAGACTGAGTCAAAACATTAGTAATATTTAAAATCTTCTTATTGGTCTTCTTGGTTTCTTCTTCTACTTAAGAAGGGAATTTTAAGACAACAGAGTCTAGAGCAGGGGTGATTTTTCTAACAGACTTGCAATGTGTCCATTTTGCAAAGTACAGCTTAAAAAGATCTCTTAACTGGATAGCTTTAGAAGAATTTTCATATATTCTATTTTCAACCCAGTATCAAGTCCTATAGAACCTCAGTTAAACTTCCATGTTAACAAATGACTCCAGGATCATTACCAAAGATTGACTTAAACAAAATTGGCTAAGAGATCGATAGTGAAATATTCTCTTAAAAAGTATCTGAGATTTTAGATAAGGAGAAATTAACCCCTCAAGAAACTGAAGCAACTCAAAATTTCGGCAACTCTATGAAGCCAGGTATTAAGGTCTCTAGTAGGATGGCTCTTTCAGAAAGATGTTTAGATGGAACTGTGAGTAAAGAGGTGTTTCCCAGGCAGTGCTAGTGGTAAAGAACCCACCTTTCAATGCAGGAGACATAAGAGACGGGGGCTCCATCCCTGGGTTGGGAAGATCCCCTGGAGGAGAGTATGGCAACCCACTCCAGTGTTCTTGCCTGGAGAATCCCATGGACAGAGGAACCTGGCAGGCTACAGTGCATAGGGTCTCAAAGAGTTGGGCATGATTGAAGGGACTTGGCGCGCGCACGCACACACACACACACACACGAATAAAGGGGTAGATTTTCTGACTTGAAAGTGTCCCCAGAGTACATTTTTTTCCAGCGTCATTATCATGCTATTTTTGTGCAATTGCAACACAAATTTGTGATTTAATTGTTAACGTAGGCTTTGGGCATTTCCCAGCAACCTCATATGTGTGACAATGTACAATGTATGTACCATAACGATTTACTTGTTACGGAAATTGACCTAAGCCAACAGTTTGCTTCTCAGTACTTCGGTAAAAATTCATGGTCACCTGGGATCAGAAGTGGATGGTAGTTATGGTCTTTTCTACAATTTGACTATTAATGGTCTTTTCCATGAAAGCAAATCTAGACTAAACTCTGCTAAAACTTACACATTTATTTATAAGAAAGCACAAAAATAGGCATCGTAAGCTCAGGGAAGTTCCACTCTGTTGACATTGTCACACATGCCTTATAAAAAATCTTCATGCCAAGGCAGATGAAACCATCTGGCAGCAGGTCCAAGCAATCATTTAGTCAAGCTGGCACAAGAGGCCCCCATGAATCGGTCGTCAAAGCATGTTCTGACCATGAATACTAACTGCTTCAAAAATGTTGGACATCTGGGATACCAGCTTCTATACCTCATTAATACAGGTGCAGTGGGGCCCAAAGAATCTCTCTAGGTAACCAAAATGACTAAACACTTCTCATTTCCAAAATGGAAACTTATATTAGATCTTATAATTATGAAACTCTCTATCATGGTATGAATGGCAGAGTTCTAAAATGACCCCCAAAGATACATGACCATGTGTAATAACGCCCTTCTCATGAGCATGAGAAGTACTTGTTTCTAACCAACAGAATATAGCAAAGATGATGGGATAGCACTCCCTTCCAAGATTAGACTGTATTATATAGTAAAAGTGCAGAGTGCGTACAAATCAGTACGCCCTGATCAGTTGACACTGAGTTCATCAAAAGAGAGTTTTTCCCAGGTGGGCTTCATCTCATTAGGTCAGCCTTTTAGAAGAGGGTCCTTGTCTTCACTGAAAGAAGACACAAACATTTTCCCGTTGCACTTCAACAAGCAAGTCACCAGGAAGCCTACAGACAGAAGGAAATGAATTCTGCCAACGACCACGCAAACTTCAGCCAGGAACCCACACATCAAATAAGACTCCAGCCTTGACCAACGCATTGATTGCAGGTTTGTGAGACCCAGAGCAATGGGCCCAGTTAAACTCTGCATGGGCTTCTAACCTGCAGCAACTGTGAAGTATTAAACGCACAATGTCTTAAGCCACTCTGTTTCTGGTAGTTTCTGTTACAGAAAACTACTACATATGGATCATGAGATAAAGATAGCTTAAGCACTTTAAGCACCACTTCTGGAATGGGTGCTTCAGAGGTGAACTAACAGCCCTAAGCACAATTGAAAATGAATCAGTCCACACAAGCACTACACTGTTTTTCCTCAGGTGAACTTGAATAAATTTCCACATACACAAGAAAATACTATGTGGGTCTTTGGGCTACAGGTACTGCCTTGCAGAGTAAGAGCTGCAGGCATCCCCAGACATGTCTAGTTCTCTCCCTGACTCTCTAAACAGTTCTATTTCTACTATTCTCTCCACAATATAGAAAATAGAGTTCTATAAGTCTGCAACCACTTTCTCAAGGCCATTGCTTGAAGACCAAAACTGAAGCCTCAAGACTTGAAAGTTTCATAGTCAAGTGAAAGCTCTTTTAGGCCACCCAGGTGTAATCCTTCTCATTGCCTTATAATTCCCATCCTAAGCTCACCTCCAGTTCACAGGCTCTTTCGAAAATCATCCTGCCTTCCTTGGCATCACTGAGGCATTCATCAAACATTTATTAAGCACTTCCTCTGTGCCAGGCATTGTTCCAGGAGCTGGTGATAAAGGAGTGAGCAGAACGACCACATGTCACTGTCTTCCCAGGCTTAAATTCTGGTGAAATAAACTATTATCAAATATAAAATATAGTATATTTGATGTTGATAAGCACAGAGAAAGTCAAGGGAACTGGAATTTCCTATAGATTCTCAGGGAAGATCTCTTGGAGAAAGCGAGATTTGAGTAATACTAGCCTGAAGGAGACAAGGAAGCAAACCAGGAGAATACTGAGAAGAGCAGGGCTCTAAGCAGAAGGAAGCATACATGCAAAGGTTCTGTTTGAATGGGGACCTCTAAGGAGAATATCTAGAAAAACTAAAGAAGCCTGGGTAGGTGATGCAAAGTAAGCCAGGGAGAGAAGGGGTCTGAGAAGTAATGGGAGGCAGGGTTTGGGGGAGCTCTTCCTCTGAAGGAAGTAGGAAGGCAGGAAAGGGTTTTAAGCAGAAGACTGTCTGTGGACTCCTTTCTTGGGACTTTGAAACTGGAACCAAGGTAAAGTGTCCATCTATCTGGAAGTGGCTTCTACGCAATCTGTGGAAGAAGGGGCAGAGTCTCACTGGCAGAGAATGAGGAATAAATCTAATATGTGGAGAAAAGTGGAAGTCAGAGGGTGGGAAGGAACTCAGCCAGGTGTCCTTTTCATGTTCCTAATCCTGTTAAATTCTTCTGGCTCAGCTTATTCACCAGCCTCTTTATTACAACCTGGTGGTTGAGTGGTTAGTTTTTCCTCATCTACACAAAAAATATAGTGGGTCTTTGGGCTACAGGTACTGCCTTGCAGAGTAAGAGCTGCAGGCATCCCCAGACATGTCTAGTTCTCTCCCTGACTCTCTAAACAGTTCTATTTCTACTATTCTCTCCACAATATAGAAAATAGAGTTCTATAAGTCTGCAACCACTTTCTCAAGGCCATTGCTTGAAGACCAAAACTGAAGCCTCAAGACTTGAAAGTTTCATAGTCAAGTGAAAGCTCTTTTAGGCCACCCAGGTGTAATCCTTCTCATTGCCTTATAATTCCCATCCTAAGCTCACCTCCAGTTCACAGGCTCTTTCGAAAATCATCCTGCCTTCCTTGGCATCACTGAGGCATTCATCAAACATTTATTAAGCACTTCCTCTGTGCCAGGCATTGTTCCAGGAGCTGGTGATAAAGGAGTGAGCAGAACGACCACATGTCACTGTCTTCCCAGGCTTAAATTCTGGTGAAATAAACTATTATCAAATATAAAATATAGTATATTTGATGTTGATAAGCACAGAGAAAGTCAAGGGAACTGGAATTTCCTATAGATTCTCAGGGAAGATCTCTTGGAGAAAGCGAGATTTGAGTAATACTAGCCTGAAGGAGACAAGGAAGCAAACCAGGAGAATACTGAGAAGAGCAGGGCTCTAAGCAGAAGGAAGCATACATGCAAAGGTTCTGTTTGAATGGGGACCTCTAAGGAGAATATCTAGAAAAACTAAAGAAGCCTGGGTAGGTGATGCAAAGTAAGCCAGGGAGAGAAGGGGTCTGAGAAGTAATGGGAGGCAGGGTTTGGGGGAGCTCTTCCTCTGAAGGAAGTAGGAAGGCAGGAAAGGGTTTTAAGCAGAAGACTGTCTGTGGACTCCTTTCTTGGGACTTTGAAACTGGAACCAAGGTAAAGTGTCCATCTATCTGGAAGTGGCTTCTACGCAATCTGTGGAAGAAGGGGCAGAGTCTCACTGGCAGAGAATGAGGAATAAATCTAATATGTGGAGAAAAGTGGAAGTCAGAGGGTGGGAAGGAACTCAGCCAGGTGTCCTTTTCATGTTCCTAATCCTGTTAAATTCTTCTGGCTCAGCTTATTCACCAGCCTCTTTAAAATGACTTTGCCACCAGACTTCCCTGGTGGTTGAGTGGTTAAGAATCCACCTTACAATGCAGGGTGCGTGGGTTCAAACCCTGGCTGGGGCACTAAGATCCCACACACCCCAGAACAAGTAGGCCCATGCTTTGCAACTACTGAGCCTGCACGCTCTGGTGCCTGCAATGAAACAAAGATCCCCGTGCTGTGGTGCCTCCAATGAAACAAAAAACCTAATGCAGCCAGGGAATTAATTCTAAAAAATCACTTTACCTCTCACTTCACTAGGGGAGATCAAATGTCATATTCTTGGAGAAGCCTTCTCTGGCCACGTTTTCTAAAACAGCAGTCTCCCAGCTCTACCCTCTTATCCATGGCATCTATCACCACTTTCCACTATATCATTTATTTATTTGCTTAGTTTCTCCCCTGGATTAGAATGTACCCTCCTTGATGACAAGGTCTCTGCCCATCTTTTTCACTGTTCTGCCTCTGCTAGTTTCTACAGTGGCATCTGTTTCAGATTATAAGGGGTTGTAATGCTTCTTGAAGTGAGTAAATAAATAAATGCAAAAACTTAAATTCCTCATTGTTATTTACTCTCATGGCAGTGGTTCCTCTCTTGGTGGTGGTGGGAGGGGTTGTTACAATATGGGCTGGCTGGACCCTCTCTCCAGAATTTCTGATTCAACTGTTCTACATCTACTTAGCTCCTGTGACTAGCGAGGAGTTTTAGCTTGTAGAGACAACGTGAGTTCTATTTTCAAAAGTCGATTAGAGCTCTCAGACTACATTAAGGAAAAACACATAACCACTATAAATGTGAAACAGCTTACTCAAATATTTTGCCAATATCAAGCTATTAAGATAGAGCTCTACTAGATCTAATACTGTGGAAGATGGGCACATTAATAAAGCATTTACAGAAAATAAAGCATTACCAATTTAGTTTATGTGACTTGATACCACACACCAGCACTTTGTGAAAATATAATTGTATCATAATATTCACAGTGTCATGCAAAATTACGTATTAATACTTTGAACTTATTATTGCATCTCAATAGCAATACTAAGAGGTAAGCCTGGACAATACTCTTGTACTTATTTTCCATATAACACAGCTGAGACTTGAAGAGGTCAAGGACCCCCAAGCCATGCCGACAGGCAGTAGGATTAGACTTTATATGTTAAGGAGGCCAGCTCCTAGACTCCCCAGTCCACTGACAAAACAACCTTTAAAAAGGATAAATCACTGAAGTATAGTTGATTTACAATGTTGTGACAATCTCCGCTATATAGCAAAGTGACTCAGTCATTCATATACAGACGTTATCTTCTTCTTATATTTGTTTCCATTACGGTTTATCACAGGTGGGGCAGTGGTAAAAAATCTACCTACCAGTGTAGGACACACAACAGACACGGTTTCGATCCCTGGGTTCTGGGTCAGAAAGATATCCTGAAGGAAGAAATGGCAACCCACTCCAATATTCTTGCCTGGAAAATCCCATGGACAGAGAAGCCAGTCCATGGCGTCATAAAGAGTTGGACACCACTGAGCACACACAACATCAGCAGTCTCCATTATGGTTTATCATAATAGAATATTAAATATAGCCCCCTGTGCTATACAGTAGGACCCTATATTTACAACTATACTTCAATAAAAATTTAAAAATTAATTTTAAAAAAATTAAAGAATAAATCAATCATAGACATTGCCATGAAATGCCCTGAGTTTGGGCATTATTCAATTTCTTCATGATACTCTCCTGTCTTTACCAAGGAATCCTACAAGGGAAAAAAATACTCTTATCAGTGTCATCCCACTCTGTTTTTTTTAAACTGCGTGCTATAAAACAGATGTTTAGATAATTCTTTGATCTGTTGGTCTACATATGACTGAAATCATCACGAATTCTTCTGGGCAAGTGGGTTCTGCCAGCTTCAGTCGAAGCAAGCTTTATTGTCCTAATAAAGCAAAAGAAAGTAACTCTTGGCAAGTGACAGGTGGCTTAATCATTTTATTGTTACAATTTCTAGGATTTCAGTGATGTGCTTAATGAGATTTCCCCAGTGATAAGGGTCCACACTGAACCTTGAGTGGGTTTTCACAACTTCAGGAAAGCTAATTGTATCATAATATTCACAGTGTCATGCAAAATTACGTATTAATACTTTGAACTTATTATTGCATCTCAATAGCAATACTAAGAGGTAAGCCTGGACAATACTCTTGTACTTATTTTCCATATAACACAGCTGAGACTTGAAGAGGTCAAGGACCCCCAAGCCATGCCGACAGGCAGTAGGATTAGACTTTATATGTTAAGGAGGCCAGCTCCTAGACTCCCCAGTCCACTGACAAAACAACCTTTAAAAAGGATAAATCACTGAAGTATAGTTGATTTACAATGTTGTGACAATCTCCGCTATATAGCAAAGTGACTCAGTCATTCATATACAGACGTTATCTTCTTCTTATATTTGTTTCCATTACGGTTTATCACAGGTGGGGCAGTGGTAAAAAATCTACCTACCAGTGTAGGACACACAACAGACACGGTTTCGATCCCTGGGTTCTGGGTCAGAAAGATATCCTGAAGGAAGAAATGGCAACCCACTCCAATATTCTTGCCTGGAAAATCCCATGGACAGAGAAGCCAGTCCATGGCGTCGCAAAAGAGTTGGACACCACTGAGCACACACAACATCAGCAGTCTCCATTATGGTTTATCATAATAGAATATTAAATATAGCCCCCTGTGCTATACAGTAGGACCCTATATTTACAACTATACTTCAATAAAAATTTAAAAATTAATTTTAAAAAAATTAAAGAATAAATCAATCATAGACATTGCCATGAAATGCCCTGAGTTTGGGCATTATTCAATTTCTTCATGATACTCTCCTGTCTTTACCAAGGAATCCTACAAGGGAAAAAAATACTCTTATCAGTGTCATCCCACTCTGTTTTTTTTAAACTGCGTGCTATAAAACAGATGTTTAGATAATTCTTTGATCTGTTGGTCTACATATGACTGAAATCATCACGAATTCTTCTGGGCAAGTGGGTTCTGCCAGCTTCAGTCGAAGCAAGCTTTATTGTCCTAATAAAGCAAAAGAAAGTAACTCTTGGCAAGTGACAGGTGGCTTAATCATTTTATTGTTACAATTTCTAGGATTTCAGTGATGTGCTTAATGAGATTTCCCCAGTGATAAGGGTCCACACTGAACCTTGAGTGGGTTTTTCACAACTTCAGGAAAGCAGAAATGACTGACTACTTTGTTTTGGCCAGATTCGGCCTTTCTACTGATATAAGGGTTACCAGGTGTCCTACTTCTTTAGGGGATGTGCTACTTTTTAACAAATCATTCTGCATATCTGACCCAAAGTAGGGCAGTAAAAATGTCTCTTTTTCTGTGACATCCAGATTCTCTTCCTCCTTCAGCTTTGACTCACCAAGTTTTTACACCTTTCAGGGGCTAAATTTGAAACTTTTTCCAGGATGAAGAAATTCAGACTCTGTGGGTCCCGTATCTTCTGTGCTTCCTATAAGAGGACATGACCACAGAGAGAAAGCTTTCCACAAGCAGGCTAGCCAACTTCTCTAGGTTGTAGCGCCTTGTCAGCAGTGTCTGCGGTTGCTCAAGACATCTGAATCAGGGCTTGGCTGTGCTCGACAGCAACACCAGCCCTGCCTGAAATGGTGCACTGTGTGATGAATGCTCAGAGGTCACCTCTTCCAGGGAGCCTTCCCAAACCATCATATCCTCCATCCACCACACACACACACCTGGCAGGAACTCTCCATTTCTCTGTGCTTCTGTTAAATTTCTCCTAGCCTTCTCTTCAAGTGGTGATAACAGGTGGCCTAGTATCTTAGAGGCTCCTGTGGGACACATTGCACGGCTGCTTCCCATCTCTCCATGAATTTGTGACTCTATTTCTAAAGGAAATTTCTCTCTTCAGTTTAGCAAAGTTCAGAGCATTTTATAATATTCAGGTCAAATGTGCTCTGCTGTGCCCCATTCTTCCTATCTCCATACACTTAGTCTAACCTTTCCTTTCCAACCTCACACATTTTTCTATGTAAAATAACATTGCAATTATTTATTAACACATCTGTCTTCTTCGCTAGACTGAATTCATCAAAAAAAGCTAACCCCAATGGCCTTCTACAGAGCTTAGTGCATCACAGGTACTCAGCAAGACTTGACAGAAGAACCTCTCCTAGCCAATTGCACTGAATGATGAACTTAGGATGAATGTGATAATGAACTCACTGCTCTCCAAGGACATGAAATACTTGCTCCTAGTCAATTATTCTCAGGTATATTTGAACAGTGGAAGTGCAGTCACAAAGGGTCAGTTTGTTTATTCTCATACCTGTTCATGCCACTTTTGTTACTGTAATTATATAATCTGATTAAGTGCTATGTGAACTAATAAAATATGGCTGTTAAAGAGATGTTTTTTCTATGAAAATCAAGCAGAATGCTTTATAAATATTCAATTAAGAAACCGCTGTTGTTGTTTTTAACTGTCTAATTTGACATGAGCAAGACAACTGTAAAAGACTGGGAGAAAATCTGGATGAACTCTGCAATTAGACTGCCTTGCAACTATTAACTGAAAATAAAAATTGTACATTATGGATGCAGTTTAAGCCAATAAGAAAACAGAATTACAAGCAGTGAATTTTTACTTAAAAAAAAGCCTTACTAATTCTGCTAAAATATTAATCAAAGTATATTTGTATGTTTTAGTTAAAATACAGATAAAAAGTACATTTGTATGTTCTATATGTTTTAACTTTATCACAATTACTGCTTTAATTTACACTATGATTAACTAACTCTCTCCCAGGGAGAAACTTAGAGATTCTACTGTGATTATTTTATGTCTTTCTTAATTGACTCATTCATTTGTTCATTTGGGTATCTGATGAGTGCTATACTTTGCTTTTATATTATCTAATGTGAAATTTATCTGTCTTACAGCCATAAGCTTATTGACAGATGAGTGTGGGCTACAGTTCTTAGCAATATAGATTGAGGCCTGTTATTCCTCACTTGGATTCTATTTTTTTCAAATGTGTCCTCTTTTGACACGTCCTCTCAAGAAAAAAAAAAAATAGAGTTGATATATTGCATAGGAGTAAAAATAGGAAGAAACAAGTTTTTCATGCTCTGGCTGGTATACAAAATTAAAATTATTTTCCACATTTTTACAAAGCTAATTGAAAGCAGATACATAACTTGATAGCCAATCTACCTAAGAGAGGCTGATAATTCCTCTTTGGTTCTGTCTGAATTTCTCAACTATTTATCGGTATAAAGGGGCCACAGAGAATGTAGAACTTTATTTTCATAGTACAACTGGCTGAGCTGATTATGCTGAACTCAACTATATTGCAGGTTTTTTTTTTTTGTCAAATGCAATTTATATAACTTTAAATTTTTTATATAATTTCAAACTTACAGAAAAGTTGCAAAAGCAGAAAAAAAATTCCTACATACCTTTACCAAATTGACTACTGATTAACATCTTCCCCTTTTGCTTCATTATCAATGTAAATTCATAAGCATGGTAATGCAGAAAAACTCAACTAATTCTTAAGTACCTTAAATAATTAGTTGAGACTGAAGGGCCCACTAACTAGGGGAGTGTCTCTCACTAACTAACCAATTCAGCCACACTGATGTATGTGTGCAGATGAAAGCCCAAACCTGGGAAGTATCTCTGATTGACATCTTTAAATTGTGACTTAAAACAATGTGACCCCCTTTTCAAAGAAAACTACTATGAAAAAAATGTTCCCTTTTAGGCCAGATAAATAAACGTTTAAGTTACTGATGAGTAGAGCCACTTAGAAATCATCATACCTTGTTTAGGCACTGCTATTATAAACACGGATCAGAACACTACATTTGAAAGTGTAATTAAATTCATAAAGGAGCTTCGACTCATATTATTAAAAAAATATGGAAGCTATTTGGAAATGTCTCATGGATCGTGTTAATATTTGCATGTGTCCCCAGTAAACATACATTCATTACATAATGTGCTCTGGCTGTACACTTCATAGGAGATGATGTTTGTCTCACTCTAGTATCTTAACTCTCACTTTACAGTACTGTAAACAATGATGAATGACAGAGAAAATACTGAAAAACACCTCTTTCAATAATAGCCTCAAGTTTCCAGATCATAAGAACGGTCTATTTAAAGCTTGTGACTCACTGAGAGTGGGCAAAAGAAAATATCCTCTATATCTAAGCAACTCTCTGTATCAGTAGTTTATAGCATCTTGGCAAATGCTTTTTTATCTAGAAAAACTTACTGCCCCATGCCATCCAACTGAAGCAGCCAAAACTCTCTCAAGTGTTATTCTTTTCCTAATCCCAATGTCAGGCTTTCCAGGTGGTTTAGTGGTAAAGAATCTGCCTATCAAGGCAGGAGACGGGAGTGCAATTCCTGGGTAGAGAAGATCTCCTAGAGAAGGAAAAGGCAATCCACTCCAGAATTCTTGCCTGGAAAATTCCATGGACAGAGGAGCCTATGGGCTACAGTCCAAGGGGTCGCACGATGGTTGGACACAACTCAGCGAGTAAAACAACAAAAATCCCAGTGTCAGTTTGTGGGTCTCACAATTAGCTGTAGGATGGCAAAGAATAGGAGTTTAGTTTAGGAGAAATTTTTCTCACATAAATTTCTATCATAGAAACTTCAAAAGCTCAGACATATAGAAAAGTATAATGAAGAAAATTACTATTATAATAATCCAACACAGCTGATTACCTGGTTACTTTCTTCCAGTTTACAGACTCATATGTGGTGCCCAACAATGAAAGAACCAGGCAAACTAGGAGAGTCTTAGAATGCAAGACCCTTATTGTCCTCCCCTCCCCCGAGCTATAATACACTGCCCAATCCTTAAGACCAATCAGCAATGATCCTTAAGACCCCTATGCCACTCCTTAGGCCCCAAGTATAAAATGGATCAATGACTTCCACTAGGGTCGGTTCTCCCTTGAGCCGACCTGCTGTTCTAGCAGTGTCTTCCACTTTAACAATGTCGGCTCTCCCTTGAGCAGGCCCGCTGTGCTGGCAGTGACTCTTCCTCCTCCCACTCTAATAAACTTTACTTTCCTCTCACTCTGCCTCATGTTTGGAAATTCTTCTCCAACCCGCGCATGGACCATGACAACATACACACAACCTAGTACTCTACCATTTAACAGTATGTCATGAATATTTTCCCCCATCATTCAAAGTTCCTCAATATCCTGCTTGTACACAGCAACACAATATTTCATGATATGGATATACCATAATTTATTGTTGAGCATCAGAATGAAAGAAGTATCTTACTAGACTATCTGGATTACACAACCTAGTTACTAAAGTATTAGTAGAAAGAATATTTTCAGATGCTACTGAAGTGGCAGATTCAGTTATCTTTTCATTTCCTCTTCATTAGCATTCTTTAAAGGGAAGGCTCTATTCAGTTTACAACTATCTCTTGGTTTAGAATCATATAATTATTCAACACGTTTTTTAAAAGTTTTCAGGTGTGAGCAAGGTGTTATCTTAAATGGGGCTGATTCACCTCAGCTCCGAAACTGATGGCAACTTCTCACATACTTCCTGCTAATTACTCTAAATGGTTATAGGAGCATAATTATGATCCCAGTGGTTTTCCACATGTGGTCTCTGAACTGACAATCTCAGAGTTACCTGACAATTTGCAGGAATGGCAATCCTTGGGCACCATTCCAGATTTACTAAGTCATAAACTCTGCAGATTCAACTCAGAAATTTGTGTTTGAATAAGTCTCCAGGTGATCTTCGTGCCTAATAAGTCATGATCCTATAGACAGATCATGATGCTGAGGTAACCGCATATATGCATAAACCCACCTAGGTATACCCTAACTCTTTTAACGATTCATTGCATACCACCTATGGCAATGCTTAAATATCACTTATCTCCAACTATCTTAATCTGAACACTGTGGTGTGATCACTCCCAATGAGCTTCCTAAGAAAATGAAGTTCATCAAAAATCTCTAATCAATTGGTGAGAGTTTTATCTTACCCTAGCATTTCTATTCTCAGGCAGAAAACAACCTGAACTGGAAAACAGTAAAGTATGGAAACTACCAAATGGCTCTTTGTGGATTTATCTTGAGGCAGCTGTGGAATGTCGTGGAGCTGTTTCTGGACTCATCATTGACACAACAGACCATTTTATAGAAGTTGTTTTTGTTTTCTTTCAATTTTGTCTAACTTGAAAACTGTGACTCTCAAAAGGGCTCCTCTAATAATCCTTCCAGCCAAGTGTTCTATTCCCCTCTTAAAAAATGTGTACATACATTATATAGTTAAAAATAAAATCCATATATATTATACAGATTCAATAACTCCATCTTAGGGGAGAAACTGCTTTGAGAAAAAGTAGTTTATTATTCAGAATAGGAAGGAGATGCTGGCATATCATTAAGGGATTTGAATAAACAGGAAGATACATCCTTTCTAGTTCTAGTATGGAACTAGAAATATCTCCTGGAAACTCTGATCTATTTTAAGAAAATCCTACAGTCCTGGCCAATGGTAAACCAGAAGCTCACAGTCTAATTTGTCTCTCTGTCTCAGAGTGGGGTAGTTATAGAGCCACAAGGAATTGGACACAAACCATCAAAGCTTCTCTTATAAATCCCTAAGATTTATGACAGCATTAGGTCTCTTGTGTTCTGTCTCAGAGCCCTTACTTCAAAGTCTTCAGGGATTAGAAAAGCCCTTAGTAACCATCCAGTCTCCACACTGTAGAACTCTTAGTCCCTGGAATTACTGAATCTTATAGAAATTTAGATGGAACCAAAACCAAATGTCTTCACTGGTCAGCTAGATAAAGAGGCTTACCCATATCACACAGCGATCAAGGGCCAGGCATCTACTTTTTCAGGCAGAGCTAGAGCCCTCAGCCTCATACCACTACCTACATAACTACCAATTTCATCCTATTGTCTAAATGTCCTTTACCACTGGGATGTTTTTACACAGAGTTAACCTAAAATATCCACAATGGAGTTTAACATTTCTTCTCATTCAATCCTCAAGTGGAGACTACAAAACATTGGTTGTCCTCTCTTAAAAAAGTACCTATGTACCTAAAGACCTTTTATCACAAAATCTCAGCAAAGAGGAACTCTAAAGAGGTCATCTTATTTATCTTCGCATCTTACTATTATTAAAAAGAGAACAAAACTGCCAGAAACCTCCTCTATTTCTACAGATTTCCAAGAAAGGTCTTGGTAAATTTAGACACATAAGTTTAGCCTCATACACTGATAAGAGTGGACAAAATATAAACACACTATGCATCAAAATAACACCACGTAGAATCTTTCATGGATATCTTGACATAAAAAGCTGGTGTCAATAGTTGCAATGAGTGCTTAGTGCTGAAGAGATTCCAGATCTGCCTGGTGTTTTTGAAAACACATTTTTAAAACTGCAAGATTTTGTCTGCCCATCTAGCCTGCTGCGTTCTTCACATGTCCTCTTGTTTATTGGTAATGAAAAGGTTGATGATCAAAGTATTAGAGGGGAAGATAAGACAAGAGAATAGGGAAATACCATGGTTATGATTAACAGATCAAAGGACGACTTCTGGCACTAATGTGAATATTGGGGCAGATTACATTATTTGTCTCTGGGTTCACTTCATTTTTACCCTTCATGGAATTAAAAACATACTGTTTGTGTCTGTGAGAACCCTAATGATTACCATGCACCAATAAACGCATACGCTTTTGGTGACAGGTGTCAGTAGATAAAACAATGGTAGGGAAAATACATTGTCAGATCAGTGTCAGTACTGACTGAATTTTACTGGTCTTTCATCTTTATCCCAGATATATAAACTCAGACTTTTTAAAAAATGTAAACTGTCTAATCTTTCATATTTTATAACTCTTTTACAGAGTTATAACTCTGTTATGAAGTCATAACATCCCAAACACAAATGTTAGCATCACCTCTAGTGTTTCTGAAAATTCCCAAAGGGGATAAACATTCATCTGACAGCTCTGTGTTACTTAGTTAAGGAATCGGCTGCTTCCCATCTCTCCATGAATTTGTGACTCTATTTCTAAAGGAAATTTCTCTCTTCAGTTTAGCAAAGTTCAGAGCATTTTATAATATTCAGGTCAAATGTGCTCTGCTGTGCCCCATTCTTCCTATCTCCATACACTTAGTCTAACCTTTCCTTTCCAACCTCACACATTTTTCTATGTAAAATAACATTGCAATTATTTATTAACACATCTGTCTTCTTCGCTAGACTGAATTCATCAAAAAAAGCTAACCCCAATGGCCTTCTACAGAGCTTAGTGCATCACAGGTACTCAGCAAGACTTGACAGAAGAACCTCTCCTAGCCAATTGCACTGAATGATGAACTTAGGATGAATGTGATAATGAACTCACTGCTCTCCAAGGACATGAAATACTTGCTCCTAGTCAATTATTCTCAGGTATATTTGAACAGTGGAAGTGCAGTCACAAAGGGTCAGTTTGTTTATTCTCATACCTGTTCATGCCACTTTTGTTACTGTAATGATATAATCTGATTAAGTGCTATGTGAACTAATAAAATATGGCTGTTAAAGAGATGTTTTTTCTATGAAAATCAAGCAGAATGCTTTATAAATATTCAATTAAGAAACCGCTGTTGTTGTTTTTAACTGTCTAATTTGACATGAGCAAGACAACTGTAAAAGACTGGGAGAAAATCTGGATGAACTCTGCAATTAGACTGCCTTGCAACTATTAACTGAAAATAAAAATTGTACATTATGGATGCAGTTTAAGCCAATAAGAAAACAGAATTACAAGCAGTGAATTTTTACTTAAAAAAAAGCCTTACTAATTCTGCTAAAATATTAATCAAAGTATATTTGTATGTTTTAGTTAAAATACAGATAAAAAGTACATTTGTATGTTCTATATGTTTTAACTTTATCACAATTACTGCTTTAATTTACACTATGATTAACTAACTCTCTCCCAGGGAGAAACTTAGAGATTCTACTGTGATTATTTTATGTCTTTCTTAATTGACTCATTCATTTGTTCATTTGGGTATCTGATGAGTGCTATACTTTGCTTTTATATTATCTAATGTGAAATTTATCTGTCTTACAGCCATAAGCTTATTGACAGATGAGTGTGGGCTACAGTTCTTAGCAATATAGATTGAGGCCTGTTATTCCTCACTTGGATTCTATTTTTTTCAAATGTGTCCTCTTTTGACACGTCCTCTCAAGAAAAAAAAAAAATAGAGTTGATATATTGCATAGGAGTAAAAATAGGAAGAAACAAGTTTTTCATGCTCTGGCTGGTATACAAAATTAAAATTATTTTCCACATTTTTACAAAGCTAATTGAAAGCAGATACATAACTTGATAGCCAATCTACCTAAGAGAGGCTGATAATTCCTCTTTGGTTCTGTCTGAATTTCTCAACTATTTATCGGTATAAAGGGGCCACAGAGAATGTAGAACTTTATTTTCATAGTACAACTGGCTGAGCTGATTATGCTGAACTCAACTATATTGCAGGTTTTTTTTTTTTTTGTCAAATGCAATTTATATAACTTTAAATTTTTTATATAATTTCAAACTTACAGAAAAGTTGCAAAAGCAGAAAAAAAATTCCTACATACCTTTACCAAATTGACTACTGATTAACATCTTCCCCTTTTGCTTCATTATCAATGTAAATTCATAAGCATGGTAATGCAGAAAAACTCAACTAATTCTTAAGTACCTTAAATAATTAGTTGAGACTGAAGGGCCCACTAACTAGGGGAGTGTCTCTCACTAACTAACCAATTCAGCCACACTGATGTATGTGTGCAGATGAAAGCCCAAACCTGGGAAGTATCTCTGATTGACATCTTTAAATTGTGACTTAAAACAATGTGACCCCCTTTTCAAAGAAAACTACTATGAAAAAAATGTTCCCTTTTAGGCCAGATAAATAAACGTTTAAGTTACTGATGAGTAGAGCCACTTAGAAATCATCATACCTTGTTTAGGCACTGCTATTATAAACACGGATCAGAACACTACATTTGAAAGTGTAATTAAATTCATAAAGGAGCTTCGACTCATATTATTAAAAAAATATGGAAGCTATTTGGAAATGTCTCATGGATCGTGTTAATATTTGCATGTGTCCCCAGTAAACATACATTCATTACATAATGTGCTCTGGCTGTACACTTCATAGGAGATGATGTTTGTCTCACTCTAGTATCTTAACTCTCACTTTACAGTACTGTAAACAATGATGAATGACAGAGAAAATACTGAAAAACACCTCTTTCAATAATAGCCTCAAGTTTCCAGATCATAAGAACGGTCTATTTAAAGCTTGTGACTCACTGAGAGTGGGCAAAAGAAAATATCCTCTATATCTAAGCAACTCTCTGTATCAGTAGTTTATAGCATCTTGGCAAATGCTTTTTTATCTAGAAAAACTTACTGCCCCATGCCATCCAACTGAAGCAGCCAAAACTCTCTCAAGTGTTATTCTTTTCCTAATCCCAATGTCAGGCTTTCCAGGTGGTTTAGTGGTAAAGAATCTGCCTATCAAGGCAGGAGACGGGAGTGCAATTCCTGGGTAGAGAAGATCTCCTAGAGAAGGAAAAGGCAATCCACTCCAGAATTCTTGCCTGGAAAATTCCATGGACAGAGGAGCCTATGGGCTACAGTCCAAGGGGTCGCACGATGGTTGGACACAACTCAGCGAGTAAAACAACAAAAATCCCAGTGTCAGTTTGTGGGTCTCACAATTAGCTGTAGGATGGCAAAGAATAGGAGTTTAGTTTAGGAGAAATTTTTCTCACATAAATTTCTATCATAGAAACTTCAAAAGCTCAGACATATAGAAAAGTATAATGAAGAAAATTACTATTATAATAATCCAACACAGCTGATTACCTGGTTACTTTCTTCCAGTTTACAGACTCATATGTGGTGCCCAACAATGAAAGAACCAGGCAAACTAGGAGAGTCTTAGAATGCAAGACCCTTATTGTCCTCCCCTCCCCCGAGCTATAATACACTGCCCAATCCTTAAGACCAATCAGCAATGATCCTTAAGACCCCTATGCCACTCCTTAGGCCCCAAGTATAAAATGGATCAATGACTTCCACTAGGGTCGGTTCTCCCTTGAGCCGACCTGCTGTTCTAGCAGTGTCTTCCACTTTAACAATGTCGGCTCTCCCTTGAGCAGGCCCGCTGTGCTGGCAGTGACTCTTCCTCCTCCCACTCTAATAAACTTTACTTTCCTCTCACTCTGCCTCATGTTTGGAAATTCTTCTCCAACCCGCGCATGGACCATGACAACATACACACAACCTAGTACTCTACCATTTAACAGTATGTCATGAATATTTTCCCCCATCATTCAAAGTTCCTCAATATCCTGCTTGTACACAGCAACACAATATTTCATGATATGGATATACCATAATTTATTGTTGAGCATCAGAATGAAAGAAGTATCTTACTAGACTATCTGGATTACACAACCTAGTTACTAAAGTATTAGTAGAAAGAATATTTTCAGATGCTACTGAAGTGGCAGATTCAGTTATCTTTTCATTTCCTCTTCATTAGCATTCTTTAAAGGGAAGGCTCTATTCAGTTTACAACTATCTCTTGGTTTAGAATCATATAATTATTCAACACGTTTTTTAAAAGTTTTCAGGTGTGAGCAAGGTGTTATCTTAAATGGGGCTGATTCACCTCAGCTCCGAAACTGATGGCAACTTCTCACATACTTCCTGCTAATTACTCTAAATGGTTATAGGAGCATAATTATGATCCCAGTGGTTTTCCACATGTGGTCTCTGAACTGACAATCTCAGAGTTACCTGACAATTTGCAGGAATGGCAATCCTTGGGCACCATTCCAGATTTACTAAGTCATAAACTCTGCAGATTCAACTCAGAAATTTGTGTTTGAATAAGTCTCCAGGTGATCTTCGTGCCTAATAAGTCATGATCCTATAGACAGATCATGATGCTGAGGTAACCGCATATATGCATAAACCCACCTAGGTATACCCTAACTCTTTTAACGATTCATTGCATACCACCTATGGCAATGCTTAAATATCACTTATCTCCAACTATCTTAATCTGAACACTGTGGTGTGATCACTCCCAATGAGCTTCCTAAGAAAATGAAGTTCATCAAAAATCTCTAATCAATTGGTGAGAGTTTTATCTTACCCTAGCATTTCTATTCTCAGGCAGAAAACAACCTGAACTGGAAAACAGTAAAGTATGGAAACTACCAAATGGCTCTTTGTGGATTTATCTTGAGGCAGCTGTGGAATGTCGTGGAGCTGTTTCTGGACTCATCATTGACACAACAGACCATTTTATAGAAGTTGTTTTGTTTTCTTTCAATTTTGTCTAACTTGAAAACTGTGACTCTCAAAAGGGCTCCTCTAATAATCCTTCCAGCCAAGTGTTCTATTCCCCTCTTAAAAAATGTGTACATACATTATATAGTTAAAAATAAAATCCATATATATTATACAGATTCAATAACTCCATCTTAGGGGAGAAACTGCTTTGAGAAAAAGTAGTTTATTATTCAGAATAGGAAGGAGATGCTGGCATATCATTAAGGGATTTGAATAAACAGGAAGATACATCCTTTCTAGTTCTAGTATGGAACTAGAAATATCTCCTGGAAACTCTGATCTATTTTAAGAAAATCCTACAGTCCTGGCCAATGGTAAACCAGAAGCTCACAGTCTAATTTGTCTCTCTGTCTCAGAGTGGGGTAGTTATAGAGCCACAAGGAATTGGACACAAACCATCAAAGCTTCTCTTATAAATCCCTAAGATTTATGACAGCATTAGGTCTCTTGTGTTCTGTCTCAGAGCCCTTACTTCAAAGTCTTCAGGGATTAGAAAAGCCCTTAGTAACCATCCAGTCTCCACACTGTAGAACTCTTAGTCCCTGGAATTACTGAATCTTATAGAAATTTAGATGGAACCAAAACCAAATGTCTTCACTGGTCAGCTAGATAAAGAGGCTTACCCATATCACACAGCGATCAAGGGCCAGGCATCTACTTTTTCAGGCAGAGCTAGAGCCCTCAGCCTCATACCACTACCTACATAACTACCAATTTCATCCTATTGTCTAAATGTCCTTTACCACTGGGATGTTTTTACACAGAGTTAACCTAAAATATCCACAATGGAGTTTAACATTTCTTCTCATTCAATCCTCAAGTGGAGACTACAAAACATTGGTTGTCCTCTCTTAAAAAAGTACCTATGTACCTAAAGACCTTTTATCACAAAATCTCAGCAAAGAGGAACTCTAAAGAGGTCATCTTATTTATCTTCGCATCTTACTATTATTAAAAAGAGAACAAAACTGCCAGAAACCTCCTCTATTTCTACAGATTTCCAAGAAAGGTCTTGGTAAATTTAGACACATAAGTTTAGCCTCATACACTGATAAGAGTGGACAAAATATAAACACACTATGCATCAAAATAACACCACGTAGAATCTTTCATGGATATCTTGACATAAAAAGCTGGTGTCAATAGTTGCAATGAGTGCTTAGTGCTGAAGAGATTCCAGATCTGCCTGGTGTTTTTGAAAACACATTTTTAAAACTGCAAGATTTTGTCTGCCCATCTAGCCTGCTGCGTTCTTCACATGTCCTCTTGTTTATTGGTAATGAAAAGGTTGATGATCAAAGTATTAGAGGGGAAGATAAGACAAGAGAATAGGGAAATACCATGGTTATGATTAACAGATCAAAGGACGACTTCTGGCACTAATGTGAATATTGGGGCAGATTACATTATTTGTCTCTGGGTTCACTTCATTTTTACCCTTCATGGAATTAAAAACATACTGTTTGTGTCTGTGAGAACCCTAATGATTACCATGCACCAATAAACGCATACGCTTTTGGTGACAGGTGTCAGTAGATAAAACAATGGTAGGGAAAATACATTGTCAGATCAGTGTCAGTACTGACTGAATTTTACTGGTCTTTCATCTTTATCCCAGATATATAAACTCAGACTTTTTAAAAAATGTAAACTGTCTAATCTTTCATATTTTATAACTCTTTTACAGAGTTATAACTCTGTTATGAAGTCATAACATCCCAAACACAAATGTTAGCATCACCTCTAGTGTTTCTGAAAATTCCCAAAGTGTGGTAATTAGAACACACTTCTCATCTGACAGCTCTGTGTTACTTAGTTAAGGAATAACCACCACAACAATTCAAATGTGGTCTCTTGTGCTTTGGGGCCATTTATCAAAGGAGGTACACTGAGAAACCTACCCATCTTTGCTTGTGGTCACTTTATATGACTTTATAATATAAAAAATTCTCATAAAGCTTATGAGATGACATTTACAGGATCAAAGGAAGCATATCCAAGCTTCAAATGTTTATCTGTCCTCTTCTAGTTCAGTAATTTTTCAGTACATAATAATAATTTATACTTCCTCTTGCTGTAAAATATTATTACATTCTTTTTCTGACTCCATTGTGAAGGCTTAATTCTGAAAATATGCATATATATGTATGTGTGTGGGTGTGTGTCTGATATATATATATGAATATGTGTGGAGACATACACACACACACACACACACAGACCCCCCAGGTGGCTCACTGGTAAAGAATATACCAACCAATGCAGAAGATGTGAGTTTGACCCCTGGGTTGGGAAGATCCCATGTGCCACAGAGTGGCTGGACCAGTATGTCCAATTATGAGCCAGGGCTCTGGAGCGCATGTACCCAGAGCTGGTGCTCTGCAGTGAGAGACCACTGCAGAGGGAGGCCCACACAGGCCAAAGAATAAAGATGGATGAAAATAAATAAATAAATAAAAACAATAAAAGAGACCAAAATTTAAAAAAAAAGATTATACACAGTATCTCATGAATATCTAATATACATTTATCGATTTGTGAAAATAAATACAAGTCTGTGAACCAATTTCTATTCTCTTCCTTCCCAGGGAACTGTGATTGCATTTTCCTTTTCTTTAACATGTATACAGTACCTGTTGCCATAGCAATGACTGATTTAGCACAACTTGTTTTTTCCTCCTTCTTTTAAAAAAATAGTTTCCATTTCTGCCAAGAAGGAACATATTAATCTACCCATTATGCTAGCTTAGGGAAGTTGAAAGCCATACAAATTGTCATTTACGCATAGGTTCCCAGAAAGTCAACTCTTAGTATCTTTTGTGCCAAGAACGCTGCCCCAGTCCCAGAGAGGAAACGGGATATTGAAATAAATGATTCCGGAGCTAAAAAGGTAGGGTCTCTCTCATTTTCCAAAAAAATGTCTCAGAAGATGTGAAACCTCAAACTCCCAAATATTATATCTGCTTAAACTAAGTAAGTCTCTCATTGGATATAGCTTTATGTCCAGAAAACAGGGACTAATTAGACAATACTTTTTAAGACAGAAGTTTGCCTTAATCTGCATATTGACTAAGGTAAGGAAGGACTAAACAATAACAACAATAAAGATAAACAAAAAATCTTTTGAAGTGACTAACAGAAGAAGAAAACCCTGAAGAAACCCAAATCAACCATTCAATTCTTGATCAAACAAAAAGTCCTTCTTAAGTCTCCTGATCAGCAAAATTCTTTCTAGTATTAGGTAACTCAGATCTTAAATCTGATCTAGGCTTGCTGTTCAGACCTCAAAATGCCTATGAACATACCTCTCTAGAACTGTGTCCAGTCCTGTCTTAGGACAATGGTCTGTGCTACTTGGATTTTTATAACTGATATTCCAAACTGGGAAGACCACATTGTTCCCAATTTCTCAAATTGAATCCACTGGCTGTCCTGCCTGTGGTGTTCCGACAAAATATAAACACACTATGCATCAAAATAACACCACGTAGAATCTTTCATGGATATCTTGACATAAAAAGCTGGTGTCAATAGTTGCAATGAGTGCTTAGTGCTGAAGAGATTCCAGATCTGCCTGGTGTTTAAACACTTTTAAAACGAAGATTTGCGCCATCACCTGCTTTTTCAATGCCGTTTTTGGAATAATGTGAATATTGGGGAGATAATATTGCTGGGTATCATTTTATTGGAATTAAAACATATGTTTGTGTCTGTGAGAACCCTAATGATTACCATGCACCAATAAACGCATTCGCTTTTGGTGACCGGTGTCTCTCGACGAAGCAGTGGTAGGGCACATCCATTGTCAGATCAGTGTCAGTACTGACTGAATTTTACTGGTCTTTCATCTTTATCCCAGATATATAAACTCAGACTTTTTAAAAAATGTAAACTGTCTAATCTTTCATATTTTATAACTCTTTTACAGAGTTATAACTCTGTTATGAAGTCATAACATCCCAAACACAAATGTTAGCATCACCTCTAGTGTTTCTGAAAATTCCCAAAGTGTGGTAATTAGAACACACTTCTCATCTGACAGCTCTGTGTTACTTAGTTAAGGAATAACCACCACAACAATTCAAATGTGGTCTCTTGTGCTTTGGGGCCATTTATCAAAGGAGGTACACTGAGAAACCTACCCATCTTTGCTTGTGGTCACTTTATATGACTTTATAATATAAAAATTCTCATAAGCTTATGAGATGACATTTACAGGATCAAAGGAAGCATATCCAAGCTTCAAATGTTTATCTGTCCTCTTCTAGTTCAGTAATTTTTCAGTACATAATAATAATTTATACTTCCTCTTGCTGTAAAATATTATTACATTCTTTTCTGACTCCATTGTGAAGGCTTAATTCTGAAAATATGCATATATATTATGTGTGTGGGTGTGTGTCTGATATATATATATGAATATGTGTGGAGACATACACACACACACACACACGACCCCAGGTGGCTCACTGGTAAAGAATATACCAACCAATGCAGAAGATGTGAGTTTGACCCCTGGGTTGGGAAGATCCCATGTGCCACAGAGTGGCTGGACCAGTATGTCCAATTATGAGCCAGGGCTCTGGAGCGCATGTACCCAGAGCTGGTGCTCTGCAGTGAGAGACCACTGCAGAGGGAGGCCCACACAGGCCAAAGAATAAAGATGGATGAAAATAAATAAATAAATAAAAACAATAAAAGAGACCAAAATTTAAAAAGATTATACACAGTATCTCATGAATATCTAATATACATTTATCGATTTGTGAAAATAAATACAAGTCTGTGAACCAATTTCTATTCTCTTCCTTCCCAGGGAACTGTGATTGCATTTTCCTTTTCTTTAACATGTATACAGTACCTGTTGCCATAGCAATGACTGATTTAGCACAACTTGTTTTCCTCCTTCTTTTAAAAAAATAGTTTCCATTTCTGCCAAGAAGGAACATATTAATCTACCCATTATGCTAGCTTAGGGAAGTTGAAAGCCATACAAATTGTCATTTACGCATAGGTTCCGAGAAAGTCAACTCTTAGTATCTTTTGTGCCAAGAACCCCGCCCCAGTCCCAGAGAGGAAACGCGATATTGACATAAATGATTCCGGAGCTAAAAAGGTAGGGTCTCTCTCATTTTCCAAAAAAATGTCTCAGAAGATGTGAAACCTCAAACTCCCAAATATTATATCTGCTTAAACTAAGTAAGTCTCTCATTGGATATAGCTTTATGTCCAGAAAACAGGGACTAATTAGACAATACTTTTTAAGACAGAAGTTTGCCTTAATCTGCATATTGACTAAGGTAAGGAAGGACTAAACAATAACAACAATAAAGATAAACAAAAAATCTTTTGAAGTGACTAACAGAAGAAGAAAACCCTGAAGAAACCCAAATCAACCATTCAATTCTTGATCAAACAAAAAGTCCTTCTTAAGTCTCCTGATCAGCAAAATTCTTTCTAGTATTAGGTAACTCAGATCTTAAATCTGATCTAGGCTTGCTGTTCAGACCTCAAAATGCCTATGAACATACCTCTCTAGAACTGTGTCCAGTCCTGTCTTAGGACAATGGTCTGTGCTACTTGGATTTTTATAACTGATATTCCAAACTGGGAAGACCACATTGTTCCCAATTTCTCAAATTGAATCCACTGGCTGTCCTGCCTGTGGTGTTCCATACATCTCTCCAACCACTAAAGGGAAACGTCACATACTTGGGTGACTTTAGGCTGTCTAAAATTTCTGACCTATTTATTGCTCTAAGAGAAGAAAGGCAGTGGAAGGAAGAGAAACAAAAGAGGAACTTAAAGATATTTTCAGAAATATCTGCTTATTATCAGTGATGAAAACTTAAAATCAAGACATGGGAAAGAAAATATTAGTGATGTGACATTAAGGCTGGCCCTTATCCAAGCCTTTACAGAACTGCAATGCAGCTACATAGAAACTTCAAAGTTTAAAAGGCCTGCTATAAAGGAGAAGAGAGTCTTAAATCTGTCCTTGAAACTGATTCTTAAAATTTTGAATTCAGTGTATTTACTATTATTTTCCACTAAGAGAAAAAAAAAACTGGCCACGCATTTCCATTTAACATCACAGAAATGGGCAAGGATTTAAACAGAAGACAGATATTACTTCCTGAAACCTTGGACATTTTTGCTAAAACACTCTTAAAGGAATGCATCTCTGTTACAAAAAAACAAAAACATTTGATAAAATGTTTTTAAAGCTATTCATGTCTAAATGAAAATGTGAAGAATATGGAAGTGGGAACAAATATGCATTTGACTGCACTAAAACACTCAGTTCACCAACTGAGTGTATCACCTTTCTGCTTTAAAAGGTTTCACCTTTCCTCCAGACCTCCACTCTTCACTCAGTTATGATCTCGAAGGTTATGTGAATCATTTGATGGCTTATAAACCACATAGGGCCCAGATTTCAATTCTGTTACCAATAATAATAATAATACCATCCTTTTATTCTAGTGTCTAATACAAGCTTAAGATTATGAGAAAATCATGATAGAAATGTGAAAACAATGGATTCCAAAACAAAGACCACATCAAAGGACAACAGACAACGCAGTACCTTTTCAGTTACCTACACAGCCAAGGAAAAAAGAGGTGACAATGAAAAAGGGTGATGAGAAACACCTGATTAGCTTATTAATATTTTCTAGAACTATTTAATATTTCATTATAAAGAGAAAAACATTATTGGTGGAAAAAGCTTTTATCTCTGTTAAGCAGTATTCTTTTAGCCACCAACCTCTCTAGAAACTAGGGAGAGCACAAGAAAAGAAATAAAAGAAGCCAGAAAAACAGTAGGTGGCCTTATTAATGACAACTCATCCAGTGACAGACTTGACTTTCTAGGTCAGTCCTCCAGCTACTGTATAAAGACTTAACTCTCAGGATGCATTGGGAAGGTGTACTTTCTCAGTCTGCAAAAGTTCTGACAGATTTTAAGCAAGAATACCAGAGCTTGAATCTCTGATTCACCATGCAGAAGTAATGCTTTATTGTTGCTTCCTTAACTGAAACATATGTTGAGCATATTTTACAACTTCCACGGAGGGACTGGGTCTGTGAATTTTATTAAATAGAAGAAAACAGAACTGTTTCTTCATGGATTAAATAAAAATACGTATGTCGTGCTTAAAGCAGTTCATGGGACAGAGCTGGTAACCAATAATGCATCTGATCTTTTCCCTTCATCTCTTTCCCTGAGCTATCGTTCCATATTCAGTATTAGAGCATAAACAGGTTGTAAACAAATGTTCCCATTTGATGATCTAGTTTATGACTGTCAGGCTAGTTCTCTCAGTTGATCCAAATGAGTATCATGGACAATAAAGCTCAGGATCAGTTCTAACGAAGATTAATTGCTTTGCCTTAGTCAAAGGTCACCTTGACCAAGTTCTCCATTGCTTTCAATGAAGACAAGGAAACAGAACTAGTTATAAATTTATTCTTACTGGTAGAAAAATCAACACAAGGAGCATCATCCATAGATTGTAGGCATGAGCACCCCCTGCACACATAAACTTTTCCATGATGTCAGTATTATTTATTTGGTTATATTTACAGAGCCTGGCTATACCAGATGGGCCTTCTCCACACTGGCTGCCCATGAGAACCATTTATACAGCTTCATAAACATGTCAGTGCTCAGGCCTCTCCCTGAGAAAAGTGGAACAAAGCTTTCTGAATTCTCACCAGGATGACCACCCTGTGAATCCATAGAAACAGAGATCAAGGGTCAAAGGAAAATATTCCCCTTCTCCTCTGGGAATCGCCAGCATTTGCATAGATCTCCACGGCTGGCTACATGACCCAGAGCACTTTCTTAAAGTGGGACACATTGTGCTCTGAATCCAGATTTGACACTGAATTTATCATGGTTGGGTAGCTGCTGCCTTGTGGAGAATAGCCTGTGGGACACAGAACTTACACATTAAGCAGCTGAGCCAACGGATGCTTCAACTGCCAGGGAAACAACAGAACGGGAAGACCCTCTGCTCCTCTTCCATGGGTGCCAGCTCGGCAAAATGGTGTGTTTTTTCCCCTTGCACTCACTGACAGAAAATAATCTGGTAACTCCTGCAGCCTGTTAGCTCTTAAAATACGAAGGCATTTTCTTTTGTGTTTTCAAACTGCATTCCAGGCTCGAAAAAGCAGCCCTCTAGTTTTGATTTCACTCATCTCTTTCCCTAAAAGCTATCGGGTTCCATATGGATTAAATAAAAATATGTCGTGCTTAAAGCAGTTCATGGGACAGAGCTGGTAACCAATAATGCATCTGATCTTTTCCTTCATCTCTTTCCCTGAGCTATCGTTCCATATTCAGTATTAGAGCATAAACAGGTTGTAAACAAATGTTCCCATTTGATGATCTAGTTTATGACTGTCAGGCTAGTTCTCTCAGTTGATCCAAATGAGTATCATGGACAATAAAGCTCAGGATCAGTTCTAACGAAGATTAATTGCTTTGCCTTAGTCAAAGGTCACCTTGACCAAGTTCTCCATTGCTTTCAATGA
Source organism: Tragulus kanchil (assembly GCA_022376925.1). Classification (NCBI taxonomy): domain Eukaryota; kingdom Metazoa; phylum Chordata; class Mammalia; order Artiodactyla; family Tragulidae; genus Tragulus; species Tragulus kanchil. Next base: position 141,665,939 of record JAIOJX010000029.1, on the reverse strand, counting down.
AGACAAGGAAACAGAACTAGTTATAAATTTATTCTTACTGGTAGAAAAATCAACACAAGGAGCATCATCCATAGATTGTAGGCATGAGCACCCCCTGCACACATAAACTTTTCCATGATGTCAGTATTATTTATTTGGTTATATTTACAGAGCCTGGCTATACCAGATGGGCCTTCTCCACACTGGCTGCCCATGAGAACCATTTATACAGCTTCATAAACATGTCAGTGCTCAGGCCTCTCCCTGAGAAAAGTGGAACAAAGCTTTCTGAATTCTCACCAGGATGACCACCCTGTGAATCCATAGAAACAGAGATCAAGGGTCAAAGGAAAATATTCCCCTTCTCCTCTGGGAATCGCCAGCATTTGCATAGATCTCCACGGCTGGCTACATGACCCAGAGCACTTTCTTAAAGTGGGACACATTGTGCTCTGAATCCAGATTTGACACTGAATTTATCATGGTTGGGTAGCTGCTGCCTTGTGGAGAATAGCCTGTGGGACACAGAACTTACACATTAAGCAGCTGAGCCAACGGATGCTTCAACTGCCAGGGAAACAACAGAACGGGAAGACCCTCTGCTCCTCTTCCATGGGTGCCAGCTCGGCAAAATGGTGTGTTTTTTCCCCTTGCACTCACTGACAGAAAATAATCTGGTAACTCCTGCAGCCTGTTAGCTCTTAAAATACGAAGGCATTTTTTCTTTATCAGCTTGTTTTCAATGCAAACTGCATTCCAGGCTCAAGAAAAGCACAAAGCATGTCTCCTTCTAGTTTTGATTTGCTATTTCCATTCTTCTGACCAACCTGGGCTACAATTCACTGACTTTTGAGAATACTCTATCAGCCTTCTGAGCGATGTTGCTAACAAATGCATCCCTATTAGATCCTCTGCTCACCAGAATGTGTCATGTGACCAACGTGTTCCTGGTGACTGGTAGCATACTGGTTTTCCTACTATACATTGTTAAACTGTAAATAACTTGGAAAATTACAACGGAAATACAAGTTAATTAAAAAAGACATATATGAACAGAAAGAAGAAACTATCCATTATAATACCAAAGGTTAATGACTGTTAATCCAATTTCCAAACACTTCCTACTTACATGTGCTTTTCAGTTTTTACAAGCATGTAGTACAGCATACTCAACACTGTAAAACCTTCCTCTTTTGTGAAATAGATGACTGTCTTGTTGTCAATAATTATTCATTTAGAACAGTATTTTTAATGGTTGCCTAGTGTGTCCCTGTAATTCACATAAATGTCTCCATATTGATAAATATAATATTTAGTTGTTTTACATGTCTTGCTGTTGTAAACTAGGCTACAAACATACTTATAGTTCTTCAACTGCTATGACACTCTCATGACTGATCAATGATGGTCTTCCCAGGCCTAGGAAGAAGCAATGGATTTTGATATTTACAAAAACTGTCACTGCACTCATCAAGAAATGGACTAATATGTACTATTGTTATACCCAAATGCCTTGTAAGAAAGAAGCATTGTTTACTGAAATTTTATGATCTATATAACCTTGTTTATATTATATATATCCTATATTTCATATATATATACATATACATACATATATATATACATGTGTATGTGTATATACATATATATACATGTGTATGTGTATGTGTATATACATATATATACATATATACATGTGTATGTGTATGTGTATATACATACATATACATATATACATGTGTATGTGTATGTGTATATACATATATACACATACACACAGACACATTCTATATTATATCCTGTTTGTTCACTACTTGGTTGTAAGAGGAAATTGGCTAGAGGAAGACCAGTCTTAGGTTCTTGACTTGTTACCCTATAAAACTGACTATCCTTTCAAATTACTGTTCCTAATGAGTTACATTATTTACTCTGTTTCTTAAAAAAAAAAATGTAACATATATTTATCCAGGCTATGGGTCTGAGGTGAACTAGGAATGTGTTCCAGTCTGGTTTCAGTGACACATGGTGCAGCCTTGAGCTTGCAGGTCCTTTTTTTTACTGTGGTGCAGAAGCAGGACAATAACGGTCATAAGGAGTGAAAATATACATATTCGTAAATATATGTGTATACACATATATAGCACACATATGTGTATATATATATGCATATATATATATATACATATACATATATATGGCAAACTTTACTATATATAAAAATACTATATATATAAAAATACTATATATATTTGGCAAAATATTTTAAAAACTGACTGTTGAAATGAGCTACATAGAGGTATGAAAGCCCCAAAAGAAAGAACCTCTCTGAGATTCCTCCACTGAGATCACCTACTATTTAGAAAGTCCACTTCTATTTGCTAACAAGTCCACACATATAAAAGAGGAAAAAGAACTTCCTTGGTGGTCCAGTGGTTAAGACTCCATGCTGCCAGTGCAGGGGCATGCATTTGATTCCTGGTCAGGGAACTAAGATCCCACATGCTGTGTGGTACAGTCAAAAGATGGAAGGGGGAAAAAAAAAAAAAGGAAAGAACAGGCAAGGCCCCTAGAGTGTCATTTTCACTGGGCGAGGCCAGAACTGCAGAAGGGATGAAGGACCCCTACCAGCTTATTTACAAAAACTGTCACTGCACTCATCAAGAAATGGACTAATATGTACTATTGTTATACCCAAATGCCTTGTAAGAAAGAAGCATTGTTTACTGAAATTTTATGATCTATATAACCTTGTTTATATTATATATATCCTATATTTCATATATATATACATATACATACATATATATATACATGTGTATGTGTATATACATATATATACATGTGTATGTGTATGTGTATATACATATATATACATATATACATGTGTATGTGTATGTGTATATACATACATATACATATATACATGTGTATGTGTATGTGTATATACATATATACACATACACACAGACACATTCTATATTATATCCTGTTTGTTCACTACTTGGTTGTAAGAGGAAATTGGCTAGAGGAAGACCAGTCTTAGGTTCTTGACTTGTTACCCTATAAAACTGACTATCCTTTCAAATTACTGTTCCTAATGAGTTACATTATTTACTCTGTTTCTTAAAAAAAAAAATGTAACATATATTTATCCAGGCTATGGGTCTGAGGTGAACTAGGAATGTGTTCCAGTCTGGTTTCAGTGACACATGGTGCAGCCTTGAGCTTGCAGGTCCTTTTTTTTACTGTGGTACAGAAGCAGGACAATAACGGTCATAAGGAGTGAAAATATACATATTCGTAAATATATGTGTATACACATATATAGCACACATATGTGTATATATATATGCATATATATATATATACATATACATATATATGGCAAACTTTACTATATATAAAAATACTATATATATAAAAATACTATATATATTTGGCAAAATATTTTAAAAACTGACTGTTGAAATGAGCTACATAGAGGTATGAAAGCCCCAAAAGAAAGAACCTCTCTGAGATTCCTCCACTGAGATCACCTACTATTTAGAAAGTCCACTTCTATTTGCTAACAAGTCCACACATATAAAAGAGGAAAAAGAACTTCCTTGGTGGTCCAGTGGTTAAGACTCCATGCTGCCAGTGCAGGGGCATGCATTTGATTCCTGGTCAGGGAACTAAGATCCCACATGCTGTGTGGTACAGTCAAAAGATGGAAGGGGGAAAAAAAAAAAAAGGAAAGAACAGGCAAGGCCCCTAGAGTGTCATTTTCACTGGGCGAGGCCAGAACTGCAGAAGGGATGAAGGACCCCTACCAGCTTGAGCTCCCAACACTGGAAAGCAAGCAGAAGCCAGCAAGATACCATGGGAAAACCAAAGGTGAGACTGGCTGGCACCATTTTGTGAGGCCCTTCCTGCCTCCACATCCTCACACCCACCATCCTGGGGTCAAAGCTGTGAGGGAACAGTGTGGTCAGCACATGCCTGGCAGGTTGTGGTCACCGGGACCTTGCCTCTCTGGCATGATTTCTGCAGACCCATGGAGGTTTGAAGCCGGCTGAAGGAATTTTACTTGTGTCTGAAACAGTCCAGTCCCTAGAGGCCTAGATCCAGAAAGACTCCACTTTTTTGTCTGATTCTCACCAGAATGAAATACCATTTAAATGCTCCCCAGAGGACTAAAACTGTTACGCTTCCAAAATGCTATGCTGTGGGAAACACTAATATTAAATAAATAGCCCTCTCTCTTTTTCCAAAGACATTTGAAAAAATAATCTCCAATGAAGAACTGGAGTGCTATTTTCATTTGCTATAAGTGACAAAAACGAAAGCCATCATTTTTCTAAATTCCCCAGCCAATTCACAACCTTTCTCACTAGTTACTACATTCAATCCCGTTTAACAAACAGGCCCCTTAAGTTGAAGGAAAACAGAGACTTAAGGCAGATTCTAGAACTGAATGATGAGGGTGTATAATTGAGGGGTTAGACTCATCCAGCTGACAAAAAGAAATACCATCAGCCTGGGTTATCTGAGAATTCACTGAGATAGAGGCTAGTCAAAATGCTCCTAACAAGAAAGCAAATTCACTGAAAATCAAACCATACGTTCACTGGATTCTTCTTTTCTAATCTTTTGTTTGCCCTTGCCCTTTGAGTAAAAGTCAAATTTTGAGGGCCAAAAACCCCTCTCTGAGATTCCTCCACTGAGATCACCTACTATTTAGAAAGTCCACTTCTATTTGTCCACACATATAAAAGAGGAAAAAGAACTTCCTTGGTGGTCCAGTGGTTAAGACTCCATGCTGCCAGTGCAGGGGCATGCATTTGATTCCTGGTCAGGGAACTAAGATCCCACATGCTGTGTGGTACAGTCAAAAGATGGAAGGGGGAAAAAAAAAAAAAGGAAAGAACAGGCAAGGCCCCTAGAGTGTCATTTTCACTGGGCGAGGCCAGAACTGCAGAAGGGATGAAGGACCCCTACCAGCTTGAGCTCCCAACACTGGAAAGCAAGCAGAAGCCAGCAAGATACCATGGGAAAACCAAAGGTGAGACTGGCTGGCACCATTTTGTGAGGCCCTTCCTGCCTCCACATCCTCACACCCACCATCCTGGGGTCAAAGCTGTGAGGGAACAGTGTGGTCAGCACATGCCTGGCAGGTTGTGGTCACCGGGACCTTGCCTCTCTGGCATGATTTCTGCAGACCCATGGAGGTTTGAAGCCGGCTGAAGGAATTTTACTTGTGTCTGAAACAGTCCAGTCCCTAGAGGCCTAGATCCAGAAAGACTCCACTTTTTTGTCTGATTCTCACCAGAATGAAATACCATTTAAATGCTCCCCAGAGGACTAAAACTGTTACGCTTCCAAAAATGCTATGCTGTGGGAAACACTAATATTAAATAAATAGCCCCTCTCTCTTTTACCAAAGACATTTGAAAAAAATAATCTCCAATGAAGAACTGGAGTGCTATTTTCATTTGCTATAAGTGACAAAAACGAAAGCCATCATTTTTCTAAATTCCCCAGCCAATTCACAACCTTTCTCACTAGTTACTACATTCAATCCCGTTTAACAAACAGGCCCCTTAAGTTGAAGGAAAACAGAGACTTAAGGCAGATTCTAGAACTGAATGATGAGGGTGTATAATTGAGGGGTTAGACTCATCCAGCTGACAAAAAGAAACACCATCAGCCTGGGTTATCTGAGAATTCACTGAGATAGAGGCTAGTCAAAATGCTCCTAACAAGAAAGCAAATTCACTGAAAATCAAACCATACGTTCACTGGATTCTTCTTTTCTAATCTTTTGTTTGCCCTTGCCCTTTGAGTAAAAGTCATTTGTGAAACTTTCTTGAGTCAGATGGGGAGGAAGGGGGGAAAGGAAAGGCAGGCTGGGAGAGAGGAAAGGAGAGGGGGGTCATGCAGGCAAACAGTGGGGGACTGAAAGGCCTCCTCCAGGGTGAGAATGAAGTGGGAGGGCCAGGGCAGCCTTTCAGAGGGACATGCCAGTTCCCTCACAAGAAGGGGGTTGGGGAGGGCTCTTCTCAGAAAACTGGGAGAGCTTCTGATGGTGATGTCAGAAACAGAGCATCTGCCTTCTAAGGACTTTGCCAACTGGCAGAGGGGGTATGGTCCAAAGTGCCAATTCTCTCTGTAAGAAGGAAAGGCAGGAAACGGGCAGGGAACATTCAACTCAGTGGGAAAAGCCACCTCTGAATGACACGGGAGAGAGGAGAGAAGGGCTGAACAGGGCATCGTGTTCCCTCGGTGAAGGGATATCCATATTTCATATTTACATGGTGCTTTACACCTTACAAAACACAGCCACCATCACATGGAAGCCTCACAGTGATCTGCAAGACAGGCACAATTATCGCTATTTTCCAGATGAAGAATTATCAACCAGAAATAAGTGATCCACTTGGTCACAAGCTTTCTAATGTTCTTTTCACGACATCTAAGCAGCTTATCCTGGGGAACGTCTGTGCAGAATGAACAGAGTTAGAAGGGCTTTGTAAACAGTCCTGTATTCATAAGGTGCTATTATTTACTATTAGCATGTCGCTAGATCAGTTCATACCTAGAGATAGTTGCTCTTTCTGTAGATGAAGACGAACACAGTTCCTTTCTCACTAGTTACTACATTCAATCCCGTTTAACAAACAGGCCCCTTAAGTTGAAGGAAAACAGAGACTTAAGGCAGATTCTAGAACTGAATGATGAGGGTGTATAATTGAGGGTTAGACTCATCCAGCTGACAAAAGAAACACCATCAGCCTGGGATATCTGAGAATTCACTGAGATAGAGGCTAGTCAAAATGCTCCTAACAAGAAAGCAAATTCACTGAAAATCAAACCATACGTTCACTGGATTCTTCTTTTCTAATCTTTTGTTTGCCCTTGCCCTTTGAGTAAAAGTCATTTGTGAAACTTTCTTGAGTCAGATGGGGAGGAAGGGGGGAAAGGAAAGGCAGGCTGGGAGAGAGGAAAGGAGAGGGGGGTCATGCAGGCAAACAGTGGGGGACTGAAAGGCCTCCTCCAGGGTGAGAATGAAGTGGGAGGGCCAGGGCAGCCTTTCAGAGGGACATGCCAGTTCCCTCACAAGAAGGGGGTTGGGGAGGGCTCTTCTCAGAAAACTGGGAGAGCTTCTGATGGTGATGTCAGAAACAGAGCATCTGCCTTCTAAGGACTTTGCCAACTGGCAGAGGGGGTATGGTCCAAAGTGCCAATTCTCTCTGTAAGAAGGAAAGGCAGGAAACGGGCAGGGAACATTCAACTCAGTGGGAAAAGCCACCTCTGAATGACACGGGAGAGAGGAGAGAAGGGCTGAACAGGGCATCGTGTTCCCCTCGGTGAAGGGGATATCCATATTTCATATTTACATGGTGCTTTACACCTTACAAAACACAGCCACCATCACATGGAAGCCTCACAGTGATCTGCAAGACAGGCACAATTATCGCTATTTTCCAGATGAAGAATTATCAACCAGAAATAAGTGATCCACTTGGTCACAAGCTTTCTAATGTTCTTTTCACGACATCTAAGCAGCTTATCCTGGGGAACGTCTGTGCAGAATGAACAGAGTTAGAAGGGCTTTGTAAACAGTCCTGTATTCATAAGGTGCTATTATTTACTATTAGCATCGTCGCTAGATCAGTTCATACCTAGAGATAGTTGCTCTTTCTGTAGATAGAAGACGACCACTCTGAGCTTGGGAGGAAAAATAAGCTACCTTCCCAAACACTCTGGCATCAAAGGTCTAACTCATCTACTTGCTGCCTGGAGAGCCTCCTTTAACCTCTAAACCAGTGACCCCCACCAAAAGCTAGATCTTGAGCCATCCTAGCTTCTAAATCATCTTGACTTGTTAACTCCCCAAATTTAACTCCACGTATTATCTGCCCACTTTCTGAATGCCATAGATAAGTGACAATTCTGTAGCAATAGGAAATAAATGGGGATACAGTATCAGATCTGAGTTTCTTAGGTGAATTCAAACACAGTATTAAACCCTAATAGAGGCTAACTTTGAATGCCTTTTACATGCTTTAATCTTTGCATAGAGTATCTTTAACCTTCAAAATTACAGGCAAGGTAGACCTTTATATATATATATAAATTTTTTTGAACAGATGAGAAACTAAAACCCAACAAAGTTAGATAATGTGACTTAAGGTAACTAAACCAGCACATGAGTGAGCCATCTTCATTGCATCTACAACAGTAAAACTTTCAGCTTTCTCCACTCTACCCAAAAAGCTTTTTCTTCTTCACTTACTTTACAAACTTTAAAGATGATGAACAGTATCTTTTGAAGGTTGCCTTTAAAATAAGTTTGTGTTATTACAGTTCTTCACACATGTATACCTGCTAATCAACTTCCTTTCTCTACATGGTGAGCCCACTGCTTGGTCCTACAGGCTCAGTTTTACATACAGCTCTGCAGCCTGGAAGGAGACTCCACATGCCACCCACTAAAGAACCACACTTTTGTAACAACAGATTCCTCATTACTCTAAAAATCAGAACAACAGCTTAAAACCATCCTAAACTACACAGCTAATGATTATATTTATTCCTAGTCTATATGTCTTAATGAAATTCACCCATAAAAATCTTGTTCTTAATTGTATTCAATATGTGTAGTCAAACTTAATAACAGCATTTCAGGTTAACATTCTTACAGATTGAAATCCCAACATATTTTCAAGATGTTTAATTTTGGTATTTTCTGGGTTTAAATGTGTATCAAATTGTGGAATCAACAACCTTCTGGCTGCCTGCCTTTGACTTGTCTTGCCCTCCATTCCAGTGGCCCTCCTGTGAGTCCAGTCCATTGCAGGCACAGACAGCCTTCAAGAGTGGCTTTGAATCCAGTATCTTAACCTTAAATCTCCCTTTCAACCCCAACCCACCTTTCTGGCCATTCCTTACCCTTCTCACTGACTTGCAATCAGTTGCCAAGCTTTATAGATTTTTAGCTCACAAAGTCTCCCAGGTATATTCTTTCTTTCCATTCTGCCTGCATTTGATATCCAAGCTCACCGTCTTTTTATTGAAGCACAAATATTGATTTACAACATTGTATTAACTTTGTCTATGCAGCAAAGTGACCCAGTTTGCTGCATACTATATTTTTTCATATTCTTTTCTATTATGGTTCTTCACAGAATATTTCATCTATTTCCTTGTGCTAGACAATGTGACCTTGTTACTTATCCATCCTATACATAATAATTTGCTTCTGCTAATCCCAAACTCCGATGCTTAAGTTCTTATCTATTTCTATATATTGATACGTGTGTGTGTGTGGTTGTGAGGCTCTTTAATTCATTATAAGTGAAATTTTTTCCTCTCTCTTTACTGAGTTTATGAGTCATCTTTAAATACTAGCCAGTGCTTACTGCAAACCTATATTTTCATTAAAATATAGGTACTAAACTATATGTGTACAGATGCTCCCATATCTGAATTTGTAACTCTAAGTGTACATTCCAAATTATTATTAAACATAGGTGCTAAACAGAACCTCAAATTTCACTTTGACTTTCATCACAATCCAGATTTGCATTCATTTTTCTCTTAGCTATGGTCATCATCTTTCCAGTGCTACAGAAATAGATGTATCCTCATCACATCAAACTGCAGAACTCCCATCCCAAATTTTCCGTAATAGGAGAGTGGGGAAAAAAAAAAAAAACCTTGCAGTCACTGTTCCGGAGTCTTTGTTCAACTAGTCACCTTGACTGACATCATTACTTCCTTTAGTTTGTGTTCAAGTAAATTACCTCTCTCAGATTAAAGTCTTTGCTATTTGCTACGGACACAATTGCACCATTTGACTTTTATTTGTGACTTAATGCTTCAGATCTGAGTCAGTTAACAAAATTAAAGCCATGAATTTCTCCTCTTAATTGCCTTTTATAAATGGCCCTCCTGTGAGTCCAGTCCATTGCAGGCACAGACAGCCTTCAAGAGTGGCTTTGAATCCAGTATCTTAACCTTAAATCTCCCTTTCAACCCCAACCCACCTTTCTGGCCATTCCTTACCCTTCTCACTGACTTGCAATCAGTTGCCAAGCTTTATAGATTTTTAGCTCACAAAGTCTCCCAGGTATATTCTTTCTTTCCATTCTGCCTGCATTTGATATCCAAGCTCACCGTCTTTTTATTGAAGCACAAATATTGATTTACAACATTGTATTAACTTTGTCTATGCAGCAAAGTGACCCAGTTTGCTGCATACTATATTTTTTCATATTCTTTTCTATTATGGTTCTTCACAGAATATTTCATCTATTTCCTTGTGCTAGACAATGTGACCTTGTTACTTATCCATCCTATACATAATAATTTGCTTCTGCTAATCCCAAACTCCGATGCTTAAGTTCTTATCTATTTCTATATATTGATACGTGTGTGTGTGTGGTTGTGAGGCTCTTTAATTCATTATAAGTGAAATTTTTTCCTCTCTCTTTACTGAGTTTATGAGTCATCTTTAAATACTAGCCAGTGCTTACTGCAAACCTATATTTTCATTAAAATATAGGTACTAAACTATATGTGTACAGATGCTCCCATATCTGAATTTGTAACTCTAAGTGTACATTCCAAATTATTATTAAACATAGGTGCTAAACAGAACCTCAAATTTCACTTTGACTTTCATCACAATCCAGATTTGCATTCATTTTTCTCTTAGCTATGGTCATCATCTTTCCAGTGCTACAGAAATAGATGTATCCTCATCACATCAAACTGCAGAACTCCCATCCCAAATTTTCCGTAATAGGAGAGTGGGGAAAAAAAAAAAAAAACCTTGCAGTCACTGTTCCGGAGTCTTTGTTCAACTAGTCACCTTGACTGACATCATTACTTCCTTTAGTTTGTGTTCAAGTAAATTACCTCTCTCAGATTAAAGTCTTTGCTATTTGCTACGGACACAATTGCACCATTTGACTTTTATTTGTGACTTAATGCTTCAGATCTGAGTCAGTTAACAAAATTAAAGCCATGAATTTCTCCTCTAATTGAGCATTTGTGCCTTTTATAAATGACCCTCCAAAGTATACAATATAGGCTCTATTCACTCAACTCATAAAGAAAACCACATGAAATCATTTTGGAACTTAAAGCTAAATTGGTATTTAAAGTTAATCCTCGCTGAATAGGAAATATTAAAAATGAGGCGAGCTTGAAAAACACTGAGCAATTTAGCATTATTCAGTATAGCATGCTAATTCCCTTTATTCAAAAGGAAACATTTTGCAAAGCAAAAAATTCTCCTCCTATTAAACTCTAGTATTTAGAAGAAAGTAGACTGTTAATTAGTCAAGGAGGAAATGCATTTGCTCCAGGATCAGCAGGTTAGCAGTGTACACAGCCCAGGGAGCTTTCTCAATTGCTGCCCATCCAAAAGCCCCAGTACAGACCACTGACTCATTTTCCTCAGGCCACAGAAGCCAACACCTGTGTCCATTAGTTGCAGTATTTCAGATTGAAAAACACATCATTGTCCACCAAAGGAGAGCCTGGGGTTTTGTCCTCACTTTTCCTACAAAAGGAAATTTAGTAGAACCCGTTAATTGGTCTGAACAGTCAAAGCATTGACCATCTGACTTCAAGGATTTTAGGCAATCTTTTCAACAATCTGGAAAACCTTTTGATTATAATTTCTTGTCATTCCTCTATTCATACAGTCAGCTTGCAATTCAATATTAGCTTCAGACTCATAAGAGAACATTTACTGTATGAGGTTCAAACAGTACAGATCCTATTCATAGAGAGCACTCTGGCATCCAAAACAAATATGTAATTAATAAAGAATAATAATGGCATTGTCTCTGAAGGCAAGATCATAAAGCTACATCGATGAAGTAAAAATAAACTCCTGACAGGGCCATATGTGTCCTGGAAAAAATTTGGACTATTATAAAAATAACTAGTCACCTTGACTGACATCATTACTTCCTTTAAGTTTGTGTTCAAGTAAATTACCTCTCTCAGATTAAAGTCTTTGCTATTTGCTACGGACACAATTGCACCATTTGACTTTTATTTGTGACTTAATGCTTCAGATCTGAGTCAGTTAACAAAATTAAAGCCATGAATTTCTCCTCTAATTGAGCATTTGTGCCTTTTATAAATGACCCTCCAAAGTATACAATATAGGCTCTATTCACTCAACTCATAAAGAAAACCACATGAAATCATTTTGGAACTTAAAGCTAAATTGGTATTTAAAGTTAATCCTCGCTGAATAGGAAATATTAAAAATGAGGCGAGCTTGAAAAACACTGAGCAATTTAGCATTATTCAGTATAGCATGCTAATTCCCTTTATTCAAAAGGAAACATTTTGCAAAGCAAAAAATTCTCCTCCTATTAAACTCTAGTATTTAGAAGAAAGTAGACTGTTAATTAGTCAAGGAGGAAATGCATTTGCTCCAGGATCAGCAGGTTAGCAGTGTACACAGCCCAGGGAGCTTTCTCAATTGCTGCCCATCCAAAAGCCCCAGTACAGACCACTGACTCATTTTCCTCAGGCCACAGAAGCCAACACCTGTGTCCATTAGTTGCAGTATTTCAGATTGAAAAACACATCATTGTCCACCAAAGGAGAGCCTGGGGTTTTGTCCTCACTTTTCCTACAAAAGGAAATTTAGTAGAACCCGTTAATTGGTCTGAACAGTCAAAGCATTGACCATCTGACTTCAAGGATTTTAGGCAATCTTTTCAACAATCTGGAAAACCTTTTGATTATAATTTCTTGTCATTCCTCTATTCATACAGTCAGCTTGCAATTCAATATTAGCTTCAGACTCATAAGAGAACATTTACTGTATGAGGTTCAAACAGTACAGATCCTATTCATAGAGAGCACTCTGGCATCCAAAACAAATATGTAATTAATAAAGAATAATAATGGCATTGTCTCTGAAGGCAAGATCATAAAGCTACATCGATGAAGTAAAAATAAACTCCTGACAGGGCCATATGTGTCCTAAAGGAAATTAGTAGAAAGTGTTTGTTGTTTTTGACTATTATACATCACTATTTCATCTGATTTTTTTTAAATGTAACTTTTCATACATTTAAGATGATCATGGATTTATCAGCTGTCTCAGGTTATGCTCTATTAGATACCAATGGATCTAATAGAGCATAACCTGTGACAAACAAGATAAAGTAAAGCCATGAATTTCCACATATTTCTCTACAGCCTTCTCATTTGTCAATCATTAGTGGAAAAAATGTTTCTCTCTATACATATCCGACAAAAAACTTTTTTCTCTACATTTTGTTCATATGTATATATGCCTATGTTCACGAAACTTCAGACTATTTTTAGTTCTTTGCAAACACCAAGATTACTTCTGTGCTACATGTATTGATATTGCTGATGTCTTCAGGGATACATTTTTTGCAACAATATAATGATCTGAAAAGGTGACATTAAAATATGCGAGAGCTATCAAATTTGTAACATTCAACATCCCAGGAGTTTATGTATGTTGAGAAAACAAATCCAAGAAAGCTGTAACCAAATTAATGAATCATTTCTTTACTGGTCATCCATGGCCCCAGATTCATTAAAAGATAGAATATGAACTCTAAGGACCATTGGTCTGACTTAGGGTGACATTTGCATTTTCATGATCTGAAAGCAGAATTAAAGCATTTCAGCAGTTCAAGCTGGCATGGATACACTGCTTCTTACTTTGAAATGCATAATTAACCAAAAAGCTAGTTGCTGAACAGCTAAACAGATTGTCTAAAAATGACCTCACTGCTATTCAAATGAATGCTGAAAAGGAGAGTCCCATGGTGACTTTTTGTTTTATAGACAAGCTACATCCAAGCAATTAACAAAGACAGATTTTTTTTTCCTTTTCTTTCCCAAACCTATGAAAGCAGAGGGGTAACAGCAATTATCTCTGTTTGTCAAATACTTGTATCCAGAAGTATTTTCAAGGGATTTATAATCCCTTGAAAATTCTGTAATTTACTGAACCACTGAACAAGCCCATGCTGCTCCTGCCCAACCTTACTGAAGGTAACTCACTTCAATAAAGAACTGGATGGGGAAAATGCTAGGAAAGCTTCCCAATTTCCATTCAGAAATACCCTTTTTTTGTAAATAAGCAAATACCAATTATCGCACAGAAGAGCCACATTTCACAGCACAAATGCACCCCGTTTTTGTTGCTAAGCGAAGATGTCAGGGCAGCATTAGTGGCTGAATGTTAGGATGGACTGTATACCTACATTTGTTAAAGCAATTACTGCAAAAATAAATAAATAAATACGAGAAACATTGTGGATCAAAGCCAAGGAATGTCTTAAATATGGATTGCTTAGAAAAGCACATAGATGTTTCCATATCTTCTAAGTGATAGTTTTCAAGACGCTGTCTTTAAAATAAAACGGATGGGGACACTTAGCCCCTTCTCCAGTACATCCTACAAACAAGAATTCTTGGGAGACATACCCTAATTCATCTTCCAGTTTCCAACAAACAGAAGGTACTTCACCATTTTGCATTTGCCCTGGAATGCTTACATGATGGTGTCTGGTTAGTTTGGCCATGTTTCATGTTCCAAAATGCTAGAATGAGAGGGATGAAATAATTCTTCAACCCTTAATCTGCAACAATTTTAACAAAATACGTTGTTCATACTTATGTTAACAAGTATTTTATTTTGTCCCTGTCCATTCTTTTTTCTTTTATCTACTTTGATCAATCCATGTAACGCACTAGCTGTAAATTATCTCGATTGCACTAATAAGCTTTGACCTGAAATCTAATTTAAACCACCAAAAATTCACCTTGTTTCTTGAAAATGATTAGCGTGGATTTGAAAAATCTGTTAGCTAAGTCCTCAATGATGACCACAGTCTTGATAATATCATTTCACACAGTATGTCATACACCACCATATGCTACACGTTTCTCATCCTCTTTCTATAGCACAGAGCTTCATGTTTTCTTCTCATGGGAATATGCAACTAATACTGGACTCATTTATTATCAGTCATCTCTACAAAAGATGCACATACACAAACTTACATACACACAGAAGCTCATATCTCAAAAAGTGTATACAAAAGGACGTATACAAAAAATGTATACAAAAGTATACAAACATGTATACAAATGAGCCAAAGACTATGCTAAATATGATTTCAGGAAGCATGCAAAGCATGCTCCCTTTGATACACAAGGTGAAAAAAATAGATGTCCCTGCTCTTGGAGCTGTATGCATTCCTGGACTTTCTAATTCTTTGTGAATGCAGTTATTTTGGCAAAATGCCAGAATGTTCCCCAGCAATTTTTTTTTTAATATTATATTCAATATATCAATGCCAAACAGGAAATTTTAGAAATTTGAATTGGGTTGTCTGGCTGTCAACGTCTACAGCTTTTCACTAGCAGACACGTTGGGTGGGAAAGAGATGTCAACCTGTAAGTTGTGATGAAGGCTGAGAGTGGAGCGGGGTGGAAGGAGGCTGAAGGTACAGTCCACGTGGCAGAGACAGGAGAGAGCCAAGGGCCTCTGCTACCCAGCACGGCCACATGTGTGCAGTGCTAAGGGCCCAGCCATGAAAGCAGAACCAGCATAGTTGTGCAAGTCCCTTAAGCCTACAATCCAACCACTGTCAGCTCACTCTGTTAGTTTCAGACCATCTTGTGGGTCACTTCTCTGATGCTCAGAGATATCCACAGAAGGACCTAATGTTCCATGATCACTGGTTAAGGCTTAAACTTAGGTAAGCTACCATATGTTAAGCATTCCCTATACCAGAATCACAAAAGATACAGACAGGAACAATCCCTCTCTGGACTGCTATCTTCCCTTTGCCCAAACAGTTTTCTTACATCCTGATGGCAATGCCAACTGTGGACTGAGTCTGAGGCTCAGTGGGTTCTGCACCCAGTTATATGCCTTCTGAATTGCCTGAGCTCAGTAAGTCGCTCATAGGACTGCTCTTGGAGTGTTTCCTTATCTGTAAAAGGACATGCTTAACTAGATGCTACCCTAGGGTTCCTTCATGTCTAAATGTCAGTGGTTTCTTCTTTCTTGATAGTTTTTCCTCCCTGCATTTGGCCTGTGTCCATTTCTCCATTTCCAAGTTTTTAATCCTTTCACCACATTGAAGTTCCTCTTCCCACCCTTCTGGGTCCCCTGCCTGAGAAAAATCATCAGTCTGGAAATGGGGTTCCTGTGGCTCCCACCACAGAGCCCTAAATGTCCCTGCCTGCATAAGCCATCAGTCTCTGTCAGCAAAGACCTTTTCTCTCTGATTCATCCTATGTTCCGAACTTTGTGACCATCAGCACTGCATTTCATAAATATCTTTTGAATAACTGACTTTCTAACCTTCTCAGAGGGTCCCCTTGGGCAAAGAAAGTGGTCAACAGGAGTCACTGTCTGTTTTTCTGGCCACTTCCTTCACAGAAAGTCAGTTTGGTGTTCTGTCTCTTCAGAGGTGATTTTTCTGAGCTGTAGGTCTTTATTGGTGCCTAGTTGCATTTATTTACTGTCAAGTGCAAGCAGATAACTGTCAGGCACCAACAACTACATTCTATCTGTAAAAAACTCACAAATATGTTCTCTCCATAACAGTCTAATTGTCTCCTATCATATCATTGCTAGACTGTGAGTTTGGCCACGGAAAAGGACATATTTTCTCTGTCCCTCTCAACTTCCTTATCTCTTTCCTCCCCACCTTCCAGTTCCTGACAGAGCTGGAGGCATCAAACATCCATTAGCATATTTTGACTGAAAGTTTGGTGTTGAACCAGATTATGTCCAATCTATATTCATTCCACCAAGTAGTCATTCTCCATTGTTCTGTATAAGACTGGCAAGCATTTGGATAATCTTCCCTGATCTTAGTTTATCTGTATTTCCTTTTAGACCATGAATATCTTCATTACTGGGGCACACCTCTGCAGAGCCATACAAAAGTCCATTTGGAAATACAAATTGGAAAGATTGTCTCTTTTTTATTTTCTAGATGTTCCTCCTTAAAGCACATTGAGTTTGGGCACTTTGAGCCTTTCCTGCAGGCAAAGGACACAATAAAACATAATTCAATTGCTTGAATCTGGGCTAAAAGAGATGGCACTGAGCACTGGGAAATAAGGTAGTGACAAGTAGGTGGTCCAACTGGGAACAGGAACAGCGGATACAGAGCCGATAATTAACAAGCCACTACACACTGAAGCACGCCTTCATGTTCACAAGAGTGGTAAGACAGCACCAAAGCTCACATTTTGGAGAGGTTTTAAAATTCATGAGCTTGATCAGGGTTTAGCAATATAAATTATTTGTCCCTTGGGCTTGATCAATTCTTCTATGCTGAAAGATACAGCACTGGGGCAAATTTTACATTTGGCACTGAGTTAAAAGACATTAATATAGGAAGAAACTTACAGCCTTAAGAAGTCTTAAAAAACTAATTTTCCTTGGCCACTTAAATGCAACTCAGAGGAATGAAAATATGTTATAATTACATAACATGCTATAAATCAGAATGATTATACTTAAACATAACTTTTTATATGATTGCAAAATACCAATTCAAGAAAGCCCTGCAAAATTCTTGCTGTTTTTGAGACTATGCGCCAAGAATGCAAGGTACGTTCTTCAGAGAGAACAAATTCTCCTGAAATAGCCACATTGGTTTAGCTTTTGTTCCTCATTGGAAATGGCCTATTAGTTGAATGAAATACCACCTATACATAATATAATCACTCTTTTTTTTTTTTTAACAGAGGTATACTGTGATTTTTTTTTCCTATTGGGAAAATAATTCTGTAGATTCAGGCATCAGAAATACACTTGGAGACAATAGAGAAATCAATTTGTGACCTGCTTTGGAGCCAAAAGATAATGGACTTTTAGGCTCTTTGTCAACAACTCCTGCTTCAAAATTGCCCAAAGGAAGCTGCTGGCCAGAAATTAATCTGGACCTCCCTCCAAAGAGTTTTAAATTCACAAATCTTCAAACACACACACAATACCACATCAGAGCTTCAGTGTCTCAAGAGTGGGTATATGGTCATTCATTTAGAATACATGAATTCTTACAGGAAAATCTCCAACCATCATCTGACTTTTGAAAAGAAAAGAGGTTGAGGGCTATCCTGGTGGTCCAGTGGGTAAGGACACCACCTTGCAGTGCAAGGGGCGCCAGTTCAATCCCTGGCCTGGGAAGATCCCATGTGCCGTGGAGCAGCTGGACCGATGTGTCCAACTACAGAGCCAGAGCTCTGGAGCGCATGTGCCCAGAGCTGGTGCTCTGCAATGAGAGAGGCCACTGTGACAGGAGGCCCACATAAGCCAAAGAACAAAGACAAATAAATGAAAGGCAAACAGAAGAGGCCAATATAAATTATTTGTCCCTTGGGCTTGATCAATTCTTCTATGCTGAAAGATACAGCACTGGGGCAAATTTTACATTTGGCACTGAGTTAAAAGACATTAATATAGGAAGAAACTTACAGCCTTAAGAAGTCTTAAAAAACTAATTTTCCTTGGCCACTTAAATGCAACTCAGAGGAATGAAAATATGTTATAATTACATAACATGCTATAAATCAGAATGATTATACTTAAACATAACTTTTTATATGATTGCAAAATACCAATTCAAGAAAGCCCTGCAAAATTCTTGCTGTTTTTGAGACTATGCGCCAAGAATGCAAGGTACGTTCTTCAGAGAGAACAAATTCTCCTGAAATAGCCACATTGGTTTAGCTTTTGTTCCTCATTGGAAATGGCCTATTAGTTGAATGAAATACCACCTATACATAATATAATCACTCTTTTTTTTTTTTTAACAGAGGTATACTGTGATTTTTTTTTCCTATTGGGAAAATAATTCTGTAGATTCAGGCATCAGAAATACACTTGGAGACAATAGAGAAATCAATTTGTGACCTGCTTTGGAGCCAAAAGATAATGGACTTTTAGGCTCTTTGTCAACAACTCCTGCTTCAAAATTGCCCAAAGGAAGCTGCTGGCCAGAAATTAATCTGGACCTCCCTCCAAAGAGTTTTAAATTCACAAATCTTCAAACACACACACAATACCACATCAGAGCTTCAGTGTCTCAAGAGTGGGTATATGGTCATTCATTTAGAATACATGAATTCTTACAGGAAAATCTCCAACCATCATCTGACTTTTGAAAAGAAAAGAGGTTGAGGGCTATCCTGGTGGTCCAGTGGGTAAGGACACCACCTTGCAGTGCAAGGGGCGCCAGTTCAATCCCTGGCCTGGGAAGATCCCATGTGCCGTGGAGCAGCTGGACCGATGTGTCCAACTACAGAGCCAGAGCTCTGGAGCGCATGTGCCCAGAGCTGGTGCTCTGCAATGAGAGAGGCCACTGTGACAGGAGGCCCACATAAGCCAAAGAACAAAGACAAATAAATGAAAGGCAAACAGAAGAGGCCAAAAAAAAGAAAAAAGAAGAAGAAAAGAGGCTGACATGGTGGCAAGTAATGAGACTGGAGAGTGGAAATAAGAGAAATAACACACTCACATTTCTGGAAGTCATTATCATGGAATTGGGCTTCCCAGGTGGCACTAATGGTAAAGAACCCACCTGCCAAGGCAGTAGACATAAGAGATGTGGGTTCGATTCCTGGGTCAGGAAGATTCCCTGGAGGAGGAAATGGTAACCCACTCCAGGAATCCTGTCTGGAGAATTTCATGGACAGATGAGCAAGGCGGTGATAGGTCATAAGGTCACAAAGAGTTGGGCACAACTGAAGTATTAACACACACACACATAATAGAATCATTTTGCTCAAAACACAATGGAAATGATGCATCCTGGTGCCCTATTTTCCAAAGGTTAGCATTATCAATCTAAAGAGCAGGAGTGGTAGTGAAAATGCAGTCATAGGCATAGGGACCCCTTGTTCTTACTTTGCCTATCAAGCAACCAAAACAGGTTGTAATTTATGAATTAGCTGTTAGTCCCTATTACCATCCCTTTGCCACCAAGCATGGGGTGCTGTGAGCTACGTAAAAAGAGCCCAGTGAATAGAAGCATCCATGGACTAAGAATGAGATGAATCAAAATAAGGACATATTGACGGAAAGAAAAGATAAAGAAAGGAGGCAACCTCCATAAGTAAAATACGAGAGGAAATCTATTAAATTCAAACTCTCTGATTTAACTTCTCCAAATACTTTGGGACTTTCACACACCTGCCTCTTGTCACTAAAGCTTTAGGCAATAAATCTTAGAGATTGTTAGAATATTACAGTACACCTCTCTGAAGGCACTGACATGATGCAGTGAGAAATCAGAACATTAGAACACTAAATTATCCCAACTTTCAGAAATTCCAGGAAGATCTCTTACTGGTCAAATAAGGGTGACATCAACATAGCCTACTAGGGAGACAACACTGAAAGTAACTTTACTTGAGTTACTTGAGTTAAGAGCTTTCTGCATGGTGACTATAAAAGAGACTTGTATATCCTATCAGTAATTGAACATTTATGAACATACAGGAAAGAATAAAACATTGCAGATGTCTATTTGCAGAAAGTGATGAAAAAACTGAATTGTGAAATTTTCCTACAATATATAGTCATCATGATTCTAGCATGACATTTTTACACATTGTCTCAGTCTTTGAAATCACCTACATATTATCTTTTTTTTTTTTTTTTTAAGATTTATTTATTTATTTTGGGCGGGGGTCGGGTTGGGGAGGGAGGGGAGCAGGCGGGCCACTTCCCCCGGTCTTTCATTTCTCTATTTTCATCTGTCTTTGTTCTTTGGCTCCTGTGAGCCTCCCATCGCGGTGGCATCTGTTGTCGCAGAGCGCCAGCTCTGGGCGCATGCGCTCCAGAGCTCCGGCTCGGCGATTGGACACATCAGTCCAGCCGCTCCGCGGCACGTGGGATCCTCCCAGGCCAGGGCTCGAACCGGCGCCCCTTGCACTGCAAGGCGGCGTCCCTATCCACTGGACCACCAGGGGAAGCCCTACATATTATCTTTAATGTTAGATAATAATATTTCACTACCATTTTATTAACAAAGCATTTTTACATATGTAATGATATTGATCATAGCACTATAATTAAGAAGTATTTTCACCATTTTTTAGAAAAAGAAACTGAGTCTTAAGAACATATAACTAAATTAGCTATACCCGTAAAGGCAGCAAGTGAGATTCAAACTGAGATTTTGACTCCAAGAGTAATGGCCAGTCTGTAATACTGCAATACAAGAAAGGAGGCAACCTCCATAAGTAAAATACGAGAGGAAATCTATTAAATTCAAACTCTCTGATTTAACTTCTCCAAATACTTTGGGACTTTCACACACCTGCCTCTTGTCACTAAAGCTTTAGGCAATAAATCTTAGAGATTGTTAGGATATTACAGTATACCTCTCTGAAGGCACTGACATGATGCAGTGAGAAATCAGAACATTAGAACACTAAATTATCCCAACTTTCAGAAATTCCAGGAAGATCTCTTACTGGTCAAATAAGGGTGACATCAACATAGCCTACTAGGGAGACAACACTGAAAGTAACTTTACTTGAGTTACTTGAGTTAAGAGCTTTCTGCATGGTGACTATAAAAGAGACTTGTATATCCTATCAGTAATTGAACATTTATGAACATACAGGAAAGAATAAAACATTGCAGATGTCTATTTGCAGAAAGTGATGAAAAAACTGAATTGTGAAATTTTCCTACAATATATAGTCATCATGATTCTAGCATGACATTTTTACACATTGTCTCAGTCTTTGAAATCACCTACATATTATCTTTTTTTTTTTTTTTTAAGATTTATTTATTTATTTTGGGCGGGGGTCGGGTTGGGGAGGGAGGGGAGCAGGCGGGCCACTTCCCCCGGTCTTTCATTTCTCTATTTTCATCTGTCTTTGTTCTTTGGCTCCTGTGAGCCTCCCATCGCGGTGGCATCTGTTGTCGCAGAGCGCCAGCTCTGGGCGCATGCGCTCCAGAGCTCCGGCTCGGCGATTGGACACATCAGTCCAGCCGCTCCGCGGCACGTGGGATCCTCCCAGGCCAGGGCTCGAACCGGCGCCCCTTGCACTGCAAGGCGGCGTCCCTATCCACTGGACCACCAGGGGAAGCCCTACATATTATCTTTAATGTTAGATAATAATATTTCACTACCATTTTATTAACAAAGCATTTTTACATATGTAATGATATTGATCATAGCACTATAATTAAGAAGTATTTTCACCATTTTTTAGAAAAAGAAACTGAGTCTTAAGAACATATAACTAAATTAGCTATACCCGTAAAGGCAGCAAGTGAGATTCAAACTGAGATTTTTGACTCCAAGAGTAATGGCCAGTCTGTAATACTGCAATACAACTGCAAGCTCAATAAATTATTTTGAAAAATGATTATTTTTTGAGATTGAATTTGATTTTCATACCAGAATAAAGTTGTCTGACACTAAGACTTTTAAATAATGTGAACAAATTTTCACATTATTTAAATTTTAAATAGATGTTATCTATTGTTTTGAAAGATAATTTCAAAAGAGGAATACAAGAACTTTGAAGAATAATGGTATACTGGAATCCAGGAACACTTCAAAGGCAACAAATTTAACAGATGAAAATGGCTACCATGAAATTTTATACACAGTATATAATAAATATTAAACAAAGCATTTCTATGTATAAGCACAGATAAAGTTTTCTAATAAATTATCAATCTCATCAGAAAATTATGCATAGATGTTAGGAATACAAATTGGTTCAGAGTCTCATAAAATAACTTGGCAAAAGTCACTAAAGATCTTAACATGACTATATATTTTGATCTATTTCTTCCAATTTAATGATTTAACTTGGAAAACTAAGTGTCCATCAAGATGTGTCTTCCAACATGTTCACTGTGGCATTGTTCATATGTAAACATTTGCAAAAATAAAACAAAATATCAAAACAAAGCCAATAATAGGGGTCTCACTAAGCTAATTGTATTTATATAATAGAATACTGTTCAGTTATTAAGATTTTATTTTAAAGAATTTTATTTATATAAGGAAGATTTTAAACACATATCTACAAAGCAAAAGTGAGAGCAAAACAAAGATGATCTATACTAAAAGGCAAAAGGTTAATCATCTCTGGTTTGTAAGATCATTTATACTTTTCTCCTTATCTTTTGAAAATATTTTTATTGGGTACATGATTTTTTATTAGACACCTAAAACTATTTTAAAGTCAGTATTTTAATAACAGTCAACACTGATTAAGTTTTTACCACGTGGTAGACATTGTTCTCACCTTTTTACACATATAATCTCAATTCTCATGAAAAACCATTGATGTGGAGCTATTTATCCTGCTTACCAAGTGAGAAAAGTGTGGCAGAGAGACACTAAACCACCAATCCAACATGCCTGCCAAATAAACACTGGAGCAAGGATCTGAACCAAATCATCTGATTCCAGACTCAGGCTCGTCAGGACCACGCTCTACTACTCACACTATACAGGTGGCTGAGGGACGTGTCAGGATACATTAATGTCATGGAGAAGGCAATCTCCTGCAATGGTCTCTTTGATTTTAAATAAGTGTTGAACATTTAAAGAAATTTTCACATTATTTAAATTTTAAATAGATGTTATCTATTGTTTTGAAAGATAATTTCAAAAGAGGAATACAAGAACTTTGAAGAATAATGGTATACTGGAATCCAGGAACACTTCAAAGGCAACAAATTTAACAGATGAAAATGGCTACCATGAAATTTTATACACAGTATATAATAAATATTAAACAAAGCATTTCTATGTATAAGCACAGATAAAGTTTTCTAATAAATTATCAATCTCATCAGAAAATTATGCATAGATGTTAGGAATACAAATTGGTTCAGAGTCTCATAAAATAACTTGGCAAAAGTCACTAAAGATCTTAACATGACTATATATTTTGATCTATTTCTTCCAATTTAATGATTTAACTTGGAAAACTAAGTGTCCATCAAGATGTGTCTTCCAACATGTTCACTGTGGCATTGTTCATATGTAAACATTTGCAAAAATAAAACAAAATATCAAAACAAAGCCAATAATAGGGGTCTCACTAAGCTAATTGTATTTATATAATAGAATACTGTTCAGTTATTAAGATTTTATTTTAAAGAATTTTATTTATATAAGGAAGATTTTAAACACATATCTACAAAGCAAAAGTGAGAGCAAAACAAAGATGATCTATACTAAAAGGCAAAAGGTTAATCATCTCTGGTTTGTAAGATCATTTATACTTTTCTCCTTATCTTTTGAAAATATTTTTATTGGGTACATGATTTTTTATTAGACACCTAAAACTATTTTAAAGTCAGTATTTTAATAACAGTCAACACTGATTAAGTTTTTACCACGTGGTAGACATTGTTCTCACCTTTTTACACATATAATCTCAATTCTCATGAAAAACCATTGATGTGGAGCTATTTATCCTGCTTACCAAGTGAGAAAAGTGTGGCAGAGAGACACTAAACCACCAATCCAACATGCCTGCCAAATAAACACTGGAGCAAGGATCTGAACCAAATCATCTGATTCCAGACTCAGGCTCGTCAGGACCACGCTCTACTACTCACACTATACAGGTGGCTGAGGGACGTGTCAGGATACATTAATGTCATGGAGAAGGCAATCTCCTGCAATGGTCTCTGAAGCCGAATAACCCTGTGGCTGAGATGGCTTGTGATTCTGATAATATATGAAGTGCACTGAACTTACCCTGTGTATAACTATTTTTCACAAATTGTTACTTCTCCTGAAAATGCTAAGGCATGGAGGGGTAGTACATTTATTTACATTCATCTTGTGAACATCCATTTACAGTATTTCAGCAGGCACTGGACTAAAGTCTGAGAAAAATTATCTACTTATAGTGCTCATTGACAGAAATTTAACACCGTTTTAGAGGGGACATGCATTCTTTTTTTTTTTTAAACTGTGGCCAGTATTTATTTTTATTGGAGTATAACTGCTACATAATCTTGTGCTAGTCTTTCTGTACAGCAAAGCAAATCAGCCATGCATATACATATCCCCACTTTTTTGGATCTCCTTCTTATTTAGGTCAAGATGGGAGAAGGGGGAGGATGAACTGGAAGACTGGGATTGACTACTATGTACTCTGACTGTGTAGGGAATAGATGGCTAAATGGGAGCCAATTACATAGTGTAGGGACCTCTGCTCAGGGCATGCACTCTTAATTAAAGCTATTTCTTGACCACAGGAAATGAGCACAACTTTAGAAACAAGAGTATTCAGACTGTTTCCATGCTAAAAATAGGGTTCTTAGGCACTACTGCCCACATTGATCAAAGATAGCACAGGTAATCGTATTGATTTCAAAACTCCTGCTAAATGCATTGGCAAATATAGTGTCCACACAACCGAAGCTACTAAAACTACAAAGATATAAGTCAGTCATAATTGTAAAAATCTGGAATATTATCATGGTAGTATGAACTCGAAAGACACAAACACAGTTTTATTATAGATGAACACTACTGACGGACACTTCTGTGGTTACTGACCCCATTTAAGTACACTCTGAAAAGTTGAGTCTAATTTTTTGGCTACCATTTTTGATCTTTAAATTCATGCTTACCATAGTGAGGAAAAGGGGTGGCAGAGAGACACTAAACCACCAATCCAACATGCCTGCCAAATAAACACTGGAGCAAGGATCTGAACCAAATCATCTGATTCCAGACTCAGGCTCGTCAGGACCACGCTCTACTACTCACACTATACAGGTGGCTGAGGGACGTGTCAGGATACATTAATGTCATGGAGAAGGCAATCTCCTGCAATGGTCTCTGAAGCCGAATAACCCTGTGGCTGAGATGGCTTGTGATTCTGATAATATATGAAGTGCACTGAACTTACCCTGTGTATAACTATTTTTCACAAATTGTTACTTCTCCTGAAAATGCTAAGGCATGGAGGGGTAGTACATTTATTTACATTCATCTTGTGAACATCCATTTACAGTATTTCAGCAGGCACTGGACTAAAGTCTGAGAAAAATTATCTACTTATAGTGCTCATTGACAGAAATTTAACACCGTTTTAGAGGGGACATGCATTCTTTTTTTTTTTTAAACTGTGGCCAGTATTTATTTTTATTGGAGTATAACTGCTACATAATCTTGTGCTAGTCTTTCTGTACAGCAAAGCAAATCAGCCATGCATATACATATCCCCACTTTTTTGGATCTCCTTCTTATTTAGGTCAAGATGGGAGAAGGGGGAGGATGAACTGGAAGACTGGGATTGACTACTATGTACTCTGACTGTGTAGGGAATAGATGGCTAAATGGGAGCCAATTACATAGTGTAGGGACCTCTGCTCAGGGCATGCACTCTTAATTAAAGCTATTTCTTGACCACAGGAAATGAGCACAACTTTAGAAACAAGAGTATTCAGACTGTTTCCATGCTAAAAATAGGGTTCTTAGGCACTACTGCCCACATTGATCAAAGATAGCACAGGTAATCGTATTGATTTCAAAACTCCTGCTAAATGCATTGGCAAATATAGTGTCCACACAACCGAAGCTACTAAAACTACAAAGATATAAGTCAGTCATAATTGTAAAAATCTGGAATATTATCATGGTAGTATGAACTCGAAAGACACAAACACAGTTTTATTATAGATGAACACTACTGACGGACACTTCTGTGGTTACTGACCCCATTTAAGTACACTCTGAAAAGTTGAGTCTAATTTTTTGGCTACCATTTTTGATCTTTAAATTCATCTATTTTAAGAATCTTTACAATCAGATTGCCTTTTTTCTTACTAAAGAAAAGTTCTGGAAGAATTCAGATGTTATAGCATCAATTTACCTTACACCTCATATATGTGAGTTTCCTTACACCTCATATATGTGAGTTTCATATCACGTGTAAACACTCATGTCTTACAGCTTTTTTGAAGCTTTATTACATAAAATGTCACTGCACTGCATAATAAATCTAAATAAACATCCTTTAAGTAGAAACAGAAGATATAGAAAGGTATAATGTCTGTCAAGGAGTTTTATTCCTGCTTTGTTTATAAATCAGGTATTTACTGATCCCTGAATCAACAAGTAGAAGTGTAACAGATGTAAATTAAAGAAGCCGAGCGTGGTCTCCTGATAAGCTGACTTTTTGATAAGCTGACCCAATGCTGGCACATGATGATGTGTTTCCCTAGGTACTGAGTTATACAGACTGATGTATACAGACCTAACAGCTGCTTAGAAAATCCCTTTCTTGAGTCTCATATTTTATACCAATGGAAAGAGGAAATGTATAAGAAGTATGCAGGAGAAAAAACCCAATGTTTAAATGGTACCTTAACTGCAAGAACAATTTAGAAACAGAAAACTAAAGCCTTAATTTCCTTAATGTAAAAACATCATGTATGTCCTTCGCAAGTATTTTATAAAGTTAAACATAAATCAAAGTGAGTTCAGAGCTACTACTGACTGAACATGCGTTCTTTGCTCTATTTTAGGTGGTGATTTTGTTGGCAAACCAAAGTGCTCTATGGAGGCCCAAATCCTGACAACTGCTGAGGTTCCAGCCAGAGAGACAGGCAAACTGTGAGGAAGGAAGTACCTATGCATATCTGCATCTATCCATAGGGATCCATAGGACACGGAGCATCCAGACATATTCTAATGAGGCAGTGTGACTGATGTGTGCCAATCACACTAGGACCGCTGCACACTTACCTGTGTCTTCCGCAGAGGAACATGAGAGTGGTCAGTTAAAACTCTGAGTTACAGTCTTAAGGAGGTGGATGAAGTTCAAACCAATTATACATAGCGAAGTAAGTCAAAAAGAGAAAGACAAATACAGTATACTAACACATATATATGGAATCTAGAAAAATGGTACTGATAAGTACATACGGAGAGCAGTCATGGAGAAACAGACATAAGAATGGACCTATGGGGCTTCCCCTGGTGGTCCAGTGGGTAAGGACACCGCCTTGCAGTGCAAGGGGCGCCAGTTCGATCCCTGGCCTGGGAGGATCCCACGTGCTGCGGAGCAGCTGGACTGATGTGTCCAATTACCGAGCCTGAACTCTGGAGCGCATGCGCCCAGAGCCGGTGCTCTGCAACAACAGACGCCACCGCGACGGGAGGCCCACAGGAGCCAAAGAGCAAGGACGGATGAACATAGAGAAATGAAAGACCGGGGGAAGTGGCCCGCCTGCTCCCCTCCCTCCCCAACCCGAGCCCCGCCCAAAATAAATAAATAAATTAATTAATTAATTAAAAAAAAGAATGGACCTATGGACATTGAGGGGAGGGAAGACTGGGTGAGAGGACAGTATGGAGATTTCTTAAAAAAACTAAAAATAGAGGCACCATACAACCCAGCAATTCCACTCTTAGGCTTATACCCTGATGAAATCAAATCTGAAAGAAGCACCTGTACCCCAATGTTCATTGCAGCTCTCTATACAATAGCTAGAACATGGAAGCAACCTAGATGTCCATCAACGAACGAATGGATACAAAAGCTCTGGTACATATATACAATGGAATACTACACAGCTGTAAAGAGAAATGCAGAAGAATCAGTCCTAATGAGGTGGTTGGATCTGGAACGTATCATAAAAAGTGAAGTCAGTCAGAAACAGAGGACAAATACAGTATATTAACACATATATATGGAATCTAGTAGGATGATGATGATGGCACACACAGTGAAGTGACGTAAAGACAGACAATGGACAGTGGACATATGGACATTGTGGGGAAGGAACAGAGGGTGGGAGGTGTAAAGGAAGTAGCATGAAGGCCTGTACTACCATAAGTGAAGAAAATAGCTCTAGTCATTGCTCTGTGAGAAAAGGGGATCCTTCAGGGGTGCTGTGTGATGATCGGGAGGGGTGGGAAGGGGGGATATACATATGGCTAATCTGGGAACATGCATATCTGTAAACAACAAAACTCTGTAAAAGTTAAAAGTAAAATAAAGGTTTTTTTTTTTTTTTTTTTAAAAAGAGTAGCATGGAAACCTACACTATCATATGTAAAAGAGACAACCATTGTGCACAGGCTGTAAGACTAAGGGGACTTACCCTGGGGCTATGAAACAACCTGGAGGGGTGGGACAGAGGAGGGACTGGGGTGAGGAGGGAGCGGGCAGGGATTTACCTATGACTGATTTGGGATTATGGGTAGCTATAGACAAACAAACTCTGTAAAAGACATAATAATAACTTTGCTGTACACCTGAATCTAATGCAGCATTGTAGATCAACTATACCCCAAATAAATTTTTTTTTAAAAACTGATTTTTTTATGAAAGGATACTTCCAAGTTTAATACAGCTGATCCTTCATTTTCCTGATTTTTTCTTGTGTTACATGTTCTAGGGTTCTTGCCTTGATGGAGCTATAATTATCCATTAATTTAAATTAATAAATTTAACTTAACTATTAAATTAATTTAAATATTATTAATTTTAATACTGAATTTTTCAAATACTTTTCTGTTCCATCCATTCTTCTGCTTAAAGAAGGACTTATTTTAATCTCTTGGATGTTTATTCAGTGTTCATATAATTTTGCATTATCTTACTCCCTTTTTCATCAATAAGCCTTGTTTGTCATACCTTTATGAAGAGTCCATATATGGACTATAAGAAGAGAGTTAACCTACTGGAATGAATTGGCTTGTGCCTGGAGATCAACACATTGCTCTTCCTACCCCTACATGGCCATCCTGAAAAGAATACGACAGGATTTTTTAAAAAGAAGACAATGATGTATATATTTATAATAGGAATCAGTAAGAGAAAGTCCTTTGCAGATGGTAACCTTGGGGAAAGATAGACGGATCTATGTCACGTGGATACCAAAGAGCACGGACCATCTGCATCAGAGTTGTAGTAGGAGGGAATGGAGAGCAGGTGAGCCCAGAGTCTGGAGAAGTAGCCCTGGATGCATGGAGAATAACTGGGACATCCTAAAGAAACATGGCTGCTTCGAAGCTCACCAAGAATTTCTCCAGGCTTCCACAACTAAGTCTAAGAACACATAAGGTAAGACAAAGTCACAGGGTCTCAGGAGGGTCTAATGCTGCTGAATAATTACATTTTAAAGCCAGGAGGGACTTAGGAGATTCTCTCTTTTTTCTTAAAGACGTAACTGGTAATGTTTCAAGTGCCGCTGACAACACTATACTTAAAATCCCACAGATCTGCTTCGACAATTTCCCTGAAGATGGAGAAGAAAAATCAATTGTTGAATCCATGCAAAAATAAAAAGGAAACCTGCCAATGTAGTTTGACTAACAAACCATTGGAGTTGTGGTTTGGGCATAATGAATTCCCTCTTCCACTGCCCCTAATCCAATTACTTCCTCATAACTGTCCTCATTCGAGCAGATGTGTTTACCAGCCAAGTTGCATTAAGATGATTTTTGAATAGCTTCATCAAAAAAAAAAAAAAAATGGATAGAATGTGGGTAAGTGAAGCAGACATAAACATCAAATACAAAGTCTTGTTTCTGATGGCTACTGATCTCTGACTACAAGTGTCTTTAGCAGAAACACATCTTTAACTTTCTGAAACTGCTCACACATAGAAAGTGGTCTAAATCAGGGTGATTTTGCCACACTCCCTAATTATTACACCTGCAAAATTGTTAATAGTGCCTCCCTTTCACTAGAAAAAAAGTGTTCTCATTTGGACAATAAATTATGTGGGTTACCCTAATACACAGTGACAGGAATGACAATTTAAATAAGACCCTGTAACAAATTTGATATGACCATTTTAACAGATCAATTCAGTGCGTGTATACAGTTTTGCAAGTTCACAGCATATCAAGATTCCATAAGAAAGGATTTAAGCTTCACTTACTTGGTTTTTCCTTTGTTTGTTAACTTTCAATGCATTTCTTTTTTGTAAATGACTATGCCAGGTGGCACAGTGATAAAGAATCCACCCAATGCAGCAAGAGACACAGGCTCAACCCCTGCGTCGGGAAGAGGTCCTGGAGAAGGAAATGGCAATCCAGTCCCATATCCTTGCCTGGAGAACTCCATGATCAGAGGAGGCCGATGGGCTACAGTGCATGTGGTCACAAAGAGTCAGACACGACTGAGCACACACGCATGCCACCTTTTCCTGCTTCACATGAGTTCACTATGGCTACGAATACTCACTCAGATTTTAATTCTTCCCAGTCTCTACTCTTCTGGTCTTTATTAGAGAGGGCAGCCAAATGGTGACAGGAGCCATGTTGGGGAGTGAGACAGGGAGTGGGAGCAGTGTGGCTTTCTTTTGGAGAAGGGCAGGCATACAGTGTGGTCGCTGAGGCCAGCAGCCTAGCTGAGAGCTCAGCATCATTCCCTCTCAGCCTAAACACCAGGGGCAAAAGCCCCACCAGGAGGCACAGAGAGAATGGTGCCAAGGAAGGCAGGAAGGTACAGAGAAGCTTTAGGTTCAAAGGCCACATCAGTGGAGGACTGCACAGCTACCTCCTCAAATCCAGCAAGAGATTCTCCACGGCAGGGGCCACCACGCTTGTCCCAGCATCTTATCAGGGACCTAACGCAGGACAGGTATTCATAAAACACATGTTGAAAGGTATTATTCTGATGGCTACTGATCTCTGACTACAAGTGTCTTTAGCAGAAACACATCTTTAACTTTCTGAAACTGCTCACACATAGAAAGTGGTCTAAATCAGGGTGATTTTGCCACACTCCCTAATTATTACACCTGCAAAATTGTTAATAGTGCCTCCTTTCACTAGAAAAAAGTGTTCTCATTTGGACAATAAATTATGTGGGTTACCCTAATACACAGTGACAGGAATGACAATTTAAATAAGACCCTGTAACAAATTTGATATGACCATTTTAACAGATCAATTCAGTGCGTGTATACAGTTTTGCAAGTTCACAGCATATCAAGATTCCATAAGAAAGGATTTAAGCTTCACTTACTTGGTTTTTCCTTTGTTTGTTAACTTTCAATGCATTTCTTTTTTGTAAATGACTATGCCAGGTGGCACAGTGATAAAGAATCCACCCAATGCAGCAAGAGACACAGGCTCAACCCCTGCGTCGGGAAGAGGTCCTGGAGAAGGAAATGGCAATCCAGTCCCATATCCTTGCCTGGAGAACTCCATGATCAGAGGAGGCCGATGGGCTACAGTGCATGTGGTCACAAAGAGTCAGACACGACTGAGCACACACGCATGCCACCTTTTCCTGCTTCACATGAGTTCACTATGGCTACGAATACTCACTCAGATTTTAATTCTTCCCAGTCTCTACTCTTCTGGTCTTTATTAGAGAGGCAGCAAATGGTGACAGGAGCCATGTTGGGGAGTGAGACAGGGAGTGGGAGCAGTGTGGCTTTCTTTTGGAGAAGGGCAGGCATACAGTGTGGTCGCTGAGGCCAGCAGCCTAGCTGAGAGCTCAGCATCATTCCCTCTCAGCCTAAACACCAGGGGCAAAAGCCCCACCAGGAGGCACAGAGAGAATGGTGCCAAGGAAGGCAGGAAGGTACAGAGAAGCTTTAGGTTCAAAGGCCACATCAGTGGAGGACTGCACAGCTACCTCCTCAAATCCAGCAAGAGATTCTCCACGGCAGGGGCCACCACGCTTGTCCCAGCATCTTATCAGGGACCTAACGCAGGACAGGTATTCATAAAACACATGTTGAAAGGTATTATTCCTATTCCACCACCTTCCTCTGACTCCTCAAACATACTCAGGCAATTGTATGTACATTCAATTCCGAGGACAAACTGGCTATTTTTAATAAAGCAGCAGTTTGAGTGAATCCCATGTCTGCCTTCTTACTCAGAGACTATCTTTTGTTTGCTTGAGTGAGAATCTGAACTAATTACAGGCTTCACTTCATTTTAGTAACAGCCAAAATCTAACCAGGGCTGTGCATTCTCAGCCTCCATCTCTGTCCCTCTGCCTTTTGCCTTCCCTCTTCTTTCTGTCTGCTCCCACTCTTTCCTTCCTCCCCTTGCCTTCACTTCTCTTTCTCCGCCCTCCCTTCCCTCGCCTTTCTATTCTCTCCCTTTCTCTCTCTTTCTACAAATTAAACAGAATAAGATCACTTTAACCATGGTGTCAAGTTAAGACTGCAACGTTTTGCATGCTAGAATGAAAACCGTCCTTTGGTAATTGTTCTCTCTTTTTCTGTTTTTCTTTTTATTGTGCCCTAAAATTAAACTGGGCTTCCCTGGTAGCTAAGTTGGTAAAGAATCTGTCTGCAATGCAGGAGATCGCCTGAAAAAAGGAGACCCAAGTTCAAACACTGGAAAAGGAAATGACCCACTGCAGTATTCTTGCCTGGGAAATCCTATGGACAGGGGAGCTTGGCAGGCTACCATCCAAAGGGTCACAGAGAATCAGACATGACTTAGTGACTAAATCACCACCACCACAAAAATTAAACTGCGTGTTAACAGGACTTAGTTCTGCTTTCCCACCATTATCTTGCTAAATAATAAATGTGTATGAGGGATAAAAGTTCTCTGTTGAAAAGGAGAAGTTGAGGGCTTCTGCTAAATGTTATAATTAATTATATTTATAAACATGCTGGCAGTTAATTTACTCCAAACAGACCATTTACCTGCAAAAGTTAAGAAAAAAAAAAAAAAAACTTGGCTTGAAAGTAAGTGGATTATAGACATACCTGAACACTGAGTTGATATAAAGCATATTCAAGTTGTCTTTGGACAGTCATCTGATCTTAGTTCAAAATGCTTTTGTGGTTGTTTTGTGGAACAACAACAAAATGTTTTTGTTGTTGTTCTTGTACCCTAGAGAGAATGTGGCTTAAACCCAAGAGAAACTTGGAACTGGACTTTTTAAAAAGCAGTTAAGAATTCCACTTGCCGTGGGTGGGTATGCATCAGTTGAACTGTCATGTGGGTCCCTTCTAGGAAAGCCTCCTAGCCAAGAATTCCTACTGGTAATGACCTCCAGGGGCAAAGAATGTAACTTTTCAAACTTGGGAGAACAGCCAAAAAAATCTAACCAGGGCTGTGCATTCTCAGCCTCCATCTCTGTCCCTCTGCCTTTTGCCTTCCCTCTTCTTTCTGTCTGCTCCCACTCTTTCCTTCCTCCCCTTGCCTTCACTTCTCTTTCTCCGCCCTCCCTTCCCTCGCCTTTCTATTCTCTCCCTTTCTCTCTCTTTCTACAAATTAAACAGAATAAGATCATTTAACCATGGTGTCAAGTTAAGACTGCAACGTTTTGCATGCTAGAATGAAAACCGTCCTTTGGTAATTGTTCTCTCTTTTTCTGTTTTTCTTTTTATTGTGCCCTAAAATTAAACTGGGCTTCCCTGGTAGCTAAGTTGGTAAAGAATCTGTCTGCAATGCAGGAGATCGCCTGAAAAAAGGAGACCCAAGTTCAAACACTGGAAAAGGAAATGACCCACTGCAGTATTCTTGCCTGGGAAATCCTATGGACAGGGGAGCTTGGCAGGCTACCATCCAAAGGGTCACAGAGAATCAGACATGACTTAGTGACTAAATCACCACCACCACAAAAATTAAACTGCGTGTTAACAGGACTTAGTTCTGCTTTCCCACCATTATCTTGCTAAATAATAAATGTGTATGAGGGATAAAAGTTCTCTGTTGAAAAGGAGAAGTCGAGGGCTTCTGCTAAATGTTATAATTAATTATATTTATAAACATGCTGGCAGTTAATTTACTCCAAACAGACCATTTACCTGCAAAAGTTAAGAAAAAAAAAAAAAAAAACTTGGCTTGAAAGTAAGTGGATTATAGACATACCTGAACACTGAGTTGATATAAAGCATATTCAAGTTGTCTTTGGACAGTCATCTGATCTTAGTTCAAAATGCTTTTGTGGTTGTTTTGTGGAACAACAACAAAATGTTTTTGTTGTTGTTCTTGTACCCTAGAGAGAATGTGGCTTAAACCCAAGAGAAACTTGGAACTGGACTTTTTAAAAAGCAGTTAAGAATTCCACTTGCCGTGGGTGGGTATGCATCAGTTGAACTGTCATGTGGGTCCCTTCTAGGAAAGCCTCCTAGCCAAGAATTCCTACTGGTAATGACCTCCAGGGGCAAAGAATGTAACTTTTCAAACTTGGGGTAGTGCTGACACAAAGTAACAAGCATCCTCTGGTACCCTCTGTCATCATTAATTTACATTATCTTGTAATCCACAAAAGAGAAGGACAGGCCAAGAAACTGCTATTTTAAGAATGGAAAAAAGTTCCATTCACTGTTCAGCCATAGAAGGAAGTTAACATTACAGAACCGGTGCAGACAATGACAGAAAGCTACTAACAGGGATCGTTTAGGATTCAGGAACAAGAGGAAATAAACACTGTGAGAGAGAAGAGACACCAACTGGGCATGTCAGATAGATGGAATAAATATAGCATTTAGAGTTTTTCCTGCTTCTCAAACTCAGTTAATCGTGGCTCTTACAGGTTGATGGACTGGGGGTTGGGGGGTCAACATGGCCAATGCATGTTTCAAGAATCCAGAAAAGAGACATCACTGTTCTAGCTTCTCATCTTTATAGCTGCAAGACCACATGTAGTCAGGATCACAGCACCATGATCTTCCTGTCTGTCCCTGCCTTCCACTTGAGAGGAAGGGAGATGAGCCCTGAGGTGGCCGTGTAAGCTTTACAATCAGGCAGTCCTACGCTAAATTCTAGATCCTCCCTCATTAGCTGTGTGACCCAAAGAAAGCTACTCTTCAAGCCTCAATATCTCCATCTGTAAAGTGACTATAATGGCCCCTAACTAATACAGTTGTGGTGAGGGCTAAATCAAATGAATACTGTAAGGAAAACAGCCTGAAACCTGGCTTTCAGAACCTCTTAATGCCATCTCTGCCCCGAAAGTCACCTCTCACTCTCCATCACTGCCAAAACTACTACCTCTAACACCATCACTAGGACCACCATCACAGCCCACACCTCCATCACCACCTCCCGTACCACCACCCCATGCCAAATCACAGCCTCCAAATCATCACCATCACCACCATCACCACCATCAGACCACCACCACCCCACCACCACCATTGTCACCACCACCACCGTCACCACCACCACTGCCGCCATCCTGTCCAAAACCACTGTCTCCAAGGCCATCACCATCACCTCCCGTATCGCTGGCCATACTACCACCACCATCATCACAACTGCCAACACCATTACATTCACAACCATTATCTTCAGTTTACAGGTAAAGAAACTGACTCAGAACTGAAGCCATTTCCTGAAAGGTACAAAGCTAGCAGGGTATAAAGGGAGACTTCCAACTTGTCCATGGTACCCAAGTTGAGAACTCCTCATAAGTTCATCTTTCATCTCAGAAGGTCTAACGTGGAAACATGGAGTGATCCTGCTTTCACAGGTCACCACCACAGGGCTTCAAGGGTAGCCAGCACTCAGGATCTGTCATATCTAAGCTTTAAAAACTGTATCTAGAAATAAAATATTCCAAGTTGCTTTATTAATATCTGAATGCCAGGGCATAGTGAAATATCCCTGATTTCTGTCTTGGCTCTGCTTTCACTCCTCGCCTCTGTATCTTCAATGATCACAAAGCAAACAATGCTTATTCCACTATGTGACCCTAGGGGGACATTTTAAGAAGGAAAGAAAATGTCATGGAGAACAGAGTCCTGGGGAGAAAGGCAGGAAGCGAAAGGCATTGTTTATTTCGCCTGGCTCTGCAGCGAGACAGTTGTATAGGCTTGCAAAAGGAAAAGGGCTCTGGCTGGCTCTACCTTTGGCAAACAGATCTGGTATTACATAGGCAGACTGTCGAGCCAGGAGAGGAAGCAAAGGAGATTTCCTTTAATTCTGCCCATATTGTTGACCACTGATTTTCCCTTCCAGGACCTTCTGGACTTTCCCACTCCCAGGACAGAAAGTGCATGGTGGTGTGGGTAGCTGCAGCAGAACCTCTCTAGCCGTTCGTCTGCTCCTCTGACACCTTCCACAGGACTCCCCTCAGCCAGCTCTCCCAAGGTGGCTATAAGGATCCCCTCAAGTGCCAAAGACTCACCTTACCTTTGAATGCCCTTTCTTCCTTTCCCACTGCTGAGCCCAGAGTTACCTATCCGGCTGTTGTAAGGAGTTGCATGACATTTAGAATGTAATAGGGGCCTAACAGATGGTGTTTGTGCATGTCAATAGAAGAGACATAAGAGACTTGGGTTCAATCCCTGGAGAAAGGCATGGCAACCCATTCCAGTATTCTTTCCTGGAGAATTCCAGGCTTGTACTGCCAACACCATTACATTCACAACCATTATCTTCAGTTTACAGGTAAAGAAACTGACTCAGAACTGAAGCCATTTCCTGAAAGGTACAAAGCTAGCAGGGTATAAAGGGAGACTTCCAACTTGTCCATGGTACCCAAGTTGAGAACTCCTCATAAGTTCATCTTTCATCTCAGAAGGTCTAACGTGGAAACATGGAGTGATCCTGCTTTCACAGGTCACCACCACAGGGCTTCAAGGGTAGCCAGCACTCAGGATCTGTCATATCTAAGCTTTAAAAACTGTATCTAGAAATAAAATATTCCAAGTTGCTTTATTAATATCTGAATGCCAGGGCATAGTGAAATATCCCTGATTTCTGTCTTGGCTCTGCTTTCACTCCTCGCCTCTGTATCTTCAATGATCACAAAGCAAACAATGCTTATTCCACTATGTGACCCTAGGGGGACATTTTAAGAAGGAAAGAAAATGTCATGGAGAACAGAGTCCTGGGGAGAAAGGCAGGAAGCGAAAGGCATTGTTTATTTCGCCTGGCTCTGCAGCGAGACAGTTGTATAGGCTTGCAAAAGGAAAAGGGCTCTGGCTGGCTCTACCTTTGGCAAACAGATCTGGTATTACATAGGCAGACTGTCGAGCCAGGAGAGGAAGCAAAGGAGATTTCCTTTAATTCTGCCCATATTGTTGACCACTGATTTTCCCTTCCAGGACCTTCTGGACTTTCCCACTCCCAGGACAGAAAGTGCATGGTGGTGTGGGTAGCTGCAGCAGAACCTCTCTAGCCGTTCGTCTGCTCCTCTGACACCTTCCACAGGACTCCCCTCAGCCAGCTCTCCCAAGGTGGCTATAAGGATCCCCTCAAGTGCCAAAGACTCACCTTACCTTTGAATGCCCTTTCTTCCTTTCCCACTGCTGAGCCCAGAGTTACCTATCCGGCTGTTGTAAGGAGTTGCATGACATTTAGAATGTAATAGGGGCCTAACAGATGGTGTTTGTGCATGTCAATAGAAGAGACATAAGAGACTTGGGTTCAATCCCTGGAGAAAGGCATGGCAACCCATTCCAGTATTCTTGCCTGGAGAATTCCATGGACAGAGGAGCCTGGCGGTTACAGTCCATAGGGTTGCAAAGAGTTGGACACAATTGAAGTGACTCAGCCCCCCACACCTTCCCACCCCACCCCCACACACAGGCCTAAGAGCTTTCCTGTCCCAAAGAACAAATCCAGTGAGTGGGTTTCAGTAACCATGACAGGACATGATAGAGACGCTTTATAGGAAAATCTTGACAATTCTCAAGACACTGTAATCCACAGGCAATTTTCTACACTTCAGCTAACAAAGACAGAGCAGTGTTAACAACAAATAAAACCCTACCAGGTGTTATACCCTCAAGGTGTCCATTCCAAAGAATTCAACATGCTTAAGTCTCCTTTCATGGGTTACCAGTGTCCCCAGGAAAGAAAACCAAAGAAAATCTCTTCACAATATGATGTGAAATCTGCTCTGGTTCTACCAGGATGATGGTTGTATACTGGTAACTCTGAGAAAATGGAGCCAGAGGGTCTATTTCAGTGGTCATGGAACTAAAGAAAATCAAAACTGTTTCCAGAGACCAAGGACTAATCCACTAAATGCAAAAGAAAATACTGGCAACATTTAACTAGAAATCTTGTAAAGTTTGCTTATAAATGACTAGAGGGGCAAGCACATAATCTGTTTTTAAAGTAGATCAGTTATTTTTTATTCAATAATTTTAAAATTTTATATTATTGCAGCAAAAAAGTATTAGATGAGATCCAATGTCCTAGCAGAAGTGCATGGTGGTGTGGGTAGCTGCAGCAGAACCTCTCTAGCCGTTCGTCTGCTCCTCTGACACCTTCCACAGGACTCCCCTCAGCCAGCTCTCCCAAGGTGGCTATAAGGATCCCCTCAAGTGCCAAAGACTCACCTTACCTTTGAATGCCCTTTCTTCCTTTCCCACTGCTGAGCCCAGAGTTACCTATCCGGCTGTTGTAAGGAGTTGCATGACATTTAGAATGTAATAGGGGCCTAACAGATGGTGTTTGTGCATGTCAATAGAAGAGACATAAGAGACTTGGGTTCAATCCCTGGAGAAAGGCATGGCAACCCATTCCAGTATTCTTGCCTGGAGAATTCCATGGACAGAGGAGCCTGGCGGTTACAGTCCATAGGGTTGCAAAGAGTTGGACACAATTGAAGTGACTCAGCCCCCCACACCTTCCCACCCCACCCCCACACACAGGCCTAAGAGCTTTCCTGTCCCAAAGAACAAATCCAGTGAGTGGGTTTCAGTAACCATGACAGGACATGATAGAGACGCTTTATAGGAAAATCTTGACAATTCTCAAGACACTGTAATCCACAGGCAATTTTCTACACTTCAGCTAACAAAGACAGAGCAGTGTTAACAACAAATAAAACCCTACCAGGTGTTATACCCTCAAGGTGTCCATTCCAAAGAATTCAACATGCTTAAGTCTCCTTTCATGGGTTACCAGTGTCCCCAGGAAAGAAAACCAAAGAAAATCTCTTCACAATATGATGTGAAATCTGCTCTGGTTCTACCAGGATGATGGTTGTATACTGGTAACTCTGAGAAAATGGAGCCAGAGGGTCTATTTCAGTGGTCATGGAACTAAAGAAAATCAAAACTGTTTCCAGAGACCAAGGACTAATCCACTAAATGCAAAAGAAAATACTGGCAACATTTAACTAGAAATCTTGTAAAGTTTGCTTATAAATGACTAGAGGGGCAAGCACATAATCTGTTTTTAAAGTAGATCAGTTATTTTTTATTCAATAATTTTAAAATTTTTATATTATTGCAGCAAAAAAAGTATTAGATGAGATCCAATGTCTTAACAGATTTTTAAGTGTGTGACATCTTATTGTTAACTACAGGGATGATGTTGTATGGCAGACTTTTAGAACTTACTCATTTTGCATCACTGAAACTTTGTACCTGTTGATTAACAATTTCCCATTTTCCCTTCCATTACCTCCTGGCAACCACCATTCTGTCCTTTACTTCTATGAGTGATATCTCCTAACTATATTAGATATTTCATATATGTAAAATCATGCAGTAGTGGTCAGCCTATTATTGGCTTAAAGGGATACATACTCAGATTAATTTAAATGCCCTCATGATTTTAAATTCCATTAAATGAAATAACGCCATTTGCAGCATTGTGGATGGATCTAGAGATTATCATACTAAGAGAAGTCAGTCAGACAGAGAAAGACAAATACTCTATATCACTTACACGTGGAATCTAGCAGATGACACAAATGAACTTATCTACAAAACAGAAAGAGATTCACTGACAGAGAGCAGACTTCTTGTTGCCAAAGGGGAGGGAGAAAGAGTGGGATGGAGGTGGAATCTGGGGTTAGCAGATACAAACTAGTATATATAGAATGAATAGATAACAAAATCCTACTCTATAAGATAGGGATCTATATTCAATAGCCTGTGATAAACCATAATGGAGAAGAATATGTTCAAGAATGTGTGTGGGGGGGCTTCCCTGGTGGTCCAGTGGGTAAGGACACCACTTTGCAGTGCAAGGGACGCCGGTTCGATCCCTGGCCTGGGAAGATCCCACGTGCCACAGAGTGGCTGGACCCATGTGTCTAATTACTGAGCCGGAGCTCCGGAGCGCATGCACCCAGAGCCGGTGCTCTGCGACGACAGAGCCCACCGCGATGGGAGGCCCACACGGGCCAAAGAACAAAGATGGATGAAACTAGACAAATGAAGGACCAATAGAAGTGGCCCGCCTGCTCCCCTCCCGCCCCACCCCACCCCCACAAAATAAATAAATAAATCTTTAAAAAAAAAAATGTGTGTTTATATATACATATATATATTTGTATACCTATATGTGTAACATACATTCATTCTGCTGCATACCTGAAACTAACACAATGCTCTACTGTAAATCAACAATTAAAAAAATAAAATCCTATTAAAGTAAACTAAGGTTGATTGAGACTTTCATGAATATTGAGAACAATTCTATACATTTTTTTTCTTTTGCCTTTTTTTTTTTTACCATTCTGTATTTGAAAATGTCCATATACTCGGGTTTACCAAGTTATGATTCCATCTTAAAATGCATACTTTTTTCTCTCCAATTATGCCTCTGCTTCTCCCACAACTTAGGCCTTATCTTTATGATATTTGTACTTATTAAAATGTTATCTCATCATCTCCCATTTTAGAGTATGTGGAGGGTATTTCTTCTGTTTCCTTCATAATAATTAGTCCAGTGCTACATACAGATCAGTATTTTACTAAGTATGTGCAGATACACTGATAAATTCTTCTGTAAACCTGAACCAGAAAATCAATCAGCCCCCTACCTGATGGGCTTGAACGATGACTTAGAAAACAGTCCATAATTTAAACACTTTAGTCTAAGCTATGACATCTCATTTGCTAAGACAAAGTTTCTTTACAAAACTATATTATAACCCCAAGTTCTAATCTGCAGTGAGAAAATGAGATTACAGCAGAAAATGCGGCAATCTAGTTGACATGGTAAATAACCCTTCTGTACATAATGAAGTTAGGCTCCTGGTAGTAGTGAATTAGAACTGGTAATTTTTTTTTGGCTCTTGTCCTGTCTAATTTTTACAATGGTTATGAATTCATGAAAACATATGCATTTATAAAAACATTTCTTATAGTTGCAATTTAGGTTTTCAAATGATATTTCATGTGGTTTGCTTCTAAAAAGAAATACATATTTCAGTCTGAAAAGATAATCCAAACAAAAGTCCATTAAAACCCTAAAATTAGCCCATCTAAATTTTTTACCCTGCAGGGGAAAATTTTATGTCAAGGTAAAGTATCATGTTTCCATAAGTTTAATTGGTTAAATGCTACATATAAAGACTTACATAACGAGTAAATGTAGAATATGTTGGACTCAAGGTAGTATGTGCTAATAGTCCCTTTTTGTCTAACATTATTTTCTCTAGTATTTTTCACCATTTCTGATTCCCCACAAATATACATTATTATTATTCTTGTTCTGATCATTTCATGTTTTCTTAATATTTCTCTCATTTTTTATAGCTGACTGTCTTCTTGTATTACATATTTGTTCCACTCTAAGAATTGAATTGTTATCTCATACAGCTAGGTCTTTATTCCTTGGGAATCTATAGTGCAAGAAAATAATACTAATAATTAAAATAACAAAAACAAAGTCCTTATTTTCCCTGGAATATAGTCATACTTTTCCTTTCATCTAAAATCTATTTTTCCAATTATGCCTCTGCTTCTCCCACAACTTAGGCCTTATCTTTATGATATTTGTACTTATTAAAATGTTATCTCATCATCTCCCATTTTAGAGTATGTGGAGGGTATTTCTTCTGTTTCCTTCATAATAATTAGTCCAGTGCTACATACAGATCAGTATTTTACTAAGTATGTGCAGATACACTGATAAATTCTTCTGTAAACCTGAACCAGAAAATCAATCAGCCCCCTACCTGATGGGCTTGAACGATGACTTAGAAAACAGTCCATAATTTAAACACTTTAGTCTAAGCTATGACATCTCATTTGCTAAGACAAAGTTTCTTTACAAAACTATATTATAACCCCAAGTTCTAATCTGCAGTGAGAAAATGAGATTACAGCAGAAAATGCGGCAATCTAGTTGACATGGTAAATAACCCTTCTGTACATAATGAAGTTAGGCTCCTGGTAGTAGTGAATTAGAACTGGTAATTTTTTTGGCTCTTGTCCTGTCTAATTTTTACAATGGTTATGAATTCATGAAAACATATGCATTTATAAAAACATTTCTTATAGTTGCAATTTAGGTTTTCAAATGATATTTCATGTGGTTTGCTTCTAAAAAGAAATACATATTTCAGTCTGAAAAGATAATCCAAACAAAAGTCCATTAAAACCCTAAAATTAGCCCATCTAAATTTTTTACCCTGCAGGGGAAAATTTTATGTCAAGGTAAAGTATCATGTTTCCATAAGTTTAATTGGTTAAATGCTACATATAAAGACTTACATAACGAGTAAATGTAGAATATGTTGGACTCAAGGTAGTATGTGCTAATAGTCCCTTTTTGTCTAACATTATTTTCTCTAGTATTTTTCACCATTTCTGATTCCCCACAAATATACATTATTATTATTCTTGTTCTGATCATTTCATGTTTTCTTAATATTTCTCTCATTTTTTATAGCTGACTGTCTTCTTGTATTACATATTTGTTCCACTCTAAGAATTGAATTGTTATCTCATACAGCTAGGTCTTTATTCCTTGGGAATCTATAGTGCAAGAAAATAATACTAATAATTAAAATAACAAAAACAAAGTCCTTATTTTCCCTGGAATATAGTAGCCATGATTCCATAAAGCCTATATACGTAAACCTTCTTTTCTATATATTTTGCAAGAGAAATTCATGCAAATATTTTGCATCCAAGAACTATTTATTTGTTGAGATGTCTTGTATATTGTATTTTCTAGAGTTAATGAAGGTACAATCAAATTGTACACTAATAGTTTTTAAAGCTAAATTAATTTTGGACCGACCCATTGTTTAAAAAGCTATGGCTAGAAACGCTCAGTAAGTATTTGCTAAGCAACCTATGCATTTTGTTTTCCAACTCTGCGTTTTAGATATATAGCAGTAAATGCTCATCATCTTTTGAGTAATCTTCCAAAAATGATATTACTACTGAGCTAAACTGAGTAATTGAATTTGATTTGTATCTACACTAGTTAATTAACCTTAACATTTTCCAGAACAGTCAAGCTTATGTCAGACCTTGAAACACTAAATAACATTTTCTAATAATTACTACCAAGAAACTAGCATCATTAAAAAACAAACAGTAGTAGCACTTCAAATTTGTGGATGGCACCTTCCAAACCACAAATCAAATTAGCATATTCTTCATTTATTTATTTTTTATTTATTTATTTTTTAAAAACATTTATTTTATTTATTTATCTTCTGGGGGGTAGTGTGGGGAGGGAGGGGGATGGGCGGGCCACTTCTATTGGTCTTTCATTTCTCTATTTTCATCCGTCTTTGTTGTTCGGCTCCTGTGGGCCTCCCATTGTGGTGGCCTCTGTCGTCGCAGAGTGCCAGCTCTGGGTGCATGCGACCCAGAGCTTTGGCTCGGTAATTGGACACATGGGTCCAGCCGCTCCGCGGCACATGGGATCTTCCCAGGCAAGGGATCGAACCGGTGTCCCTTGTACTGCAAAGTAGTGTCCTTACCCACTGGACCACCAGGGGAAGCCCTCATTTATTTTTTATTAGCTGTTAACATTAGACAGAATTCCCTCTTGAAAGTCAAGATTAGCTGGCCTGAGTTTAGTATTTATTATTGATTGAGTTCATACAAAAGCATGCGCTAATTGTTAATTATATCTAACGAATTTATGCACTGTCATTTTCAAATGTTTTGGCAAGAATACTTTTTATTAGAGACCACAAGCACCACTTATCACTTAATGTTACTTTCCTCAAATACAGATTTTGATCTTAAAAGGGTCAAGTTGAAATAATTCAACTCATCTACATAAAAACATAAATGAATACAGACATGCTTATTTTATGGATTTAAATGACTTTTTCTACAC
Source organism: Tragulus kanchil (assembly GCA_022376925.1). NCBI lineage: Eukaryota > Metazoa > Chordata > Mammalia > Artiodactyla > Tragulidae > Tragulus > Tragulus kanchil. Next base: position 141,620,964 of record JAIOJX010000029.1, on the reverse strand, counting down.
TAAAAATGAGTTCAAAAATTAGGTATCTATCTTGTTCTTTAAAACAATGAATCAATAAAGCTGACTGCATTTTAATCTCCCTCCCTTTTCAGACTGGACCCTTTTTCTACCTTGGTTAATAGCTTCTTAATTAGATATATTTTAAATCCAGGCTTTTCCAGGAATCTCTTTATGGTGCTCTGGAAAGAATCATAAATTCTGGCTTTATGCACATGATTAAACAAAAAAAGATCTTTAAAAGTAGCTAATAAACCTGAGTGGTGTCCAATAGTCCTATCCATGTATTTCAGGTTTTTGGAAAAGTCATCTCTCAAAATTAACTTTGTAACTGGATGAAATATGAATTCATTTTTTTAAAAAATAAATTGAGTTGTCTACATAGTTCAGCTAGACTACATGATAGTACACTGTCTTTAACTTGTATCTGACTATATGGACCTGACATCGGAAATAACGACCAGAGGAAAAACAATCCATACAAAGAACGAATAAGGGATCCTTGATAATGTTATGCTTTTCTAGAAGCACTCTGAATACTTGGTGCCTAACTTAAGGCTAAGTCCCAGTCATCACAACAAATTTATTCAAACAACAGACCTATTAACCATCTGTGAACCTTGTCAGTAGTAAAACTCTATAACATTATGATAAAAGCTCCTTAAAAACATAGAAAGAAGACAAAAATGTAGGGCTATAATTTCCTTATAAATAACATGTTTTGCCATTAACAAAAGTTCATATTTCAACTTATCACAAAAAATGTAGAAAGAATTTTATAATACTAGGAATGGTAATTCATCTAGAATACTCCTAAGAACACATATACAGAGATGCTGATAATTCCACCAATTCACATGTTTTGCCATTACCAAAAGTTCATATTTCAACTTATCACACAAAATATAGAAAGAATTTTATAATACTAGGAATGGAAATTCATCTAGAATACTCCTAAGAACACATATACAGATATGCTGATAATTCCACCAATTCTTACCAGTTTTCACAAGATATCTAAATTTTTAAAGCTGAAATTTGGCAATATTCCTTCCATAGCAAGAGTTAAATCAATTTAATGGCATTGGGTGAATGTTAGAAAAGAAGTTCGACAAACTAAATTCTACCATCAAATCACTGTCTCTTCTTTTCCTTCTATTACTACACTCTGCCCCAAAGAAAATTATTTATTTCTGTTTTGGTAAAAGTCCTGGACAACAGACTAAAACCATCAAATCACTGGGGCCTTTTTTTACCTTTCCAGGAATCTCTTTATGGTGCTCTGGAAAGAATCATAAATTCTGGCTTTATGCACATGATTAAACAAAAAAAGATCTTTAAAAGTAGCTAATAAACCTGAGTGGTGTCCAATAGTCCTATCCATGTATTTTAGGTTTTTGGAAAAGTCATCTCTCAAAATTAACTTTGTAACTGGATGAAATATGAATTCATTTTTTTAAAAAATAAATTGAGTTGTCTACATAGTTCAGCTAGACTACATGATAGTACACTGTCTTTAACTTGTATCTGACTATATGGACCTGACATCGGAAATAACGACCAGAGGAAAAACAATCCATACAAAGAACGAATAAGGGATCCTTGATAATGTTATGCTTTTCTAGAAGCACTCTGAATACTTGGTGCCTAACTTAAGGCTAAGTCCCAGTCATCACAACAAATTTATTCAAACAACAGACCTATTAACCATCTGTGAACCTTGTCAGTAGTAAAACTCTATAACATTATGATAAAAGCTCCTTAAAAACATAGAAAGAAGACAAAAATGTAGGGCTATAATTTCCTTATAAATAACATGTTTTGCCATTAACAAAAGTTCATATTTCAACTTATCACAAAAAATGTAGAAAGAATTTTATAATACTAGGAATGGTAATTCATCTAGAATACTCCTAAGAACACATATACAGAGATGCTGATAATTCCACCAATTCACATGTTTTGCCATTACCAAAAGTTCATATTTCAACTTATCACACAAAATATAGAAAGAATTTTATAATACTAGGAATGGAAATTCATCTAGAATACTCCTAAGAACACATATACAGATATGCTGATAATTCCACCAATTCTTACCAGTTTTCACAAGATATCTAAATTTTTAAAGCTGAAATTTGGCAATATTCCTTCCATAGCAAGAGTTAAATCAATTTAATGGCATTGGGTGAATGTTAGAAAAGAAGTTCGACAAACTAAATTCTACCATCAAATCACTGTCTCTTCTTTTCCTTCTATTACTACACTCTGCCCCAAAGAAAATTATTTATTTCTGTTTTGGTAAAAGTCCTGGACAACAGACTAGATGGCAAAAGCCTACCTCTCAAACAAGTACAGAGCCATTATTCTCAAGAGAAAGCAAGATCACATTTTTTTTTTTTTAAGAAAACACCCTAAGTAAAATGAGTAAATAAAACAAAATACCAATTTAGTTGTATTTAAGAGCTACCCTTGTGAGTTCATTTAATAACATGCAATATTCCTTTAACAACATGCAAAAGCACTTGTAATCCATGGGAAAATGTATCTAATACAAGAGGGCTCAATAACTGAAATCATTATGAAATCTAATGAGAAAGAATTCCTAGCAAAGAAATGAAGTTTATGTGCTAAGGTGGGCAGCACAGGCCTTTGGGAAAATCCTTCCTTGAGTGTGCAGGATATTCATTTCCTATGACCACCTTTCAGTAAAGTATTTGTCCCCAAAAAAGCACATCTCACAATGTGGAACATTAACAGCATAAGAACCAATGCAAAATAGATACTGAGCAGAAGTTCTCCCCACACACATATCTGAGGATGGCTATTATAATCTCTCTTAGATTTCACTGTGACAACCACACTAATTGTCCATCTCTATAATACAATGTCAAAGAGGTGAAAGACACTGGAAGGCTCTTTTAGGGAACTCTGTTTCCTCTGCTCTCCCATCCTTGTGTTTATTTTCCCTACACTTAAATTTCATCTCAGAGAGAATGCACTGGCCATTTGATATGTCACATGTCATTTACACAAGAGTTAACCATTTTGAGAACAAACTATGTATTATTTTGCTTCTCCTGAAATTCCTAAGTTGCCAATGATTCCACCAATGTAATCATTCACTTGAATGTCCTTTTGATGCACTGCAGATACTATAAATAGCTCCTTTTTCTTTCTTCCTTCCAGTTAGGATATTACTGACTGAGTCACATTTTCTGGTTTGCTTTCGGTGAGTGCAATGCCCCAGACCCTAGGCAAGGAAGGAGGAGAAGCCCTCTAAACAGCATCTGCCAAAGGAGGAATCATCATGCAACCAGACATTCTGTGTTACAGCGCTGGCAAATGTCACTGCGAAGTGCCAATAGGAAAACTAAAGTCATCCCCACTTCTTTCCTCTGATCTGCTCCCTGTCCATTCAGATGCTTGGACAGAATCTTCTCTCCCCATCCCTATACCAGCAGGATAAGAGAGTTTGTTTAACCATGTAACATAAAATCAGACTGAAACTAAAATAAGAGTTATATGACTTTTCCCCACTGGCATAAAACTGAAAAGGCAGGATTGGTCATTAAATCATAATTAAGCATTAGCATTTAAGCAGAAACATTATACGATCACAAAAACAGTGTCAGAGCAAAGCAGCAGAAATCATTTCAGCCAGGCCTGGTAGCCAGGAAATTCTTTACAAGGATGTTTCCTTTTAGGGTTTTCCCAATTTGTACTCAGTAATGAAGTTAGGACACAATGAGATGTTGGCAATATACCCTTTTTTGTGTCTATTACATGATCAAGATAGAATACAAATTTTTCAACCCATCCAAAGTGCATAAATTCTATCAGAAGACTCCCTCTATCGTGATCTATAAATGTAGTGAAAAACTGTAAAAGCATAAAAGTAAACATAAAATCACATTAGGATCTCAGCACACACTGTATATTGATCAGTGGCACACGAGCTAAGAGCTGGGCTATTCTGGTATCTGGAAAATGGTTTTGGGTAGTAACCATTCCTTCTTGGCCACTTAGTTTTTTAAGAACCTGCACACATTTGCACATCCACAAATGCACTCAACCACAAACATTAGGTATAAAAAAAGAACTTACACAATCTCGTCATTCTGGAACTCGAGTTCTCCACATGTGTCCTCAAAGTCCTCTCCTCCGCCTCTGGCCGTCCCCTCGATGGTTTTATAGGGAACGATAACATTTCCGCGTGCTCCAGATGTTCTCAAGACTTTCACCTCCATGATGCCAATGCTCTCACTTACATGAGTCACAGGTTCCTCAAAAGTAAAGATGCCGGCATGGTCATCATCAAAAATAGTCACAGTGGCAGTGGAGGGAGACCCCAGGCAAGCAAGGGTGGAGACATGATTGGCTTCCAGGATGCCATCTTCCGAGGTTTCTGAAGCGACTTTGATATTGCTGAGATGCACAAGGAAATTCTCATCCTCCTCAAAGATGTCATCATCGATGATGCCAACTCTGATTTCCTTCTGGGTCTCACCAGGCTTAAAGACCACAGTTCCTTCAGTAAATTCATAATCAGACCCAGCATTGGCTGTGCCATCCTCTGTTCTAAAGTCGACAAATACGGTGTTAGTCAAATCACCACCTCTGCGGATAATGGTCAGGGCGACCGTACCACAGTTCTCCAGACACTGATATGTCCCTTGTTCAAAGAAGATCTTACTGACAGGGTCATTTTCAGCCACCTCCGTGTTGACCTCATGCATGCTGACAGCCTTCCTGGCTTGGTCAGCAGCATGCCTCTTTAAAATGTTGCCCGCTCCGGTCATCAGGCGGGTAGCTTGAATGCGGTAAAATGCTCGACTTTTTTGCTGCTGACTTAAAACTTGGTAGTTGGCTAATTCTATTAATTGCTCTATTTCCTTGTCCGGATGCTTCTGCTTGAGTTCCTTCAGAATCCTAGCCATTTCTCGCCTGGCTTCTTCATCATCTTGATCCCTCTCATCAACCTCCAGAACCAGGGCTCCATCTAAGAAACTGTCAACGTGGGAATTGACCACTTTCCCATCCATTTCAATTTCTGTCTTGGAAGATGGCCTGTCTCCTTCATGTTCAATAATCATTCCCCTCTGCTTGCCAGCCCGATACCTTTTGTATACATACTTGTAAAACAGAAGCCTCCTGTCGGCCACCCAAGCAAACACAACACAGATGGGGAAGAAGAAAAATGTAAGCAAACCTTCCCAGACTTCCACGACCCCCGGAGAGATGACAGACAGAATGATATAAAGCCAGGTATAGGCAAAGATGCTCCATGCTGCCGTCACAAAGAACACACGCAAATGCTTAATCTTCCTCGTCTCCCCATCTGGGACGACGTAAACACAAAGCGCGATGATGATGAACATGTTGAACGCGGCACTCCCCACGATGGTGCTAGGTCCAAGGTCTCCCGCAGTGAAGTTATGGCCACACACCTCAATTACTGAAAGAAGAATCTCCGGAGCCGAAGACCCCAGGGCCATCAAAGTCAGGTTGGACACAGTCTCATTCCAGATTCTCACAGTTGTCTTGGTGGTCTCTCCATTAGGTTTCTTTATGGTGATTTCTTTCTCTTGAGACGTGATGACTTCTATAGAGGACATGAATCGGTCGGCAATGATTGAGACACCGAGAAACATGTACACCATGGCCACAAAATATACCGTCGCTCTAGCAATTTTGTCCCCAAAGGAAGGATCTTGGGGCTCCCAAATGGGTAAAATCACCCCTTTCTTACAGTAATAGGAGCCAGTACACTCGCCAGTCTCATTGCCTTCTCCTTCCATTTCTGTCTCAGCACTTATATGATCCACGTGGAAAAACATGAGAGCCACCATGGCTAACACGTGAAATCCCCTGAAAAGGTGGGTGAGAGACTGAACTGCAGCATGTTGGACAATGGCAGCGTTCCAACTGTCCCAACCTACTGGGAAAAATAAGATGGGGGAGGGTGGGGAACAATCACATCATTAGATCCAGACTCAAAGCACTTAAGAGACCCAGTTTTTACTGTTAAAGCCATTTCTCGCCTGGCTTCTTCATCATCTTGATCCCTCTCATCAACCTCCAGAACCAGGGCTCCATCTAAGAAACTGTCAACGTGGAATTGACCACTTTCCCATCCATTTCAATTTCTGTCTTGGAAGATGGCCTGTCTCCTTCATGTTCAATAATCATTCCCCTCTGCTTGCCAGCCCGATACCTTTTGTATACATACTTGTAAAACAGAAGCCTCCTGTCGGCCACCCAAGCAAACACAACACAGATGGGGAAGAAGAAAAATGTAAGCAAACCTTCCCAGACTTCCACGACCCCCGGAGAGATGACAGACAGAATGATATAAAGCCAGGTATAGGCAAAGATGCTCCATGCTGCCGTCACAAAGAACACACGCAAATGCTTAATCTTCCTCGTCTCCCCATCTGGGACGACGTAAACACAAAGCGCGATGATGATGAACATGTTGAACGCGGCACTCCCCACGATGGTGCTAGGTCCAAGGTCTCCGCAGTGAAGTTATGGCCACACACCTCAATTACTGAAAGAAGAATCTCCGGAGCCGAAGACCCCAGGGCCATCAAAGTCAGGTTGGACACAGTCTCATTCCAGATTCTCACAGTTGTCTTGGTGGTCTCTCCATTAGGTTTCTTTATGGTGATTTCTTTCTCTTGAGACGTGATGACTTCTATAGAGGACATGAATCGGTCGGCAATGATTGAGACACCGAGAAACATGTACACCATGGCCACAAAATATACCGTCGCTCTAGCAATTTTGTCCCCAAAGGAAGGATCTTGGGGCTCCCAAATGGGTAAAATCACCCCTTTCTTACAGTAATAGGAGCCAGTACACTCGCCAGTCTCATTGCCTTCTCCTTCCATTTCTGTCTCAGCACTTATATGATCCACGTGGAAAAACATGAGAGCCACCATGGCTAACACGTGAAATCCCCTTGAAAAGGTGGGTGAGAGACTGAACTGCAGCATGTTGGACAATGGCAGCGTTCCAACTGTCCCAACCTACTGGGAAAAATAAGATGGGGGAGGGTGGGGAAAAATCACATCATTAGATCCAGACTCAAAGCACTTAAGAGACCCAGTTATTTCTATTACATTTACCAATGATTTGTTTATATTTGGCTATCACAACATCTATGGTGAATCACGACTCTAAGAATCCATCTATGATTAAGCAATCCTTGGTAACAGCTCAATTTCTTCACTTGTGGATTTTCCACATGTAGTCCCATTTACTGAGCAATGTACACAGCTGACTTACTGGAATAAAATGTTCAATTATATCCTTGTGTTGTTGAATACACATGCATGCATACTAACAGCCAATGAGAAGAAACACAAACTTTTGACACATTAAGTAATTTTCTCCTTACTGCTAAGGCGGATTTTCTTTTAAACTGTGGCAAGCACAATCAATTTCCCAAACTGTTTCATTACCAGAATCACCTTAAGAGGGATGCTATAAGTTTAGACTCAAAACATCCTACCAATGCATGGCCTGGTGATGCTCTTAAATTCTGACACACAGCTTACACATATTTAATGCAATCCTGTCCTATAGCTCTTGAGAGTCCTTGGACTGCAAGGAGACCAGCCTAGTCAATCCTAAAGGAAATCAACCCTGAATATCCACTGGAAGGACTGATGCTGAGGCTCCAATGCTGTGGACACCTGATGCAGTCATCTCATTGGAAAAAGACTCTGATGCGGAGAAAGACTGAAGGCAAAGGAGAAGGCACTAGCAGACGATGAGGTCATTGGATCGCACCACTGACTCAAGGGGCATGAATTCGAGTAAACTCTGAGAAACAGTGTAGGACAGGGAAGCCAGGCGTGCTGCAGTCCACGCAGTCACAAAGAGTCAGACACGACTTACTGACTGAACAGCAACAGACCTATGGCTCTTGGAAACACAGAGAAATCTTCAAGCTTGCCTGCCATCACTGCTCAATGCTTTTTGTACTTGAAGGGAAAAAGTGTGCTGTAAGTCAGTATTTCCACACAGTAAGTACAGTTTCTAAAAGCATGTTTTGATGAGCATACATTTCCTGCTAATCTTGAGCAAGCCCAGGTCTCCTGATGCATTAGCAGCTGGACATCTGGTTCTTTGGGCGCCACTCTTTACATCTGTATACAAATCACACTCTAGCATCCACAGGCTGGCCATAGCAGGAAAGAGAGATAAGCAGATCCAGGTCCAGGTGTGTGTCTTACCCAGGTCTTACCTGTCAGGCTGTGAAACCAGCATTACCAGCCATAAAATATTCCTTCTCTGTGTCAATATGAGACTTGCCATGGTCATTCTAAGACACATATCAGTTCTACAGAGAACTCAAGTGACCCAAAAAGGCAGGGGCAATAATTCCAACTAAATTACTGCATGTGGCAAGATGGCAATGACCACAAAGTCACCATGGGATGAAAGGACAGTAGGCAGCTGGCGATGTGGCCATAGCATCGCTGGTGGGGGAAATCCACATTCGTGGTGGCCCACCCACCACTTTGCTCTGCTTCCCAAGCTTGAGTCTCTCAGTGACCTTGTATCATCTCTGACTTGATTACCAGAATCACCTTAAGAGGGATGCTATAAGTTTAGACTCAAAACATCCTACCAATGCATGGCCTGGTGATGCTCTTAAATTCTGACACACAGCTTACACATATTTAATGCAATCCTGTCCTATAGCTCTTGAGAGTCCTTGGACTGCAAGGAGACCAGCCTAGTCAATCCTAAAGGAAATCAACCCTGAATATCCACTGGAAGGACTGATGCTGAGGCTCCAATGCTGTGGACACCTGATGCAGTCATCTCATTGGAAAAAGACTCTGATGCGGAAAAAGACTGAAGGAAAAGGAGAAGGCACTAGCAGACGATGAGGTCATTGGATCGCACCACTGACTCAAGGGGCATGAATTCGAGTAAACTCTGAGAAACAGTGTAGGACAGGGAAGCCAGGCGTGCTGCAGTCCACGCGTCACAAAGAGTCAGACACGACTTACTGACTGAACAGCAACAGACCTATGGCTCTTGGAAACACAGAGAAATCTTCAAGCTTGCCTGCCATCACTGCTCAATGTTTTTTGTACTTGAAGGAAAAAGTGTGCTGTAAGTCAGTATTTCCACACAGTAAGTACAGTTTCTAAAAGCATGTTTTGATGAGCATACATTTCCTGCTAATCTTGAGCAAGCCCAGGTCTCCTGATGCATTAGCAGCTGGACATCTGGTTCTTTGGGCGCCACTCTTTACATCTGTATACAAATCACACTCTAGCATCCACAGGCTGGCCATAGCAGGAAAGAGAGATAAGCAGATCCAGGTCCAGGTGTGTGTCTTACCCAGGTCTTACCTGTCAGGCTGTGAAACCAGCATTACCAGCCATAAAATATTCCTTCTCTGTGTCAATATGAGACTTGCCATGGTCATTCTAAGACACATATCAGTTCTACAGAGAACTCAAGTGACCCAAAAAGGCAGGGGCAATAATTCCAACTAAATTACTGCATGTGGCAAGATGGCAATGACCACAAAGTCACCATGGGATGAAAGGACAGTAGGCAGCTGGCGATGTGGCCATAGCATCGCTGGTGGGGGAAATCCACATTCGTGGTGGCCCACCCACCACTTTGCTCTGCTTCCCAAGCTTGAGTCTCTCAGTGACCTTGTATCATCTCTGACTTTAGGGCTTCTGTAGTGGTGTGGGAGCACTGTGGGGGAAGGAAGGGTGGGCAAAGAAGGACCTGGTGTACATTCAGGTAACTCTAGTTGGGATAGCCAGTTATAACATCAGGTCACATAGGGATGAAAAGGGTCCTCAGTCAGAACTTGGTCCTGCGGCCTGACACAAGGCTAAAAGTGGAGCTGAGTTAGTGCCTTCATAGCCTCAAGTTGTCACATTCATCTACATTCTCTGCCCTCTGTTTGCAGCAGACAGCTTATACTGAAAACTGTATCAGGGTCCAAGAGAACCCCTACCCAGGCCCAGCGCACTGTGGCATCACCTGAAGTCCTCCCCCAACTCTTTGCTTTTTTAAGCTCACACTACAGGGAGCTAAGCTTTGACAATTTTCCCATGCTAAAGAAGACACAGCAAAAGGCTGTGGTGGTGGAATTCCATTCAATGTAAAAGGTCAAAAAAAAAAAAAAAAGAATCATATTTTCAAAAATATGCAGAAGTTCACGGTCAATGTGGCTACTTGTTCAATCATGGCTAGGCTTGAGTGGGTTACAGAATCTCTTTTTACAACAAGGTAACACTGAACCAGCCTGTAAGAGCAGTGGTCGATCTAGTTCTGACTCCCTTGTGCGGCTATTTATTCTACATATTTAAGACAGCCGCCCAGACAAATTTTAGAAGGACATGCTAGGCTCCTTTCTAGGTCCTGAGAATTCATGAGTGAATTTTTTTAAAGTCTCCATCTTCATGGACCTTACATTCTAATGGGGAGGAAACAAACAAATACATGTAAGTGTCAGGTGGTAAAAAGTAGTGTAGTGGTGGGATTGGGGAGCAATTTCAACAGGAAAGGAAATCTGTATATCACGGCGTGTCCATGTGTGCACACATGACACAGATGATTTTATAATGGACTCCAGTCACCCAGTTCTACAGAGGCCAAAGGGGGCAATAATTCCAACTAAATTACTGCATGTGGCAAGATGGCAATGACCACAAAGTCACCATGGGATGAAAGGACAGTAGGCAGCTGGCGATGTGGCCATAGCATCGCTGGTGGGGGAAATCCACATTCGTGGTGGCCCACCCACCACTTTGCTCTGCTTCCCAAGCTTGAGTCTCTCAGTGACCTTGTATCATCTCTGACTTTAGGGCTTCTGTAGTGGTGTGGGAGCACTGTGGGGGAAGGAAGGGTGGGCAAAGAAGGACCTGGTGTACATTCAGGTAACTCTAGTTGGGATAGCCAGTTATAACATCAGGTCACATAGGGATGAAAAGGGTCCTCAGTCAGAACTTGGTCCTGCGGCCTGACACAAGGCTAAAAGTGGAGCTGAGTTAGTGCCTTCATAGCCTCAAGTTGTCACATTCATCTACATTCTCTGCCCTCTGTTTGCAGCAGACAGCTTATACTGAAAACTGTATCAGGGTCCAAGAGAACCCCTACCCAGGCCCAGCGCACTGTGGCATCACCTGAAGTCCTCCCCCAACTCTTTGCTTTTTTAAGCTCACACTACAGGGAGCTAAGCTTTGACAATTTTCCCATGCTAAAGAAGACACAGCAAAAGGCTGTGGTGGTGGAATTCCATTCAATGTAAAAGGTCAAAAAAAAAAAAAAAGAATCATATTTTCAAAAATATGCAGAAGTTCACGGTCAATGTGGCTACTTGTTCAATCATGGCTAGGCTTGAGTGGGTTACAGAATCTCTTTTTACAACAAGGTAACACTGAACCAGCCTGTAAGAGCAGTGGTCGATCTAGTTCTAACTCCCTTATGCAGCTATTTATTCTACATATTTAAGACAGCCGCCCAGACAAATTTTAGAAGGACATGCTAGGCTCCTTTCTAGGTCCTGAGAATTCATGAGTGAATTTTTTTAAAGTCTCCATCTTCATGGACCTTACATTCTAATGGGGAGGAAACAAACAAATACATGTAAGTGTCAGGTGGTAAAAAGTAGTGTAGTGGTGGGATTGGGGAGCAATTTCAACAGGAAAGGAAATCTGTATATCACGGCGTGTGTCCATGTGTGCACACACATGACACAGATGATTTTATAATGGACTTGGTTTAAAGAAGGCCTTTCTGATAAGGTGCCATTTGAGCAAAGTCCTGAAGGAAGAAATGGGCCAAGGTTTGTGGATAGTTCCAGGAAGAGAATTCCAAGTTAGGTACAAAGACTATGCTTTGCAGAGTCTCGGGACAAGGAAGAAACCCGGGTGGCGAAAGGGCAGTGCCGGAAGGTAAGAGGGCTCAGGAGCTGGGAACACAGGAGGAATGGATCATGAGGGCATTAGGGTCACTGTAAGACACTGGCATTGACTGTGAGAGAGATGGGGACCATAGGAAGGTTCCAGTTAGAAGTGTGATATGAGCAGATATGTCTTTTAAAATGATCTCTTGCTGGTTCTCTGTAGAACAGGCTATAGGGCTTCCCTGGTCACTCAGTGGTAAAGAATTCACCTGGCAATGCAGGAGACATGGGTTTGATCCTTTATTTGGGAAGATCCCACATGCTGTGGAGAATCTAAGCCTGTGAGCCACAACTAGTGAGCTTGTACTCGAGAGCCTCAGACCCACAACCATTGAGCTCATGTGCCGCAACTACTGACACCCGCGTGCCCTAGAGCCCGAGTTCCACAACAAGAGGAGTCACTGCAGCAAGAAGCCTGCTCACCTCAACTAAAACAGTAGCCCCTACTCCCTGCAATTACAGAAGAGCCTGCAGCAGCAGTGAAAACCCAGAATAGCCATAAATAAATAAATAACATTCTTTTTTAAAAAAGAATGGACTATAGGGCCAAGAGGAGAAATAAGGAAGCCAGATTTTGCCTATTAATTAAAAAAAAAGAAAACATTGTATAAATAATCATTAATACCATACTTGGCAGGTATATTAAATGATACCGTCAAGATACAAAGTTTAAAAAAGGAGAAAGAAACATGTGCAGTGATCCTTTGGAAATGTCTGCAACTTAAAACATCTGGATAACCTGTAAGGATCAGAAAGGTTAAACACTTGCTCAGAGGGAACGAACAGAACCCACAGAGCCTAAGCAGAACAGACTCAATATTGCGCCTGTCTCTGGTCTGACAGAAGGAACCACTCCCTCAAAACCGCTGCCAAGTCTCATCATTCCATTCCTCACATTTCAGCCAAAACAAACCTCTCCAAGTGCAGATCATGCTCTCTCCCTCCGCTTACATCTCTTCATGGCCTACTGCCCTAAAGACAAACCCAAACCCCCTCGAAGGCTGTTTACACCTTTTAGGATCTGGCCTCTGTGTTCCAGAACAGGGGAATTCTCTCCATTCCCTGAACACGACTGCACTATTCTTACCTCCAGGTCTTTGCAGATCATGCTTTCTGTGCCCTGAACTATTTTCCTTCTTAAAAACAAGTTTCAAAGAGGCACCCCAGCAAATCACAGTTGCTTGTCTCAGACTGTAACCCCAGGTTCCATTCTTAAACACTGTCCCAGATACCATACTAAATTCCTTACAGGGGTTTTTAATTAAATTTTCTAATCATTAGGGCTTCCCTGGTCACTCAGTGGTAAAGAATTCACCTGGCAATGCAGGAGACATGGGTTTGATCCTTTATTTGGGAAGATCCCACATGCTGTGGAGAATCTAAGCCTGTGAGCCACAACTAGTGAGCTTGTACTCGAGAGCCTCAGACCCACAACCATTGAGCTCATGTGCCGCAACTACTGACACCCGCGTGCCCTAGAGCCCGAGTTCCACAACAAGAGGAGTCACTGCAGCAAGAAGCCTGCTCACCTCAACTAAAACAGTAGCCCCTACTCCCTGCAATTACAGAAGAGCCTGCAGCAGCAGTGAAAACCCAGAATAGCCATAAATAAATAAATAACATTCTTTTTTAAAAAAGAATGGACTATAGGGCCAAGAGGAGAAATAAGGAAGCCAGATTTTGCCTATTAATTAAAAAAAAAGAAAACATTGTATAAATAATCATTAATACCATACTTGGCAGGTATATTAAATGATACCGTCAAGATACAAAGTTTAAAAAAGGAGAAAGAAACATGTGCAGTGATCCTTTGGAAATGTCTGCAACTTAAAACATCTGGATAACCTGTAAGGATCAGAAAGGTTAAACACTTGCTCAGAGGGAACGAACAGAACCCACAGAGCCTAAGCAGAACAGACTCAATATTGCGCCTGTCTCTGGTCTGACAGAAGGAACCACGCCCTCAAAACCGCTGCCAAGTCTCATCATTCCATTCCTCACATTTCAGCCAAAACAAACCTCTCCAAGTGCAGATCATGCTCTCTCCCTCCGCTTACATCTCTTCATGGCCTACTGCCCTAAAGACAAACCCAAACCCCCTCGAAGGCTGTTTACACCTTTTAGGATCTGGCCTCTGTGTTCCAGAACAGGGGAATTCTCTCCATTCCCTGAACACGACTGCACTATTCTTACCTCCAGGTCTTTGCAGATCATGCTTTCTGTGCCCTGAACTATTTTCCTTCTTAAAAACAAGTTTCAAAGAGGCACCCCAGCAAATCACAGTTGCTTGTCTCAGACTGTAACCCCAGGTTCCATTCTTAAACACTGTCCCAGATACCATACTAAATTCCTTACAGGGGTCATTATATCTAATATTTCCAGAAACCAGCACTGCCCTGTTATACAGCCCATAAGGCTGTCATTTCCATTAGTCAGAGCCCCTGACTTGTGCAGGGCACAGTGCCCTAACAATAATCCTACAGAACAGACACTCTAAGCCCATTTTGCAGTGGGAAGACTTGAGACTCAGACAGGTTAAATACTTGCTGAAAGTCAGACTGATAGTAACTACCATTCAAACCCTCGTCTGGCTCTGAGAGTCATGGAAGCCACCACTCTATTCTACCATCCCTGAAAGTATATAAAGTTGCCTTTGAGAATGATTGGAGTTGGGCTCAGAGCAGTTCACTGGAAAACTTCTTGGCTTCCATGTGGGATTAGGTAGCAAAAGTCCCATGAAAGGTTTCCAACAATCCTTTAACTTATGCATTACAAATGGAAACAGACAGGTATCCATAGCTGGGAGGTAACCTGTGGGCTGGAACGTTCCTAGAGACGACTTCCCCATTCTTCTGCCTTTCAGCAATTACCTGGCAACTTCTACTCTCAGAGAAATCTCTAAGGTTTGCCAAGAAGATGCCCTGCCCCAACCAACATCTCCCAATACACTCTCAGCCAAAACAGTATCAATGTGTAAGGGTGAATGGAGCAATAAAAATCCATCATCACAATCAGAAGGGAGCTTCTGAGATTAACTCAGAAATGTCACAATTATATTCAAAAGGTGGCTTCACATTCGTCTAATTTGTGAGTTAGCGGACAAAAATACAGTGCTAGAGCTTATTGTTCATGAACAAACTGGAAAGAACTCTCTGGCTTCAATTTCTTTATTAAATTAATACCAAATCAAATGCTTGCGAGGAGGTGGGGTTTCTTTACCACCGAGTCACCAGGGAAGCCCCGAGGACGTGGGGTAGGTGTCATCTAAAATGAGAGTTCCTTCTTCCCTTTCTTTTGTCTCCATTCTGATGCCACGGCCATGAGATTCAAACAGATATGACTCTCCCCAGTCTCCTCAAACATTTGTTTCTGTGAAAATCAAGCAAGAAATAGAAGTTGTTGGTGTACTGGCCTTGCTGCCTGACCTTCTTATCTTTTGCCCTGATCTACAGAACTCTGTAGCAAGGAGTAGGCTGACATTCACAATGGTTTCAGATCAACTCTTACATCCAGGGCCAGTCTTTACTTAGGAACATTCATTACATCATCCAAAGGAGCCTTCGGCCTAGTAGCAAGTATACTCACATTATCTTCTGCTCACTATTTATTTTAAAACACACCAGACAGCCCCAGCACCTACAGATGACAAACCTGAATGTCACTGACAAAAGGATGGTGAACAGGTATCAAACTGAGGGAGCCCACCCACCTGTGTCAAAGAGAGACATCACAGAAACAAAGGTAAGTACTTACAAGACATATCTTCATTAAACTTCCACAGTGGAGACTCAAAGAGCAGTAAGGCAGCACAGCCGTGGGAGCTCTGCTAGTTCTAACTACAGGGAGAACTGATTCAGAACATCTCTGGCATTCTCACCAGTCCTGTGCTTGAGGCAACCTACTCTCATTCTGCTGATTGGCAGCTGGGGTTTTTCCAAGGAACTCCTGACTCTCCATCAAGACCTGGAATCCCCTTCTCTGTGATTCTTGCTGACTGAAAGCCTCAAAGCTAAGCAATGACTCTATTTCTAAGGCAACAGTAGAGCAACCATAAATTCATCCACTACAGATGCAAGTAGTGCTTCCAAATGCTTCTAGACGGAGATGCTGCCAGAGGATGCCCTTCCCTATCTGATCATACACTGAGGCGGCCAATTACCGTTCTGGTCCCCAGTTTCAGACCATCAGGTCAGGACCACACTTCACAAAGGAGCTCCTTCAGTTTCCACAGCAACTCTCTGCTATTACTTTTTTTCCAAAAAGAGAGTTTCTTCTTTACTGCCTGAAAAATGAGGACAAGTCCTCTAGGAGACAAGCAGTGACATACCATGTGAGAGACTCAATCCTCCCCACATAGACCTACAAAACTAGAGTCAGGGCCCTGTCCCATGCTAGAAAACACCCACCTCATTCATCAAACATAGAAACTGGGGTAGTGGTCAGGAAATGTGGCCAAAAAAAGAAAGAAAAATGGATTTAGGATTTAGGATAATGAAAATGTTATGGAAAAGTCATGGGATCCTTTTTCTCTACTTTGTTTTTCTATATAGAACTTATTACTTTTATTGAATTATAGTTGATTTACAATGTAATGTTTATTTCTGCTCTATTGCAAAGTGACTCAGTTATACAAATATATGCATTCTGTTTTCTATTTTTTTCTATTATGGTTTATCCCAGGATATTGAATATAGTTCTCCAGGCTATATAGTAGGACCTTGCTTTTCATCTATTCTATATGTAATAGTTTGTATCTGCTACTGCGTAGTCACTTCAGTCATGTCCAACTTTGTGTGACCCAATGACTGCAGCCCGCCAGGCTCCCCCGTCCATGAGGATTCTCCAGGCAAGGACCCAAGAATGGACCGCCACGCCCTCCTCCAGGGAGATCTTCCCAACCCAGGGAGGAACCTGGGTGTCCTGCATTGCAGCCAGATTCCTCAACACTGAGTCATCAGAGAAGTCCTGTATATATATATATATATATATATATATATATATATATATATATATATATATATTTATTTATTTATTTGAGACTCCATGGACTGTAGCTCATCAGACTTCTCTGTCCATGGAATTGTCCAGGCAATAATACTGGAATGGGCTGTCATTTTCTTCTCCAATAGTTTGTATCTACTAATTCCAAATTTTCAATCTACCCCTCCCCCAGTCCCTCCCTTTTGGGAACCACAAATCTATTCTCTACATCTTAGAACTTGTTATGTTTCATACATAATATAATTTACTTAACAGTTCCATTTATTCACTGCCTTTCTCCCTCATAGATGTCAACTCTGTAAGGGTAGAGATTTCTGCCTCTTTGGTTCACCCAGTTCCTAGAGCAGACTCTGCTACATGGAAGATGCACAGCATGTGCTTTTATTAAATGAATAAAATACTTCCCAGTTGGCCTTGTGCTGATTCACGAAATCTCTGGTGTGGATCCAGAATCCAGATGCTGGACCTAGGGATATGCATTTAGAAATGCTCCTCATGTAAAATGGGTGCCCCTAAAGTGAGCAGAAGCCAGTATCAGACTGAAAAGCCATGATTCATGTGTGGTAGAGGAGAGGAACCATGAGTCAGAGTCATGTGCAGAGAACATCAGTCTACAAAATCTGATCTCCAGCATCAAGAGAGGGGTTGGAATTTTGATAATTTCTCCAGTACCTGGAGGTGGGTCTTCCTGTACTAGCCTTGGCTTGCTGATTTGTTCTAGAATACCAAGATCATCTGCTGTGTTGAGAGAGTCCTGATATTTTGGACATTCTGTTTTCTATTTTTTTCTATTATGGTTTATCCCAGGATATTGAATATAGTTCTCCAGGCTATATAGTAGGACCTTGCTTTTCATCTATTCTATATGTAATAGTTTGTATCTGCTACTGCGTAGTCACTTCAGTCATGTCCAACTTTGTGTGACCCAATGACTGCAGCCCGCCAGGCTCCCCCGTCCATGAGGATTCTCCAGGCAAGGACCCAAGAATGGACCGCCACGCCCTCCTCCAGGGAGATCTTCCCAACCCAGGGAGGAACCTGGGTGTCCTGCATTGCAGCCAGATTCCTCAACACTGAGTCATCAGAGAAGTCCTGTATATATATATATATATATATATATATATATATATATATATATATATATATATTATTTATTTATTTATTTGAGACTCCATGGACTGTAGCTCATCAGACTTCTCTGTCCATGGAATTGTCCAGGCAATAATACTGGAATGGGCTGTCATTTTCTTCTCCAATAGTTTGTATCTACTAATTCCAAATTTTCAATCTACCCCTCCCCCAGTCCCTCCCTTTTGGGAACCACAAATCTATTCTCTACATCTTAGAACTTGTTATGTTTCATACATAATATAATTTACTTAACAGTTCCATTTATTCACTGCCTTTCTCCCTCATAGATGTCAACTCTGTAAGGGTAGAGATTTCTGCCTCTTTGGTTCACCCAGTTCCTAGAGCAGACTCTGCTACATGGAAGATGCACAGCATGTGCTTTTATTAAATGAATAAAATACTTCCCAGTTGGCCTTGTGCTGATTCACGAAATCTCTGGTGTGGATCCAGAATCCAGATGCTGGACCTAGGGATATGCATTTAGAAATGCTCCTCATGTAAAATGGGTGCCCCTAAAGTGAGCAGAAGCCAGTATCAGACTGAAAAGCCATGATTCATGTGTGGTAGAGGAGAGGAACCATGAGTCAGAGTCATGTGCAGAGAACATCAGTCTACAAAATCTGATCTCCAGCATCAAGAGAGGGGTTGGAATTTTGATAATTTCTCCAGTACCTGGAGGTGGGTCTTCCTGTACTAGCCTTGGCTTGCTGATTTGTTCTAGAATACCAAGATCATCTGCTGTGTTGAGAGAGTCCTGATATTTTGGACATTCTCCAGAGAGTGTATCTTCTTCTCTTGTCATATCTATCTCCATCTAGTCAAATACCAACTCCCCAAATCACCTCTATCAAAGAGACTCCCTTAAAGGGAAAGAGCATTACATACTTATATATTTAATATTATTAAGTATTTACCTCTGCATACTGGCATGGAAATATATAGAAGGAGGAAATAAATAAGAAGGAAGAAAGCCGGAGAATAAAGACAGTCTTCCAATAGGAAGGAGGAAAGGAAGCATTTGAAGGGAAGGTTCTATGCTAATCTTGGTCCCCATGTAAAGTCAGCCAGGACTGACTCAGATGTATCTTGCCAAGGACAGTGGAAGGGCCTCACCCAGGGGACTTTATGACAATCATGACTGCCACCATGGACTGAGCACTTGTCCCAGGTGCTAGGCTGATTACCTTGCATTCACTATCCCTGATCTTTCTGACAATACTGCAAAGAGATAATATCATTCTCTTTTTACAAAAGATAAAAATAAAGAGTTCAAAGTAAACGGGGCTCAAATCATACAAACATAACTGATAAGATTTTACTCCAGGCAATTTGCATAATAACCAAAATGCTTTGCATACTGGCAACACCTTTTTGTTTGTTTTCACTACAGAGGTTAACAATACTGTTCTTTCTTAGCAGAGAGCTCCTTACTGAGGTACTTAATGCAACATCACCTTCTCAGGCTGCCCCTCCTTTCCACCTGAATAAATGTGTGTAGTTCACATCATCTCACTCAGAGCTTTTCAAGATTCACTCTCCCATCTCCTGCCTCCCTGCCCCCAAGGAAGGATTCTGTAAACACTCCTATTTATCACGTAGCAAGGGAAAGATGATCCATTTAGGGGATAATCAGCTGCAATCTGAGGCCTGAAATCCTTCCAAAGTCATATAATAATCTCAAGGTTTTTTCCATTCAGTCAGGAGAAAATAGTGAATAAAATTCCAGCAGTGAACAAGCAAAACTAAAAGAGGGCAATGCAAGAAATCTGGGGAGAATGATACCCAATTTTGGCACAACTTAATACTCTAATAACAATAAGTCAATCTCTTTTTTTTTGTCAAGAATCTCAACAAAGCCCACAAAAGTATAATTTTGGGGTCAAGACATAATTATTTTTTTAATTTTTTAACTGTAAGTAATCCAAAGAAATGGGAGAACACCACATTTATTCACGGGTTTGTCTGCAAGCTGTTCTTAGCCACTTACATGTGCCAGATACCGTGTTTCAAAGATATATAAAATGATATTCCCCAAAGAAGCTGACATTTTGGTGAGGTATCGAAAGAGGTAAGGAGTGAGTCTTGCTTTCTAGAAGACAGAACTCTTCCACGACTAGGCAATCACGGAAAAGGAAAGACTTCCTAGGCATTCAGACAGTAAGACCATGACCACACATGGAATGACCGGGAAGGTTCTATGCTAATCTTGGTCCCCATGTAAAGTCAGCCAGGACTGACTCAGATGTATCTTGCCAAGGACAAGTAAATTGACTGCCACCATGGACTGAGCACTTGTCCCAGGTGCTAGGCTGATTACCTTGCATTCACTATCCCTGATCTTTCTGACAATACTGCAAAGAGATAATATCATTCTCTTTTTACAAAAGATAAAAATAAAGAGTTCAAAGTAAACGGGGCTCAAATCATACAAACATAACTGATAAGATTTTACTCCAGGCAATTTGCATAATAACCAAAATGCTTTGCATACTGGCAACACCTTTTTGTTTGTTTTCACTACAGAGGTTAACAATACTGTTCTTTCTTAGCAGAGAGCTCCTTACTGAGGTGCTTAATGCAACATCACCTTCTCAGGCTGCCCCTCCTTTCCACCTGAATAAATGTGTGTAGTTCACATCATCTCACTCAGAGCTTTTCAAGATTCACTCTCCCATCTCCTGCCTCCCTGCCCCCAAGGAAGGATTCTGTAAACACTCCTATTTATCACGTAGCAAGGGAAAGATGATCCATTTAGGGGATAATCAGCTGCAATCTGAGGCCTGAAATCCTTCCAAAGTCATATAATAATCTCAAGGTTTTTTCCATTCAGTCAGGAGAAAATAGTGAATAAAATTCCAGCAGTGAACAAGCAAAACTAAAAGAGGGCAATGCAAGAAATCTGGGGAGAATGATACCCAATTTTGGCACAACTTAATACTCTAATAACAATAAGTCAATCTCTTTTTTTTTGTCAAGAATCTCAACAAAGCCCACAAAAGTATAATTTTGGGGTCAAGACATAATTATTTTTTTAATTTTTTAACTGTAAGTAATCCAAAGAAATGGGAGAACACCACATTTATTCACGGGTTTGTCTGCCAAGCTGTTCTTAGCCACTTACATGTGCCAGATACCGTGTTTCAAAGATATATAAAATGATATTCCCCAAAGAAGCTGACATTTTGGTGAGGTATCGAAAGAGGTAAGGAGTGAGTCTTGCTTTCTAGAAGACAGAACTCTTCCACGACTAGGCAATCACGGAAAAGGAAAGACTTCCTAGGCATTCAGACAGTAAGACCATGACCACACATGGATGCCCTCAAAGTGGACCACCTAGTTCCCAGGTTAACACATCCAGGGTCTTGGGGTCATACAACTGGGCTTCTTGAAACCTCCAACTGCTCTGCCTAGAGATGTGCAACCAAAAGATTTCCATAGTGAACTCCCAGAAGAGAGCCTTGGGTCATCTCTTCTGTACTCTGAATCTTTCAGAGGCCTCTTGTTGGACAAGAGTAACTATTTCAGGTAATAATTTGTTCACAATCCACCCTGAAGAGAAAGAACAGCCTTTCTTTGATGCTTGATCTTAGGCTGAAAAAAAAAAAAAAAATCAGGTCATATGTGTGCATTTATTTCTGGGTCACCAAAATAGATCTCCTACCTAAAAATATTTTCTATACTCACTTGTTGACATTTCACCTTCAGACTTTTGTTTGAGTGAAGTACAACCTTCCCGGCAATTCTAGTTGTAGCGAGTGACCCATCTGTTTGTTCCTCAAGCACTTATTAAGTGGTTTCTATGTGCAAAGCACCACACCAAACACCGTGTGGGTTACAAAGAGGATTGATGCCCAGTCCCCGTTCCTGACAAATTTACAGTCTTCAAGTGACAGTTACTGAGATGACCATGACTAGGAGAAAGAGCATGAAAATTTTCATAAAAGGAGGGGACTGGAAAAAAATAACAGAAATCTGGAGAATGAACCCAATTTTGGCACAACTTAATACTCTAATAACAATAAGTCAATCTCTTTTTTGTCAAGAATCTCAACAAAGCCCACAAAAGTATAATTTTGGGGTCAAGACATAATTATTTTTTTAATTTTTTAACTGTAAGTAATCCAAAGAAATGGGAGAACACCACATTTATTCACGGGTTTGTCTGCCAAGCTGTTCTTAGCCACTTACATGTGCCAGATACCGTGTTTCAAAGATATATAAAATGATATTCCCCAAAGAAGCTGACATTTTGGTGAGGTATCGAAAGAGGTAAGGAGTGAGTCTTGCTTTCTAGAAGACAGAACTCTTCCACGACTAGGCAATCACGGAAAAGGAAAGACTTCCTAGGCATTCAGACAGTAAGACCATGACCACACATGGATGCCCTCAAAGTGGACCACCTAGTTCCCAGGTTAACACATCCAGGGTCTTGGGGTCATACAACTGGGCTTCTTGAAACCTCCAACTGCTCTGCCTAGAGATGTGCAACCAAAAGATTTCCATAGTGAACTCCCAGAAGAGAGCCTTGGGTCATCTCTTCTGTACTCTGAATCTTTCAGAGGCCTCTTGTTGGACAAGAGTAACTATTTCAGGTAATAATTTGTTCACAATCCACCCTGAAGAGAAAGAACAGCCTTTCTTTGATGCTTGATCTTAGGCTGAAAAAAAAAAAAAAAATCAGGTCATATGTGTGCATTTATTTCTGGGTCACCAAAATAGATCTCCTACCTAAAAATATTTTCTATACTCACTTGTTGACATTTCACCTTCAGACTTTTGTTTGAGTGAAGTACAACCTTCCCGGCAATTCTAGTTGTAGCGAGTGACCCATCTGTTTGTTCCTCAAGCACTTATTAAGTGGTTTCTATGTGCAAAGCACCACACCAAACACCGTGTGGGTTACAAAGAGGATTGATGCCCAGTCCCCGTTCCTGACAAATTTACAGTCTTCAAGTGACAGTTACTGAGATGACCATGACTAGGAGAAAGAGCATGAAAATTTTCATAAAAGGAGGGGACTGGAAAAAAATAACAGAAGCCGGGGAGAATAAGGGCATTCTAGAAGGAAGCAATGATGTGGCACAGAACAATACTTCAACATCAGTTCACCTATGGATCCTCTGGAAAACTCATTAAAGTGCAGATAACTGGGGCTCTATCATCAGATATGCAGCAGCTCTAAAGAGGAAGCCCTAAATTTGAATTTTAACAAGGATCCTAGGTGATTCTGATGTAGGGGGTCTTGGCACTGGTGTGATGGGCAGAAATGAACGAAAGGCAGGATGGGGTAGGACGGCAGAACTACCATTAAAGGCACTAGAATGTTCAACAAACACAGACTGGAGAGCAGAGGACTTAAAGAAGGTCCCTGATGCGAAGTGGAGCCTACAAATTAGAAGATAACATTTGTTCTCATATCAGTATGATGCAGATGTGAAATGGTATATCAAATGGACTCTCATTGTCATGGACTGTCCAGACAGCATTAAAATATGAAGTCCCCCCTCACCTCCAAAAAAAAAAAACACATGAAGCCCCAGGACTTCCCTGAAAGTTCAGTGGATAAGACTTCACATTTCTAATGCAGGGGGCATAGGTTCCATCCCCAGTCAGGGAACTAGGATCCTATATGCTATGCAGCACAGCCAAGAAGCAAAAATGGTGAATATGTAGGTGAGGAAAGAAAGAGGACAGAGAAAAATGGACCCTAAGAGGAGAGCAACGAAGCCCTCCAAAGAGGAGATTAAATCGCTGAAAGTAACAGACATGCTTCGTAAGCTTCACAAGAGTTCGTTCTGCTTTCCTCAAAGAGAAGAGCTAAGGACAGCTAGGAACCTACATAGACACAGGCCAAAGAACCAGACCGGTGGAAGTCATCAAAGACCTTTTTATCACGTTCCATTCACAAGCCCTGAACAGAGGTCAACAATATGCAGAAACATAAATCTCAAACTGGAAGTCTCAGGTGGTGAGGAAAGCAGTGCTCTTTAACTGAGAGGTCTGTATGGAGCCTCACCAAGTTCCTTTGTTTCCTTCAAGTCCAGATTAAATCTTTGAAACGGCTCTTTTGGCTTTCTAGCCTGCCTCTTGGGACTTCGGATGTTTAATCCGAATTCAATTCAATTTCAAGCCACGTGACAGGAAAATGCAGAATGCCTTTTAAAAAAAGATATTTTTAAAAAATGAAAATGCTGGTTATGTGAGCAAGAAGCTGGTGAATTCCATCAGCTTTTTTCCCCTGAATCATTAA
The DNA here is from genome assembly GCA_022376925.1 of Tragulus kanchil. NCBI lineage: Eukaryota > Metazoa > Chordata > Mammalia > Artiodactyla > Tragulidae > Tragulus > Tragulus kanchil. Next base: position 141,596,626 of record JAIOJX010000029.1, on the reverse strand, counting down.
GCCACATCTTCAAGTAGATTGCTTTTGGGGGGATGGGACCCTATCAACTGGAAGCTTTGAAATCTTTCAAATTTTCCTGCATAGTCAAAAAGCACAATCCTTTAAAGAGTTAGATGTCCTTGAGAAAAACAAAAATAGGATGCAAAAAGAAATATATATACTAAAAAAAAAAAAAAAAAAACAAAAACAGATTGGGGGGATCTGTGCTGGCTCAGTGGTAAAGAATCTGCCCACCAGTGCAGGAAACATGGGTTCAATCTTTGATCCAAGAGGATCCCACATGCTGTAGAGCAACTAAGCCCATGCGCCATGACAACTGAGCACATGCTCTGGAGTTCAGAAGCTGTAACTACTGAGCCCATATGCCACAACTACTGAAGCCTGCATGCCCTAGAGCCCCGGCTCAGCAACAAGAGAAGCCACTGTAATGAGAAGCTGGTATGCACTCCTAGAGTAGTCTCCCACTCACCACAACTAGATAAAAAAGCCCCTGCAGCAACGAAGACTTGGCACAGACAAAAAAATACACAAAATTATAAAAACTCAGGTTGATAGATGCTCACGTAATGGTGACCCTACGATGTTATAATTCCCTAAGAGGAGAGCAACGAAGCCCTCCAAAGAGGAGATTAAATCGCTGAAAGTAACAGACATGCTTCGAAGCTTCACAAGAGTTCGTTCTGCTTTCCTCAAAGAGAAGAGCTAAGGACAGCTAGGAACCTACATAGACACAGGCCAAAGAACCAGACCGGTGGAAGTCATCAAAGACCTTTTTATCACGTTCCATTCACAAGCCCTGAACAGAGGTCAACAATATGCAGAAACATAAATCTCAAACTGGAAGTCTCAGGTGGTGAGGAAAGCAGTGCTCTTTAACTGAGAGGTCTGTATGGAGCCTCACCAAGTTCCTTTGTTTCCTTCAAGTCCAGATTAAATCTTTGAAACGGCTCTTTTGGCTTTCTAGCCTGCCTCTTGGGACTTCGGATGTTTAATCCGAATTCAATTCAATTTCAAGCCACGTGACAGGAAAATGCAGAATGCCTTTTAAAAAAAGATATTTTTAAAAAATGAAAATGCTGGTTATGTGAGCAAGAAGCTGGTGAATTCCATCAGCTTTTTTCCCCTGAATCATTAAGCCACATCTTCAAGTAGATTGCTTTTGGGGGGATGGGACCCTATCAACTGGAAGCTTTGAAATCTTTCAAATTTTCCTGCATAGTCAAAAAGCACAATCCTTTAAAGAGTTAGATGTCCTTGAGAAAAACAAAAATAGGATGCAAAAAGAAATATATATACTAAAAAAAAAAAAAAAAAACAAAAACAGATTGGGGGCTTCTGTGCTGGCTCAGTGGTAAAGAATCTGCCCACCAGTGCAGGAAACATGGGTTCAATCTTTGATCCAAGAGGATCCCACATGCTGTAGAGCAACTAAGCCCATGCGCCATGACAACTGAGCACATGCTCTGGAGTTCAGAAGCTGTAACTACTGAGCCCATATGCCACAACTACTGAAGCCTGCATGCCCTAGAGCCCCGGCTCAGCAACAAGAGAAGCCACTGTAATGAGAAGCTGGTATGCACTCCTAGAGTAGTCTCCCACTCACCACAACTAGATAAAAAAGCCCCTGCAGCAACGAAGACTTGGCACAGTCAAAAAAAAATACACAAAATTATAAAAAAAAAACTCAGGTTGATAGATGCTCACGTAATGGTGACCCTACATCAACATTTGATGTTATAATTTTCTAAAGTTCCTGACAATAGACATAGTGACATACCTCTAAAACCAAGTCTATATACAACAAATCCATTTTTTAAGTGGAAGCAGTTTAGAAAGGAACAAACCAAACTTTTATTTAGAGAAATAAATCAAGTAGCTTTTCAGGAGGGAAAACATGAACTTTTTATACAAATTCCTGAGCACAGTTTAGGAAACACACAGTTTCTCTACTAAGTAAGGCATAGGAAACACACAGTTTCTCTACTAAGTAAGGCATCTAGTAAACATGTCCTTTAAACCAGGGGTCCTGAACCTCCGGGACCTAATGCCTGATGATCTGAGGTGAAACTGACAACAATAACAAAAATAAAGTACACAATATGGAATACACTTTAATCATCTGGAAACCAACTCCCCGACTTTAGTCCATGGAAAAATTGTCTTCCACAAAATCAGTGCCTGGAGCCAAAAAGGTTGGTGACCACTACTTTAAACCAATTCCACAATCTTGTATTTGAAGCATTGTTTAAATATTACCTTACAGTTTTAGTGTTAGTAACTATGCCATGACTGTCATGTTATCATCTTTTTGTAATAGGTGAGGCTTAGATAGGAGCTTTTAAAAAAGGGAAAAACATCAGTGGAGAAAGAAATACTCATCATTTAATCATTTTATGAACAAGTGATGATAGTGACTACTGCCTATTAAGTCTTTGCCTAAGCAAAGACTCTTTTCACCAGTATCAATGACTAATGAAAGAACATGTATTCATTCAACAAACACTGAATGTCTCTTATGTGTCTGGCAGAGTACTAGGGGCTAGAACCATGAGCTAAGCCCATGCGCCATGACAACTGAGCACATGCTCTGGAGTTCAGAAGCTGTAACTACTGAGCCCATATGCCACAACTACTGAAGCCTGCATGCCCTAGAGCCCCGGCTCAGCAACAAGAGAAGCCACTGTAATGAGAAGCTGGTATGCACTCCTAGAGTAGTCTCCCACTCACCACAACTAGATAAAAAAGCCCCTGCAGCAACGAAGACTTGGCACAGTCAAAAAAAAATACACAAAATTATAAAAAAAAAACTCAGGTTGATAGATGCTCACGTAATGGTGACCCTACATCAACATTTGATGTTATAATTTTCTAAAGTTCCTGACAATAGACATAGTGACATACCTCTAAAACCAAGTCTATATACAACAAATCCATTTTTTAAGTGGAAGCAGTTTAGAAAGGAACAAACCAAACTTTTATTTAGAGAAATAAATCAAGTAGCTTTTCAGGAGGGAAAACATGAACTTTTTATACAAATTCCTGAGCACAGTTTAGGAAACACACAGTTTCTCTACTAAGTAAGGCATAGGAAACACACAGTTTCTCTACTAAGTAAGGCATCTAGTAAACATGTCCTTTAAACCAGGGGTCCTGAACCTCCGGGACCTAATGCCTGATGATCTGAGGTGAAACTGACAACAATAACAAAAATAAAGTACACAATATGGAATACACTTTAATCATCTGGAAACCAACTCCCCGACTTTAGTCCATGGAAAAATTGTCTTCCACAAAATCAGTGCCTGGAGCCAAAAAGGTTGGTGACCACTACTTTAAACCAATTCCACAATCTTGTATTTGAAGCATTGTTTAAATATTACCTTACAGTTTTAGTGTTAGTAACTATGCCATGACTGTCATGTTATCATCTTTTTGTAATAGGTGAGGCTTAGATAGGAGCTTTTAAAAAAGGGAAAAACATCAGTGGAGAAAGAAATACTCATCATTTAATCATTTTATGAACAAGTGATGATAGTGACTACTGCCTATTAAGTCTTTGCCTAAGCAAAGACTCTTTTCACCAGTATCAATGACTAATGAAAGAACATGTATTCATTCAACAAACACTGAATGTCTCTTATGTGTCTGGCAGAGTACTAGGGGCTAGAACCATGAGCTAAACACTCTCTCTTCCTGGCATGTATTATCTAGATAAGAAGACAGATGATAGATGTTAATTTTTTTCTATATTGTATTTATTTATTTATTTTAATCCATCTTTATTCTTTGGCTTGTGTGGGCCTCCCATTGCAGTGGCCTCTCTCATTGCAGAGCACTGACTCTGGGCCCCAGTGCTCCAGAGTGCTGGCTCGTAATTGGACACACTGGTCCAGCTGCTCCACGGAACGCGGGATAGTCCCAGGCCAGGGATCAAACCGGTGTCCCTTGCACTGCAAGGTAGACTCTTTACCCATTGGACCACCAGGGAAGCCCCAATAAATGTTAATTTAAATTGTGACAAAAAAAAAATTATTTCAATTGTTACAGAAAGAAGCATTCATTAATTGATAAATGTTATAAAGGAAAAACACAAGCCTAGGAAAGTAAGTAAGGGAAGACCTGACTTACTAAAATATTAAGGAAGGCTTTGCTGATGAATTAACATCTGAGCCAATTTTTTTTTTTTAAAGACACTCAGCAGGAAGCCAGGCTAAAGGTTGCTGGAGTGCAAGCCTTGGGCTGACACTTTTGCAATTCCCCCTTTTCTGGAATGGGATGACTCACAGACCTACCTTCTCAGATACACTGGGGTATGAGATCATGTTTAGAAAATGCTAAAGGCAGCTTCTGAAATTTATATAAGAATTTTCCCCTCTAAGGTCACAGTCATACAGTTGAAATTAACGGCATTCTACCACACTGCCAGGGGCAATACAGTAGACAGAAGGGCTACTGGTCTTGGGACCAAAAGAAATGTGTGCTGGTCTCAGCTTTCACCGGCCAGTCATGCGGTCACACCCAGATCCTTTCTTAGCCGGATCTATAAAGCCAAGGAATTTTGCTAACAACCCAAACCTATGATATCCTAATTCCTGACTTTGGCATTCAGGGTCAACATCCATAATACGTTACCTGTCTACCTCCTGGATTTACTGTTCATGGTAGTCCACTGAGCTACAGAGAGGCAAACACACACCCTGTTTCCTTTTCTCATGCTTTTTCACCGTGTCCTTCACGACCCACTGAATGTCTCTATGTTGCAGAGTACTAGGGGCTAGAACCATGAGCTAAACACTCTCTCTTCCTGGCATGTATTATCTAGATAAGAAGACAGATGATAGATGTTAATTTTTTCTATATTGTATTTATTATTTATTTTAATCCATCTTTATTCTTTGGCTTGTGTGGGCCTCCCATCGCAGTGGCCTCTCTCATTGCAGAGCACGGCCTCCGGGCCCCAGTGCTCCAGAGTGCTGGCTCGTAATGGGACACACTGGTCCAGCTGCTCCACGGAACGCGGGATAGTCCCAGGCCAGGGATCAAACCGGTGTCCCTTGCACTGCAAGGTAGACTCTTTACCCATTGGACCACCAGGGAAGCCCCAATAAATGTTAATTTAAATTGTGACAAAAAAAAAATTATTTCAATTGTTACAGAAAGAAGCATTCATTAATTGATAAATGTTATAAAGGAAAAACACAAGCCTAGGAAAGTAAGTAAGGGAAGACCTGACTTACTAAAATATTAAGGAAGGCTTTGCTGATGAATTAACATCTGAGCCAATTTTTTTTTTTTAAAGACACTCAGCAGGAAGCCAGGCTAAAGGTTGCTGGAGTGCAAGCCTTGGGCTGACACTTTTGCAATTCCCCTTCTCTGGAATGGGATGACTCACAGACCTACCTTCTCAGATACACTGGGGTATGAGATCATGTTTAGAAAATGCTAAAGGCAGCTTCTGAAATTTATATAAGAATTTTCCCCTCTAAGGTCACAGTCATACAGTTGAAATTAACGGCATTCTACCACACTGCCAGGGGCAATACAGTAGACAGAAGGGCTACTGGTCTTGGGACCAAAAGAAATGTGTGCTGGTCTCAGCTTTCACCGGCCAGTCATGCGGTCACGCCCAGATCCTTTCTTAGCCGGATCTATAAAGCCAAGGAATTTTGCTAACAACCCAAACCTATGATATCCTAATTCCTGACTTTGGCATTCAGGGTCAACATCCATAATACGTTACCTGTCTACCTCCCTGGATTTACTGTTCATGGTAGTCCACTGAGCTACAGAGAGGCAAACACACACCCTGTTTCCTTTTCTCATGCTTTTTCACCGTGTCCTTCACGACCCAGCTTGAGTATTCAAGTCCCCTTCAGAAAATGGCTTTTATTGCTAGGAAGGTGCCTAAAAGTCATTTAACGTTGCCCCTATCCCTTTCTCCCCACATGAAAACTCAGGCCGTGAGAACTTAAAAGACTTTTTTTCCAACCCATGCATCTCAGAAGCGACAAAGCTAACCTCTAAAACAAGGTCTCTAAATTCCTAGGCCAGCTCCTTCCCAAGACACCAACCCTGATTGCTTGGCTTTCTGCAGCCCCCAAGGTGACCACGATCTGTGTCTCAAGAGTTGGCAAACAACGGCCAACCGGTCAAATTTAGCCCACCATCTGTTTTAATAATGTCTTTTTTTCAAATTTTGAAATGATCAAAAAAAAATTAAAAAACAATCTTGAATGACATGAAAATCGTGTGATGTTTAAATTTCAGCAAAAATAAAAAACGTTTTGTGAAACAGCATGTTCATGCATTCAAGTGTTGTCAATGGCTCCTTTCTTGTTATGACAGCCATGTTGAGGAGCCATGACAGACCCTGTGGTCCACAAACCTCAAAGTATTTACTTTGTAGCCTTTTAAAAACACTTCTGTAACCTTTGGTGTAGTTATTGTGTATATACTTATCTCCTGGCTCTCCATGAGGATCCTAGAATGTCCACATAAAGGCCCACAGGTAGGAGAGCAGTCTCACTGGTCACCTCTCAAGCAGTAACGATCAGCTCATGCTCATTTAGGATCCTTTAAAAATGTTCCACATAAAGGCCCAGTTAAAAAGAATTTTCCCTCTAAGGTCACAGTCATACAGTTGAAATTAACGGCATTCTACCACACTGCCAGGGGCAATACAGTAGACAGAAGGGCTACTGGTCTTGGGACCAAAAGAAATGTGTGCTGGTCTCAGCTTTCACCGGCCAGTCATGCGGTCACCCCAGATCCTTTCTTAGCCGGATCTATAAAGCCAAGGAATTTTGCTAACAACCCAAACCTATGATATCCTAATTCCTGACTTTGGCATTCAGGGTCAACATCCATAATACGTTACCTGTCTACCTCCCTGGATTTACTGTTCATGGTAGTCCACTGAGCTACAGAGAGGCAAACACACACCCTGTTTCCTTTTCTCATGCTTTTTCACCGTGTCCTTCACGACCCAGCTTGAGTATTCAAGTCCCCTTCAGAAAATGGCTTTTATTGCTAGGAAGGTGCCTAAAAGTCATTTAACGTTGCCCCTATCCCTTTCTCCCCACATGAAAACTCAGGCCGTGAGAACTTAAAAGACTTTTTTTCCAACCCATGCATCTCAGAAGCGACAAAGCTAACCTCTAAAACAAGGTCTCTAAATTCCTAGGCCAGCTCCCTTCCCAAGACACCAACCCTGATTGCTTGGCTTTCTGCAGCCCCCAAGGTGACCACGATCTGTGTCTCAAGAGTTGGCAAACAACGGCCAACCGGTCAAATTTAGCCCACCATCTGTTTTAATAATGTCTTTTTTTCAAATTTTGAAATGATCAAAAAAAATTAAAAAACAATCTTGAATGACATGAAAATCGTGTGATGTTTAAATTTCAGCAAAAATAAAAAACGTTTTGTGAAACAGCATGTTCATGCATTCAAGTGTTGTCAATGGCTCCTTTCTTGTTATGACAGCCATGTTGAGGAGCCATGACAGACCCTGTGGTCCACAAACCTCAAAGTATTTACTTTGTAGCCTTTTAAAAACACTTCTGTAACCTTTGGTGTAGTTATTGTGTATATACTTATCTCCTGGCTCTCCATGAGGATCCTAGAATGTCCACATAAAGGCCCACAGGTAGGGAGAGCAGTCTCTCACTGGTCACCTCTCAAGGAGTAACGATCAGTCCTCATTGAGCACTCATGTGCCACAGGTAGTTCCAGGTGTTTTACAAGTATTCATGTGTTATTCCTCACGAACTCCACAGAAGGCTATTATTATCACTCCCACTTAATAGACGAAGAATATGAGGCACAGAGAAGTTAAGGACCTTACACAACGTTAAATACACCATTTGTTGAATACAAACAAATGTTAAATCTACAATGATATGCCTGCTGTCTGGAGAAGGGCATGGCAACCCACTGCAGTATTCTTGCCTAGGGAATCCCACGGGCAGAGGAGTCCAGCGGGCTACAGGCCACAGGGCTACAAAGAGTCAGACACGACGAAGCACATATGCATGATAAGCCTACTGACTTCAGAGAACTTTCATTTGAGTGCCATATGGTCCTTTATTGCATTTACCAATAACCTTGATTCAGAAGCCAGGTCATAGTTCTCTTTCCATCCGAGGAAATCACCGCTAGACATCCATGGACTCCTGAAACCAGAAAACACAGGCACCTTCCTAGAGGCCTTCTATTAATATAAGATCACAGCAAAAGGGGAGATGGAAGTCCAGTAACATGATTACAGAGTCATAGATCTGGATTCAGCTAGGTCCCATTTCACTCCATGAATTCATTTAATTTCATATGGCCTCCATTTGCTTATTTGTTAATAATAATAATAATATGAAATGACCTCTGATGAGTCTTTCAGAGTCAGCTAGAGTTCTAAGCAGCATGAAAAAAGATGAAAAGTTCTGAAAAGGGGGCAGGAGCAGCTGCACGGCCAAGAGAAGAGAGTGAGGAGGCAGCAGGAAGAGTCACCAACTGGACTCAGTATCAACTCACATGGGGGCTCATATCCCCCAACACTGGAAAGGAACATGATTTTGGAAGTATTAGTCACTCAGTTATGTCTGACTCTTTGTGACCACATGGACTGTAGCTTGCTAGGCTTCTCTGTCCATGGAATTCTCCAGGCAAGAATACTGGAATGGATAGCCATTTCCTTCTGCAGGGGATCTTCCTGACTCAGGATAGAACCAGGGTCTCCTGCATTGCAGGCAGATTCTTTACCATCTGAGCCACCAGGAAAGCCCAACTTCTGAGGGACATAGCTTGACTGAACCCCTCCCTAAGCTTTATCCTTTTGCCCCTGTCTGATGCCACTCACTGTGGGGGCTCTACCATGAGGCACAGAGGACGTGGGGGCTGGCATGTAGAGTAAGCAGTCCAGTTCTCTAAACTTGCTAAACATTGAATACAGCAGAGCCAAGGGGGCCCTGGGTCCTATACTTTTAAGGGAAGCATAAGTGAGGAACTGGAGAAGCTTCAGGGAGAAAGCCCCAGAGCCCTTTTGTGCTCAAGAAAGAAAGGAAAACCACCAGTGATGGCAGAAAAAACATAACCATCAAATTTAAGGAAGGAACAGGTGGGCAGGAGCTCTGTTCCTTGCCTTGCCTCTCAGACAGATACAGTGTCCTTTAGGATGTGCTAGAAATCCATCATTAACTGTGGTTTCCTGTGTAACATAAAAGCATGCAATGGCTTACACTATCATTTGTTCCAGATCCAGAGTTCCCGTGGCACGATCCTGAATGGGGCATGCAGCTAGGTGGAAGTCTGAAAATGGCCCTAACCTTGATCTGGGGTGATCACTGTTGCCGTAAATGAGCTCGGCCTGGCTTACATGTTTTAATAACAGCAAGGTTTTATTTATTTTCAAAGGCATTCTCCCTCTTTGAGAAAAAACTAAAATGCCTTCTCCTCCATGAAGCTTTTTCCAGTGTTCTCCTCTTCCTCTCAACTCTAGAGCTCTGGGCTCACTCAAGCTCAGAGCTACAGCCACCAAGCTCACTCGGCCCAGGATACAGATGTTCTAGGCTGTTCATCCCCAGAAAAAGAGGAAGGAACCAAGGAAAAGCCTCAAAATCTGTTTCCATCACCTACTCACTCTTGGACAAGTTAATTTAACTGAGCCTGATCATTAAGTCAGGATCAGGATGTCTCTGTGCATGGGGTATTAAGTGAAAAACATGTACAAAGTACTTAAACTGATGTCTGGAACAGAATGGGTATTCAACAAATGTCAAATCACTCCTCTTCAGCATCTGCATTCTCTGAAAAGTCCTGTGCAATGCCTTGCATACACCGAGGGTCAATAAATACAAGAGTTTGGTTGAAACAAATTGCTGAATCACCCTCTTGTCTGTTCGACTTCATCTCACATTAGATTCAACCAGGAAATTATTAATTATTCTGACTTAACATACAATGACATCGGCAGTGATTTTTGTGTTTGTGTTTTCTATAAAATTAAGATGGACTCTAATATTTACACTTATGTTTCTTTGCCTATTACATATGCAAAAATAGTTAGTCTGAATGTAGATCACACTAGTTTTCCAGGTGAATGGTATGACTATTCTAAGAAGATAGAGTAGAAGCCATAAGATTTTAAGAAAAACATAACCATCAAATTTAAGGAAGGAACAGGTGGGCAGGAGCTCTGTTCCTTGCCTTGCCTCTCAGACAGATACAGTGTCCTTTAGGATGTGCTAGAAATCCATCATTAACTGTGGTTTCCTGTGTAACATAAAAGCATGCAATGGCTTACACTATCATTTGTTCCAGATCCAGAGTTCCCGTGGCACGATCCTGAATGGGGCATGCAGCTAGGTGGAAGTCTGAAAATGGCCCTAACCTTGATCTGGGGTGATCACTGTTGCCGTAAATGAGCTCGGCCTGGCTTACATGTTTTAATAACAGCAAGGTTTTATTTATTTTCAAAGGCATTCTCCCTCTTTGAGAAAAAACTAAAATGCCTTCTCCTCCACGAAGCTTTTTCCAGTGTTCTCCTCTTCCTCTCAACTCTAGAGCTCTGGGCTCACTCAAGCTCAGAGCTACAGCCACCAAGCTCACTCGGCCCAGGATACAGATGTTCTAGGCTGTTCATCCCCCAGAAAAAAGAGGAAGGAACCAAGGAAAAGCCTCAAAATCTGTTTCCATCACCTACTCACTCTTGGACAAGTTAATTTAACTGAGCCTGATCATTAAGTCAGGATCAGGATGTCTCTGTGCATGGGGTATTAAGTGAAAAACATGTACAAAGTACTTAAACTGATGTCTGGAACAGAATGGGTATTCAACAAATGTCAAATCACTCCTCTTCAGCATCTGCATTCTCTGAAAAGTCCTGTGCAATGCCTTGCATACACCGAGCGCTCAATAAATACCAGAGTTTGGTTGAAACAAATTGCTGAATCACCCTCTTGTCTGTTCGACTTCATCTCACATTAGATTCAACCAGGAAATTATTAATTATTCTGACTTAACATACAATGACATCGGCAGTGATTTTTGTGTTTGTGTTTTCTATAAAATTAAGATGGACTCTAATATTTACACTTATGTTTCTTTGCCTATTACATATGCAAAAATAGTTAGTCTGAATGTAGATCACACTAGTTTTCCAGGTGAATGGTATGACTATTCTAAGAAGATAGAGTAGAAGCCATTCAAGATTTTAAGGATATCATTCTACACTAGGGGACATATTTCACCCATTTCGCAAATGACTTCAGCTAAAATTTTCAAGAAAGAGCAAACTTTTGTTATTTTTGCTGCCCTGGAAGTAAAATTTCTGGGTGGCAGTATATCTTTGCTTCTGTCTGGCTACTCTCTACTTTCCCCCACCCCCACCTCCTGCCCCAACTTCAGTAGCCTGGTTCTCAGGCATTTCCGCACCAGAAGGGCCCTCTAGGGGAACTAGCTGGACAGCAACTCAGTTTCAACCTTTCACTCTTTCACTTCCTCTGCCTCTTCCTGTGTTCCCAGACCTCAGGACTTCACTATCTGCCAGCTGATCTGGTAAACCAATCCAAGTCAATAAATGAACAGATGGGGATGGTTTGTGAGAATGAATGGGAGCGCTCTCCCAGGTAATCCCATTGCATTCTATTAGGGATTTACTAGCTAGAATTACTTTATTCAAATGAATGTCTCTAATAGTGAGAACTCCTGATCCTACATTGGTCAATGGATAAATGCTTTGAATCCAGGGATGTTTCATGCTTCTCAAAATCACTTTCTAGGCAGCTGCCTACAATGTACTTGCCCCTGATCACAAACACACTTTTATCACTTCAACTGCTTTTCATCACTTCAGCATTTTTCACCTTCCCCATGGTCTCCTCCGTCTCCGCCTGAAAACTGATGACTAAGTTTCTGGTGAAGAGAAAATCGGATTTTCATGAACCCCTGTTTTTATACTTGGTATACTCTCTTGGCTGTGCCCAGCAAAGGACAATCACAAATGTAGACATAAAACACTTGAGCTATCAGAGTTGTCAGCAAAGACAGTCTACAGAAAACATTGAGGCACAAGGGTTGAGTTCACGGAAATTATTAAAAATTTTTTTCTGACTTAACATACAATGACATCGGCAGTGATTTTTGTGTTTGTGTTTTCTATAAAATTAAGATGGACTCTAATATTTACACTTATGTTTCTTTGCCTATTACATATGCAAAAATAGTTAGTCTGAATGTAGATCACACTAGTTTTCCAGGTGAATGGTATGACTATTCTAAGAAGATAGAGTAGAAGCCATTCAAGATTTTAAGGATATCATTCTACACTGGGGGACATATTTCACCCATTTCGCAAATGACTTCAGCTAAAATTTTCAAGAAAGAGCAAACTTTTGTTATTTTTGCTGCCCTGGAAGTAAAATTTCTGGGTGGCAGTATATCTTTGCTTCTGTCTGGCTACTCTCTACTTTCCCCCACCCCCACCTCCTGCCCCAACTTCAGTAGCCTGGTTCTCAGGCATTTCCGCACCAGAAGGGCCCTCTAGGGGAACTAGCTGGACAGCAACTCAGTTTCAACCTTTCACTCTTTCACTTCCTCTGCCTCTTCCTGTGTTCCCAGACCTCAGGACTCACTATCTGCCAGCTGATCTGGTAAACCAATCCAAGTCAATAAATGAACAGATGGGGATGGTTTGTGAGAATGAATGGGAGCGCTCTCCCAGGTAATCCCATTGCATTCTATTAGGGATTTACTAGCTAGAATTACTTTATTCAAATGAATGTCTCTAATAGTGAGAACTCCTGATCCTACATTGGTCAATGGATAAATGCTTTGAATCCAGGGATGTTTCATGCTTCTCAAAATCACTTTCTAGGCAGCTGCCTACAATGTACTTGCCCCTGATCACAAACACACTTTTATCACTTCAACTGCTTTTCATCACTTCAGCATTTTTCACCTTCCCCATGGTCTCCTCCGTCTCCGCCTGAAAACTGATGACTAAGTTTCTGGTGAAGAGAAAATCGGATTTTCATGAACCCCTGTTTTTATACTTGGTATACTCTCTTGGCTGTGCCCAGCAAAGGACAATCACAAATGTAGACATAAAACACTTGAGCTTCAATACAGAGTTGTCAGCAAAGACAGTCTACAGAAAACATTGAGGCACAAGGGTTGAGTCAACACACAAGAAAAAGACACCTGGTTGCCTCACTCATATTCTCAACTGCTAGTGGTGAAAATAGACCTGCAAAAGTAGTTTACCCTAGGAGTCTCCAGTTCAGAAAACGAGCTGTTTGATATAAAAACCCTGTTGAAATCTAATTCATTGATTACTTGAAGTTTTCAAAGTACGGGTAGTATAAAATAACTTTTGTAAAGTGTTTGTGCGTGTGTGTGTGTGTGTGTGTAGGCACACACATATGAGAGGCTGAGGAGGGGTGGGGGCAGGAAGAGAGAGAAAAGAGATGCCCACGCTGTTGCACACAGAGCGGTATCTTTTGAAAAAGGAAAAAGAAAACTGAAAATAATTCCATTGCACTTAATGAGGCCCCACTGGACTAGCCCTGAGTCCAAATCAAAATCTCAGAGACAAGACTTTGCAAGCTCACTTTCCCAGAACCTAGTCCATCAGAACAGGTCAGATAACGCCTGACCCTTCACTAAACTTCAAGGAGGTCTCCAGGGAGTAGACCTACCTCTGTTCAGAGGAAAAATTGTAAACAGTTAGTTCAGCAATCTACTGGCTTCGTTAGCCCCAATTACCGCTGAAAATTAGAACCAAAGTGATAGGCAGCCGAGGGAATGGATTCTGAAATCTAGGGAAAGTCAAGGAGAATATCTGCCACAAGAGGGCGCAGGAGAATCTGATCATATGGGAGACTGGTGGAGGTCAAAAGGAGGCGTCTGACCATGAGGTATGGACAATATTGGAAGACATTTAATAAGAGGCGTTTATCCCTTAGAAGGAAAAAAAATAAAGATGGAAGAATCAAGAAGAGAGATTTCGGAATGTTGACTCCTAAGTTACCAGCAAATGTCAAGCAACGATTTTTAGAGAAAAGCAACAAACAGACACACTGCAAAAATATCAAACATGCAAGATATGTACTCTACTGTCCAGTTTTAATTGTTTTTCGGATTTAATTTCTATTTCAATTTAGATCTTGTTTATTTCCACGCTGATGGGGCAAACCGCTTGCTTCTTACCTGCATGCTTTTCTCCCTCTACCTGAAGGTACCACAGAAAAAGGGCTTCGGTTACTAAACTGCAACATGAAAATCAGATGGTACAGTCCCAAAAGGCACTTACTTTGGAATTACCCATCCATGAGCTAAATGCAAGCTTTGTAGTTGCTTTAAAGGGGAAATGCAACTTGGTTGGATCTACAGAACTTTTCTCACCATTTATTTTGTCAAAGAAACAGATTAAGTCCTTACAGGGAAGGAACTATGCGTTTACTTTGCAAGATAAATAAAAGTCTATTTTTGTCTGATACAAAACATGTTAAATACAGCTTGCTAACAAAATGCTGAAGCTCTCCTGGAATATTTAATTTTCAAAACATAATGAGTTGGAAAGAGCAATTAATGTAATTCTTACAAACAGTCCGGTAGGTGTTTCTGACACACCTTCCTTTTGAAATTTCATTCGGAGTTCAACTGCTGGGACCATGAATTTTTGTTTCACTTTCATGGCCCACAAAAGGGTTATCCAGTACTTAATCTGAAATGATACAGTAGAAACCAGTAATGAGATAAAGTAAATAGTAGGTAGGTAAGTAGGTAGGTAGATACACAGATGTAAAGCACAACCTTCATATTCTTCTCATTCACACTCCTCTTCCAGCCCTGCTAAGCTTTCAAGGCAGAGTAAATGAAGTCTGATCGTCACAGATATTCACATCCTTTGCATAGCTCAATAGATAGGGAACAGCAGTTTACCTCTGCCCAGTGTTTTCTTTTTCTTTCTTTCTTTTTCCCTAGGAATCAGTCATGTCACGTTTAATCAAAGAGCCAATTTAGGGGAGAAAAATCAGGGCTCCTTCTTTAGCAGGTGGGAGAAATCATAGTGAAAGAGCCCTCAGAACCAACTGGAATCCTTCAAGCAGGCAGAGTTCCTAAAATAAAACCGTATCAGAAAACACACCACGTTCGTGATGAAATAAGTGGATCTGTCCCCACCTTCTCACTCACAAGGCCCCAAAGATGGAGCAGAGCTAGTTCTCTTCCTTCCTTTTCTTTTCATGCAAGACTAACCTCAAAATTAAGCAAGTTTAAGCAAACACACAGAGGTAAATCCAAGTAACACAGGAAATGAAAGAGGAACCTAAAGGCAATCATTCCTATTCCAGCTTTTTCTTTTGTGAAATGAATGAAATATTTTAATGCATTTTCCTCCCTCTTTCCCTGACTTGCTGCAAGAGCAGCTCTAAGAAAGAGAAATCTGTGAGTGAGTATGTTTGGGGTGTGTGGGCAGGAGGTCTGCTTTCAGAATCCCCTCCTGGTTGCTCCTCATTTCCCTTAGGACATCTCACGCATGCTAGAGTGTAGATGTTCAATTGCTCCTATGCGGAGACTCAAGCTATGCCTTTAACCAGATCTGATCAAGTCCTCCACCTATTCCCCAAGCTCCTCCATGACAGGGATGCCTGTACTGTCTTAACATCCGTCATCTTTCAAAAAGCTTCTTCCACTACCCCTCCTACTGATATCCTTTCCCCCCCCCCTCTTTTTAGTCTTTACACCTCCAGCAGGACAAAGTTTGTATTGTTATATTCACAACCACTAGTGGCTGACTAACAGTAGAGAGATAGCGCCCGCGAGGAAGCCAGGCAGAGGAGGTTAAATAAACACCTAGTGCAAATCAGGGCTTTCTTTCCAGCGACTGCGGACACCATGCAGGGCGCTTTCCTCACACAATTCTTTGTTAAATGCAATCACTCTGCTCTCAACCCAACCACTGCCCCTGTGTCTGAAGAGGGAAATACGAATTGCCAGCCCAAGCCGTTCATCCAGAATCCACGAGGGAAGGGGGACTGTATAAACCAAGGAGGCACACATACTATATTTTATAAAGCATCGCCTGGGCGGATTTGGTTTCCATAGCCGATTGTCCACCCATAAGACCTCCCTCTTCTTCATTAAGGAGGAGCCAAGAAGGATATCCTCACAGCTCAGAACACAAACCATTTCCCCAACAGGCAGCAAAGCTCCAGGGGCACACAACGCCGCGGCAGCGTCCCCTTCGAACCTCCGGGGGGCCAGAAGCCTGTGCGTGCAGAATTCCCCACGCACACTCAAGCAGACTGACCGCGCAGCCCACTACTCCCTCGCCGCTGCATCTCTCCCTCGCCTGTCCCTCCGCCCCGGCCACACCTCCCTCCTCTCCGCAGTCCTTGCTGAAGGAGCACCTAGGGCTGGCCGGAAAAGAGGAAACTCGCGCGTGTGGCCTTGAGGAAGACCCCAGGGATTACCAGAGGGAGGGATGACCGCGGAGCTGAGCCCAGTGGGTGGGGACGCATGGAACCCCAGCAGCGCTGCATTCCGGTGGACTTCGCTCTTCGCGCCCGGAAACC
Organism: Tragulus kanchil; assembly: GCA_022376925.1. Lineage (NCBI taxonomy): Eukaryota > Metazoa > Chordata > Mammalia > Artiodactyla > Tragulidae > Tragulus > Tragulus kanchil. The sequence continues at coordinate 141,580,058 of JAIOJX010000029.1, read as the reverse complement.
TCAAGCCCAGAGCGGTGCAGGGTGCAGCATCTCTCCTTAGCAGCCCTTTCCTCCCCGGCAGCCAACGTTGGCAGGCGGGCACACTCAACGTGCTAGAGTGTAGATTCAATTGCTCTATCGGAGACTCAAGCTATGCCTTTAACCAGATCTGATCAAGTCCTCCACCTATTCCCCAAGCTCCTCCATGACAGGGATGCCTGTACTGTCTTAACATCCGTCATCTTTCAAAAAGCTTCTTCCACTACCCCTCCTACTGATATCCTTTTCCCCCCCTCTCTTTTTAGTCTTTACACCTCCAGCAGGACAAAGTTTGTATTGTTATATTCACAACCACTAGTGGCTGACTAACAGTAGAGAGATAGCGCCCGCGAGGAAGCCAGGCAGAGGAGGTTAAATAAACACCTAGTGCAAATCAGGGCTTTCTTTCCAGCGACTGCGGACACCATGCAGGGCGCTTTCCTCACACAATTCTTTGTTAAATGCAATCACTCTGCTCTCAACCCAACCACTGCCCCTGTGTCTGAAGAGGGAAATACGAATTGCCAGCCCAAGCCGTTCATCCAGAATCCACGAGGGAAGGGGGACTGTATAAACCAAGGAGGCACACATACTATATTTTATAAAGCATCGCCTGGGCGGATTTGGTTTCCATAGCCGATTGTCCACCCATAAGACCTCCCTCTTCTTCATTAAGGAGGAGCCAAGAAGGATATCCTCACAGCTCAGAACACAAACCATTTCCCCAACAGGCAGCAAAGCTCCAGGGGCACACAACGCCGCGGCAGAGTTCCCTTCGAATCTCCGGGGGGCCAGAAGCCTGTGCGTGCAGAATTCCCCACGCACACTCAAGCAGACTGACCGCGCAGCCCACTACTCCCTCGCCGCTGCATCTCTCCCTCGCCTGTCCCTCCGCCCCGGCCACACCTCCCTCCTCTCCGCAGTCCTTGCTGAAGGAGCACCTAGGGCTGGCCGGAAAAGAGGAAACTCGCGCGTGTGGCCTTGAGGAAGACCCCAGGGATTACCAGAGGGAGGGATGACCGCGGAGCTGAGCCCAGTGGGTGGGGACGCATGGAACCCCAGCAGCGCTGCATTCCGGGTGGACTTCGCTCTTCGCGCCCGGAAACCTCAAGCCCAGAGCGGTGCAGGGTGCAGCATCTCTCCTTAGCAGCCCTTTCCTCCCCCGGCAGCCAACGTTGGCAGGCGGGCACACTCAACGCCCAGACGCACCAGCCCGAGCAGTTTCACTCCCCGAGCAGCGCGGACACCCCAGATATGGGTAGGGACACACGCACAATTTAGGAGCTGGTCCTTTGCCTAAGAGGAGGGAAGTGGAGCCTTCTGAACAGATGGAAAATAGTTGGCGGTGTCTGACCAAATCCTTTCAGCTGTCCATTAGATCCTACCTGGTTTGGGGAAGTGTGGCTGGTTCCTTCCCGGGTTCCTTCCCGCTAGTAGGAAAGACGGCGCACTCCTCTCCTTTTAAATAGCTCCGGAGCTGGGAGAGGTTGCTCCCATCTTCGGGGGAAAGCACAAAGCGGGCGGCGGCGGCGGCGGGCAGGCTCCCGTGCAGCGCCGGCGCGAGTAGGAGCCGCGGCGGCGGCGGGCAGCCGGTGCGCGCGGGCGGGAGGCAGCGCGGAGGCCGGGAGGCTGGGAGGGCCGGGGCCCGGGCGGCGCGCGCGCTCCCCTCTCTCCCTCCCTCCCGTGCACACTCGCCCGCCCGCCCGCAGCCTCGCACTCGCTCTCACGCGCGCTCCGCCCCGCCGCCGCCGGCGCCCCGGCCCCCCGCGCGCCCCACGCCGGCGCCTTCGGCCGCCGCGGATGAGCGGAGCCGGGCCGGAGGGGAGCAATTCCAGCCTCCCGGGCTCTGCCGCGGAGCTTTGTCGACGTCCTCCCGGCTCTCAGCCCCGCAGTGCGTTCCGGCTGCGCGCTAGCGCTCTCCCAGGCGCGCAGCCCGTGGATTACACGCGCAGACCCGCGTTGCAACTTTTTTTTTTTTTGCCACCTTCCTTATCTCACCCACCGATAAAACCCCAACCCCGACTCGCCTACCCGTTTCTCACCTCTGAAATTGTTCATCCAGATATATCTTTCTTCCTCCACTTTCTATCCCTCTGCTAAAAGAAGCTTTCTTTTAGCGAAGGGATCCGGGGATGTATCAATGATTTTCTGTGAAATCTTGAACCCCAGCAGCGCTGCATTCCGGGTGGACTTCGCTCTTCGCGCCCGGAAACCTCAAGCCCAGAGCGGTGCAGGGTGCAGCATCTCCTTGGCAGCCCTTTCCTCCCCCGGCAGCCAACGTTGGCAGGCGGGCACACTCAACGCCCAGACGCACCAGCCCGAGCAGTTTCACTCCCCGAGCAGCGCGGACACCCCAGATATGGGTAGGGACACACGCACAATTTAGGAGCTGGTCCTTTGCCTAAGAGGAGGGAAGTGGAGCCTTCTGAACAGATGGAAAATAGTTGGCGGTGTCTGACCAAATCCTTTCAGCTGTCCATTAGATCCTACCTGGTTTGGGGAAGTGTGGCTGGTTCCTTCCCGGGTTCCTTCCCGCTAGTAGGAAAGACGGCGCACTCCTCTCCTTTTAAATAGCTCCGGAGCTGGGAGAGGTTGCTCCCATCTTCGGGGGAAAGCACAAAGCGGGCGGCGGCGGCGGCGGGCAGGCTCCCGTGCAGCGCCGGCGCGAGTAGGAGCCGCGGCGGCGGCGGGCAGCCGGTGCGCGCGGGCGGGAGGCAGCGCGGAGGCCGGGAGGCTGGGAGGGCGGGGCCCGGGCGGCGCGCGCTCCCTCTCCCCCTCCCTCCCGTGCACACTCGCCCGCCCGCCCGCAGCCTCGCACTCGCTCTCACGCGCGCTCCGCCCCGCCGCCGCCGGCGCCCCGGCCCCCCGCGCGCCCCACGCCGGCGCCTTCGGCCGCCGCGGATGAGCGGAGCCGGGCCGGAGGGGAGCAATTCCAGCCTCCCGGGCTCTGCCGCGGAGCTTTGTCGACGTCCTCCCGGCTCTCAGCCCCGCAGTGCGTTCCGGCTGCGCGCTAGCGCTCTCCCAGGCGCGCAGCCCGTGGATTACACGCGCAGACCCGCGTTGCAACTTTTTTTTTTTTTGCCACCTTCCTTATCTCACCCACCGATAAAACCCCAACCCCGACTCGCCTACCCGTTTCTCACCTCTGAAATTGTTCATCCAGATATATCTTTCTTCCTCCACTTTCTATCCCTCTGCTAAAAGAAGCTTTCTTTTAGCGAAGGGATCCGGGGATGTATCAATGATTTTCTGTGAAATCTTGACTCCGTGTTTTCCCTACTTATCATTTCTGCCCAGCAATAAGCTGACAACAAGCTGCTGACACAAGCAGATAAGGAAGGGGGTGGGGGGCGGTAATTCCCCAGCCAAGAGCTCCTAAAGGTTTTCCTTTGTTGGTATTTCCCTTTGATTGCAGCTCACCTGGGAATGAAGACCAAGAGGCTGTTTAATGCGAAAGCCCTGAAGCTTTTAAAACTACAGAGAGGAGTAAAAGCTAAGCAGTAAGGTTAAGCTGGGAAACATCTAATGCAGCCATCGACGAACCATTCATTGCCCTTTCCAAGAGAAGCATTATCCTTGCCAATACATCACTTCGCCATAATTAATACAGGAGCCCTGCACCAGGCCCTCGCTCTCTTGACAGCTCATTCATCCCTAGGAACCCTTAATGATTTGGCACAATGAAAGGCTAGACCCGCTGTGGAGTTCACAAACCTGGCTGTACATCAGACGCACCTGGGAATCTAGTTAAACATGCAGATTGTGGCGTCCTAACTCTAGACTCTGATGGAGCCTCTTAAGCCAGACTCCAAGTTTGTATTTTCCAAGCACAAGTTGGTGTTCGCCACGGGTGTGGTTTGGGTAAATGTGGAGGCTCGGAGGCAGCAGTGTGGAGGATTCCACTGAGAGTTGTTTCTTAGTAGACACCCCCACCACCGCCACCCACCACCCCCATACTTACACCGCAGCGCGGGGCAGCCAGGCCACAAGAAAAGAGAGATTCTGACTTTAGGAATCCCACTGTTTGATTCAGAAGTAAAGAGCTTGAGGAATAGGAAATATAGCGTTCCTTTGCCTTTTTGCCAGTGGCTCTCAATTCCGACTGCACTTCCGAATCTCCTGGGGAGCTTTTAAAAACCCCAATGCTTAGGCCACACCCCAGAGAGAGTATCTTGGAATCACTAGGGGTGGGTCTCAGGTATTAATCATTATTTTTAAGGTTCCCTGGTTGGTGCTCAGGTGTCACCAAGGTTGAGAACCACGTTCTAGGCCAGTGCGCCTCAAACCTGCATATGAATCACCTGGAGACTGCAGTTTCTTAAGTGGTAGATCCTGGTATCTGCACTTGTAGCAAACTCACAAGTGATGGTGATGCTGCCTGATTGAGGACCTTTCTCTAATTAGCAGAGGCTTGCAGCCTCCTCCTGGTGGTTGTGGACACAGCTTCATAGAGGAAACTCCAAGCTTCCTCTTGACTTGTATATTCCCCGGAATCATTCTTCCCTAAGAACATTTTCCTCTTCTCCATGATAAGTTAAACTTTCTTGGAAGTCACACAACCTTTTTGTTAGACAGCACACTAATGGGTATAAACAGAAGACGTGGGAAGAGACACAGAAGGGTACCATCTCTTTGTTTGCATATGTCCTTAGCCAAAAATTACCTAGAATCCTGACTTCAAGAGAGTGAGAGTCACAGGCATGTGGCTCACAGTCAAGGAAAGGGGCTTGGAGAGAAAAGCCACTGCCTTTGTAGATGACATTGGGAAAAACCTGTAACTAAAGCCTCCACCCATAGAAAATAGAACAAAGCTAACTGAAGGGACTGAATGGAAAGCTAAATGAAAATGTGAGTGGAGTACATCTCATTGGAATGGATGTTGTTGGAAGGGTGTGGCCTCTTATTGCTATTATGGATCACTTAGTAAAGGCTCAGATTTTCTCAAAAGTGTAAGTATGCATGCTTGTGACACGGGTGATAAAAGCCTTGTTCTTAACTGTCTATATTCCAATGAGGCCCCAAATCTGTGCTGTCAATAGTTGAGAAGGCATTAAGACAGCATCGTCTTCTCTTTATTTCTCTTTTCTCCCCAGTTTAGGCTATACAGGTTAATTTGGATTTGGGGGAGCTACTTGAAATGGTCCTCTCTGATTTCCTAGGACCATTAAAAGCTAGCCTAATGACTTGGCACCATCTTGGATCTGGCTTAATTTCTGATCCCCTATTTTTTTTCCCTTTCATTTCTCACTGAAGGCATTTTTATAAGGGTTCCAGGACCCCAAGGCAAATCAAACCTTTTGCTCCCTCCTAAATGTCATACATGACTGGATTTTTATTACGAGAGTTATCAAAGGCTACATCACTGGCACAAAGCTCTAGGTAAGGAAGTAGGCTGCTGCGGGCTCTGACTCTGGAAAGAAAAACAATGTATGTAGGGAGACTAGACGGTGATTTACATTCCAGAGGTAATACTATGTCCTAATTGTGTTCTTGTGCATTGATTGCCATTCTTTTGAACTGAAGAATCAGTTGATGTCTTCCACTGCTATTATCCCAAAGTGCTGGCATGACCATTTTGCAAACTTCATCAGGATATCACTAAGATCTGATATATTCTAAAATTGGTTCAGATTTTCATGAACAATTTCCTACAAGTCGACAGGGCATCTTTTAGCAAGTTTATTTTCAAACCAAATGTATTTATTGCCCATGTCACACAACCTTTTTGTTAGACAGCACACTAATGGGTATAAACAGAAGACGTGGGAAGAGACACAGAAGGGTACCATCTCTTTGTTTGCATATGTCCTTAGCCAAAAATTACCTAGAATCCTGACTTCAAGAGAGTGAGAGTCACAGGCATGTGGCTCACAGTCAAGGAAAGGGGCTTGGAGAGAAAAGCCACTGCCTTTGTAGATGACATTGGGAAAAACCTGTAACTAAAGCCTCCACCCATAGAAAATAGAACAAAGCTAACTGAAGGGACTGAATGGAAAGCTAAATGAAAATGTGAGTGGAGTACATCTCATTGGAATGGATGTTGTTGGAAGGGTGTGCCTCTTATTGCTATTATGGATCACTTAGTAAAGGCTCAGATTTTCTCAAAAGTGTAAGTATGCATGCTTGTGACACGGGTGATAAAAGCCTTGTTCTTAACTGTCTATATTCCAATGAGGCCCCAAATCTGTGCTGTCAATAGTTGAGAAGGCATTAAGACAGCATCGTCTTCTCTTTATTTCTCTTTTCTCCCAGTTTAGGCTATACAGGTTAATTTGGATTTGGGGGAGCTACTTGAAATGGTCCTCTCTGATTTCCTAGGACCATTAAAAGCTAGCCTAATGACTTGGCACCATCTTGGATCTGGCTTAATTTCTGATCCCCTATTTTTTTTCCCTTTCATTTCTCACTGAAGGCATTTTTATAAGGGTTCCAGGACCCCAAGGCAAATCAAACCTTTTGCTCCCTCCTAAATGTCATACATGACTGGATTTTTATTACAAGAGTTATCAAAGGCTACATCACTGGCACAAAGCTCTAGGTAAGGAAGTAGGCTGCTGCGGGCTCTGACTCTGGAAAGAAAAACAATGTATGTAGGGAGACTAGACGGTGATTTACATTCCAGAGGTAATACTATGTCCTAATTGTGTTCTTGTGCATTGATTGCCATTCTTTTGAACTGAAGAATCAGTTGATGTCTTCCACTGCTATTATCCCAAAGTGCTGGCATGACCATTTTGCAAACTTCATCAGGATATCACTAAGATCTGATATATTCTAAAATTGGTTCAGATTTTCATGAACAATTTCCCTACAAGTCGACAGGGCATCTTTTAGCAAGTTTATTTTCAAACCAAATGAAGATATTGTGAATTAGGCCCTACTCTTTTGTCCAACCTATAGAAAAATTAGACATGTAATTGGGGTACCCCAAATTTTAATATTATAGTAAAGCAGTGAACAGTTTTTCATCATGAGGAAAAATGTAATTCCTTTCGCTTTTACTTTGAATTACTTAGGTCAGAGGTACCTTCTCTGGTTTTGGTTTGGTTTTGTTTCAGTGCTTGGAGCTTTTTCAATATATTAATATAGCTCTAGTCTGTTAGTATCACTCAACTTATTTCCTACTCTGCCTGTGTTCACCACTCACCTATCTGCTCCTTCATTGGTTTAATCTGATACTGATTTCTACATAAGAAAAAAGCGTTTTATCATCTGCAGCCGGACTAGCAGGAGAGTAAAGCTTAGTATTAGCCTTTCTCCTACTTCAGGTGAACCCCTGGACTGGCTTTTCTTTGCTGCTAATTGGATCCGTGGATTTTGATTCAAGAGTGACTGTGGGGATTCTTGGTGACTTTTAAGTGCTATGTTCCTCCTCCCTGGGGACCTTGTTCCTGCCATTATAATTTTACTTCTCTGTTTTATTTTGACCAGTTGAATCCCGTCTAGCTGGTGGCCCAGGCTGGTGGTTGGGAGCAGCCTTCCCTATAGACTTAGTTATAACGCGTCCTTCCTCAGTGCTGTGTCACTGTAAAGTCATCCGCTTCCTCTGACCATGTCACAATCTCTGGACGCCAGAGACCTGCACTTCTGCATTTGAGGAACTTTCAGTCAGCAGTCAACCTGATACAAAATCCTGACACTTTCATTTTGTACTTCTGCTCCTTAGTACACTGAAGATATTATCTAGTTTGTAACCCGCCCCACAAACTTTACCAATGGTGAGGTTAACAGTCAATAACCCAATGGCAGAATCATTATCTAGATCAACTAGTGGGTTAGAAAAGAACAGAGGCTGGTTTAGAATTAAGGCTTTGGAGTCAGACTATCTGGGCTTTAATCTCACCTCTGCCTGTATGACCTTGGGAAGTTTTTTTTTTTTTTTTTTCTGGCCACTTCTATTGGTCTTTCATTTATCTTTCTTCATCCATCTTTGTCCTTTGGCTTGTGTGGGCCTCCCATTGCTGTGGTTTCTGTCACTGCCGAGCACCGGCTCTGGGTGCATGCACTCCAGAGCTCCAGCTCAGTAGTTGGACACATTGGTCCAGCAGCTCTGCAGCATGTGGGATCTTCCCAGGCCAGGGATTGAACCGGCACCCCTTGCATTGCAAGGTGGTGTTCTTATTCACTGGACCACCAGGGAAGCCCCCTTGGGAAATCTTTTAACCACAATATCATTCTATGGGAAGCTTAGATCATAAATGTCTTTCAGGGAGTTATGGAAAGGATGAGGTGTATATAATGTGCTTGACATCTATATACTTGCCTGATCACAATAATTGTCTGTAAATGGTACTATTATTATTGGTGAATTTCCATTAAAGTTATATCCATGAAGTAAAAAGAAAGTTTCTATATAATTAGGTTCAACATAATCAGGCCATCCATTACTGATAATGGCTATGCTGCAGTTTTTGTTATTTGGGCTTCCCTGGTGGCTCACATGGTAAAGAATCTGCCTACAGTGTTGGGAGATCTGGGTTTCCTCCCTGGCTTGGGAAGATCCCCTGGAGAAGGGAATGGCTACCTACTCCAGTGTTGTTGCCTGGAGAATCCCATGGACAGAGGAGCCTGGCAGGCTACAGTGAATGGGGTCACAGTGTCAGACACGACTAAGGGACTAACACTTTCACTTTCATGTTGTGGTTTCTGTTGTATGGAATTCTACACAATGAATCGTCCAGGAAAGTGGGTGTCCCTATGGTATGAGAGTACTTTCCCTCTCTGTAATGAAAGAAGTTGGTTGTGTGCTTTCTGATTTTCTAAATACAGAATACGGTTACATGTTCAATAAAGGAAATACTGCATCCTTTCTGGATCACAGTATTTCTTTTTCTCTTTTCTTATGATCCCCTCTCTAACATAACCTGAGGATTTAATTTCCAACAGGACCATTTTAAACAAATTCCAGTTTGGCACATGAGTTTTCTTAACAAGAGGACCTTATCTATAGGACATAAACTTTTCAGTAAGCTTGCACAAACTATGGTCAACATCGATTCAAGTTCTCTATCAATAGGGGCTCAAGATGAAATCCCCAGGGTTCTCTGTACCAGGCAGTTTGTTCCTCAGAATCCAGTTTTGAAGCAAAGTCCATGAGAGAATGTACTTTGGCTCTCTTAATAAATCTCCTTTCTTTGGCAGTGTCTATGATTCACAACTCCCTTACTGCATCTTCAATTGCTGACCACTGATTAGAATCTTCTGAGAACTGCCAGTGTTTTAGTGGTGGCCACTGTGCCCAGACATAGCCCTTGAAAATGATCATTACAAAGTACCTACGAGAGAAATGGACTGAATTTGTGTGTCTTAATCCATGGTCTTAATGATGTTGATTCTGCCATCATTGGAGTGTCTGGAAATAATGAAACTATAGGCTCTTATCTCTTTAAAAACTCAGTCTTACATAGTGTGACCTGAAGAGTCCTTAGCAATTACGAGTAAGAAAAGCTCAGAGACTATATTCTATTTTCCCTTTCTTTTAAAATACTATCCTGTCTCACAAAATTCTTAGCCATCTTTGGATTTGTTTAAGAATTTCTGAGAGTGTAGACCTAAATGAATGTTAGTTGTAAAGACAGTAAATTTCATTGACATCTACAGCCTAAATTTTAGATAAGAAATCCTTTTGGTGCTAACGAGGGAACTGTGATTACCCTCATTTTACAAGCTGAGAAAGTACAAAGAGATTTGTCCAACCCTGGCTGCACATAAATATCTGTTGTGTTGTTTCGAAATAATACTGAAGCCCAGGTCCACTTTTTAGAGATTCTGTTCTCACTGGTCTAGAGCATGAACACTGGCATTTTTTTTTAAAGTTCCTTGTTGGTTCTATGTTCACCTAGAGCTGAGACCCACTGGCCTAGGGTCAAGTAGATGATTAGTGATAAAGTGGAAAGTCTCTTTACATCTGCCATAATGCTGTTTCTATCTTGCTGCTACATTGAACATTGATACTTAACACAACACAAAAATGGAGACTCTTGGAAATTTAGGAGAAATTAGAAATGTTTAGGGTTGAGTTATCTATAGGACATAAACTTTTCAGTAAGCTTGCACAAACTATGGTCAACATCGATTCAAGTTCTCTATCAATAGGGGCTCAAGATGAAATCCCCAGGGTTCTCTGTACCAGGCAGTTTGTTCCTCAGAATCCAGTTTTGAAGCAAAGTCCATGAGAGAATGTACTTTGGCTCTCTTAATAAATCTCCTTTCTTTGGCAGTGTCTATGATTCACAACTCCCTTACTGCATCTTCAATTGCTGACCACTGATTAGAATCTTCTGAGAACTGCCAGTGTTTTAGTGGTGGCCACTGTGCCCAGACATAGCCCTTGAAAATGATCATTACAAAGTACCTACGAGAGAAATGGACTGAATTTGTGTGTCTTAATCCATGGTCTTAATGATGTTGATTCTGCCATCATTGGAGTGTCTGGAAATAATGAAACTATAGGCTCTTATCTCTTTAAAAACTCAGTCTTACATAGTGTGACCTGAAGAGTCCTTAGCAATTACGAGTAAGAAAAGCTCAGAGACTATATTCTATTTTCCCTTTCTTTTAAAATACTATCCTGTCTCACAAAATTCTTAGCCATCTTTGGATTTGTTTAAGAATTTCTGAGAGTGTAGACCTAAATGAATGTTAGTTGTAAAGACAGTAAATTTCATTGACATCTACAGCCTAAATTTTAGATAAGAAATCCTTTTGGTGCTAACGAGGGAACTGTGATTACCCTCATTTTACAAGCTGAGAAAGTACAAAGAGATTTGTCCAACCCTGGCTGCACATAAATATCTGTTGTGTTGTTTCGAAATAATACTGAAGCCCAGGTCCACTTTTTAGAGATTCTGTTCTCACTGGTCTAGAGCATGAACACTGGCATTTTTTTTTAAAGTTCCTTGTTGGTTCTATGTTCACCTAGAGCTGAGACCCACTGGCCTAGGGTCAAGTAGATGATTAGTGATAAAGTGGAAAGTCTCTTTACATCTGCCATAATGCTGTTTCTATCTTGCTGCTACATTGAACATTGATACTTAACACAACACAAAAATGGAGACTCTTGGAAATTTAGGAGAAATTAGAAATGTTTAAGGGCCTTTTTGAGTCTCTGAGAGATGTGGGTATTATACTTGACCTGACAAAGATAGATGAACCGGTTGGAAGAGATCAGAAAGCCAAGTCTGAGACTACCAGGCCTCTGTCTGTCAGACCCCAGCGTCTAGAGCAGTTCTGGGATCATAGTAGATGAGCTAATGAAGCACATACTGTCCCCTGTTGGGAACTGGCTTATGTGGACAAAATATGGGTTTGGGTTATAGGGGAAAGTAAACCCTTTGGCCCCTGTCCAATGCAAACTGCAATTTAATAGCAATCATCGCCTCCTAGCTACAGTGCAGGCCCTAGTTAGCAACTGACATAGTCACCATATCTACACTCACAGTCCTGCCTGGCCACCTGCTCTGTGATGACAGACACATTGTCTGTGACACTGCAGGAGGGCAAACCATACAGAGATGGCAATCTGACCAAGCCTCAGGCTTGCGCCTGTAAGCTGACCCCTTGTCAGTTATCTCAGCAATTACTTACAAGCTCTTGTTTGACCCAGTTGGTAAGCATGTCAATAAATATCTCTTATTTCCTGTTAAGAGGGGTTCTTTAGGGAGGTCTTGTATGGATATTATAATTATATTTTCATTTATTATTTTCTTAACATCAAGGAACCAGTGAATTTACTGAGAGGTTCAAAATCAGTCATGAAGCAACTCAAATAAAAAGTTCCAAACAGGGAGAGCAAAGACAAAAGACAGTAAATTTCATTGACATCTACAGCCTAAATTTTAGATAAGAAATCCTTTTGGTGCTAACGAGGAACTGTGATTACCCTCATTTTACAAGCTGAGAAAGTACAAAGAGATTTGTCCAACCCTGGCTGCACATAAATATCTGTTGTGTTGTTTCGAAATAATACTGAAGCCCAGGTCCACTTTTTAGAGATTCTGTTCTCACTGGTCTAGAGCATGAACACTGGCATTTTTTTTTAAAGTTCCTTGTTGGTTCTATGTTCACCTAGAGCTGAGACCCACTGGCCTAGGGTCAAGTAGATGATTAGTGATAAAGTGGAAAGTCTCTTTACATCTGCCATAATGCTGTTTCTATCTTGCTGCTACATTGAACATTGATACTTAACACAACACAAAAATGGAGACTCTTGGAAATTTAGGAGAAATTAGAAATGTTTAAGGGCCTTTTTGAGTCTCTGAGAGATGTGGGTATTATACTTGACCTGACAAAGATAGATGAACCGGTTGGAAGAGATCAGAAAGCCAAGTCTGAGACTACCAGGCCTCTGTCTGTCAGACCCCAGCGTCTAGAGCAGTTCTGGGATCATAGTAGATGAGCTAATGAAGCACATACTGTCCCCTGTTGGGAACTGGCTTATGTGGACAAAATATGGGTTTGGGTTATAGGGGAAAGTAAACCCTTTGGCCCCTGTCCAATGCAAACTGCAATTTAATAGCAATCATCGCCTCCTAGCTACAGTGCAGGCCCTAGTTAGCAACTGACATAGTCACCATATCTACACTCACAGTCCTGCCTGGCCACCTGCTCTGTGATGACAGACACATTGTCTGTGACACTGCAGGAGGGCAAACCATACAGAGATGGCAATCTGACCAAGCCTCAGGCTTGCGCCTGTAAGCTGACCCCTTGTCAGTTATCTCAGCAATTACTTACAAGCTCTTGTTTGACCCAGTTGGTAAGCATGTCAATAAATATCTCTTATTTCCTGTTAAGAGGGGTTCTTTAGGGAGGTCTTGTATGGATATTATAATTATATTTTCATTTATTATTTTCTTAACATCAAGGAACCAGTGAATTTACTGAGAGGTTCAAAATCAGTCATGAAGCAACTCAAATAAAAAGTTCCAAACAGGGGAGAGCAAAGACAAAACACAGTTGAGAAGTCACATTCATTCAGTTTTTCATTCATTCCTTCATGGATTCATTCAAAAAATATTTATGAGGACCTACTTTGGACTAGGCACTGTCTGAGATGCTCAAGACACAATAGCAAAAACAAACATTAATAAAAGTTCCCATCCTCCTAGGACTTACATTTCATTAGTAAAGCAGGCAGTGAGAAAAATAAATTAACACATAGGGTATCAGATGGAGGGTATCAGATGGAGATACTCCCATGAAATAATTGAAGCAAGGGAAACAAGTTAGAGACTTCAGGGAGAAAGTCCTAGCTTAGGTAGTCAGTTTTGCAGAGATCTGCATTAAGATGGAGTTAGGCATTGTGCATCGGCTGGGAAACGAACCCCGGTGTCCCGCGTGGGAAGCAATGAACCACCAACTGCTCATTGACAACTTGATCCCTTTTGAGAGTCTCACTCTGATGAGATGATAGAGCACTGTGTGTTGTTTGATCACTTGTTCCTGCCCTGAGCTGAGGTTCCTTTAGGAATTCCCATCTCACAGACCTCGGACTTCCTTAGGGCTAGATGCAGAGGCCTGGTCACATGGCTTGCACCTCTACAGTCAAGAGCTTGTGCATGTGATAAGTTTTGTTCCCAAACCACAGGACCTCCCAGAGGCTGCACATAAAATGGTTGTATTCCTTCCAAGGCAGAGTTGCTGCAAGAATTCTGAATTCCCTTTGGTTTCATCTAAAGAATCACATCTAATGAATGCATCTGGATGGCAAACATTGCACAAGTGACTTCTCATGGGGGTACAGATGGCAATCCTGGACCAGGGGCCTCAGGCTTGCGCCTGTTTAAGCTGACCCCTTGTCAGTTATCTCAGCAATTACTTACAAGCTCTTGTTTGACCCAGTTGGTAAGCATGTCAATAAATATCTCTTATTTCCTGTTAAGAGGGGTTCTTTAGGGAGGTCTTGTATGGATATTATAATTATATTTTCATTTATTATTTTCTTAACATCAAGGAACCAGTGAATTTACTGAGAGGTTCAAAATCAGTCATGAAGCAACTCAAATAAAAAGTTCCAAACAGGGGAGAGCAAAGACAAAACACAGTTGAGAAGTCACATTCATTCAGTTTTTCATTCATTCCTTCATGGATTCATTCAAAAAATATTTATGAGGACCTACTTTGGACTAGGCACTGTCTGAGATGCTCAAGACACAATAGCAAAAACAAACATTAATAAAAGTTCCCATCCTCCTAGGACTTACATTTCATTAGTAAAGCAGGCAGTGAGAAAAATAAATTAACACATAGGGTATCAGATGGAGGGTATCAGATGGAGATACTCCCATGAAATAATTGAAGCAAGGGAAACAAGTTAGAGACTTCAGGGAGAAAGTCCTAGCTTAGGTAGTCAGTTTTGCAGAGATCTGCATTAAGATGGAGTTAGGCATTGTGCATCGGCTGGGAAACGAACCCCGGTGTCCCGCGTGGGAAGCAATGAACCACCAACTGCTCATTGACAACTTGATCCCTTTTTGAGAGTCTCACTCTGATGAGATGATAGAGCACTGTGTGTTGTTTGATCACTTGTTCCTGCCCTGAGCTGAGGTTCCTTTAGGAATTCCCATCTCACAGACCTCGGACTTCCTTAGGGCTAGATGCAGAGGCCTGGTCACATGGCTTGCACCTCTACAGTCAAGAGCTTGTGCATGTGATAAGTTTTGTTCCCAAACCACAGGACGGCTCCCAGAGGCTGCACATAAAATGGTTGTATTCCTTCCAAGGCAGAGTTGCTGCAAGAATTCTGAATTCCCCTTTGGTTTCATCTAAAGAATCACATCTAATGAATGCATCTGGATGGCAAACATTGCACAAGTGACTTCTCATGGGTAAACCACTTGCCACAAAATTAACACCTCTGGTGAGGGAGGGGAATCCCTTATGGATAACTTGATGGTTCCAGCACTTCTTTCCATGAGATCGTTGTGCCTCCTCTTTCCTTCTTCCTACATTCTTATCTGACATTACACAGTACACATACCAGACATACACATACACACACACACACTCACACCACTGATACACACACTCTTACACATAGTACACATATCCATATCTTAACTATGGCCAAAAATCTAATTACTGGAAAGTCATCATTTGCAAATTTGCAAATAACATGTAAAAATAATAGCCAGCCTCTCATTTTTTCTACTTTTATTTAGCATAAATGGTCTTTTATTTGCCAGATCTTAGATTCTTGACTTCAAGTCTACTTAAAGGTTCATAGGCTAAAGCACGTTATGGCTCATGCATTGCTCTTTTGAGATGATCAAGGATAGATTCAAAGCCTAAAAAGAATACCTGAATTACATATTTCGTGGTTCTTAAGAGGTATCTTTGGTCTTCCTGTTTCTTTTCTCAAACAAACAAACAAAAAGTATCTCGAATGTACATATTGTTCAAACAAACAAACAAAAATATCTCGAATGTACATATTGTTCAAGGAAAACCAGGTGTTAGATGGAAAATTATTCAAAACTGCACATGCCTACCTAACTCATATGAAATAATAAGTCTGTGTTAAATAAAGGATGCAAATTTGTGCCATTGACAACTTGATCCCTTTTGAGAGTCTCACTCTGATGAGATGATAGAGCACTGTGTGTTGTTTGATCACTTGTTCCTGCCCTGAGCTGAGGTTCCTTTAGGAATTCCCATCTCACAGACCTCGGACTTCCTTAGGGCTAGATGCAGAGGCCTGGTCACATGGCTTGCACCTCTACAGTCAAGAGCTTGTGCATGTGATAAGTTTTGTTCCCAAACCACAGGACGGCTCCCAGAGGCTGCACATAAAATGGTTGTATTCCTTCCAAGGCAGAGTTGCTGCAAGAATTCTGAATTCCCCTTTGGTTTCATCTAAAGAATCACATCTAATGAATGCATCTGGATGGCAAACATTGCACAAGTGACTTCTCATGGGTAAACCACTTGCCACAAAATTAACACCTCTGGTGAGGGAGGGGAATCCCTTATGGATAACTTGATGGTTCCAGCACTTCTTTCCATGAGATCGTTGTGCCTCCTCTTTCCTTCTTCCTACATTCTTATCTGACATTACACAGTACACATACCAGACATACACATACACACACACACACTCACACCACTGATACACACACTCTTACACATAGTACACATATCCATATCTTAACTATGGCCAAAAATCTAATTACTGGAAAGTCATCATTTGCAAATTTGCAAATAACATGTAAAAATAATAGCCAGCCTCTCATTTTTTCTACTTTTATTTAGCATAAATGGTCTTTTATTTGCCAGATCTTAGATTCTTGACTTCAAGTCTACTTAAAGGTTCATAGGCTAAAGCACGTTATGGCTCATGCATTGCTCTTTTGAGATGATCAAGGATAGATTCAAAGCCTAAAAAGAATACCTGAATTACATATTTCGTGGTTCTTAAGAGGTATCTTTGGTCTTCCTGTTTCTTTTCTCAAACAAACAAACAAAAAAAGTATCTCCGAATGTACATATTGTTCAAGGAAAACCAGGTGTTAGATGGAAAATTATTCAAAACTGCACATGCCTACCTAACTCATATGAAATAATAAGTCTGTGTTAAATAAAGGATGCAAATTTGTGGGGCTTGCTTTATTATATAGCAATTGTTTAAAGAAAATTTAGTAGCATATTTATTGGCTGAATTTTTTAATTATTCAGGCAGCAGATAGTAAGTGGTTATTCCATTCAGCAGCATGAAATAAGTCCTATGGTCACTAAAAACTGAATTAGACACTGCCCCTTGGAATTCAGGCTCACAGCTAAAACCAGACCCTGGAGATTTTTGAGCATGTGAATCCTGAAGCCAAACAGGCACTTTATGATGATGCATCTTGAGTGAATGAGTGTCATCAGTGGTAAAGAGACCCCCAAGGAAATGGTCACAATCAGTCCACAGAAGGCCAAGTGAGAGGACGAAACAATGACTGGAGAAGAAAGGCAAGAAAATAATCATTTGTCCCTTTGCTCAATTCCTGGCAGAGTTCTGTTCCCTCATCTAGCCCAATATTAAAAAAAAAAATACTGAGTTTTCATTTTCAGAGAAATCATCTTGGATAGTTTCAGCAGGAACACTTCTGACTTCTATAATGCTTAATAGCCTTACATTCTAGAAAGAAACTCTCCTTAAAAGTACCCTATTAGGCTTCCCTGGAGGTCCAGTGGGTAGAGAGTCCGCCTTGCAGTGCAGGTGGCACTGGTTCAATCCCTGGTCTGGGAAGATTCCACGTGCCACGGAGCAGCTGGACCGATGTGTCCAATCAGAAGCCAGCACTCTGGAGTGCCTGTGCCCAGAGCCGGTGCTCTGCAAGAGAGAGGTAGCTGTAACGGGAGGCCCACACCGGCCAAAGAATAAAGATGTATGAAAATAAATAAATAATAATAATAAAGAAAAAGAATAGGAGAGGCCAAAATTAAAAAAAAAAAAAAAAGTGCCCTATTAACGTGGTTGGGGGGTGGGGTAGCCTTCTCCAGCAGCCATGGGAAGCATTTCACCACTGAGAAGCTGCTCAGTGGATGGTAAAGAGCAGAGGACCCTTAAATAGTTTTCCTATTATGTTTACATTCTCTACATATTAAGTACCCCTTTATTTTTTGAGCCTTAAATTGACTCCTCCCACTGCCTAGTCACCTGGATATGTGGCTGCCGTTTTAACAGGCTGTAGAAAGTTGAGAATATCTGTTGTCTTTCTATGATAGCTAGAGCTTAACTGTAACCAGGGAACAGATGAAAAGATTCTGTCCTACTCGCTTCCCACCTGCCTCTCCATGAGTAAACCTCCAGATATTTAAATCTGCTGTGTAGGAAAGCCAAAAGGGACCTGTTTTTGCTGAAGTATGGACTTTATAAAGAGCTTCTTGCTGTCTTGAACTAGTGCCGCTTATAATATTATTTTGGAAATACATAGAATCGAAGGGAATCTGAGCAGAATTGTGACATTTAATCAAATCTTTTTGCTTCTGATTTTGTATATATTCAAAAGAATACAGTTTTGCTAAAAATGGTCTTATTTGTTGGATAACAGAAAGATAAGGACATTTTTTGATTTTCCATATGTATTTCTTCACATCTCTTGTGACACAGCCTTGATCTGACACAAACTAGAAAATTGTACATTTGTCATTATGAGAAAACTAGTGTCAATTTAACACTACTTGACATTTAAGATTTATCTTTTAAGTGGAAGGCATATGCTAGACTTTATTACCTTCTTGTTTTAAGGTGAAGGTGTTATTTATTTTGTGCAAAATTTTTAAACATTTAATTATTTATTAATATAATTAATTGAATAAATTTAATTAGTTTAATTTATTTATTTAAATTTATTTAAAGGAATTTATTTGAATAAGTCAAAAATCAAAAATAAATCAAAAAGTTTTAATGTTTAATATTTAATTATTGATTAATATGAATCCAAGTTCATTATTTAAATAAAATTATTTTAACTTGTTTAAATAAATTTATTTGAATAAATCAAAAAAGTTATTTATATATAAATACTAATGCTAGAAACATGCTTAATGAATTTCCTTACAAGTTTGGAGCCTTCCTTCCTTTTTTTTTTGTGAGAGACAGTGTCTTATAATCAGAGCTTATATGAGCTTAAATTCAAGGAAACGGGCTTGAGTTTTGCTGTTTACGCACTGTTCTGAGTCTCTCAGTCCTGTCTGATTCTTTGTGACCCCATGAACTGTAGCCTGCCAGGTTCCTCTGTCCATGGGATTCTCCAGGCAAGAAGACTGGAGTGGGTTGCCATTTCCTACACTAGGACTTACCTGCTAGCTATACAATTATAATTATTCATTCACTCACTTTTTTGAGTATTTGAAAGTTATCATTAGGCAGAGGGAACTATATTAGACATAAAGGGGTCATCAGTGAACATATGAACAATGGGGCTTTTATCTCAGGGGATAAAAGGAAATATTAGCAAAATTACATCATTTTCCAACAGAGGGATTTGACCTTTTTTAAGGAAAGTCAGTTAAGCTCTAAAAGATGGCTAGGAGCGTAGAAGGGTGAATTTAGTTTAATCCTGGACTGAAGAAGCTTCATGTGCAAAGGCCCTATGGTGAGAAGGAGCAGTCTAGGTACTATATATAGGTAAGAGGGTGTGAAGCAAAGGAAGTAAGGGAGAAAGAGATGTGCGCAGGGGGCTTCAGGGTAGGCATGGCAGTGCAATACTATGGGGTTTGGTATTGGTCTCATTTTGAAGTTCAAGATAACTTATCTGTTCATTCTGAAGACTTCTTTTAGTTTCTTATGGAACAATCAGCCTTGCAGGTACTAAACTCTCTTCGCTTTTCCTACTCTCCTGGGAGCACACATGGTTTACCAGAAATCCTTCCAAGTTTGGTATTAAGGGAGAGATTTAATTTAAGTCATGTATTATAGAGGTTTTATTTATCACTGTTGTGCCTTATCAGAAGTCACCTGCATAATTATTAATACTCCCTAAAGTGTCCAATATTCTCTACTAGTTTGCTTATCAGATTATTCAATAGAGTCCTATTCTTTATATGCCTACATATCCTCCAGGCATGCTCTTCTGAATTACTTTCATGGGCTTCGGGATAAGAACAACTGGTAGCCAAAGTGAATTAAAAAAGCACCAGGTCAATTCTGGAGTGGAGACAATGCATTTTATGACTTTAAATCACTTCTCCTTTTTCATTTGTTTATTTGCAGTGAACGTTTCTGCATTATATTATATAAACAAATTGTTGGTTATGCCCCAGATACGCTACCCATTCTGTGACAGGTTGTAGAAGGACAGTGTTCAACTGGTTCCTCCTTTTTGCAGTCAAAAGAGAAGGCTCCCGGAAGAATTGCTTTAAAAATTGTGGAAAAGTAATATTAGCATCAGGTTCCCCATATGAGCCTCCAGTTTACTTCTGAATCATGTATTTTTGGAGTGGAGGAAAGACCACTGTGGAGAAACGGGATGGGGTGGTATACAAAGTGGGGCTTTAGTGGGGAAAGGAGATAGGGATTGCCAACCTCCCAAAGACTCGGGGCATTGGATAGGTTTTGTATGAAGTGATTTATGGTGTGTCAATCTAAAACAATAGTCCTCCAATCACATAGAAGTTCCCTAATCTGGAGGAGATGCAGGGTAAAGGGTCCAGCCCCACAGGGACAGTGGCAGACTCTCTCTTACCATTCTAAGGATGTAAGCAATGAAATGGGCCAGTAGCAGGGAGCAATGTGAAGGAGCTTCAACCTTGCCACAAGAGGTGTTCCTTCCTCTCCTCCCTGCCAGATTACAACAAAAGTGTAAAGAACGAGGGTAGGGAGAAGGTAGATCATATCCCCTTCCTCTCTAAATCTCCTGAGTAGTGGTTCTCAGCTCAGGCAGTACTGAACCATAAGAGCAATTTGGAAATTCATTGGGATGCCTTGTTGTCACAATAATACGGACATTGCCATGGAAATTTATGGGACTGGATTAAGGCTAAAACATTATCTTGGAATGTGTAAGATGGATCCATACAATGAATATTTGTCCTTCATTCCACTTATCTTTCAAATGTCCTATGGGGCATTTTTATCAAAGGCTAGAACCTTGTTCTGGTTTTTACATACGAGTCAAGCATGTTTTGCACATTTCAACTTACATTGTTTTTTTCCAGGAATGTAACAACTGCGTATATTGAGAAAAAATTTTACTTAGTTTCATTTGAATTTAACTAGTCGCCATTTCAGAAAATCACTTCACTGCTTTTAGTGTTACTTGTTAATTAGCATTTATTGCTGTTGCCCTTGGGGTGGTGCTACATCATGGGATAGGCACCTACTGCTTCATCCTATCTTCTAGGAGTGAGACCCACATTTCATAAATTGAACAACATGTTGGTTTTGGAAAATATTGGTAGATATTAGAATTAGTATGTAGAATTTGAAAAATTATTCAGGAATTAGGTTGTAGTACTATTTTTATGAATTAGGAAATGTTTCATACTTCCTTATTTTTAAATTAATTAATTTATTTTTGGCCACACCTTGTGGCATGCAGAATTTCCTGACCAGGAATCAAACCCATTTCATGGGAACGGGATGGTGGTTCAAGTGGGTTTGGGGAAAGGAGATAGGGATTGCCAACCTCCCAAAGACTCGGGGCATTGGATAGGTTTTGTATGAAGTGATTTATGGTGTGTCAATCTAAAACAATAGTCCTCCAATCACATAGAAGTTCCCTAATCTGGAGGAGATGCAGGGTAAAGGGTCCAGCCCCACAGGGACAGTGGCAGACTCTCTCTTACCATTCTAAGGATGTAAGCAATGAAATGGGCCAGTAGCAGGGAGCAATGTGAAGGAGCTTCAACCTTGCCACAAGAGGTGTTCCTTCCTCTCCTCCCTGCCAGATTACAACAAAAGTGTAAAGAACGAGGGTAGGGAGAAGGTAGATCATATCCCCTTCCTCTCTAAATCTCCTGAGTAGTGGTTCTCAGCTCAGGCAGTACTGAACCATAAGAGCAATTTGGAAATTCATTGGGATGCCTTGTTGTCACAATAATACGGACATTGCCATGGAAATTTATGGGACTGGATTAAGGCTAAAACATTATCTTGGAATGTGTAAGATGGATCCATACAATGAATATTTGTCCTTCATTCCACTTATCTTTCAAATGTCCTATGGGGCATTTTTATCAAAGGCTAGAACCTTGTTCTGGTTTTTACATACGAGTCAAGCATGTTTTGCACATTTCAACTTACATTGTTTTTTTCCAGGAATGTAACAACTGCGTATATTGAGAAAAAATTTTACTTAGTTTCATTTGAATTTAACTAGTCGCCATTTCAGAAAATCACTTCACTGCTTTTAGTGTTACTTGTTAATTAGCATTTATTGCTGTTGCCCTTGGGGTGGTGCTACATCATGGGATAGGCACCTACTGCTTCATCCTATCTTCTAGGAGTGAGACCCACATTTCATAAATTGAACAACATGTTGGTTTTTTGGAAAATATTGGTAGATATTAGAATTAGTATGTAGAATTTGAAAAATTATTCAGGAATTAGGTTGTAGTACTATTTTTATGAATTAGGAAATGTTTCATACTTCCTTATTTTTAAATTAATTAATTTATTTTTGGCCACACCTTGTGGCATGCAGAATTTCCCTGACCAGGAATCAAACCCATGCCCCCTGCATGGGAAGTGTGGTATCCTAATCGCTAGACAACAGGGGAAGTATCAGTTAATACTTCATAATGTTGTAAAGGTTTCCACAACACATTTTTATAAAAGGGGAAAGGTGGGTCTGAAGAAATGATAACCTCTCATGGCAGGTTGCCGTGGCAAGAGTAGGAGTTGGAAGAGAAGATTAAAACAATTATCATTGTCAGATTGAAATTTAAAAATAAAAGTGAATGAGTCCATTAGAAGGGCTTCTTTCAATAATTAAAATGGAGTGAAAACTTTCTAGACTGATATATACTCTTCAGGGAGAGCTTCCCCAGAGCCCCGTTGGAGGCTCTCCTTGGAAATTGAGTCAAAGGTCTTTTCTGCAGTCATTGCATCCAGTTGGGTAGCCAGTTGTTTTGTTCAGTCACTAAGTTGTGTCCAACTCTTTGCTACCCAATGGACTGCAGCACATCAGGCTTCCGTGTCCTTCACCATTTCCTGGACCTTGCACAAACTCATGTCCATTGACTCAGTGATACCATCCAATTATCTCATCATCTGTCGCCCCCTTCTTCTCCTGCCCTCAATTTTCCCCAGCATCAGGGTCTTTTCCAACGAGTCAGCTCTTCACATCGGGTAGCCAGGGTATTTGGGCTTCAACTTCAGCATCAGTCCTTCCAATGAATATTCAGGGTTGATTTCCTTTAGGATTGACTGGTTTGATCTCCTTGGCTCTGAACTCTTCTCCAGGACCACAGTTTGAACGCATTGATTGTTCAGTGCTCAGCCTTTTCTATGGTCCAGCTCCCATATCTGTACATTACTACTGGAAAACCATAGCTACCTGCCACATAACTGATATGTGGAAAGAATGTGTAGTTTCAATTCTGCTACTAACTAGCTGCTGGTTAACTCACTACCACCGTAACCAAGCAGGATTCTATGAAGCCTTCCCAGGATTGACCCCCACCCAAACCCCCTTTCTGACCCAAATATTGTATTGTTTTTAAATTAAATTAATTTATGAATTAGGAAATGTTTCATACTTCCCTACTTTTAAATTAATTAATTTATTTTTGGCCACACCTTGTGGCATGCAGAATTTCCCTGACCAGGAATCAAACCCATGCCCCCTGCATGGGAAGTGTGGTATCCTAATCGCTAGACAACAGGGGAAGTATCAGTTAATACTTCATAATGTTGTAAAGGTTTCCACAACACATTTTTATAAAAGGGGAAAGGTGGGTCTGAAGAAATGATAACCTCTCATGGCAGGTTGCCGTGGCAAGAGTAGGAGTTGGAAGAGAAGATTAAAACAATTATCATTGTCAGATTGAAATTTAAAAATAAAAGTGAATGAGTCCATTAGAAGGGCTTCTTTCAATAATTAAAATGGAGTGAAAACTTTCTAGACTGATATATACTCTTCAGGGAGAGCTTCCCCAGAGCCCCGTTGGAGGCTCTCCTTGGAAATTGAGTCAAAGGTCTTTTCTGCAGTCATTGCATCCAGTTGGGTAGCCAGTTGTTTTGTTCAGTCACTAAGTTGTGTCCAACTCTTTGCTACCCAATGGACTGCAGCACATCAGGCTTCCGTGTCCTTCACCATTTCCTGGACCTTGCACAAACTCATGTCCATTGACTCAGTGATACCATCCAATTATCTCATCATCTGTCGCCCCCTTCTTCTCCTGCCCTCAATTTTCCCCAGCATCAGGGTCTTTTCCAACGAGTCAGCTCTTCACATCGGGTAGCCAGGGTATTTGGGCTTCAACTTCAGCATCAGTCCTTCCAATGAATATTCAGGGTTGATTTCCTTTAGGATTGACTGGTTTGATCTCCTTGGCTCTGAACTCTTCTCCAGGACCACAGTTTGAACGCATTGATTGTTCAGTGCTCAGCCTTTTCTATGGTCCAGCTCCCATATCTGTACATTACTACTGGAAAACCATAGCTACCTGCCACATAACTGATATGTGGAAAGAATGTGTAGTTTCAATTCTGCTACTAACTAGCTGCTGGTTAACTCACTACCACCGTAACCAAGCAGGATTCTATGAAGCCTTCCCAGGATTGACCCCCACCCAAACCCTCTGCCTACCTTTTGTCTGTTAAAAAAAAAAACCTAGCAAGGAATAGGTTTAATCAGACAAGTGAGAAAATGCAGAAAAGAAAACATTCAAAGAGATAAAATAATAATACTTTAACCACTAAACAAAGTCAAGGACCTTTAGTTCTTACTCAAGGATGGTAGATAATATTCTGAGACATGTCCTTTGAGCTGTTTTACAGATGTTGAAACCCTCACCAGGTGGAAGAATTTAACTGTATGCTGCCTATAAGCACATATATACTAGACCGGTCGAAACGAGAAGGTGATGATGCTGACTTCCAATGGCCTCACCACCAACCAATCAGGAGAATCTCCATGAGCTGATCCTAACTTGATCCTTGAATGGTATAGGACTCCTCATTACCCCCTCCAGGTTGGGACACCCAATTTTGACAGCAATATCCTGCTGTGGCTCCTTTTGGCTGGGAAGCCAATAAAGTTATTCTTTCCCACTTCATCCAAAACTGTCTCTGCATTTCTACTTGGTAATAGAGGCCAAGTTTTGGCAATTCTGTTCTAAGCCTTACTCTCCTTGCAAACGGAAGATGCTGAGAAATTTCCTGGTCTTTCAATACTATTGTGAGAATTATTTGGTACAATGAGTATATAATGTTCTATAATGAAAAGAAGTAAGATTCTGCACCTTCTTTCATTCCATAGGACTCAGACCCATGTGGTGCATGTAGAAATATCTAATAGTCCATGTCAGTGGGTTGAATATATCCTCTTCTTCAACACTCTTACCACCCACTCCTCAAACCACTTTTGCCATTTGGTCATGCTCAGCTTTTCTTTTTTGGCTCTGAACTCTTCTCCAGGACCACAGTTTGAACGCATTGATTGTTCAGTGCTCAGCCTTTTCTATGGTCCAGCTCCCATATCTGTACATTACTACTGGAAAACCATAGCTACCTGCCACATAACTGATATGTGGAAAGAATGTGTAGTTTCAATTCTGCTACTAACTAGCTGCTGGTTAACTCACTACCACCGTAACCAAGCAGGATTCTATGAAGCCTTCCCAGGATTGACCCCCACCCAAACCCTCTGCCTACCTTTTGTCTGTTAAAAAAAAAAACCTAGCAAGGAATAGGTTTAATCAGACAAGTGAGAAAATGCAGAAAAGAAAACATTCAAAGAGATAAAATAATAATACTTTAACCACTAAACAAAGTCAAGGACCTTTAGTTCTTACTCAAGGATGGTAGATAATATTCTGAGACATGTCCTTTGAGCTGTTTTACAGATGTTGAAACCCTCACCAGGTGGAAGAATTTAACTGTATGCTGCCTATAAGCACATATATACTAGACCGGTCGAAACGAGAAGGTGATGATGCTGATTTCCCAATGGCCTCACCACCAACCAATCAGGAGAATCTCCATGAGCTGATCCTAACTTGATCCTTGAATGGTATAGGACTCCTCATTACCCCCTCCAGGTTGGGACACCCAATTTTGACAGCAATATCCTGCTGTGGCTCCTTTTGGCTGGGAAGCCAATAAAGTTATTCTTTCCCACTTCATCCAAAACTGTCTCTGCATTTCTACTTGGTAATAGAGGCCAAGTTTTGGCAATTCTGTTCTAAGCCTTACTCTCCTTGCAAACGGAAGATGCTGAGAAATTTCCTGGTCTTTCAATACTATTGTGAGAATTATTTGGTACAATGAGTATATAATGTTCTATAATGAAAAGAAGTAAGATTCTGCACCTTCTTTCATTCCATAGGACTCAGACCCATGTGGTGCATGTAGAAATATCTAATAGTCCATGTCAGTGGGTTGAATATATCCTCTTCTTCAACACTCTTACCACCCACTCAAAGAGCACAGATGCTGAAATTTTGACTTGGTCTCCATATTTGCAATGATTTGTGCTACTATGCACTTGAAAAAGCCTATTTATGGTTATTTGACATCATTAAATTATTTCTAAATGGCCCAAGAAAGCATTAAATATAATAGTGCCTAAGTATCAAGATTAATCATAGATTTTATAGGAATTGGAGATCAAAAACCAAAATATACAGAAAAAGAAAGAAGCAGGTTGTCTTAAAAGGTGACTTAATTTGAGAATGACATCCCACCTGGTGCACGCCAGGAGGGAAGCTAATTAAATCCTCCTGAAGGAGTGGAGTAGATTCCCAAGGCTGGCTGGAGGCTGAGCTGGTTAGAACATAGTGTTTATCCTTAGGTCCCTTAGGACACGTATCTGACCCTCAGGAGGGTCAATTTCAATTTTTCAGCTTTCTCAATTGTTTATCTTCAATTTTCATCTGTCCAAAGATGCCACTGTTAACCCCAAGCTGCCCATCTTGAAAGAGTCTCCTTCTGTAAAAAGCTGAGAATGTAATGGAGCTTGATGGAAACTCAATCTGCCTACTAAAGGAACAACTGGATGTTACAGGGTGTTCCCTATAGAGTATCACTCTATTGATCGCAAGGCAGTACTGCCCTCTGAAACAAGGGGTGATGGTGCTGGGATGACAGATGTCTAAATGGTTGCATTCACTTTTCTAAACTATCTTTCTGCTTTTAATTAAAAACATCGGTGACTGCTGTCTTTGTCTCTTATTTTCTCTGGCAGAATGTTGATTTGCTACCTTTTTGCTCTTTTCAGAGGCAATTTCTGCCTTAATTAAATGAAGAGACATATACTATCTCTACATTTGACACTCACATAACTTCTGTCCTTGTTATTCCCTTCAGAATGTTGTCCACTTTAATTAAATCTTGATTAATTACCATTTTTTCCCCAAAGAAAACAATAGTGGTTTTCTGCAATTCTTTCAGATCCACTAGTATGTATGTTCACCATCTTTATCTTTTACACTAAATGATATTGATTTTTTTATGGCTCTCATCTTCATAATCATCACAAAGTTATTTTAGATAACAAAAATTTTCACATATGATTTTATCATTATGCAAAAATAAATTGAATTGCTCTTAAGTATGGCTATAACTTTAAGCAAATTGTTTCAGCTTCCTTGATCTCATGTTGATTATCTATAAAATGGGAGTGTGGAACTGATATCTGTCTCTTTCCTCAATTAAGACATTGAGATTCATTCCATGATATAAAATCTCAACTTTACTCATGGTTTCAAAGTTTACTTCACATTATTTGATCCACATTGTGGCTAAGAGAGGTAATAAGTTATTATTAACTTTCTGCTTCACTACTGGAAAATTTAGAAGACATCCCACCTGGTGCACGCCAGGAGGGAAGCTAATTAAATCCTCCTGAAGGAGTGGAGTAGATTCCCAAGGCTGGCTGGAGGCTGAGCTGGTTAGAACATAGTGTTTATCCTTAGGTCCCTTAGGACACGTATCTGACCCTCAGGAGGGTCAATTTCAATTTTTCAGCTTTCTCAATTGTTTATCTTCAATTTTCATCTGTCCAAAGATGCCACTGTTAACCCCAAGCTGCCCATCTTGAAAGAGTCTCCTTCTGTAAAAAGCTGAGAATGTAATGGAGCTTGATGGAAACTCAATCTGCCTACTAAAGGAACAACTGGATGTTACAGGGTGTTCCCTATAGAGTATCACTCTATTGATCGCAAGGCAGTACTGCCCTCTGAAACAAGGGGTGATGGTGCTGGGATGACAGATGTCTAAATGGTTGCATTCACTTTTCTAAACTATCTTTCTGCTTTTAATTAAAAACATCGGTGACTGCTGTCTTTGTCTCTTATTTTCTCTGGCAGAATGTTGATTTGCTACCTTTTTGCTCTTTTCAGAGGCAATTTCTGCCTTAATTAAATGAAGAGACATATACTATCTCTACATTTGACACTCACATAACTTCTGTCCTTGTTATTCCCTTCAGAATGTTGTCCACTTTAATTAAATCTTGATTAATTACCATTTTTTCCCCAAAGAAAACAATAGTGGTTTTCTGCAATTCTTTCAGATCCACTAGTATGTATGTTCACCATCTTTATCTTTTACACTAAATGATATTGATTTTTTTATGGCTCTCATCTTCATAATCATCACAAAGTTATTTTAGATAACAAAAATTTTCACATATGATTTTATCATTATGCAAAAATAAATTGAATTGCTCTTAAGTATGGCTATAACTTTAAGCAAATTGTTTCAGCTTCCTTGATCTCATGTTGATTATCTATAAAATGGGAGTGTGGAACTGATATCTGTCTCTTTCCTCAATTAAGACATTGAGATTCATTCCATGATATAAAATCTCAACTTTACTCATGGTTTCAAAGTTTACTTCACATTATTTGATCCACATTGTGGCTAAGAGAGGTAATAAGTTATTATTAACTTTCTGCTTCACTACTGGGAATTCTTTAAATTGTGTTCAAACTGTAGTCATTCATTTTTTCCTGGAAAGAAAACTTTGAGATAGTACTAGCTTTAGCAGTACTTATTTTTTAAAAAATAAGTGGTATTTATGTACTTTTTTACTATTACTGTTTATTATTGTTACTTTTTAGAGAAATAGGCTCTTTCCTAGTCATCTAAACAGTTATTTTTAAAAATCAACAAGCATCCAGTTATTTTGATAATGAAGGCTTTTCTTTCTTTCCACATGGCGCTTAGGTCTTTCTGAAACAGAAAGGACTTTGGGATTATCATAATTTTCTATTTCTAATTTTCTCTTAATTAAGAGTAGCTCTACCATAATTTGTGTATTTCCAGTGTACATAATTTTTAACATAGAGTAACCTATATTTAAATACTTTCTTCACTTTTTATTGAATGAAAACTCTAGTATGCATAAAAGGACAGGGAGACACAGAATGTTTCCATGTATCCATCTTCATGTTCACTTAGCTGAAGTGTTAATTGCTCAGTTGTGCCCAACTCTTTGTGACCCCATGGACTGTTGCCTGCCAGACTCCTCTTTCCACGGGATTTCCCAGGCAAAAATACTGGAGTGGGTCACCATTCTCTTCTACAGGAGGTCTTCCTGACTCAGGGATCGAACCCTAATCTGTGTTTACCCTCTGAGCCATGAGGGAAGCACAGTTTCACTAGTTAATGACAAATAGTCAATTTTGTTGCATATGGATTTCCTTTCCACCTTACAAGTTTGATCATTATTTTTAGATTTTATTTATTTATTTATTTATTTTGGGCTATGCTGGGTCTTCAGTGCTATGCAGGCTTTCCCCTAGTTGTGGTAAACCAAGGTTACTCTAGGTTTCCTTTGCGGTGGCTTCTCTTGTTGCAGAGCAAGGGCGCTAGCATGCTCGAGGTTCTGTAGCATATCTCAGGCTCTATAGCACAGGCTCAATTGTTGTGGGGCACAGGCTCAGTTGCTCTGTGGCATGTGCGATTTTCCCAGGTCCATGTCTCCTTCACTGTCTGGCAAATTCTTTTTATCACTGCGTCACCAGAGAAACCCCAGGTTTGATTATTTTAAAGCTTCTTCTGGATATCACAACACTTTTCTTTTGTCTTTAGCTGGAGATGGCATTAAAGGTGGTGGTATTTCAGGGGGTTGCTCAGTTAGCCTGGGTATCTCTCAGGATACAGATGGTATATATGCATAAAAAAGCATTTTCAATCAATAGTAGACACTCCTTTAATTAAAAAACCCAATAAATTGATTTGAGATTTATAGGTAAAAATTCCTGGTCTTTTAAGCCTAACAAATACCACTGTTTCTTCTGATACTTAAATCTCATGGTGCAGATTATAAACAGATAAGAGGATTTTATATACTATGATTTCTACAGGCCAACTTAAAAATTTTTTATGTCTAGATTTGATGCTTTTCATCACCTGTGAAACTGCTGATTTTCCACTGAGCCATGCTGAAGGCAGCTTTCCACTGAAGGTTCAGTTGTTCAAACAAACCTTTTCCAGTTCTTATGTTCTGTGGTATATGGAGCCTCTAAACGAACTATACTATAGCATTCTTAGAACCATTCTCTGATCATAGTATTAATAACCTTACTTTATAGATGAGAGAGAAAATCCTGTGTTCACATAGCAACTGAAGTCCTAAGCTGGGACTTAAAACCAGGAATTTCTACTCAAGTCCATTTTCTGCCCGTTTGACCAATGAATTCCCATATGAGTCTCATTGACTTCTCTTCCATGAAGTTGACAAGTCTTAACCACACAGAGAATATCTTACTTAATTTGTTACCTCCACATCTCTGGAATAGATTACCTTATCAGTCAACATCTCAACTCTCATGGCACCAGCTCAATTTCAGGTCCTATTAAACAGGGGCAGACAACTTCCCCATCATCCTATGTACTGAGATGGTAATAAATTGTGACCTAAGCACACAAAATTGCTATTTCTGCCTAAAAATAGTGCTTCTCTATCAGTCATATAGAGGAAACACACCACTCATTAAAATGAGAAGTTACTGACCTCAGGCATCTGTCTGGAAATACCCTATCCATGTACCTCAATGCAATAAAGTTGACAGGAAATCTAAAGTGATTCTGCAATTGCAGTGACGTGAGACAAGTTTTTTTAAAATTACAAATAGCCACAATATCAGATAACTTTGGGGAGATGGAGCAAGACTCATTTTTAACTGAAACTTGAGACAAAACTTTAATATACACATTTCTATATCATGCTGGCAAATCTTGAAACATTTAGAAGATGTTGACCAAGCTATGATGCATCATCTAATAAATAAGAAGAACAGAGCATCAAGTCTGTAGGACTGCACACTCTTCCGCCTTGGGGAAGAAATGGACTGTGAGCAAACTTGACCTATATCTAAACCACAGGGATTATAAATGTGGGCATGAAAACCAATGAATCAAGGTGGTATGAAAAGCTAAGTACTGTGCATAGCAACATTTTGACCTGCACGTGTTAAATACATGTCCATATCACATGCAGTAAACTTATACTGCTTGTTGTGGAATTAAAAAAGACATTCTAACATGCATCACCCCAAAATAATCTTTACTATAGTTTTAAACCATCTCTGATCACTAGTATTAATAACCTTAGTTTTTTTTTAGGAGCCTCTAAACGAACTATACTATAGCATTCTTAGAACCATTCTCTGATCATAGTATTAATAACCTTATTTATAGATGAGAGAAAATCCTGTGTTCACATAGCAACTGAAGTCCTAAGCTGGGACTTAAAACCAGGAATTTCTACTCAAGTCCATTTTCTGCCCGTTTGACCAATGAATTCCCATATGAGTCTCATTGACTTCTCTTCCATGAAGTTGACAAGTCTTAACCACACAGAGAATATCTTACTTAATTTGTTACCTCCACATCTCTGGAATAGATTACCTTATCAGTCAACATCTCAACTCTCATGGCACCAGCTCAATTTCAGGTCCTATTAAACAGGGGCAGACAACTTCCCCATCATCCTATGTACTGAGATGGTAATAAATTGTGACCTAAGCACACAAAATTGCTATTTCTGCCTAAAAATAGTGCTTCTCTATCAGTCATATAGAGGAAACACACCACTCATTAAAATGAGAAGTTACTGACCTCAGGCATCTGTCTGGAAATACCCTATCCATGTACCTCAATGCAATAAAGTTGACAGGAAATCTAAAGTGATTCTGCAATTGCAGTGACGTGAGACAAGTTTTTTTAAAATTACAAATAGCCACAATATCAGATAACTTTGGGGAGATGGAGCAAGACTCATTTTTAACTGAAACTTGAGACAAAACTTTAATATACACATTTCTATATCATGCTGGCAAATCTTGAAACATTTAGAAGATGTTGACCAAGCTATGATGCATCATCTAATAAATAAGAAGAACAGAGCATCAAGTCTGTAGGACTGCACACTCTTCCGCCTTGGGGAAGAAATGGACTGTGAGCAAACTTGACCTATATCTAAACCACAGGGATTATAAATGTGGGCATGAAAACCAATGAATCAAGGTGGTATGAAAAGCTAAGTACTGTGCATAGCAACATTTTGACCTGCACGTGTTAAATACATGTCCATATCACATGCAGTAAACTTATACTGCTTGTTGTGGAATTAAAAAAGACATTCTAACATGCATCACCCCAAAATAATCTTTAATCTCTGTGATCTTCATAAAATTGTTCTTTTTATAAAGTAGGAATAGTGGTCCAATAGGTTCACTGAGCCACCAGGGAAGCCCCAGGTTTGATTATTTGAAAATTGTAAACTCTTAGCTTTGGGAGCAATATTGACTCATTTAACTCAACAAATTGAAGATGGAATAGAATGTCCTTACTTGCTGTTGTGGAGCTTATGGTTTAGAAGGAAGCCCATAGCTGGCCAAGTTTATGGTGAGCTTAATATAGCACAATACAGCTAAGGCAGTGCATACAGGAGACACATAGCTGAGATTTAAAAGTCAGGAAGTTATGCTGAAAGAAGTACCACTCATGCCAAAAGAAAGAACACAGAATATGGGATGTCAAGTAAATTCACCACTCTGTTCTTCCTATTAGAGTATAGGATCTGGGGTGAGTATATCCAGGGACAAGCTAGAAATCACAGCAAATGCACGTGATGAAAAAACTAAAGCTGTTTAGCCTGGAATGTGCATGCATGCATGCTTAGTCATGTCTGACCCTTTGTGACCCTGTAGACCATAGCACACCAGCTCCTCTGACCATGGGATTTTGCAGGCAAAAATACTGGGGTGGGTTACCATTTTCCCCTCCAGGGGACCTTCCTGACCCAGGGATTGAACCCATGTCTCCTGTATCTCCTGCATTTTCAGGTGGATTCTTTACCATTGAGCCACCTGGGAAGCCCTTTGCCTGCAATACTAAAGACTACAGCATAATTAAAAACCTCCATGTAAAATAAGTTGCATTTATTTGACATCATTCTAGGCAGAAAATGTCAATCAATGGCCAAGTGTAAACCTTCCCTGCATCCCCATGTTTATCTCTTCTATTTCCTCTGGGACTATTCTTCCCTCATTATTGAACTAACATCCCCATAGATCCCCCGTTTGAGATCCCTTAGTCCAACAGCATATTCCCCTCCCTCACACCAATGTCCATAAAATGGTTCTCCATGTCCGCCTCTCCATTGCAGCTCAAGGTGGTATGAAAAGCTAAGTACTGTGCATAGCAACATTTTGACCTGCACGTGTTAAATACATGTCCATATCACATGCAGTAAACTTATACTGCTTGTTGTGGAATTAAAAAAGACATTCTAACATGCATCACCCCAAAATAATCTTTAATCTCTGTGATCTTCATAAAATTGTTCTTTTATAAAGTAGGAATAGTGGTCCAATAGGTTCTCTGAGCCACCAGGGAAGCCCCAGGTTTGATTATTTGAAAATTGTAAACTCTTAGCTTTGGGAGCAATATTGACTCATTTAACTCAACAAATTGAAGATGGAATAGAATGTCCTTACTTGCTGTTGTGGAGCTTATGGTTTAGAAGGAAGCCCATAGCTGGCCAAGTTTATGGTGAGCTTAATATAGCACAATACAGCTAAGGCAGTGCATACAGGAGACACATAGCTGAGATTTAAAAGTCAGGAAGTTATGCTGAAAGAAGTACCACTCATGCCAAAAGAAAGAACACAGAATATGGGATGTCAAGTAAATTCACCACTCTGTTCTTCCTATTAGAGTATAGGATCTGGGGTGAGTATATCCAGGGACAAGCTAGAAATCACAGCAAATGCACGTGATGAAAAAACTAAAGCTGTTTAGCCTGGAATGTGCATGCATGCATGCTTAGTCATGTCTGACCCTTTGTGACCCTGTAGACCATAGCACACCAGCTCCTCTGACCATGGGATTTTGCAGGCAAAAATACTGGGGTGGGTTACCATTTTCCCCTCCAGGGGACCTTCCTGACCAGGGATTGAACCCATGTCTCCTGTATCTCCTGCATTTTCAGGTGGATTCTTTACCATTGAGCCACCTGGGAAGCCCTTTGCCTGCAATACTAAAGACTACAGCATAATTAAAAACCTCCATGTAAAATAAGTTGCATTTATTTGACATCATTCTAGGCAGAAAATGTCAATCAATGGCCAAGTGTAAACCTTCCCTGCATCCCCATGTTTATCTCTTCTATTTCCTCTGGGACTATTCTTCCCTCATTATTGAACTAACATCCCCATAGATCCCCCGTTTGAGATCCCTTAGTCCAACAGCATATTCCCCTCCCTCACACCAATGTCCATAAAATGGTTCTCCATGTCCGCCTCTCCATTGCAGCTCAGCATGTTCATTTACCAGCGCCATATTTCTAGAGTCCATACACATGTGTCAGTATACAATATTTATCTTTCTCTCTCTGACATACCTCACTCTGTGTAATAGGCTCTAGATTCATCCACCTCATTAGACCTGATTCAAATGAATTCTTTTTTATGACTGAGTAATATTCCATTGTATTTATGTACCACAGCTTTTTTATCCATTCATCTGTCAATGGACATCTAGGTTGCTTCCATGTTCTAGTAGCTAACATGTTTAGAATGTGCCTAGCATTGTTCTGGATACTTTACAAGCATAAATTTATTAAATTTTCTTACCAGTCCTTTGGTTTAGAATTAATATTACCCATACTTTAAAGAAATTGAAGCATAGAAGTGTTGAATAAATTTAGACTGCTAGGTTTGGGAATCTGAACTAATGGCCACAATGCTAAGCCTTGAAGCATTCCAAGGCTTACCATTTGGATTCATGTTTGTAAATCTTTAGCTATTTGTATGTGCAAATAAGCTGAAATAATGTATATACACTAGAAACATTTGTAGAAAGATAAAGACATAATGGATGCCAAATACACACACACACACATAGACACACATACTCACACACATATATGACTTTTTTGAGACCTGAGAAATATATTTAACTAAAGTGATCAGGTATATTTACTTTATTATATCCTCATTGTCTTAAATTTAATTTATAAAATAGTTACATAGGAACCTATTTGTTGATAGTATAGTGCTTTAGAGCAGCAATAACTTTGTGGTCCCTATTATACACTTAAAAATTAGTGAGGGGTTTCCCTTCTGGTCCATTGGTTAAGAATCACCTGCCAATGCAGGGGACATGGGTTCAAACCCTGCCCGGGGAAGATCCCACACGCTGCAGGGCAACTAAGCCCCAGCACCGTAGCTACTGAACACACATCCTAAAGCCCAGGTTCTGCAACAAGAGAAGCCACTGCAGTGAGAAGCTCGTGCACCACAAAGAATAGTAGGCCCTGCTCATTGCAACTAGAGAAAGGCCACACCAGCAACAAAGAAGCACCACAGCCAAATAAAGAAAGAAATACATTAAATAAATTTAAAAGCTCAAATAAATAAATAAAAATCAGTGAGGATCCAAAAGAGCTTTTACTTCTGTGGGTTTTGCCTATAGATGTTCATTAAAAATTAAAACTAACATTTTCTTAAATATTTAGTTATCCATCCAGTAAGATGACAACAATGTGCCCATTACCTATGAACGTGAATAATGTTGGTACAAAAACAACTACATTTCTACAGCAGAAATATTCAGCAAGAAGAATGATCTTGTTTTCCATATATGCAAATGTTTCTAAAGTTTGGTTTCAGAGAAGACAGCTGGATTTTTATATTTGGTTTTCCATTTAGTCTGTTGCAACATCACATACCCTGTAGCCTCTAGAAAACTGCTGTGTACACTTGTGAGAAAATGAGAATGAAAAGGCAAATATTAATACCATCTTCATATTATTATGAAAATATCACTGACCTAAGGACCCCTGAAATAGTCTCTGAGATGATTCCTAGAACACTCTTTGAGAACTGCTGTCTCAGAATGACGAGGAAACCAAAAGAAACCTTAGAGCTTCCTTGAGATGATTTCATAAATTTTAGGTTCTCCTAAAAGTTATGTTCCCACCCCCTCCCGCCCCCAAGCATAGCATTCTCTATTGTTTCAGAATTTTTAAAGGGCTTGGGCAAAATTCTCTTGTCTAGGAAATTTTTTATTCAAAATATAGCTAGCAACTTTAACATATTCTCAAATTTGTTTTACATCTAAAAGCTCTAGTTCTGTTTCAAAGCATGGAAATAAATAAGTAACGAGAAATTAACAACACTACTTACAAGTTAATCAAAGCACTTTGAGGTTAATTGTGGAACATTTTAAGTTTTTTATGACAGTATGAAGTTCTCTGTCAGGAATCAAGACTTTTTCCTATTCATGCATTTCTCATATCACTCAGTTTATAACAATCCATCTTCACTGGTCTTCCTCGAAGGGGGAAGACCCTATAGAGACACTTTCTCCACTGACTCAGCAGTGAAGAATCTACCTGCAGTATAGGAGATTCGGGTTTGATCCCTAGGTCAGGAAGACCCCCTAGAGAAATAAATTGCAGCCTAATCAAGTATTCTTGCCTGGAGAATCCATTGCAGAGAAGAGCCTGGAGAGTTACTTGTCCATAGGGTCGCAAACACCTGGACATAACGCAAATGAGAGCGCACACACACATAGAAATTCTGGACCTGAGACCTAAAGCTGAATTCTCTTTCAGTGTCCCAGGACTACTTGGCCCTGTTGTCCAAACTCTTGCCTGATTGTATTTGCCAAGAGATTGAATTCTTAATAACTACTGGTGCCGATGTATTCATTTAGGGACAGAAAAGTAAGTCCTACCCTTACAAAACTGGCCTTCAGCTAAGGAAAAGAGAAGATAAACAAATATATAATCTAATGTCAGGTAGTAATAAGGCTGAGGAAATAGTTAGGCAAGTTATGGACTAGAGAATGACACAGAAGAAGTTTGGATAAGATGGTCAGGGAAGGACCCTCTTAGCCCGGGACCATTTGCCCTAAACTGATAGACTATTTCTAGGGGAAAAAAAAAAAGCAGTCCTGGAAGAGGTCAGAGAAAATGTTGATTCCCTGAGGTCAGAAGAAACTTGTTTTATTTGCACCTGTGAAAATAGCAGGAGCCAGTGTGGCTGGAGCCAGAAGAACAAGTTCTAGAGATAGGGGAAATGAGATGACCATGAAAAGTTGTTACAATTTATGCTAAGAGTGCCAGAGGCTACTGGAAGGTTTTGGGTAAATCCTGTTTGAAGAATCTCCCTCTGAGTACACTGGAAGAATCAGACTGGGGTCATGAGGGAAGTGGGGAGGCAGTAGGGAAAGGGTGGCTGGTGGTTTTCATTAGGATGTTAACAGTAGCTGCTAAATCACTTCAGTCATGTCTGACTCTTTGTGACCCCATGGACTGTAGCCCACTTCTCCTCTGTCCAAGGGATTCTCTAGGCAAGCATACTGGAGTGGGTTGCTATACCCTCCTCCAGGATCTTCCTGACCTAGGGATCAAACCTGTTTTCTCATTGGCAGGGGTTCTTTTTCCCCCCGGTCTTCCTCGAAGGGGGAAGACCCTATAGAGACACTTTCTCCACTGACTCAGCAGTGAAGAATCTACCTGCAGTATAGGAGATTCGGGTTTGATCCCTAGGTCAGGAAGACCCCCTAGAGAAATAAATTGCAGCCTAATCAAGTATTCTTGCCTGGAGAATCCATTGCAGAGAAGAGCCTGGAGAGTTACTTGTCCATAGGGTCGCAAACACCTGGACATAACGCAAATGAGAGCGCACACACATAGAAATTCTGGACCTGAGACCTAAAGCTGAATTCTCTTTCAGTGTCCCAGGACTACTTGGCCCTGTTGTCCAAACTCTTGCCTGATTGTATTTGCCAAGAGATTGAATTCTTAATAACTACTGGTGCCGATGTATTCATTTAGGGACAGAAAAGTAAGTCCTACCCTTACAAAACTGGCCTTCAGCTAAGGAAAAGAGAAGATAAACAAATATATAATCTAATGTCAGGTAGTAATAAGGCTGAGGAAATAGTTAGGCAAGTTATGGACTAGAGAATGACACAGAAGAAGTTTGGATAAGATGGTCAGGGAAGGACCCTCTTAGCCGGTACCATTTGCCCTAAACTGATAGACTATTTCTAGGGGAAAAAAAAAAAGCAGTCCTGGAAGAGGTCAGAGAAAATGTTGATTCCCTGAGGTCAGAAGAAACTTGTTTTATTTGCACCTGTGAAAATAGCAGGAGCCAGTGTGGCTGGAGCCAGAAGAACAAGTTCTAGAGATAGGGGAAATGAGATGACCATGAAAAGTTGTTACAATTTATGCTAAGAGTGCCAGAGGCTACTGGAAGGTTTTGGGTAAATCCTGTTTGAAGAATCTCCCTCTGAGTACACTGGAAGAATCAGACTGGGGTCATGAGGGAAGTGGGGAGGCAGTAGGGAAAGGGTGGCTGGTGGTTTTCATTAGGATGTTAACAGTAGCTGCTAAATCACTTCAGTCATGTCTGACTCTTTGTGACCCCATGGACTGTAGCCCACTTCTCCTCTGTCCAAGGGATTCTCTAGGCAAGCATACTGGAGTGGGTTGCTATACCCTCCTCCAGGGGATCTTCCTGACCTAGGGATCAAACCTGTGTCTCATGTCTCTTGCATTGGCAGGCAGGTTCTTTACCACTAGCGCCACCTGGGAAGTCCTAAGAGTAGGAGAGTGGTCCAATTAGGGAATTATTTTGGTGGTAGAGATGACAGGATTAGCTGAAGGATCAAAAATGGGTTACACGGGGCTTCCCTGGTGGTCCAGTGGGTAAGGACACCGCCTTGCAGTGCAAGGGGTGCCGGTTCGTTACCTGGCCTGGGAAGATCCCATGTGCCGCGGAGCGACTGGACCCGTGTGTCCAATTACCGAGCCGGAGCTCTGGGGCGCATGCGCCCGGAGCCGGTGCTCTACGACAACAGAGGCCGCCGTAATGGGAGGTCAACATGGGCCGAAGAACAAAGATGGATGAAAAAGGACAAATGAAAGACCAATAGAAGTGGCCCGCCTGCTCCCCTCCCTCCCCACCCAACCCCTCTCAAATATATAAATAAATAAATCTTTAAAAAAAAAAATGGGTTACACGAAAAAGAAACATGGTTGAGTAAGTTTTTTAATGAGCAAGTGGGTGACCATAGCTGCTGTTGACTAAGATAGGGAATCCTGGGGCTAGAAATGAAAAGTTTTGTTTGGAATGTATTAAGTTTGTGATGTCTAGTAAACATCTAAGCAGGGTTGCAGACCTCTCAGTTAAATATGGAACTCAGTCTTGTGGCCTGAGACTGAAAATTTGAGCATTATTGGCGTATGGTCATTAAATCCATGGCACTTGGTGGAATAAAGTAGAGAAGAAAGAAGAGGAGAAGAGGATCTGAGGACTGAGCGCAGAGCACTCCTACATTAAAAGACTGAGAAAAAGAGGAGGATCTAGAGAAAGAAAGTAGAACAGTCATTGATTGAGGAGGACAATAAGGGGAATGTGATGTCCTGGGAGCCAAGAGATACAAAAATTTAGAAGAGCAGTTGTGAGTTTGGGATTCTATGCCTACGACTTCACCTTGAGTAATTTTGCTATTATTTTGGGCTTTTCCACTTTCTAGACTGTCCCTATCCCTGTGCCACAGCAAGCTTTAGATGTCACAGACCAGGATCGACCTTCTAACCACTCAAAGCTCATCCCTTCTGACAATTGACAAAGAAATTTGCTAATGAACAAGCACCATATTTATCAACTCAAAACAAATTGGTGCCCTGTATTCAACCCAAAACCCACAAAAACAACAAGATAATTGCTCAGTAGTTATTTTCTAGGGAACATTATGTTCACTGAATATTTTTCATATTTATGGGAAAATAATTTATGTTCCTAATGATGTCCCTAAATTGATATGTGGTCCCCAAAGCCTTCTGAATCACTAAGGGAAAACTAATTATAATGAGCATCTTTTAGGGTTAAGAGTAATAATACCTCATGTTCTGATTCTTCTAGAATTAGATATTAATGTGTGGTCATATAGCAAAACTCTACTACCTACAGGATTGAACAAAATATGTTCTAAGCACAGCTAATAAAAGAATGTACTAGGCACTGAATCAGCAGACAGGAAAGGCAGGTGATATTGGTGTTCCGGGCTGCCTATTACCATGGATTGTCAAAGCCTATGAAAAGGCATGGATGGGGCTTTGGATCATAGTCTATCAGGGAAGTGAAGCGAGGGTCAGGCTGGGTAATGGATGTTTTAAGGCAGGAACTGTCAGATGAATGAAGAAGAGCAGACATTAGAAGGAGGTGAGGCATAAATGATGTGGGGAGTATATTACAGTACAGGACCAATTCTCATGGGTAAGCCCTGGGACCATGCCTGGTGGGAAGCTAATGACATAAAGAAAGCATGACAGCATAGGGAATGGTTCTGAGGTTCTGACACTGGACTCAGAAAGAGTCGCTCTCATACCCTTTACAAACCCTTACTGTTGCTGTCTAGGGGTAGGCAACCCGCTCCAGGCAAACTAGGAAAATGGTGAGGTCCCTAAGAACTGGAAATTGCTGAAACACTGCTGATCTAGTGGAGACTCAGGCACCCGGCTCTAAACATGAAAGGGGAGAAGGTAAAGGAAATGATTGCTTAGCCCTGGGAATGCTGCTTTCACTTGTTTTGCTATTATTTTGGGCTTTTCCACTTTCTAGACTGTCCCTATCCCTGTGCCACAGCAAGCTTTAGATGTCACAGACCAGGATCGACCTTCTAACCACTCAAAGCTCATCCCTTCTGACAATTGACAAAGAAATTTGCTAATGAACAAGCACCATATTTATCAACTCAAAACAAATTGGTGCCCTGTATTCAACCCAAAACCCACAAAAACAACAAGATAATTGCTCAGTAGTTATTTTCTAGGGAACATTATGTTCACTGAATATTTTTCATATTTATGGGAAAATAATTTATGTTCCTAATGATGTCCCTAAATTGATATGTGGTCCCCAAAGCCTTCTGAATCACTAAGGGAAAACTAATTATAATGAGCATCTTTTAGGGTTAAGAGTAATAATACCTCATGTTCTGATTCTTCTAGAATTAATATTAATGTGGGGTCATATAGCAAAACTCTACTACCTACAGGATTGAACAAAATATGTTCTAAGCACAGCTAATAAAAGAATGTACTAGGCACTGAATCAGCAGACAGGAAAGGCAGGTGATATTGGTGTTCCGGGCTGCCTATTACCATGGATTGTCAAAGCCTATGAAAAGGCATGGATGGGGCTTTGGATCATAGTCTATCAGGGAAGTGAAGCGAGGGTCAGGCTGGGTAATGGATGTTTTAAGGCAGGAACTGTCAGATGAATGAAGAAGAGCAGACATTAGAAGGAGGTGAGGCATAAATGATGTGGGGAGTATATTACAGTACAGGACCAATTCTCATGGGTAAGCCCTGGGACCATGCCTGGTGGGAAGCTAATGACATAAAGAAAGCATGACAGCATAGGGAATGGTTCTGAGGTTCTGACACTGGACTCAGAAAGAGTCGCTCTCATACCCTTTACAAACCCTTACTGTTGCTGTCTAGGGGTAGGCAACCCGCTCCAGGCAAACTAGGAAAATGGTGAGGTCCCTAAGAACTGGAAATTGCTGAAACACTGCTGATCTAGTGGAGACTCAGGCACCCGGCTCTAAACATGAAAGGGGAGAAGGTAAAGGGAAATGATTGCTTAGCTTTCATGGGAATGCTGCTTTCACTTGTTTTGTAATCCAGTCTTTTAACCGATGAATTTTTACTGTGCTCCTACTAACTGGATCTGTGAAGAGACAGAGGTAAATAAGTAAAAATCTTTGCTTTGGGGTTTCCCTGGTGGCTCAATGGTAAAGAATCTGCCTGCCTATACAGGAGACATGAACTTTGTGATCCCTGGTCTGGGAAAATCCCACCTGCCACGGAGCAGCTAAGCCCCTATGCTACAAGTACTGAGCTTGTGCTCGAGAGCCGGGGAACCACGGCTGCTGAGGCCCACGTGCCCTAGAGCCCATGCTCTGCAACAAGAGAAGCCACTGCAATGAGAAGTGAGTGCATCACAGTGAAGGATAGCTCCTGCCGTCTGCAACTAGAACAGAGTTCATGCAGCACTGAAGACCCAGAAGAGCCATAAATAAATACATAAATAAAATTATGAAAGAAAAAATCTTGGCCTTCCAGAAGCTTCCAGTTTGACATGGCAATTGGGGGAGACAGTTGGGCAAGCAAACAAATGCAGAATGGAGGTATGATCTGAGTATTGTGCCATGGAGAGAGAAGAGGGGGCTGCTCTGCACAGAGAGGAAGGAAATGGAGAGGAGAAGATCCAGTCGGGTGTTCAGGAGGTGATGGCTACACTGAGTACGAGAGGGCCACCAGAGGTTTTCTAGGAAGACCAGTGGGAGTCCACAGGGACTTGCAAAACTACAATCCATAAGCCATCATCAACTTGCTTCCTGTAATGTGCAAAGAAGTTTGGGGTGCTTAGAATGCTTAATGAAGGTGGAAAAGTGGCAAGAAATAAAGGGTTGTATAGGTCATCCCAATCCAACCTCGAGATTTGAGTTGAGAAGTCAAAACAAAACTGGTTGTCCTAATTGATTGTGGCAATTTAGGTAGCTGGGCTTTGGTTTTTAGATCCCTACTGTGAATTCTGAGGCTTGACTAGAAGACCTTACCTCTTAGAGAGATTTTCACTTACATACACTCTAGCTGGTGACAAGATCACCCCAGAAGCTACCAGAGCAACTTACAGAGTTCAAATGCGGAATGAAGGAAAACTCTGACCATCCTTAGACTATACAGTTCAATCATTTCTTTGAGGAAATTTATTGATTACCTCCTATAGACAAAGGATGTTAATGTCTTTTCCAAATTTATGAATGAATCTCCAAAAAAGTGGGTGGGACACACACTTAGATGACACTGCATGGACTTCTGTTTCTTCTTCCAAATGGTAAAGAATCTGAAGGCTTTGTGATCCCTGGTCTGGGAAAATCCCACCTGCCACGGAGCAGCTAAGCCCCTATGCTACAAGTACTGAGCTTGTGCTCGAGGCCGGGAACCACGGCTGCTGAGGCCCACGTGCCCTAGAGCCCATGCTCTGCAACAAGAGAAGCCACTGCAATGAGAAGTGAGTGCATCACAGTGAAGGATAGCTCCTGCCGTCTGCAACTAGAACAGAGTTCATGCAGCACTGAAGACCCAGAAGAGCCATAAATAAATACATAAATAAAATTATGAAAGAAAAAATCTTGGCCTTCCAGAAGCTTCCAGTTTGACATGGCAATTGGGGGAGACAGTTGGGCAAGCAAACAAATGCAGAATGGAGGTATGATCTGAGTATTGTGCCATGGAGAGAGAAGAGGGGGCTGCTCTGCACAGAGAGGAAGGAAATGGAGAGGAGAAGATCCAGTCGGGTGTTCAGGAGGTGATGGCTACACTGAGTACGAGAGGGCCACCAGAGGTTTTCTAGGAAGACCAGTGGGAGTCCACAGGGACTTGCAAAACTACAATCCATAAGCCATCATCAACTTGCTTCCTGTAATGTGCAAAGAAGTTTGGGGTGCTTAGAATGCTTAATGAAGGTGGAAAAGTGGCAAGAAATAAAGGGTTGTATAGGTCATCCCAATCCAACCTCGAGATTTGAGTTGAGAAGTCAAAACAAAACTGGTTGTCCTAATTGATTGTGGCAATTTAGGTAGCTGGGCTTTGGTTTTTAGATCCCTACTGTGAATTCTGAGGCTTGACTAGAAGACCTTACCTCTTAGAGAGATTTTCACTTACATACACTCTAGCTGGTGACAAGATCACCCCAGAAGCTACCAGAGCAACTTACAGAGTTCAAATGCGGAATGAAGGAAAACTCTGACCATCCTTAGACTATACAGTTCAATCATTTCTTTGAGGAAATTTATTGATTACCTCCTATAGACAAAGGATGTTAATGTCTTTTCCAAATTTATGAATGAATCTCCAAAAAAGTGGGTGGGACACACACTTAGATGACACTGCATGGACTTCTGTCTCTTGAGAACTTCTGTCCTGATAGTATGTCAGTATTAAGAAACCTAGAGTGTCTCTTGGGAAATGTACATTTTTTTTTCTCACCAGGGAAGGTGAACGGGATAGAGAACATGTAATGCTACCTTGATCACCTGGGAATAGTGATCTTTCCACAGTCTATCTTGTTCACTCCTTTCCTTATAGCACAAACCTAATGCCTACTGATATTAAGTACATGTTACATTTTTGAAGGGGTAAGCCTAACAGTAAATCAGTGAATAAAAGTTACTAGATTAATTT
The DNA here is from genome assembly GCA_022376925.1 of Tragulus kanchil. Lineage (NCBI taxonomy): Eukaryota > Metazoa > Chordata > Mammalia > Artiodactyla > Tragulidae > Tragulus > Tragulus kanchil. Next base: position 141,535,659 of record JAIOJX010000029.1, on the reverse strand, counting down.
CTCTGATACTGTGGTCTGGAAAATACAGTTATAATTAATCTATGGGTGCATTTTATCTATAGTCAACATAATATTGGCAATAACTGGCAATAGCATGCACTGCTGGTAACATTCAATGTTAAAAAACATGTAATGTAATTCTCTGAAAATGGGAACAGAGAGCTCATTAAATAAATATGTGAATTTGTTGGGAAACATGATCTTTTTTCAGTTGTTTATTTAATTTTAGTTTTTTAGTTTACATTTGTAGGCTGAACTACAATGGAGTCTGAAGAAAATGTCAGGTTTCTATGACCTTAAAACACAATCCTAGACTGAAAGTTGAGATTATTATGTATCAATAGTTCCCTATTCTTAGAACCCTCTGAAAACACAAGTAAATCAGTTCAGTCCACTTTGCTTCAGGTTATTTATTGGTAAAGTGATCCACTGGCTCCTCTCCGCTAGTCCCCTTTGTATTTCTTTGTCCCACAGTATTACAAAGAGGATAACTTCTTGCCAGTTAAACAGTACTTTAGAAATGATCCCTCAAATGTTTAGGCACCACCCAAATGCAAAAGACTCTTGACCTTTTGCTGAAGAAAGAAAAGGGGTTGGTTGTCTTGGAACGTTTTTTTTCCCCTCTGACTGAAGATAAATTTAACTGCATTTTTCTCTGCTCTGTACACTTTAGCCATATGAGAAATTTGCCCTTGACTTGAACTTCTGAATTTCAGTAAAGATAAGTGTGTGTGTGTGCGTGTGTGTGTGTGTGTGTGTGTGTGTGTGTGTAGGGGGAGATTTGATCAAAGTGGGAACTGTATGCAAAGCCATTGGTTAATAAAGCTTCAAGGGTTCCAGAAAAGGTTAGTAAATGTCCATCCCTGTGTTAGGGTGATTTTCCATGGTGGTGTAACGATTTTCCAGAATAGTGATCCAGAACTTTTCAGGAGCTATTTGAACAGCAGCTCAGGGAAAGATCAGATGACCGGTATATTAAGAGCGTCTCAGAAAAAGATCGTATATGAATATGTGGCATTGTTATTATTCTAATCTACCTTCATTGGCCACATATTTTGGCAAAAAATTGCACAGTCAGTGATACAACTTCTGGAGAGTTGTTTCACACTTTTTTTTCTTGTTTATTAATGTTGTTTGAATAGTATGTTCTTTATTCTGCCTTTTAACAATCAGTTATGTCTTGGTTGAGGATGATTAAAATACTTTCCCTCTGCCAGTGTTTTCATCTCTACACACACACAAACACACTCTCACACACTTACATATACACACACACTCTGTCTTTCACACACACATAAACATACACTCTTACACACATCCATTTTGCTGTAAAAACAAAATAGGTCACTTGCTTAAGGCACTTCTACCTGTCACAGTGAGGACAATTGTAACTACAATGGAGTCTGAAGAAAATGTCAGGTTTCTATGACCTTAAAACACAATCCTAGACTGAAAGTTGAGATTATTATGTATCAATAGTTCCCTATTCTTAGAACCCTCTGAAAACACAAGTAAATCAGTTCAGTCCACTTTGCTTCAGGTTATTTATTGGTAAAGTGATCCACTGGCTCCTCTCCGCTAGTCCCCTTTGTATTTCTTTGTCCCACAGTATTACAAAGAGGATAACTTCTTGCCAGTTAAACAGTACTTTAGAAATGATCCCTCAAATGTTTAGGCACCACCCAAATGCAAAAGACTCTTGACCTTTTGCTGAAGAAAGAAAAGGGGTTGGTTGTCTTGGAACGTTTTTTCCCTCTGACTGAAGATAAATTTAACTGCATTTTTCTCTGCTCTGTACACTTTAGCCATATGAGAAATTTGCCCTTGACTTGAACTTCTGAATTTCAGTAAAGATAAGTGTGTGTGTGTGCGTGTGTGTGTGTGTGTGTGTGTGTGTGTGTGTAGGGGGAGATTTGATCAAAGTGGGAACTGTATGCAAAGCCATTGGTTAATAAAGCTTCAAGGGTTCCAGAAAAGGTTAGTAAATGTCCATCCCTGTGTTAGGGTGATTTTCCATGGTGGTGTAACGATTTTCCAGAATAGTGATCCAGAACTTTTCAGGAGCTATTTGAACAGCAGCTCAGGGAAAGATCAGATGACCGGTATATTAAGAGCGTCTCAGAAAAAGATCGTATATGAATATGTGGCATTGTTATTATTCTAATCTACCTTCATTGGCCACATATTTTGGCAAAAAATTGCACAGTCAGTGATACAACTTCTGGAGAGTTGTTTCACACTTTTTTTTCTTGTTTATTAATGTTGTTTGAATAGTATGTTCTTTATTCTGCCTTTTAACAATCAGTTATGTCTTGGTTGAGGATGATTAAAATACTTTCCCTCTGCCAGTGTTTTTCATCTCTACACACACACAAACACACTCTCACACACTTACATATACACACACACTCTGTCTTTCACACACACATAAACATACACTCTTACACACATCCATTTTGCTGTAAAAACAAAATAGGTCACTTGCTTAAGGCACTTCTACCTGTCACAGTGAGGACAATTGTTATTTGATACATCATCAGCAAAGTGCTGGGCTGAACCAACTGTCTTTCATGCTCTGTTTACAGACTGCTGAGGCTGACTAAAGTCAATATGACCTTTACAGAGGCTAAACCATCCCAACAAATTGTAAAAGTCAGTCATTTTTGTATCTGCAAGCCCAACATTAAAGAAAAGAAATTCTATTTAAAGCAACACAAGTCAATCAAATGTATTGATACTATTCATTTAAATGTCTATGGGTTTGTTTGGGTGGTGAAAAGCTAAGGTAGTTTGTTCTTCTCCTTGACTAACCCTCCCGTACATTTAGTGTGCATTTCTCTCTCTCCTGCACAAATGAGTCTCTGATGAGTTTCACAGTATCTCAGAGATAGTAAAATGTCAACATGATTTTACATATCTATGTACTTTTAAAACATTTCTTACTGGGGGCTTCCCTGGTTGTCCAGTGGGTAAAGAGTCCGCCTTGCAGTGCAAGGGGCACTGGTTTGATCCCTAGCATGGCAGGATCCCACATGCGAGGAGCGGCTGGACCAGTGTGTCCAATTACCAGCCAGTGCTCTAGAGCGCATGCGCCCAGAGCCGATGCTCTGCAACGCTAGAGGCCACTGCAATGGGAAGGCCTACACAGGCCAAAGAATTAAGATGGATGAAAATAAATAAATGAAGGACCAATAAGAGAGGCCAAAATTAAAAAAATTTTTTTTTTCTTACTGTAGTGTAGTCTATTTACAATGTTGTGCTTATTTCTGCTCTACAGGAAAGTAATTTCCATACACACACACACATATATATATATATATTCTTTTCTAATACTGTTTTACCTTATGGTTTGTCATAGGATATTGAATATAGTTCCCTATACAATAGCACCTTGTTGTTTATCCATTCTGTATATAATAACATTCTGTATAATAATTACACCTGCCAATCTCAAGCTCTCAGTCCATTTCGCCCCCACTCTCCCTCCACCTTGGCAACCACAAATCTGTTCTTTGATGGATTTTTCTAAAAGGAAATTTATATTAGCGATATTGCATTTTATTATTGACCAACTAATTTTAAATCTCAGGAAAACTTTTAATCTTCATTAATTCGGACTACTAATTTGAAAAGTGCAAACGTGTACTGAACAGCAACAAAATATACAAAATGAATTTTAAAATACAGAACACATGCAGACTTGAAGAATTTATTTCAACAGAGGTAGAAGCAATGAATAGCAGTGGTTGCCTCTGGAGAATTGGGAGCTTAAAGTGACAGAAGGTTTCCTCATCCTTTGGTAATGTGTGAAATTTACTATATTTACATGTGAATAATAACCACTTTTCCCCTCAGTGTAGCCTGATCTAGGGCCAACAGTGACGACTACTTCCTACATATAGAATACATACAGATAAGGACACATAGACATTTCTAGATTATTAAAAGAAAATATTACAGGGTAATAAATAGAGTTTTCATGTTATCTCTTCTAACACGCTTTATTTGTATTGGGGGAAAATCATTGCTAAAAATATTAACCATAAATGAGGGCTTCCATCTTGGGTTTGATCATAAGTGCTTTGACATCCTAATACTCCTAGTTTGGGGGAAAAACATTTTAAAAATCATGAGTATTGGGAGAGAAATACAAGCCTATTACACCTCTCTTCATTGTTTATCTCCTCAAAACTAGCCGTGCCACTTCCGTAGCCGTGCAACTGCTAAGCTCCGGTCCCCACCCGTGTTCCGGTAATTAATGCACCGGGCAATTTCTTCCTGACGCCAGGATCTGTTGATGTAGCTATGAAAGCGGACTGAGAGACCGTGATAAGGTTTCCACAGAGACTTGATTTCACTAAGGAATGGGGGTGAAATAGGACAAGGAGAGGCCAAAATCCAAAAGCAGAATCCTTTCCTTGTTTTGTTTTGTTTCGAATGTGATTGTTCTGATTTTCTCTGGTGCCTGAAGAGAGGTCACAAACATTGTTCTTTAAATCTAAAGCAGAAACCTCATGAAACTTTGAAAAAGGAAGTCAAAACTTACTCTCTTCCCCAAATGAACACCTTTCAGTGCCCAAGTTAGGCTGCCCTAACCTTGTTTAGATGAAAGACGTTGAGTGTATAAGTTGAATCCTAATCAGCAAGGTTTGTTAGGGTGAAAGGGTTTCAGGGACATAAACATTCAAATTGGGCTGGGGCGCTGACTTCTGGTACGCTTTCTGCCCAGGTCATATTTCATCAGGAATGAATGAGCTCAGGTTGTCCTCAGAGATGAAGACTCAGATGCTGTGTAGCACCGGATCCCACCACCTACCCAGTGTCTAATCTTAATATTGTAAACGGATCTCTGCTATAATTGCACAAATGGTGTTTAAACACAAATGTCTAAACATGCAAAGAATCACAACCACAGCGTTTTAACTATAGTGAACCCTTTAATGTGGGAGAAGAGAGGAGTGTATACTTTTGCCCTTAGATAAAATGATGGCAAAAAAAATATAAAGGCAGGACATCGTTCATTGACTCATTTTATAAAAGGAAGCAAATGTTCTTCTGTGTGTGTGTGTGTTTGCATTTCATATGTGCACAAACACTTAGTATTTGAAAGAATATCAGCTAACACAGGGAGGAATAGGGATATAAAAAAGAGGCTATTAGTTTTTTCTGTGGCATATCATATCTTTTCAAGGTGTAAGCTCTGAATATCATCTTGCACGTAAATGAGTATTGCATTTATATGTAAGCACTGCACTGTTGAGGGGTGGAATGTCAAAACAGGCCATGACTTTAGCTATATCTGAATTTAAATCCCTACCACATGTTGACCGTGTGATTTTACCCAAAATTATTTAATCTGCTTGCGCTTTAGCTTTCCCGCTCATAAAAAAGGAAGGCCACCTCCCTTGCTGGATTGTTATAAAAATTCAAGGAGATAATATTCATAGAGCATATAGCACTGTGTCTAGTAATGGCCAATAATTCTTAGATTCCTCTTGTCTGTCCATAAAAAAATAGCATAGCTTAATTTGAGCCAATAAAATCTCATACTACAAAGATTTATCATAATTTTTATCACTGGACTTATGGGTAGGGGAGGAAATGGGATACTTTATTTATTCTTGAAGATATACTGATGGAAAACAAATGGCTCAGAAGTCTTAACCCTTTCAGACAAAGTGGGTTTTGTATGCTGAAATGCGGGCTCCCAACTCTTCCATCTCTATTCTTTCCTGTGTCATATTTCAGAGCATTTCTGGAATTCCCCAATAGTTCAGTGGTTAAGACTCTGTGCTCCCAAAGCAGGGGCCATGGTTTAGATTCCTGATCCAGGAACTAAGATCCCACAAGCTGTCTAGGCCAAACAACAACAACAACAGTAAACCAAAAAAGCACTGAAAAAAATTCAGAGCATTCCTTCCCTTCTGCAAATTCTGATCAAGGTGGCTAGGTTTTTGATTCTTCCATAGCTTTCTGGGAGTTGTCCAAAATCAGGATTGCATAGTTTACAAATTTCAGAGTTGAAAGAAGTATTACAATAGAGTGTCTAAGTTTAAGGTGTATCAGAATCACTTGAAAATCTTGATCAAAATGAAGATTTGTAGGACCATACCCAAAGTTTCTCTATTTGAAGATGTAGGTTCCAAGTTCCTTTATTTTGTAAACAAGGTCTCAGGTGTCTCTGATTCAGTCGGCTTGGAGCGCCAGTGCCTAAGGGTTGTGTGACCCAAGGTTTCACCCACTGTAGGATCATTTGTGGCTCCCAATTCAATGCAAAATTGCCTGGGGAGGCTTCAAGTTTTGTAAGGACTGAATCTTACCAGTTTGGGAGCTTGCTTTAACAAAAACAAAAAACAAAAAAATCTTTTGTAAATCTTACCAAAGCATATGATCATGTGAACATATTGCCAGGATCTCTCCCAGGACCTGGGAGGGGATCCCTGGATAGGAGGGACTCGGGATGTAAACTTCTTTAGCTTCACCATCCACTTCTGAGTACCACCATGACAATTCATCCTTGTAAAAGGCTCACAGACAATCAAAATACTGAGGAACAGAGACATTAAGTAACTTGCTGTGGTCACACAGTAAGTGGCAAAGCTGGGGTTTGAATCCAGACAGCTTGTCTCCAAAGTCTTTGTTCTTTTTTCTCCCAAGACAACAGACACCACCAAGTCTCTTACTGACTTCCTGTTTTCTGAAAATCATAGCAACAGTGCTTCTCCTTATTTGTGTTAGAGGTACCACAGTTACACTCTAGATGAGCTAAAGTGTTGATGACAATACATGAAAATATAGAATAATTAGTCAGATATAAGGAATAAGAGAAATTATATGGGAAGCTTCAGTATTCAGTGCAGAGGGAAAGCAGAAAACTAATCTTTACCAAAGAATAACTACATTAAATTAAAACCAAAAAAAAAAATGAACAAAAAGAACTGACAGAGACTGCTAATCTTCTAGCCTAATATTCTGTTACTAACAGATCCCTCAACTTGAATGCTTAGTTTACTCTGCAGTAACGTATGGCCAGATGACTAACTTCTGCCTGATGAGAGGGGAACAGATTTGTCATGTGACAACTTCCAGAAAACTTCTTAAAAGTCAGCTAACAGGCCGCCTTAGTTTCTTTCTCTTCCCCTTTTTCCTTTCTGCTGGTTTGAATGAAGACTGAGGGGCTAGAACCTGAGCATCCGTGGTAATCGATGAAACAGCAAATGTGGATTGGCAAACCATCAAGTTGAGTCCTAGTGATCATAAAGCTACTCTGTTAGCCCTGAACTGCTTATTTCCAGACTATGTCCATTAAAGAGAGACAGAACACTCTTAGAGAAAAAAACATTTATTTTTTGGTTTCTGTCATGTGCAGATAAATTTAATGCTGATAGAATCTTCTATTGTGATTGCTGACTCTAGTCACTGTTCTGTTAAAAATATTTCATTGTATAAAGCAGATACAAATGTTACTAACATTATATGTCTACATTTTTAAAAATGCATTATTGTTATGCATCCAAATAAAATTAGCCCTCACAAACTGTCACATTGGGAGAAAATATGATTATTATTTCAGTTGGACTGCCACTAGTCAAATTAGTGTTAAATTTTCCTTTGGAACTGTGTTTAAATGATTTCATACACATCTTACTAAGATCTCTGGAGTGGATATTTCTTGGGCGATTTCTGCTTCTAAGTATTTGGTACTCTCACTTTGCTTTTTGAAAATTCTCTGTCTTATAAATTTGGGTAACATCCTCTGTCCTCTCCAGTCTTCTATCAGGATTGTTTTCCCCGAACCACTTTTTTTTTCTCACTAGATTACCTATTTCTTATAAAAGGATATTAAAGAATATGAATCAATAGCCAGATGAAGAGATACATGGAGTGAAGAAATTTTGTCTTCCTGTAGTGTGGACCTGGAGGCATGTGCAAGTGTTTTGGTTTCCCAGCAGGGAAGCTTGCCTGAAGAAAGGGCTCATTCTATCACTCATTACTCCAAACCTTCCTCCAGGAGGGAATCTCCATGAGAGGAGGGATGATATCTTATTGTCTTGCTCAACCCCAGAACCTAGTGCATACTTGAGCTTGGTAGATTGTCGGTGTTCTGTAATTATTATTCAGCCAATGATTGTTAAGGCATAGCTTGCTTTTCATCATAGGTGTTGAAGAGTTTCGATACTTGCTTCTGAATGCTGGGCACCCAGAATATGGGCACATATATGCCATCAGCCAAAGACAACTGGCTCGCCTTCTCAATGGGGAAGAACAATCGAGCATTCATTCTGAGCAGTGGGAGCAGCAGCAACTTCCAATTTCCAGATTTAGCAGTGATTAGCCCTTTGGAAGGAAAAGTAGTCATGCCAACTTTGCGCCCAGGAAGACTGTGATGAACTGGCATGGATCGAATCTGGCTACCCACCCTTCCCTTGTTCCTACTTGCGTTTCAAGCCTCCCTCTACACTTTTCCCAGGGATGTTATGAGCTTCCCAGTATCCATACAATAAATTATCTTTGCATAAACTTATCACGGAGGCCTTCTGTGACTCTACATAAACAGCAATGCCCAGCACCTCTTGTCTTCAAATCTAATGAGAACTTGGGAGCTTGAAACGTGTCTTCTGGAATTTGGAGACCATAACATGTATGTGTGAGACTGTGCTAAATTGCTCCAGTCGTGTCCAACTCCTTGCAATCCCTTGGACCATAGCCAAGACTCCTTTGTCCATGGAATCCTTCAGGCAAAACTGGAGTGGATTGCCCTTCTCCAGGGGATTCTCCTGACCCAGGGGTGGAAACCAAGTATCTTACACCTCCTGCATTGGCAGACAAGCTCTTTACCTCTAGCACCACCTAGGAAGCCCCCATGATGTGTGACATACATTCGAAAAGTCAAAGGTGGGTTTTTCTGGTGGTCCAGTGGGTAAAGAGTCCTCCTTGCAGTGCAAGTGGTGCCAGTTTGATCCCTGGCTGGAGAAGATCCCACATGCTGCAGAGCAACTGGACCGATGTGTCCAATTAAGAGCCAGGGCTCTGAAGCACATGCACCCAGAGCCGGTGCTCTGCTACAGGAGAGGCCACTGCAATGGGAGGCCCACACAGGCCAAAGAACAAAGATGGATGAAAATAAATAAATTAAAAACCATTAAAAGTAGCCAGAAATTTAAAAAAAAAGTCAAGATGAGGGTCAAAGTTAGATTGTTGTAATTATTATTCAGCCAATGATTGTTAAGGCATAGCTTGCTTTTCATCATAGGTGTTGAAGAGTTTCGATACTTGCTTCTGGATGCTGGGCACCCAGAATATGGGCACATATATGCCATCAGCCAAAGACAACTGGCTCGCCTTCTCAATGGGGAAGAACAATCGAGCATTCATTCTGAGCAGTGGAGCAGCAGCAACTTCCAATTTCCAGATTTAGCAGTGATTAGCCCTTTGGAAGGAAAAGTAGTCATGCCAACTTTGCGCCCAGGAAGACTGTGATGAACTGGCATGGATCGAATCTGGCTACCCACCCTTCCCTTGTTCCTACTTGCGTTTCAAGCCTCCCTCTACACTTTTCCCAGGGATGTTATGAGCTTCCCAGTATCCATACAATAAATTATCTTTGCATAAACTTATCACGGAGGCCTTCTGTGACTCTACATAAACAGCAATGCCCAGCACCTCTTGTCTTCAAATCTAATGAGAACTTGGGAGCTTGAAACGTGTCTTCTGGAATTTGGAGACCATAACATGTATGTGTGAGACTGTGCTAAATTGCTCCAGTCGTGTCCAACTCCTTGCAATCCCTTGGACCATAGCCAAGACTCCTTTGTCCATGGAATCCTTCAGGCAAAACTGGAGTGGATTGCCCTTCTCCAGGGGATTCTCCTGACCCAGGGTGGAAACCAAGTATCTTACACCTCCTGCATTGGCAGACAAGCTCTTTACCTCTAGCACCACCTAGGAAGCCCCCATGATGTGTGACATACATTCGAAAAGTCAAAGGTGGGTTTTTCTGGTGGTCCAGTGGGTAAAGAGTCCTCCTTGCAGTGCAAGTGGTGCCAGTTTGATCCCTGGCTGGAGAAGATCCCACATGCTGCAGAGCAACTGGACCGATGTGTCCAATTAAGAGCCAGGGCTCTGAAGCACATGCACCCAGAGCCGGTGCTCTGCTACAGGAGAGGCCACTGCAATGGGAGGCCCACACAGGCCAAAGAACAAAGATGGATGAAAATAAATAAATTAAAAACCATTAAAAGTAGCCAGAAATTTAAAAAAAAAGTCAAGATGAGGGTCAAAGTTACTGTCACCTGAACATGCAGGGTAAATGGAGAGAGGGCTGAGGTCTACTACATTTGGGACTTAAGTGAACCACCACAGACAGCATTCAAAGGATGTTTTAAGTGCTTCTCATAGACTAGATTTGGGCCACTAGTCCAAGAGACCTGGGGTGGGTCATGTTAGCTTCTATCCATTCGGGTCACCCCACCTGATATGTGAGGAACCTGAGGGGAAGGACACAGTGGAAGATGGAAAAGCAAGCCCGAGAAAAATACAATCAACTGCTTGCATGTTGATAATTATAATTTAATGTATTCCCTGCTGGAATCTCTTAAGAATTCAAGACAATCCTGAGATAGTCAGACACCTGCCCAGTTTTGAGAAGGTACATATCAAAGTACTGTAACTTTGATTAAGTTAGCAAAACTAGAAGGAGGAGGAGTAGAGAAGCCAGCAGGCAAGGAGAGAACAACCATCTTCCTCTCATCCCTCGCAGTCCTCACCCTACAAGCCTGCAGCCATTCTCAACAGGGGACAGGGAAAAGGACTTAGTCTTGTATTAACTTAAACTGCTAATTGTACAAGACCAGGCATCCTGCTTTCTGATCTGGGACTATGTTACTATCTTGAAGTGATTGTAGAATTTCCACTTCCAATTCCTCTTACCACTTGTTGTCGAGGTTTGTATCTAGGTTTAAAAGAACAGAGCAAGGAAAAAACATTTTGCTTTTATGATCATTCCCTGTTAGTCCTGTTTGTTCAAATGGTCAGTTACTTTTAAATATCAATTCCCCGGGCCCTAATGAATTTGTGGTGACATACATTCGAAAAGTCAAAGGTGGGTTTTTCTGGTGGTCCAGTGGGTAAAGAGTCCTCCTTGCAGTGCAAGTGGTGCCAGTTTGATCCCTGGCTGGAGAAGATCCCACATGCTGCAGAGCAACTGGACCGATGTGTCCAATTAAGAGCCAGGGCTCTGAAGCACATGCACCCAGAGCCGGTGCTCTGCTACAGGAGAGGCCACTGCAATGGGAGGCCCACACAGGCCAAAGAACAAAGATGGATGAAAATAAATAAATTAAAAACCATTAAAAGTAGCCAGAAATTTAAAAAAAAAGTCAAGATGAGGGTCAAAGTTACTGTCACCTGAACATGCAGGGTAAATGGAGAGAGGGCTGAGGTCTACTACATTTGGGACTTAAGTGAACCACCACAGACAGCATTCAAAGGATGTTTTAAGTGCTTCTCATAGACTAGATTTGGGCCACTAGTCCAAGAGACCTGGGGTGGGTCATGTTAGCTTCTATCCATTCGGGTCACCCCACCTGATATGTGAGGAACCTGAGGGGAAGGACACAGTGGAAGATGGAAAAGCAAGCCCGAGAAAAATACAATCAACTGCTTGCATGTTGATAATTATAATTTAATGTATTCCCTGCTGGAATCTCTTAAGAATTCAAGACAATCCTGAGATAGTCAGACACCTGCCCAGTTTTGAGAAGGTACATATCAAAGTACTGTAACTTTGATTAAGTTAGCAAAACTAGAAGGAGGAGGAGTAGAGAAGCCAGCAGGCAAGGAGAGAACAACCATCTTCCTCTCATCCCTCGCAGTCCTCACCCTACAAGCCTGCAGCCATTCTCAACAGGGGACAGGGAAAAGGACTTAGTCTTGTATTAACTTAAACTGCTAATTGTACAAGACCAGGCATCCTGCTTTCTGATCTGGGACTATGTTACTATCTTGAAGTGATTGTAGAATTTCCACTTCCAATTCCTCTTACCACTTGTTGTCGAGGTTTGTATCTAGGTTTAAAAGAACAGAGCAAGGAAAAAACATTTTGCTTTTATGATCATTCCCTGTTAGTCCTGTTTGTTCAAATGGTCAGTTACTTTTAAATATCAGGGGATGGTAGCAAACAAGGAAGCAGGTAGTATGTACTTCCTCACCTTAGTCATCTTCCCCTCTTTGTTTCAGGAATCATTGTTATTATTTTGCTCTGATTTTTCCCATTAAATGGAAACACAAATGGGCAAAGGATTTGAAAAGTAATATATGTACATATGTGTATAACTGAATCACTTTGTTGTACAGATGAAATTACAAACTATTGTAAATCAATTGTGTGTGTGTGTTGCAGGCGCACTTGGTCATGTCTAACTCTTTGTGACCCCCCTGAACTATAGCCCGCCAGGCTCCTCTGTCCATGGAATTTTAAAGGCAAACATACTGGAACTGGTTGCTATTTCCTTCTTCAGGGGATCTTCCCAATCCAAGGGATTGATCCTGTGTTTCTTGCATCTCTTGAATTGGCAGGGGCACTCTTTACCACTGTATCACCTGGGAAGGTTCCCTAGTGGTTCAGACAGTAAAGAATCCACCTGCAATGCAGGAGACCCCATTTCGATTCTTGGGTCGGCAAGTTCCCCTGAAGAAGCGACAGGCTACCCACTCCAATATTCTTGGGCTCCCTTGATGGCTCAGATGGTAAAGAATCCACCTGCAATGAGGGTTCCATCTCACCTGGGAAGCCCTAAATCAACTCTACTCTAATTTAAAATTAAAAATGAAAACACACAGTGAACAAATATTTTAAAACTGATTACTTTTTTTTAATAAAAGATTTATTTATTTATTTTATTTTTGGGCGGGGGTCGGGCTGGGGAGGAAGGGGAGCGGGCGGGCCACTTCTATTGGTCTTTCATGTGTCTATTTTCATCCGTCTTTGTTCTTTGGCTCCTGTGGGCCTCCCATCGCTGTGGTGTCTGCTGCCGCAGAGCGCCGGCTCTGGGCGCATGCGCTCCAGAGCTCCGGCTCGGCGACTAGACACATTGGTCCAGCCGCTCCGTGGCACGTGGGATCTTCCCAGGCTAGGGATCAAACTGGCGCCCCTTGCACTGCAAGGCAAGTCCTTATCCACTGGACCACCAGGGGAAGCCCCTAAAACTGATTACTTTTAACTATGTTATTGGTGGCTATAACTGTTGCTCTTTTTACTGTAGAATAATTATCACTTCAAAGAGATTTTCTGGAAAATAATATTAATAAAAAGTAATCCATCAATGTTGCAATGCTTAGCAAGAGAGAGGAGGCATTTTATATAGGGCACCTTTCCACCTTACTTGGTAAAAAATTTCATATATGATCTGAGCATACCAGGCATTTAGTATTTGTTGAATGAATGAACAGTAAATAAATTGATCTACAAATTGCACAGTTGGTGGGTCTGATGCAAATGCAAACATTTGAGATATGGAGGAAATTGGCAGGGAGTGTGAAGCAAATCACTTTTACAGAGTAAGAGGAAATGGTGTAGGAGGAAGGAGCAGATGTTTGATTACAAGAGCAGAATCAACCAGTTCATGCTTGGAGAACCAATACTAATCAAGAAACATCAGTCAGCCACATTGTCAAATGTTTACTTTAGGGGGATTAATAATTAATTGAAGTAACAAAGCACTATCTTTCAGAAAAGAGAAAATCTGTTTCTTCGAAATTAGTTTAAGTATTAGAGAAAGAATCATTTGCTCAATAATTATTTATTGAAAGCCCATTAAGTGATCAATACCACAGAGAATGACATAGAAGCTAAAAATCTCTCAGTACTATATTGACTGGGGCTTCCCTGGTGGCTCAGTGGTAAAGAATCCACCTGCCAATGTAGGAGAGGTCGGTTTCATCCCCAGGTTGTGAAGATTCCCTTGGAGAAGGAAATGGCAACTCACACCAGTATTCCTGCTTTGAAAATTCAATGGACAGAGGAGCCTGGTGGGTTAAAGTCCATGGGGTCGCAAATGACTCATGGACTAAGCAACAACAGCTATATTGATTATTTGTAATTTTAATGTTCATGATTCGTAGTTAAACATTTCCCATATTTCTCTTAATAAAATGCATTTTTGGCTGTCTCATAGACAGCACAGCTTTAGTGGTGGAAGGGATCTTTAAGAATGTTTCACTAATATTCAGCTCAAATTTTCTAAAATGTAATTTTTGCTCAGTGGACATGTATCCTTACCATAAGCTACATGTTTAATAATTTCTAAACTGGAAAATAGTTTATACATGATGATGACATAGTGTAAATACCAAATAATTGTTGCAAATTATTTGCACACTTAAATGTGTCTTTACATGGTATTACATATTTTTATTGTCTATATTTCTGCATTTTCACTGTGTTGGTGCATGCATGCTAAATTGCCTCAGTGATTTTCTGACACCCCTTTGGGATTCTCAACAAGAATTCTAGAGTGGGTTGCCATTTAGTATTTGTTGAATGAATGAACAGTAAATAAATTGATCTACAAATTGCACAGTTGGTGGGTCTGATGCAAATGCAAACATTTGAGATATGGAGGAAATTGGCAGGGAGTGTGAAGCAAATCACTTTTACAGAGTAAGAGGAAATGGTGTAGGAGGAAGGAGCAGATGTTTGATTACAAGAGCAGAATCAACCAGTTCATGCTTGGAGAACCAATACTAATCAAGAAACATCAGTCAGCCACATTGTCAAATGTTTACTTTAGGGGGATTAATAATTAATTGAAGTAACAAAGCACTATCTTTCAGAAAAGAGAAAATCTGTTTCTTCGAAATTAGTTTAAGTATTAGAGAAAGAATCATTTGCTCAATAATTATTTATTGAAAGCCCATTAAGTGATCAATACCACAGAGAATGACATAGAAGCTAAAAATCTCTCAGTACTATATTGACTGGGGCTTCCCTGGTGGCTCAGTGGTAAAGAATCCACCTGCCAATGTAGGAGAGGTCGGTTTCATCCCCAGGTTGTGAAGATTCCCTTGGAGAAGGAAATGGCAACTCACACCAGTATTCCTGCTTTGAAAATTCAATGGACAGAGGAGCCTGGTGGGTTAAAGTCCATGGGGTCGCAAATGACTCATGGACTAAGCAACAACAGCTATATTGATTATTTGTAATTTTAATGTTCATGATTCGTAGTTAAACATTTCCCATATTTCTCTTAATAAAATGCATTTTTGGCTGTCTCATAGACAGCACAGCTTTAGTGGTGGAAGGGATCTTTAAGAATGTTTCACTAATATTCAGCTCAAATTTTCTAAAATGTAATTTTTGCTCAGTGGACATGTATCCTTACCATAAGCTACATGTTTAATAATTTCTAAACTGGAAAATAGTTTATACATGATGATGACATAGTGTAAATACCAAATAATTGTTGCAAATTATTTGCACACTTAAATGTGTCTTTACATGGTATTACATATTTTTATTGTCTATATTTCTGCATTTTCACTGTGTTGGTGCATGCATGCTAAATTGCCTCAGTGATGTCTGACACTTTGAAACCCCATGGACTGTAGCCCATCAGGCTCCTCTGTCCATGGGATTCTCCAAGCAAGAATTCTAGAGTGGGTTGCCATGCTCTCCTTCAAGGGATTTTCCTGACTCAGCAATGAAACCCAGGTCTCATATCTCCTGCATTGGCAGGTGGGTTATTTAACACTAGCAGCACCCAGGAAACCTCCACTGTGTTGATATAAAACTGTTACATTCATTCGATAAGTGTCTTAAGATTTGGTGGCTATTTTCACTCCGCTCAATGTCATTTCCTGAAGAAAGTTTTCAGGAAGGCACGGTCTCCTGCTACAAACCCTATACTTCTAGAAATACACTCACTATAACTGTAATGAGTAAAAATTATAAAATTTGTGTTTAGTATCCGGTTCTGCATTACAATATAAGCTTATTAAGAATAGAGAATGTTCACGCTGGTGTTCCAATCATCTAACATAGCAGGTACCCAAAGCAGACACACTAGTATGTTGCCTGGCCCATTTGAGGCACCCAATAAATTATTGTATGAGTGAATGAATTCAACAGTAATCATTGACAATCTATTTGGTGCTTCCCTTAACTGCAGATGATGAAACAGTCATAGTTTGATTTGGGGTCATTTTTTTTCTTGGTTGTCCTTCCATTCTTTTCTTGGTCATTTACCTTATCTGAAAGCGCCAATTTCATATTTCAAGACCCTTCATTTATTTGTTCAATAAGTATTTGTTGGGCTTCCCTGGTGGTCCAGTGGGTAAGGACACCGCCTTCCAGTGCAAGGGGCACCGGTTCGATCCCTGGCCTGGGAGGATCCCACGTGCTGTGGAGCAGCTGGACCAATGTGTTCAACTGCAGAGCTGGAGCTCTGGGGCCTGTGCGCCCAGAGCCGGTGCTCTGCAAGGAGAAGAGTCCACTGTGATGGGAGGCCCACACAGGCCAAAGAACAAAGATAAACAAATGAAATACCAATAGAAGTGGCCAAAAAAAGAGAAAGAAAGCATTTTCTTAAAATAAGTATTTATTTTTATTTCTTGTGTGTGAAGCTGAACCTATCTTCTGAATTTCACATCCCTTTGTTAACTTGCTATCCTCTATCTAATCAAATAATTCTAAATTATTTGACTTGGAAGTACCCTTAGAGACTATATAGTCCAAATTTCTTTAGAAATTAAAATAATTAAAAAATAAAAGAAAATAAAGCATTTTTCTTCAGTAACACATCTCAGAATTAGTTGTATGATGCTTGTTGACCACTTTCAGTTACCCTAAAGAAACTCATTTCTTCTTCTTCTTTTTATTTGAGGGGAAAGTAAAGTTTATTAGAGTGGGGGAAGGGAGAGTCGCTGCCAGTATAGTGGGACAGTTTAAGGGAGAATCGGAGTTGTTAAAGTGGAAGACGCTGCTAGAATAGCGGGTCAGCTCAAAGGAGAACCAACAGCAGGTTGGCTCAAAAAGAACCGACAACTCACTTCTTAAGGAAGCCCAACCCTTTGCTGTTTTCTGTTAAATTACTGGAAACTTCTTTGTGCTGTCCTGTACTCTTCTAATCTCCTCTGGCTGCTGGTATTGTACTCTGAACAAAACTCTCAACTTCTATATAATGGACCTTTCTATACTGGCAGGAAGCTCTTATACCTTCTTAAATAAATATAAATATCCATAGCTCCTTCATCGGTTCATCACTGAAGTTCTGATCAGATGTTTTGTCTTATTGGTTACTTATATTTTATTAACTCTTTAAAATGTGGTATCCAAAGGAAACATAATATTCCCCAGATGGTCAATTTAGTGTTTTGCACAGTGGGAATTTGCCTCATATGAACTTAAGAAAGACACCAAGATTCAATATCAATTTACTGGCAGTTTATTCTAAGATAACTGATAAACACACGAGTTTCACTAGACTGTGACCATTGCCACAGAAAAAAATGAATAGCCCAATAATTAGCAGAGGCATAGTTATATTTTATAAATTCATTTCCCTTCACAAATGTCAATGATAATGAGTGAATTGACCGTTGTTTTGGATTCGCTAAGTGTCTGCTCCACCTTTCCACCTTAAGAGGCTGGTGACACCAAACAACACAATAGTTTATGCTATGGATTCTCAAACAATGGTCAATAAATTTATTCAGACAGTGTCTTCCAGAAAAATACAATCATGATACAAGAGAAATAATAAAGATGACAAACTAGAGTATTGATAGCTTCTGTTTCAGTCTGAGTATCAACTATGGTAGAATTTATTTCAGCATGCCCTTGGATATAGATTCTTAATCAGATCATGTTCCATGAAACCTAATTCTACCATTAGATGATAAGATATCTGTTTCTAACAAAAACTTTTGTTTGATCTGTTTTAATTATCTTGTTTTTTGGATAACATACGGTTGAGTAAAAGTTATAATGAATATGTAGGAAATGGGAATTATCTCTAAGAACATCTTTTCTATGTGTATTATCCAAGTCCCTTGTTTATAAAACCTTCAATGGAAGTCGCATAAATTATTTTTAAGAAGAAGGTGGTATACATTTTAAAAGTCTTGTTGAAATATTCAGTTGATTTTTTCAACCGTTTCATCAACAACATATATTGTATGTAGCAAATACACAAAGTTGTCATGAAAAATCATGTGCTGTCAGGCTTCCTTGAGGAGGTAATTTTAGAGACAAAATATGCAAGATGCTGGGATCTGTACAACTAAATACCAATTAACACTACTCAGATTCTCTCCTTAGTATTTGACAATTTTCAACACTTTCGACCCATAGTGAACATTTTGCCTAAGTACCTGAGAAGTTACTTTAGTTACAGAATATGGCTGATAGAGTAGTTTTTCACATTTCTCTCTACCTTTGTTAATTCTCCAATTCAAAGTCTAGTTTGAATTTTCTTTATAAAACTAATGTCTCAGAGTTCTTAATAAACTTTTACTCTGTTTGAATAAAGCAGCGTATAAACCTTCCCTATTCCTGCAGTCTGGGAGACGATTACCAGTTATACTGATATAGTAGACAGAAGAAAATAAACAGTCAATTCTTATTCACTATTCAAGACAGAACCAGTGGTTCAGTTTGAAAGATACTTCCTTAAAAAAAGATGTTTTTTTTCCAGTCTGACCTTTCCACCTTAAGAGGCTGGTGACACCAAACAACACAATAGTTTATGCTATGGATTCTCAAACAATGGTCAATAAATTTATTCAGACAGTGTCTTCCAGAAAAATACAATCATGATACAAGAGAAATAATAAAGATGACAAACTAGAGTATTGATAGCTTCTGTTTCAGTCTGAGTATCAACTATGGTAGAATTTATTTCAGCATGCCCTTGGATATAGATTCTTAATCAGATCATGTTCCATGAAACCTAATTCTACCATTAGATGATAAGATATCTGTTTCTAACAAAAACTTTTGTTTGATCTGTTTTAATTATCTTGTTTTTTGGATAACATACGGTTGAGTAAAAGTTATAATGAATATGTAGGAAATGGGAATTATCTCTAAGAACATCTTTTCTATGTGTATTATCCAAGTCCCTTGTTTATAAAACCTTCAATGGAAGTCGCATAAATTATTTTTAAGAAGAAGGTGGTATACATTTTAAAAAGTCTTGTTGAAATATTCAGTTGATTTTTTCAACCGTTTCATCAACAACATATATTGTATGTAGCAAATACACAAAGTTGTCATGAAAAATCATGTGCTGTCAGGCTTCCTTGAGGAGGTAATTTTAGAGACAAAATATGCAAGATGCTGGGATCTGTACAACTAAATACCAATTAACACTACTCAGATTCTCTCCTTAGTATTTGACAATTTTCAACACTTTCGACCCATAGTGAACATTTTGCCTAAGTACCTGAGAAGTTACTTTAGTTACAGAATATGGCTGATAGAGTAGTTTTTCACATTTCTCTCTACCTTTGTTAATTCTCCAATTCAAAGTCTAGTTTGAATTTTCTTTATAAAACTAATGTCTCAGAGTTCTTAATAAACTTTTACTCTGTTTGAATAAAGCAGCGTATAAACCTTCCCTATTCCTGCAGTCTGGGAGACGATTACCAGTTATACTGATATAGTAGACAGAAGAAAATAAACAGTCAATTCTTATTCACTATTCAAGACAGAACCAGTGGTTCAGTTGAGATACTTCCTTAAAAAAGAAGCAAAACTGCCAACTCTCACTATTTGAGTGTTTACTCTGAATCCAAGGAGAGAGAAACAGGAGTGAAAGAAGTCCTTTGCGGTGCCCGCTGACTCAGACCAGTTTTCCCATTGCTGCTAAAAAGGTAGGGCTGGGTTTCGTAATTGAGAAAGCTTAATGGTCAGATATGGCATTGAAACAGACACAATGCTTAAGCACTTTTTCATGCTCCAGTAAGTAAACTTTTAATGGACAGATAACACCATCTTAATCTCTGATATGACCTCACTGGAAAAAAAAAAAATACAACCAGTTCCAAGGAAGAAGAAATTTAAAATAACAATAATGATAAATGAGGTTAAGAAGTTTAAAGCCAGCTGACTGCATATCTGGCTTTGAGTTTAGCATTAACTTTCAGGTAGGAATGAGTCTCTGAGTAAATGTTTACCCTCTTAGAAGAAATAGCTATTAAAAGGATGGATAGACAGAGAAAGGTCCTTGTACATGTGTAAAATATCACAAGATTAGATGAAATGCCAGACTAGCCTTTGCTGGTACCACAAGGGGGACACCTTCTGTGGACAGAAATAGACTGAAAGAAACTGAAGGCTTTTTTAAAAATCTGTATTTCTCCTCTCCCGTCTCCCCCAAGCACACTGAGAAATCTGGTGAAAGACAGCAACTGACAGGGGAAATGCCATGAGGCAGAATTTAGGAGATTTAGGTCATCAAAATACTCTTAGGATTGACGCTCGCCATCCCATTTCATAAATGTGCAGACAAAATCCTCTTGAAAGCAGGGTTCCCAAACTGCTCACTGTCAAGTTCTTTATTTTTTTCTTTTTTTCTCAAGAGCCTGTTCAGCTTGTGGAAAGAATGAACATGTTCCCTTTTCACTGTCAAAAGGGAAGTCTCATCTGACAGTGTATTTTTAAACAAAACCAACTGGCTTTTTTATTTTTTTTTCCAAAGTAAAGTGACCAAGGCTGGGATGAGGTGGGGTGGGGTAGAAAGTGGGAAAGGGGTGGGGAAGAGGAGAAGCAGAGCAAAGACTTTTGCCCTAAGCCATTCATTTCCTCATTCATATTTTGTCTTCCTCTCACCCCAAATCATCTTTACTTACATAGGCTCCTTAAATTCACAGGAGTTCTTTCCTTGTGTCATTTTAGTATTACACTGAAGTTGATTTCTTTACTTGTCTGAGTAAAGAAAAACAGGACTGAAAAACAGGACGATGCTCCTGTCTTATAATTCTTCATGTCTTCACAGTGTTTCTCCACATTTAATATTTCAGTGAAAGCACAGAGAGGATGCACAGTACTCTGTGACTGTGTTTTCCATCTGCATAGGGCTAGATTGCAATGCTGTGCAATAGAGGACAGATAACACCATCTTAATCTCTGATATGACCTCACTGGAAAAAAAAAAAATACAACCAGTTCCAAGGAAGAAGAAATTTAAAATAACAATAATGATAAATGAGGTTAAGAAGTTTAAAGCCAGCTGACTGCATATCTGGCTTTGAGTTTAGCATTAACTTTCAGGTAGGAATGAGTCTCTGAGTAAATGTTTACCCTCTTAGAAGAAATAGCTATTAAAAGGATGGATAGACAGAGAAAGGTCCTTGTACATGTGTAAAATATCACAAGATTAGATGAAATGCCAGACTAGCCTTTGCTGGTACCACAAGGGGGACACCTTCTGTGGACAGAAATAGACTGAAAGAAACTGAAGGCTTTTTTAAAAATCTGTATTTCTCCTCTCCCGTCTCCCCCAAGCACACTGAGAAATCTGGTGAAAGACAGCAACTGACAGGGAACTGCCATGAGGCAGAATTTAGGAGATTTAGGTCATCAAAATACTCTTAGGATTGACGCTCGCCATCCCATTTCATAAATGTGCAGACAAAATCCTCTTGAAAGCAGGGTTCCCAAACTGCTCACTGTCAAGTTCTTTATTTTTTTCTTTTTTTCTCAAGAGCCTGTTCAGCTTGTGGAAAGAATGAACATGTTCCCTTTTCACTGTCAAAAGGGAAGTCTCATCTGACAGTGTATTTTTAAACAAAACCAACTGGCTTTTTTATTTTTTTTTCCAAAGTAAAGTGACCAAGGCTGGGATGAGGTGGGGTGGGGTAGAAAGTGGGAAAAGGGGGTGGGGAAGAGGAGAAGCAGAGCAAAGACTTTTGCCCTAAGCCATTCATTTCCTCATTCATATTTTGTCTTCCTCTCACCCCAAATCATCTTTACTTACATAGGCTCCTTAAATTCACAGGAGTTCTTTCCTTGTGTCATTTTAGTATTACACTGAAGTTGATTTCTTTACTTGTCTGAGTAAAGAAAAACAGGACTGAAAAACAGGACGATGCTCCTGTCTTATAATTCTTCATGTCTTCACAGTGTTTCTCCACATTTAATATTTCAGTGAAAGCACAGAGAGGATGCACAGTACTCTGTGACTGTGTTTTCCATCTGCATAGGGCTAGATTGCAATGCTGTGTGAGCCTAGGGCTCTGTGATAGAGGAAAGAAACTTGGGTTTGGAAATAAAAGATTTGTGTGAGAATCCCACAAGATAATCATAGTAGAAGACTGTAATGAGGATAGTTGTCATTGACTGGGTGCATACTCTGTGTCAGGCAGAACACCTAGTACTTTTAAAAACATCTGGAGCTGCTGCCTAGCCGAGGAGGTGATCAGGAGCCACGTTTCACAGATAGGACACTGAGCTTCAGAGAACTAAGACCAGCCTATGGAGACACATTGCCGGCAATTTACAAAAGATTCTAAATTTCAAATCAGGTCTGTCTGCCTAGTTTTACCACCTGTAAAAGTAAACTGTACCTCAAATTTTGCTGTACTTAGATGGGATTACTTGAGCCTCATACAGCAAAAATAAATATATATACAAAAGTATTTGTGTTGACAGTTCCCTGGAAATCCAGTAGTTAAGACCGCTCACTTCAGAAATGGGGGCTGTGGGCTCCATCCCTGGATGGGGAACTAAGATCTCACATGCCACAAGCCATGGCCCCCAAAAAAGGTGGAAAAAAGGCATTTGTGTTAAGGTCAGCATGACTTACAGAGCAGGTGAGGGGTGGGAAATGGTAGTCCTCATAAAATGAGGTACAGGGCCGAGTAAAGGAGGGATGCTTGTCTTCCCAAGGTCATGGTTCTGAGTTTTTTCACAAACTTAAAAGTCTTGTTTCACTTTTCTGACATTGTGTTACTTCTTTAAGATGCCAGAGCAGTTTTTTCTACTCTGGTGGGAAGAAAACTGTGACATATTGTTGGAAGAGGAAGTAGGAGGGAGACTCAGTTTCACTGGGAGCATTTTGGTTGAAGGAGAGGAGACAGAAGAAAGCTTGATGGCAGAACAGACAGACTCAGTTCTCTTCCTTAAGACCAACGCAGTGCTTAAAACTCAAACTTCTGTCCCAACGAGAGCCATTACATGGCTTTCTGAAAACCTTCCATGGGGTAGGTGTATAAGCAGGATTCTCCCATAAGAACAATCTCCAAACTTTAGCCAACAAAAGGCTTTTCTGAATCACCAAGAAGCCAATACCATATGACCTTAAAGAAACAAATTCTCTGATTTCATAGCCAAATAGAAAGTGAGAAAACTCACTTTCATATAATGACCATTTCTTCAATTTTTTTTTTAAAAGATTTATTTATTTTATTATTTATTTTTGGGCGGGGGTCGGGTTGGGGAGGAAGGGGAGCCGGCGGGCCACTTCTATTGGTCTTTCATTTCTCTATTTTCATCCGTCTTTGTTCTTTGGCTCCTGTGGGCCTCCCATCGCGGTGGTGTCTGTCGTTGCGGAGCGCCAGCTCTGGGCACATGCGCTCCAGAGCTCTGGCTCGGTAATTGGACACATCGGTCCAGCCGCTCCACGGCACGTGGAATCTTCCCAGGCCAGGGATCCAAACGGCGCCCCTTGCACTGCAAGGTGGTGTCCTTACCCACTGGACCACCAGGGGAAGCCCCTCTTCAAAGTTTTTTAAAAATTTATTTTTAAAACAAAAAAAGTGACCGTCGTACCCACTTTTAGAAGTATAGTTAGTTCAGGACTTCCCTGGTGGTCCAGTGGTTAAGAATCTGCTTGCCAATTCAGGGGACAGGGGTTCAATTCCTGGTCCAGGAAGATCCCATATGCTGCAAGGCAACTAAGCTAGTGTGCCACAGCTACTGAGGCCACACGCCACAACTACTGAAGCTGGTATACTCTATAGCCCATGCTCCCCAGCAAGAGAAGCCCTGCTCACCACAGTTAGAAAAAGGCTATGCCATGCAATGAAGACTCAGCACAGCCAAAAATAAATAAACAAATTTTAAGAAAAAAAAAAGAAGTATAGTTATTTCAGTGATATTAAGAATATTCACATTACCATGCATCACCATCATTCATCTCCAGAACTCATTTGCAACCACACTAATGAAATTGGAGAACACTATGCAAAGTAAGAGAATCCAGAGACAGAAAGAAAAATTCTGATTTCACTTACATGTGGAATCAAAAGAAAAAGAAAACCAAACCCAAACCAAACAAAAACACCAAATGTGTAGAATAAAAGATCAGACTGGTGGTTACCAGAGAGAACAAGGAGGGAGAATTGGAGAAAAGTGGCTGAAAGGTACAAACTTCCAGCTCTAAGGTAAATAAACACCTGAGGTTTAATGTACAACATGATGACTATAGCTGATACTGATGTATGAGATATAGGAAAGCTACTAAGACAATAAATCCTAACAGTTCTCATCACAAGATGAAAATTACTTTTATTTTCTTCTTTCTTTTCTTTTTGTTGTATCTATTGAAGTGATAGAAGTTAGCTGAACATGTTGTGATAATCATTTCACAATGTGCATAAATCAAACCATAAGGCTATAAGCCTTGAACTTATATAGTCACGTTTGCCAACTATTTCTCAATAAAACTGAAAAAAAAAAGCCCCAGCAAAAAAAACCCCGATTCTATAGTAATGTAGGTCTGAGAGTTCCCAAAGGTCTGATAGAAGCTGGGAAATAGATATTAACAAAAAAAGAAAGAAAGAAAAAAAGAAAGAAAATAGAATGGTGACTTCCAGGGGCTGGGGAAAAGGGGGCATGATGATATATTTCTAACATTGTACACTGTGCCATTATACTTAGATTAAAAACAAACACAAAAGCCTGTTTTTTCCTAGTCTATCAAGATACATTCATCAGAGCTTTGATGACATTAAATATGTATAAGTTTCTCTTCCATCAAGAAACTAGTGAAAGTGTGTGGATATTTTACTCATATCCAAGGAAAATATGCACCATTTAAACATTATAAATCACTTGGAATGTTTGTTATTTTGAGGACAGAAGCAAGCAAGTGACTTTGAAATATATGACTCATTGGAAGGCATGGGGAGATTGGTTTCTTGCTATTGTTTTAACCTTTGATTATTGGTTTGGATTTTAAATAGAAACTTTAGTATTTCAGAAGGTAATAAACACAGGATAGTCCTTGTGTATTGTTCAGATCCTCATTTACTCCTTACATGTCCTTTAATTTCTTATTTTTCTAAATCTTCCACTCATACATGGAATACATAAACTGTGCTTCTTTTTATAAATATATTAATTTATTCAAGACTGATTAGAAGTTCCTAAATATCTAGCATTCCATTAAGTATTGAGGAAACAAAGATGAGTATCTTTTAGGTACTTAGTGAAACTTCAAAAAATGAAACACTCTGTGTGTAGGCTGAAAGAGTGAAATTGCATATAACACAGCAATATTTTGAGTAATGTTTGGGGAATGGGAATAAGTCATGAATTCACAATTATCTATTCATATAACCAGGGATGTCCATGAATAAAACTTGAAATGAAAGACTCATAAGTTTAGCAAAGATATTAAATACAAGGTATTTGTAGTTATCATTGAAAAGAAGTAAAAATCACTGTATAAAGCACAATAAAGCTTTATGATAACTGACATCTTGGTGGAACATATAAACATAGATGCCAATAATATTGTAGAGAAATACTATATACTAGAGACAGAATAGGAATATTTACAAGCCAGGAACAATGAGGAATCAGTAAGCAATATTTTATCACATTTGAAGTTTAAAATCCTGCCGTTCACTATACTTCCTACCAAATTTGTATTTCTTCAGTCTCAGAATGAGGAAATAAAAAGCCTCATGATAAAATATAGAATTTATACTCTGCATTTGTAAGGCCTAAAGACTAACACAGAAAAGATTCTCTTCATATAAAAAATGGATAATATTATATAACATCTGTGTTTCTCCTGTGCATAAAATTCAACCATTGTGAGGGATCTTTGGTCATCATTCAACCCAAGCTCTTAGTTTACAGTCATAGAAGCTTAGATTTAGAAAATGAAAATGAATGGACCAAGGTCACAGAACTGGGAGGCTGGAAAACCTAGCCTCAACCCACCACCATCATCCATTGATATTTTCTATGTTGCTTATGTCAATACCAAGAGCTATATTCTGCATCTGTAATGGATTTTTCTAACTCTTCATTTTCTTCCTCCCATTTTTTAAACTGAAATTTTTTCCTTTTCATAGCTTTAAGAAACATGAGGTCAGACCTGATCTACCCAAATGTGTATGGGCCTTCTCCCTTTTACAGCCCTCTACAATCACTGTAATAAAATATTTGAATCTTTTGGCCCAAGTTCTAAAAACAAACAGACCTGAACTGGTGGTCCCACCGCGAAAATAGGTGATCCACCTATTTTCCTTGTAATTTCTTCTAGGTACCTTGATATTTTTGGTCCTCCATTGAATGGGTTTTTGAAAAATATTTTTTGTGCCTACACGAAAAATAAACACCAGTTTCCGAAGAGGAAACACAAGCATGAGAAATTTCATTTGGGATTAATTAAATTATATAAACCAAGTTGGACCTAGAGGTTATGCCATTTCATCTCTTCTTTGGTTGATATTCAAGAAAGCTCATATCATTCATTCATAAGTGTAATCTGTGTCACCCATTGACAGAACGGGAATAGAGACAAGAACTTCTGTCTTTCTGTTTTGGTTATATTTCCTAAGGAAAATGTTGAAGGAAATATATGGGGAAACAATGAAGGAGAACTATTTGTCATGTATCATGTTTTGGAGTTTTCTTATCCATTATCTCATTTGGTCATCCTTCCCCCACCAAAACAGTGAAGCCTATATTATCACCTTCCCTTTACAGATGAAGAACTGAAGCTAAAACTTGAGCAGTAAGTTATACTACTGGAGATGAAATCTGATACTAGATTTGTCTGTTTAACTTTTTTTAAAAAGTTTATTTATTTTTTATATCTGTTTACCTTTAACATAAGCACCATAATAGATAAAGTGAAGATAAAGTTGAAAAGCTTTATATCAGATGATACACAGTTTTATAATGGTTCTAAGCACAACATAGGCACAATTTCTTTAATGTTTATATAATAAAAATGCTATTTTAACAATGATTATCCAAGTCACGAGATGTGGTAGAAAAAGCATAAATTTTAGTGTCAGACAGATATATGTTCAAATTCTGAATTGTCTGCCAAGAATGCAGTAGCTCAACAAATGAGAGTCATAATAATAATGATTATTTTTATTCTCTTTGTGTCTGAAAGCAAATTGTCTTCTGAGGAATAATGTAGCCTAACTTTTAGTTAAACATGAGGTCAGACCTGATCTACCCAAATGTGTATGGGCCTTCTCCCTTTTACAGCCCTCTACAATCACTGTAATAAAATATTTGAATCTTTTGGCCCAAGTTCTAAAAACAAACAGACCTGAACTGGTGGTCCCACCGCGAAAATAGGTGATCCACCTATTTTCCTTGTAATTTCTTCTAGGTACCTTGATATTTTTGGTCCTCCATTGAATGGGTTTTTGAAAAATATTTTTTGTGCCTACACGAAAAATAAACACCAGTTTCCGAAGAGGAAACACAAGCATGAGAAATTTCATTTGGGATTAATTAAATTATATAAACCAAGTTGGACCTAGAGGTTATGCCATTTCATCTCTTCTTTGGTTGATATTCAAGAAAGCTCATATCATTCATTCATAAGTGTAATCTGTGTCACCCATTGACAGAACGGGAATAGAGACAAGAACTTCTGTCTTTCTGTTTTGGTTATATTTCCTAAGGAAAATGTTGAAGGAAATATATGGGGAAACAATGAAGGAGAACTATTTGTCATGTATCATGTTTTGGAGTTTTCTTATCCATTATCTCATTTGGTCATCCTTCCCCCACCAAAACAGTGAAGCCTATATTATCACCTTCCCTTTACAGATGAAGAACTGAAGCTAAAACTTGAGCAGTAAGTTATACTACTGGAGATGAAATCTGATACTAGATTTGTCTGTTTAACTTTTTTTAAAAAGTTTATTTATTTTTTATATCTGTTTACCTTTAACATAAGCACCATAATAGATAAAGTGAAGATAAAGTTGAAAAGCTTTATATCAGATGATACACAGTTTTATAATGGTTCTAAGCACAACATAGGCACAATTTCTTTAATGTTTATATAATAAAAATGCTATTTTAACAATGATTATCCAAGTCACGAGATGTGGTAGAAAAAGCATAAATTTTAGTGTCAGACAGATATATGTTCAAATTCTGAATTGTCTGCCAAGAATGCAGTAGCTCAACAAATGAGAGTCATAATAATAATGATTATTTTTATTCTCTTTGTGTCTGAAAGCAAATTGTCTTCTGAGGAATAATGTAGCCTATATTAAACAAGTAGGAGAAAAGAGAAGGGTCCAAGTTCAGGATGAACTCTCAAAGCATGTTTTTATTTCTTTTCCAATTATGTTTCCTTATTTTTTCATCAGATGGCAATGACTAAGACAATTTATGTAAAAATTATAAGTAATATCAAGAACAAAGAGTGGGCATCAGAGCTAATCACAGATGCATCAGTGGATAACAGCCCCACGTGAACAATGAGAGCCTTGTCACAAGTCTATGACTCCATTGTCTCATGCAACTTTTGGCCATGAACCTCCTAGCAAGAAGCAATTTCAAGGATCGTAAAGTCTAGCTGTCTCATCCCATAGAAGAAAACGAAGTTTGAAGATCAGTGACTTGTTAGCTCTTTGCTTTGGGACAGAATTGGAACTTGGAGCCAGGGCATAGAATTTTAAGTATAATATATATATTTTAATCTCCAAGTATTGAAACTTGTGCTTATTTGGGACATCCTTGATGGTCTAGTCATTAGGATTCTGCGTTTTCACTGCAAGGGTGTGGATTTGATCCCTTGTCAGGGAACATTGATTTCACAAGTGGTTTGATCGCTAAGTTGTGTCCGACTCTTGCAGCCCCATGGACTCCTTAGTCCATAGGATTCTCCAGGCAAGAATACTGAAGTGGGTTGCCATTTCCTTCTCCAGGAAATGGGCTTTTGAACCTGAATCTTCTGCACTGCAGGCAGATACTTTACCAACGGAGCTATGAGGGAAGTCCTACAAGTGTATCAGTCCAAAAAGACTCAAAATAAATAAGAACTGGTACTTGATTAAAGACATACCTCCTTTGCTAATAGGGTTAACCTTCATCATAAAGGGCTATCAGCTGTTCCTTAGCTGTTATATGTCAGAAATTATTTGGTTCTCAAACAGAATAATTTTTACTTTTTCTTTTATCCAAAATAAAGCAAACCCATTCAGGATTACATTTGATGAACTCAGGGAAGAACTCTCTCAGCAATTATAATGTGTCAAGTCAGAATTGTTCAGGAATAAGCTCAACAAATGAGAGTCATAATAATAATGATTATTTTTATTCTCTTTGTGTCTGAAAGCAAATTGTCTTCTGAGGAATAATGTAGCCTATATTAAACAAGTAGGAGAAAAGAGAAGGGTCCAAGTTCAGGATGAACTCTCAAAGCATGTTTTTATTTCTTTTCCAATTATGTTTCCTTATTTTTTCATCAGATGGCAATGACTAAGACAATTTATGTAAAAATTATAAGTAATATCAAGAACAAAGAGTGGGCATCAGAGCTAATCACAGATGCATCAGTGGATAACAGCCCCACGTGAACAATGAGAGCCTTGTCACAAGTCTATGACTCCATTGTCTCATGCAACTTTTGGCCATGAACCTCCTAGCAAGAAGCAATTTCAAGGATCGTAAAGTCTAGCTGTCTCATCCCATAGAAGAAAACGAAGTTTGAAGATCAGTGACTTGTTAGCTCTTTGCTTTGGGACAGAATTGGAACTTGGAGCCAGGGCATAGAATTTTAAGTATAATATATATATTTTAATCTCCAAGTATTGAAACTTGTGCTTATTTGGGACATCCTTGATGGTCTAGTCATTAGGATTCTGCGTTTTCACTGCAAGGGTGTGGATTTGATCCCTTGTCAGGGAACATTGATTTCACAAGTGGTTTGATCGCTAAGTTGTGTCCGACTCTTGCAGCCCCATGGACTCCTTAGTCCATAGGATTCTCCAGGCAAGAATACTGAAGTGGGTTGCCATTTCCTTCTCCAGGAAATGGGCTTTTGAACCTGAATCTTCTGCACTGCAGGCAGATACTTTACCAACGGAGCTATGAGGGAAGTCCTACAAGTGTATCAGTCCAAAAAGACTCAAAATAAATAAGAACTGGTACTTGATTAAAGACATACCTCCTTTGCTAATAGGGTTAACCTTCATCATAAAGGGCTATCAGCTGTTCCTTAGCTGTTATATGTCAGAAATTATTTGGTTCTCAAACAGAATAATTTTTACTTTTTCTTTTATCCAAAATAAAGCAAACCCATTCAGGATTACATTTGATGAACTCAGGGAAGAACTCTCTCAGCAATTATAAGACACTCACTGTTTACTCATTATCATTTTCCCCCCTCATTGGTAGGAAAGAGATTAACTCTAATAAGTGGAAAAATACGAGTCCAAGTCAAATTTTAGGTTCTATCTAAATTCTTAGATGTTATCTAAATGGAACACCCCATTGTTCTAAATCAATAGATGATGTGAATAGGAATACATGTTTTATCCCATGTGCACACTGGTAAACTAAGGCAAGCTTCCAGATCCAAGTGGAGATATTACCCAAGTTGTGTCTGGTTTTGTTTGATTAAAATCCATACGGGCATTGTGGGGAAGGAACAGTGGGTGGGAGGCGTAAAGGAAGTAGCATGAAGGCCTGTACTATCATATGTGAAGAAAATAGCTATTGTCATTGCTCTGTGAGAAAAGGAGATCCTTCAGGGGAGTTGTATGACGGTCTGGAGGGGTGGGATGGGGGGAATATACATATGACTAATCTGGGAACATACATATCTGTAAACAACAAAACTCTGTAAAAGTTAAAAGTAAAATAAAAGTTTAAAAAAAAAAAATAAAATCCATTTTTCAAAATATTACCCAAAAGAATTTCAGAACTGGTGACAGAAAATACTGCTCTTGACAAGTACTTCAAACAGTTGGATCAAGAGCCAGATACCATTGCTGTAAGTGCTAATGGAAGCTTCTCCTTTTCCACCATGTGTTGTTTTTGCCCTTTATAACCAGATATACCAGTACTTGATTTTTGAAAAGTTATTCCTTTTTTTTACTGAAGTGGGTTCCCTTTTTCCCAGGAAATGGGCTTTTGAACCTGAATCTTCTGCACTGCAGGCAGATACTTTACCAACGGAGCTATGAGGGAAGTCCTACAAGTGTATCAGTCCAAAAAGACTCAAAATAAATAAGAACTGGTACTTGATTAAAGACATACCTCCTTTGCTAATAGGGTTAACCTTCATCATAAAGGGCTATCAGCTGTTCCTTAGCTGTTATATGTCAGAAATTATTTGGTTCTCAAACAGAATAATTTTTACTTTTTCTTTTATCCAAAATAAAGCAAACCCATTCAGGATTACATTTGATGAACTCAGGGAAGAACTCTCTCAGCAATTATAAGACACTCACTGTTTACTCATTATCATTTTCCCCCCTCATTGGTAGGAAAGAGATTAACTCTAATAAGTGGAAAAATACGAGTCCAAGTCAAATTTTAGGTTCTATCTAAATTCTTAGATGTTATCTAAATGGAACACCCCATTGTTCTAAATCAATAGATGATGTGAATAGGAATACATGTTTTATCCCATGTGCACACTGGTAAACTAAGGCAAGCTTCCAGATCCAAGTGGAGATATTACCCAAGTTGTGTCTGGTTTTGTTTGATTAAAATCCATACGGGCATTGTGGGGAAGGAACAGTGGGTGGGAGGCGTAAAGGAAGTAGCATGAAGGCCTGTACTATCATATGTGAAGAAAATAGCTATTGTCATTGCTCTGTGAGAAAAGGAGATCCTTCAGGGGAGTTGTATGACGGTCTGGAGGGGTGGGATGGGGGGAATATACATATGACTAATCTGGGAACATACATATCTGTAAACAACAAAACTCTGTAAAAGTTAAAAGTAAAATAAAAGTTTAAAAAAAAATAAATAAAATCCATTTTTCAAAATATTACCCAAAAGAATTTCAGAACTGGTGACAGAAAATACTGCTCTTGACAAGTACTTCAAACAGTTGGATCAAGAGCCAGATACCATTGCTGTAAGTGCTAATGGAAGCTTCTCCTTTTCCACCATGTGTTGTTTTTGCCCTTTATAACCAGATATACCAGTACTTGATTTTTGAAAAGTTATTCTCAGAATATATGTGAATAGTGGAAGATAAAATAATTAAAAAGAGAAGAGTCATCTGAAAGAAAGATATTTTAATCATCCTCTCTTCTGTGTCAATCCACTCATGCTAAAACTGGAGAGGACGATAGCTTTGGAGATTGGTGAGTTTGGGTATCTTTTCAATAAACAAACCATATATATTGAATTTAATCAACCATTCAAGCCCACACATCATGTCAATGACTAATGTTACAAAAATATGTTTGTAAATTAGTCAGGTGGAGCTTAGAATGTAAAGCACAAATTAGATTTTTAAAATTAGCTCAACAGGAGCTAAATAAGGAATAGACCTTCAGTTGGGGACATATGGAGGACAAGACAAAAATATAACTCCTTAGAGTATCTCTTCTTCTAGTTCTTCATCTAATAAGAATGATTTTGATTTATTCATTTTATTATTCAATAAAAACATATGAATTACATTTACTATATGTCAGATATTTTATATATGAAGTCCTTCACATATAAAGAGTATAGATAAGCATGTGCACGGAGTCTAATAAAGAGGCAGGATACGATATGCTGACAATACTAAGTATTTTCACAGAGATACATGTGGGGTGCAATGAGAATACAAAGGCAGAATACGAAACAGTATTAGGTAATGGGGACTGAAGCATCACTGAGAGAATGGTTCTTGTACTGAGTCTTAAAGAAAGTGCAGGGTTTGTTAAGTGAAAAGAGAAAAAAAAAAAAACACTGAAGAATGAAGGTCATGCACATGTGAGAAAAGTGTAGATCTGAATCACTCTTGACTATTTCAGTGAGTTGAATCATAAGTAGTCTGGTAAAGCTGGGGCAAAGAACACTTCTTGAGAGATGAAGAGGGCCAAGCTTAGGAATGTAGGCAGGGTTACAATTTCAAAGGCCTTCAGTACTAAGTGAATGAATTTGGACTTCTTCCTGGAACTTATAGGGATTCATGAAACGATTTTATATGTGTATGCCAGATCAAGACGGTGTTTGGCAAGATCACGTTGGCAACCAAGTGGAGGACAGGTGGGAGTGGCTATGACGGGGAAAGGGCAACTTTTAGCATGCTCTTCCAATAACTCACGTACTAAGCTGTAAAAGGCAGTGGTAATGGATGTGAGAGACATTCAGGAGGCAGGAACTGTAAGATTTGGGGACTGATTTGTTGTGGTGAGAGGAGGAAAGGAATCTAAGATGACTTCCTATTTTAGGGTTTATCAAATTCTTAAATAAACCAGAAACACCAGTCAGGTGAGTAGTAAGCATGATGAATTTAACTTGAAGCATATTAAGTTTGAGTCAGAGGATCAGTAGAAATGAGTTGAATAGACCATTGAGTGTATGTACAGGAGGGTGGACATTAGTAAATATTAGTAATGAGAAACTAGAGTCAAAGATAAAAGCGATGGTCAGAGAGTACTTGGTTGCTCAAATTTGTTCAGACTTTTTTGCCTAAGCAAATTACACTACAGTGTATGAAACCTTTTAATAAGAGAACATTGAACCAATCAGTACTCTTTAAGGAACCCTGGAGGCTGGAAGAGGAGCCATGAAAAGAGGCACAAGAGTTTCAATGTTCAAAGTCAAATCATACTAACCATATGACACTGAGGGATCTTAATTGAAGAGAAAAATGCTGGTGGTACATGATTTCTGACATTGGACGTTTTACATAACTACACAAAAGCACTTTGGACCACATGGAGGAATATGGATTGCCTGATAATGCAATTAGGTGAAGTCCTTATTAAATTGTTGTTGCTCAGTCGCTAAGTTGTGTCTAACTCTTTTGTGACCCCATGGATGGTAGCCCACGTGGCTCCTCTGTCCATGTAGAGAGGGTTAGCAAATTTGCAAAGTTTCACTCTTGACTATTTCAGTGAGTTGAATCATAAGTAGTCTGGTAAAGCTGGGGCAAAGAACACTTCTTGAGAGATGAAGAGGGCCAAGCTTAGGAATGTAGGCAGGGTTACAATTTCAAAGGCCTTCAGTACTAAGTGAATGAATTTGGACTTCTTCCTGGAACTTATAGGGATTCATGAAACGATTTTATATGTGTATGCCAGATCAAGACGGTGTTTGGCAAGATCACGTTGGCAACCAAGTGGAGGACAGGTGGGAGTGGCTATGACGGGGAAAGGGCAACTTTTAGCATGCTCTTCCAATAACTCACGTACTAAGCTGTAAAAGGCAGTGGTAATGGATGTGAGAGACATTCAGGAGGCAGGAACTGTAAGATTTGGGGACTGATTTGTTGTGGTGAGAGGAGGAAAGGAATCTAAGATGACTTCCTATTTTAGGGTTTATCAAATTCTTAAATAAACCAGAAACACCAGTCAGGTGAGTAGTAAGCATGATGAATTTAACTTGAAGCATATTAAGTTTGAGTCAGAGGATCAGTAGAAATGAGTTGAATAGACCATTGAGTGTATGTACAGGAGGGTGGACATTAGTAAATATTAGTAATGAGAAACTAGAGTCAAAGATAAAAGCGATGGTCAGAGAGTACTTGGTTGCTCAAATTTGTTCAGACTTTTTTGCCTAAGCAAATTACACTACAGTGTATGAAACCTTTTAATAAGAGAACATTGAACCAATCAGTACTCTTTAAGGAACCCTGGAGGCTGGAAGAGGAGCCATGAAAAGAGGCACAAGAGTTTCAATGTTCAAAGTCAAATCATACTAACCATATGACACTGAGGGATCTTAATTGAAGAGAAAAATGCTGGTGGTACATGATTTCTGACATTGGACGTTTTACATAACTACACAAAAGCACTTTGGACCACATGGAGGAATATGGATTGCCTGATAATGCAATTAGGTGAAGTCCTTATTAAATTGTTGTTGCTCAGTCGCTAAGTTGTGTCTAACTCTTTTGTGACCCCATGGATGGTAGCCCACGTGGCTCCTCTGTCCATGGGATTTCCTAGGCAAGAATACTGGAGTGGGTTGCCATTTCCTTCTTCACAGTATCTGCCCGATCTACAGATCAAAACTGCATCTCCTCCTTGCTGAATCAGGCTGGATAGAAAGTGAGAAGTGTGCCACATGGCACTGTCCTTGGCTGTCATCAAATACTTCATCAGAGTATCAGATGAAGATATAAAAATCCATTCTCACTACTTTTCCAGTAGATGTCAAAGTTGAAGAATGAAAACAGGCTGGATGACATTTAGGATCCACAGGAATCTTAATAGATGCATTTAATAAGAGTGGGTTTCAATGTCCTGAACCTGAAGCCCTCAAAATCACCTGCAACTACTCCTTGACTGAGTTGAAACTCTCAACCCTGTCACTACACCAATTAAATGTAGAACAAAATAGAAAAAACAAGTGCGCATTCAAAGATGTGTTTTCAGGCATTACATTAAGTAGGAATTCACACACATGTCATAAGACCATCTACTAAGAAATAAGATCCATGAAATTTGAGAGAAATGTAATAACTGCTGGTCTTTGGAGATTTCAAGGGTGTCAGTGGAATATGACAATGTTCTATTTGATCATGAGAATTATAACTAGATATAAAAAATGGTGCCTTTCTCCATTAATTTCTGTGACAAATTTGCCCATGGTGGAGTGAATAATAGCATTGACTCTGGAACTAGATTTGTCCAGCTCTACTTGCATCAGTTGTGTGACCCTTAGGCAGATTTCCTTAGTCCTTCCCTGCATCATTTTCCTCACCCGAAAATGAGGATAATAATAGGAGCCAGCTTATAATGTTATTGACAGGATTTAATGAGTTAATACATGTAAAGCACTGGGGAAGTGCCTGGCACATAGAAATTGCTTTATGTGGACTTCCCTGGGGGTTCTGTGGTTGACTCCATGTTTGCAATGCAGGGGGTGTGGGTTCAATCCCTGGTTGGGGAGCTGAGATCTCACATGGTACACAGTCAAAAAGAAAAGAAAAGAAAAACAGACATTGTTTTATGTGTTACCTATCATTGTTAGTAGTAATTACAGGAGCATACAGGGCAGCTGTTCCCACACCCTGCTCACCAAAGAAAATATTAAATAGGAAAGGAGTTTTAGAGAAGTACTCTTTGAGCAATTCTAAGAACTTATGGATCATTTGTGAGCCAATGTCTAGAAGTTGGTGACAGTTCCCAAGCATACTGATTTCTGACTCACCCACACAACTCCCATCAGAGAGTATGAGTTGCAGAGGCAAACAATACCCTCCAGTACCCAGGAAAACTGTCTGCTTGGGTATCTGACAAGGTTAGGTACTTATTTCACTTCTGAACTCATCTTCTTGCTTTCATACTTTGCATATTTAATTTTCCATGCATGTCTCTGCATCTGTGTCAATGCCAATTCAGAATCTGTTTTTCTGGCCCATTGTCCTTGACTTTGATCCCAGGTCCTTACTGGGAAGAAGGAAAGGGCACTGAGAAGCATTTAATTTAAGAAATTCTCCAACATAAAATTAAGTCCATGGAACCCCAAGTACACAGCAAATATCAGATTTTCATGAAAAATTAAAAAGACTCTTTTACATTGGCCGAAGAAGGCTAAATGTCATAAGACCATCTACTAAGAAATAAGATCCATGAAATTTGAGAGAAATGTAATAACTGCTGGTCTTTGGA
The DNA here is from genome assembly GCA_022376925.1 of Tragulus kanchil. Lineage (NCBI taxonomy): Eukaryota > Metazoa > Chordata > Mammalia > Artiodactyla > Tragulidae > Tragulus > Tragulus kanchil. Next base: position 141,498,645 of record JAIOJX010000029.1, on the reverse strand, counting down.
GATTTCAAGGGTGTCAGTGGAATATGACAATGTTCTATTTGATCATGAGAATTATAACTAGATATAAAAAATGGTGCCTTTCTCCATTAATTTCTGTGACAAATTTGCCCATGGTGGAGTGAATAATAGCATTGACTCTGGAACTAGATTTGTCCAGCTCTACTTGCATCAGTTGTGTGACCCTTAGGCAGATTTCCTTAGTCCTTCCCTGCATCATTTTCCTCACCCGAAAATGAGGATAATAATAGGAGCCAGCTTATAATGTTATTGACAGGATTTAATGAGTTAATACATGTAAAGCACTGGGGAAGTGCCTGGCACATAGAAATTGCTTTATGTGGACTTCCCTGGGGGTTCTGTGGTTGACTCCATGTTTGCAATGCAGGGGGTGTGGGTTCAATCCCTGGTTGGGGAGCTGAGATCTCACATGGTACACAGTCAAAAAGAAAAGAAAAGAAAAACAGACATTGTTTTATGTGTTACCTATCATTGTTAGTAGTAATTACAGGAGCATACAGGGCAGCTGTTCCCACACCCTGCTCACCAAAGAAAATATTAAATAGGAAAGGAGTTTTAGAGAAGTACTCTTTGAGCAATTCTAAGAACTTATGGATCATTTGTGAGCCAATGTCTAGAAGTTGGTGACAGTTCCCAAGCATACTGATTTCTGACTCACCCACACAACTCCCATCAGAGAGTATGAGTTGCAGAGGCAAACAATACCCTCCAGTACCCAGGAAAACTGTCTGCTTGGGTATCTGACAAGGTTAGGTACTTATTTCACTTCTGAACTCATCTTCTTGCTTTCATACTTTGCATATTTAATTTTCCATGCATGTCTCTGCATCTGTGTCAATGCCAATTCAGAATCTGTTTTTCTGGCCCATTGTCCTTGACTTTGATCCCAGGTCCTTACTGGGAAGAAGGAAAGGGCACTGAGAAGCATTTAATTTAAGAAATTCTCCAACATAAAATTAAGTCCATGGAACCCCAAGTACACAGCAAATATCAGATTTTCATGAAAAATTAAAAAAGACTCTTTGGATATACAGGGTTAAGAGCAACCTTGATATTTTGCTAATCAGTGTGACACTGCTTTTAAATTGTAATTTAGAGTTCCTCACTCCATTGAGTTGTCTACCCACTAATCTAAATAAAATGCCTGGGTCAAATCTCAAAACAACATACATCCATTGTCCATTCCACTCTCTGCCTGGACCGTATCATTCTCCTGAATTATTATTCCCCATATTGAGTTCCATGGAAGATTGGGGTAACAAGATACTATTTCCTTAAAAAAATAAAATCTATAGACAAGTGATGGAGAAACACTACATATGATCAGTAGTGCTCAGGTATTTTGCTTCTTAAAAACTCTAAGAACTTCTTTAGAAAAGAACCCATTTGCCTAAGTTTAAACCTTGTAGTCCTGTGTTATTCTCTCATAGGATTACTTTTAGCTTATAGCCCATTAATACTGAACTCACTAGTATTTGGCATAAGAGTTTGGGAGCTACTAATTTTGGCTGCTTTTCTTTGAACACCTACTCAGTACTAATTTATTCTCAAAAACAGCCCTTTAATTAGGGTAAACATATGTCCCAGTTTGCCTGGGACATTCCCAGTTCACTGTTGTTGATCCAGTGTGGTAATTCATTCTTCCCTCTTTCTTCTTTCAAAAATGTTCTGATTCTGATGACCAATTATGTAGACAATTGACCTATAAGGTGTCTATTATTACCACCTGCTTGTTTGCTTGGTTTATTTATGTATTTATTATCTTTCTACAACTTACTCCCATCAGAGAGTATGAGTTGCAGAGGCAAACAATACCCTCCAGTACCCAGGAAAACTGTCTGCTTGGGTATCTGACAAGGTTAGGTACTTATTTCACTTCTGAACTCATCTTCTTGCTTTCATACTTTGCATATTTAATTTTCCATGCATGTCTCTGCATCTGTGTCAATGCCAATTCAGAATCTGTTTTTCTGGCCCATTGTCCTTGACTTTGATCCCAGGTCCTTACTGGGAAGAAGGAAAGGGCACTGAGAAGCATTTAATTTAAGAAATTCTCCAACATAAAATTAAGTCCATGGAACCCCAAGTACACAGCAAATATCAGATTTTCATGAAAAATTAAAAAAGACTCTTTGGATATACAGGGTTAAGAGCAACCTTGATATTTTGCTAATCAGTGTGACACTGCTTTTAAATTGTAATTTAGAGTTCCTCACTCCATTGAGTTGTCTACCCACTAATCTAAATAAAATGCCTGGGTCAAATCTCAAAACAACATACATCCATTGTCCATTCCACTCTCTGCCTGGACCGTATCATTCTCCTGAATTATTATTCCCCATATTGAGTTCCATGGAAGATTGGGGTAACAAGATACTATTTCCTTAAAAAAATAAAATCTATAGACAAGTGATGGAGAAACACTACATATGATCAGTAGTGCTCAGGTATTTTGCTTCTTAAAACTCTAAGAACTTCTTTAGAAAAGAACCCATTTGCCTAAGTTTAAACCTTGTAGTCCTGTGTTATTCTCTCATAGGATTACTTTTAGCTTATAGCCCATTAATACTGAACTCACTAGTATTTGGCATAAGAGTTTGGGAGCTACTAATTTTGGCTGCTTTTCTTTGAACACCTACTCAGTACTAATTTATTCTCAAAAACAGCCCTTTAATTAGGGTAAACATATGTCCCAGTTTGCCTGGGACATTCCCAGTTCACTGTTGTTGATCCAGTGTGGTAATTCATTCTTCCCTCTTTCTTCTTTCAAAAATGTTCTGATTCTGATGACCAATTATGTAGACAATTGACCTATAAGGTGTCTATTATTACCACCTGCTTGTTTGCTTGGTTTATTTATGTATTTATTATCTTTCTACAACTTATCCTATTGCAGCTGGAATTAAGTGCTAAAATGTAGATTAGTTCGTTTAATGTCTCAGTTCTTAATCCTCCAGTGGGTTCCTAGTGCTTTTGGAATTAAAGTCTTTTAACTGAGTCTTCCAAATCTATGGGCTTCAAAGACCTAATAAATTAGCTGCCAGCTAGGCTCTAGAGAGTCCCTTGGACCTCAAAGAAATCAAACCAGTCAGTCCTAAAGGAAATCAACCCTGAATATTAATTGGAAAGAATGATGCTGAAGTTTAAGCTCTAATACTTTGGTCACCTGATGCAAAGAGATGACTCACTGGAAAAGAGCCTGATGTTGGGAAAAAAAGAAGGCAAAAAGAGAACAGGACGACAGAGAACAAGATGATTGGATGGCATCACTGAGTCAATGGACATGAGTTTGAGCAAGCTCTGGGAGATGGTGAAGGCAGGGAAGTCAGGCATGCTGCAGTCCATTGGATCTCAAAGAATTGGACATGACTGACAGACTGAATTGAATTGAACTGATATCTCTGATGTCATTTTTTGAGTCACTCTCCTACATTTTATTGTCTCACTGGGCTCCTTAATGTTCCTAGAACAGATCAAGTATGCCCCTACCTCAGTGTCTTTCTGCTTGCTGGTTTTTCCCTCCGTCTGGAAATCTCCCAAGTCATTCACCTGACTCGTTTCCTCACAAACATTTAATTTTCTGCTCACATTTCATTTCCTTTGATCACCCTAACAGTGCTTTCCTTCCTCTTTCTCTATCTTCTTATCCTGCTGTGGGTTTTGTTTGTGTTGCTATTGTTTGAGTTCTCTCTCTAACACTCTAATTATACTAGCATTCCATATCTCCACTGGAGTGTGCAGACCCTCTTCGCATACCATTTCTATCATGTTCAGTTCTTCAACACAAATTAGCAAAACAGTTAAATTAACTGCTCCCCACGCTCACTTTAGAACACTGACACTTTAAAAATAATTGGTCGATTTCATTAATCTCCCTCAGCTGTAGGTAGTTTGGCTGGCAAAATGCTCTGTTTGAATGTGCATGCAGTGTTTTGAAACGTATGGATTAACTCTATCAATATTTTTCCTATTTCCTCATTTTCAAAATTGACCTGTAATTTAACCAGACACTTAGAGATACCAATACAGACTAGATACCGATATAGGCTCCAAGTAAGGTAAGGACACACACTGAGGAGGGGAAATGTTCCTTCAAGACCTTCAACAGTAGGGACGTTTATAAACCATGCTGGTTTTAGATTAGTTCGTTTAATGTCTCAGTTCTTAATCCTCCAGTGGGTTCCTAGTGCTTTTGGAATTAAAGTCTTTAACTGAGTCTTCCAAATCTATGGGCTTCAAAGACCTAATAAATTAGCTGCCAGCTAGGCTCTAGAGAGTCCCTTGGACCTCAAAGAAATCAAACCAGTCAGTCCTAAAGGAAATCAACCCTGAATATTAATTGGAAAGAATGATGCTGAAGTTTAAGCTCTAATACTTTGGTCACCTGATGCAAAGAGATGACTCACTGGAAAAGAGCCTGATGTTGGGAAAAAAAGAAGGCAAAAAGAGAACAGGACGACAGAGAACAAGATGATTGGATGGCATCACTGAGTCAATGGACATGAGTTTGAGCAAGCTCTGGGAGATGGTGAAGGCAGGGAAGTCAGGCATGCTGCAGTCCATTGGATCTCAAAGAATTGGACATGACTGACAGACTGAATTGAATTGAACTGATATCTCTGATGTCATTTTTTGAGTCACTCTCCTACATTTTATTGTCTCACTGGGCTCCTTAATGTTCCTAGAACAGATCAAGTATGCCCCTACCTCAGTGTCTTTCTGCTTGCTGGTTTTTCCCTCCGTCTGGAAATCTCCCAAGTCATTCACCTGACTCGTTTCCTCACAAACATTTAATTTTCTGCTCACATTTCATTTCCTTTGATCACCCTAACAGTGCTTTCCTTCCTCTTTCTCTATCTTCTTATCCTGCTGTGGGTTTTGTTTGTGTTGCTATTGTTTGAGTTCTCTCTCTAACACTCTAATTATACTAGCATTCCATATCTCCACTGGAGTGTGCAGACCCTCTTCGCATACCATTTCTATCATGTTCAGTTCTTCAACACAAATTAGCAAAACAGTTAAATTAACTGCTCCCCACGCTCACTTTAGAACACTGACACTTTAAAAATAATTGGTCGATTTCATTAATCTCCCTCAGCTGTAGGTAGTTTGGCTGGCAAAATGCTCTGTTTGAACGTGCATGCAGTGTTTTGAAACGTATGGATTAACTCTATCAATATTTTTCCTATTTCCTCATTTTTCAAAATTGACCTGTAATTTAACCAGACACTTAGAGATACCAATACAGACTAGATACCGATATAGGCTCCAAGTAAGGTAAGGACACACACTGAGGAGGGGAAATGTTCCTTCAAGACCTTCAACAGGTATAGGGACGTTTATCACCTTTTGGTCTGTTCCTCATCAAGTCCTTTGGGAGTTGTCCATTGCCCACCTGGCATGGATTTCAATTTCCCGGTGGCCCCATCTTATCTCCTACACAGGTGGGATCTGATCCAAAGTTTAGTAAGAACGATAAATCATCCCCTGTGGATGCAGTGAACAGCTTGACGTTCAGATAACATTATAGCCAGGAGATCAATGTATCAAAGAAACTTTTCTTTCTATATTCCCACTCTGATTTACTCTCCACCTCAAATTAAGTCGTTACTGTGATGCAGTGAAGACTATGTTTATGATTTCTAGATATCATTCTAATACTGGTCTCCTCAGAATTAAAATTCTTCCCATTGCCAGCACACCTATCAATTCCACGATAGATTTTGGTCCATTCCATGTAGTTTACCCTAAGCTAATGCATATAAATACAAAGACAGCCAAAGTAGATGTAACATTAGAAATAAATGTTATATGATTGAAGATATAGTCACTGTAAATTTTTCTTTAGAACAATTCCTACTCATTGCCCTGTGGTTTGTCTTCCCAGATATCTTTCCTTTCATCGCATTACATATCTGATCCACTGAAGAAGGCATAAACCTTTTAGCCTGGCTTCTCTCTATCCTCCTGCCCTCAAGCTTTATATTCTATTTTGACTCGTCCTGCCTTGTTGTCTTGTTATCAACCTCTGCAAATTTTCTTTTCTTCAACTTTATATCCTGTATCTTTACTGATACATTCTTTGAGGAAAAGGACTATGTCTTCATCATCATTTTATATACAAAAGCACAGCATTTGGAAAGAAAGGATGGTCAATAAATACTTACTAAATGAATAACCATAATGGCTACTGTTGCAATTATTATGTGCTAGGAACTAAACCTATTATATGCTTTATCTGATTGGTTCTTACAAGAAAAATGAAACAATTATTTATAAATTCATTTTTTATCCCTTTAGCATATGTATAACTTGTGAGAATATATGAATACTTTCAATAGGGACAGGGTAGAACAGGTAGGTGGTTGTAGAGTCTTAGTAGGGGATGGTAGGTAGAAGTGTGAAACCTGAGAAAGGTTGGGAGGCCAGTGAGTTGATGATGACTCAGGAGAGCTGCTCCTTGTTCAGTAAAGCCAGGCTTGACTGGGTATAAACAGCTGATGAAGGAGGAGCTGGCGAAGAAGGAACTAATGATGTATGCCTTGCATTTGTGTCTACTTGAGGGGGGTGGCCTTCTACCATCCTATATGTATGGCTGCCCACTCAGTCAAAGGAAGAGGAGAACAGAGATTTCCTGCTTGCCCGCTTGCACCTCTTACAAGTACCCTATCCTAATAAATCCTCTTCTTGCCTATCACGCTGCCTCTCGCTGAATTCCTTTTGCATTGAGGCACGAAGAACCTGAGCCTCAGTGGGTCCAGACATTGGTTGAGTGCTGGATTAAGTCCCAGCCGCGTGGGTCCGAGTCCCAGACAGGGTTTTGGCCTGGATTGAGTCCTGACTACGTTCATTCAAGTCCCAAGCAGGGTTTTGGCTAGGTTCAAGCCCCAGTCACGTGGGTTCAAGTCCCAAACAGGGTTTTGGCTGTAATTCAAGCTCCAGCCATGTGGGTTCATGTCCTAAGCAGGGTTTGATCAGGTCTGGGCCCTGGGTTTAAGTCTCAAATTAAGGTAAAACCTGTTTACTTTTACATGACTTTCAATAATGAATACATTACTTAGAGCAAATAAAGAATATTCAGGGACTTCCCTGGTGACTCAGTGGTAAAAAAATTCACTTGCCAATGTCGGAGACACAGGTTTAATCCCTGATCCAGGAAGACTTGTTATCAACCTTGAAATTCTTCATTTGTAGCATTTGGGAAAAACTATGTCTTCATCATCATTTTATATACAAAAGCACAGCATTTGGAAAGAAAGGATGGTCAATAAATACTTACTAAATGAATAACCATAATGGCTACTGTTGCAATTATTATGTGCTAGGAACTAAACCTATTATATGCTTTATCTGATTGGTTCTTACAAGAAAAATGAAACAATTATTTATAAATTCATTTTTTATCCCTTTAGCATATGTATAACTTGTGAGAATATATGAATACTTTCAATAGGGACAGGGTAGAACAGGTAGGTGGTTGTAGAGTCTTAGTAGGGGATGGTAGGTAGAAGTGTGAAACCTGAGAAAGGTTGGGAGGCCAGTGAGTTGATGATGACTCAGGAGAGCTGCTCCTTGTTCAGTAAAGCCAGGCTTGACTGGGTATAAACAGCTGATGAAGGAGGAGCTGGCGAAGAAGGAACTAATGATGTATGCCTTGCATTTGTGTCTACTTGAGGGGGGTGGCCTTCTACCATCCTATATGTATGGCTGCCCACTCAGTCAAAGGAAGAGGAGAACAGAGATTTCCTGCTTGCCCGCTTGCACCTCTTACAAGTACCCTATCCTAATAAATCCTCTTCTTGCCTATCACGCTGCCTCTCGCTGAATTCCTTTTGCATTGAGGCACGAAGAACCTGAGCCTCAGTGGGTCCAGACATTGGTTGAGTGCTGGATTAAGTCCCAGCCGCGTGGGTCCGAGTCCCAGACAGGGTTTTGGCCTGGATTGAGTCCTGACTACGTTCATTCAAGTCCCAAGCAGGGTTTTGGCTAGGTTCAAGCCCCAGTCACGTGGGTTCAAGTCCCAAACAGGGTTTTGGCTGTAATTCAAGCTCCAGCCATGTGGGTTCATGTCCTAAGCAGGGTTTGATCAGGTCTGGGCCCTGGGTTTAAGTCTCAAATTAAGGTAAAACCTGTTTACTTTTACATGACTTTCAATAATGAATACATTACTTAGAGCAAATAAAGAATATTCAGGGACTTCCCTGGTGACTCAGTGGTAAAAAAATTCACTTGCCAATGTCGGAGACACAGGTTTAATCCCTGATCCAGGAAGATCTCAGATGTCTTGGAGCAATTAAACCCATGTGCCTTAACCATTGAGCCTGTGCTCTATAGCCTGGGAACTGCAACTAGGGAGCCCATGTTCCTTCCTACTGAGGCCACATGCCCTAGAGCCTGTGCTCTGCAATAAGAGAAGCCACTGCAATGAGCCTGTGCACTGCAATGAAATATAACTCCCACTCACCGCAACTAGAGAAAGCCTGTGCAGTAATGAAGATCCAGCACAGCCAAATATAAATAATCAAAAAAATATCATTTGGCCACTCAACTATTCATCAGACATGAATTTTATACTTTGTGTCAGAAAATGGTAGTGTAGATACAAAATTAAGAGGTGTCACCTATCCGGTCACAGTCCTGGCTAGAACCCTTGTATGCCCCCACCCCTTCCACCTTCTTAACAAGATGGAGATTTTTTTCCCCTGCCATTGCATCTCCAGCCTCATCTCTGGCTAGTCCACACCTCAAATATCAGCAGTAGAAAAGCACTGATGGATATACATCTAGTGATTACCTCGAGGAGAAAAATGTCTGGAAAATATTACCAGGGAACTTTCTGAGGTACTAATGATGATTCTGTTTCTTGATCTAGGCATTGGGTAATGGACACATGGGTAGATTCTGTTTATGAAAATGCATTGACACTTGTTTCTGTGGGTATATTAAACTTCAATAATGAGTCAAAAACAAATCTACACAACAACAAAACCACCTCTTGCAATGCTGAACTGTTTGACAATTCCCATCCCTAATGTGGCACATTTCCCCCTTTCCTCTAGAGTTTTACAATGCTGCCACCTCCCTGAGTCACCAGCGGTCTTTCCCACAGTTCTTCTGAAACTGCCTGTGACAGGCTGTTACGATGATTCTCTGCCCCATCAGACTAAGTTCTTCAGTACTGTGTCTCCTGGCATTTAATGTAGCTCCAGGAACACAAGTTTAGTATAACAACAGAGTCACATAATTTCACTGGTGTGAAATCCTGTGTATACATGCACAGTCCCTTAGTTTATGTCCAACACTTTGTGTGACCCCATGGACTGTAGCCTGCCAGGCCCTATTGTGCATGGATTCTCCAAGCAAGAATACTACAGTGGGTGCCCTTCCTTTCTCCAGGAATCTTCTTGACCCAGGGATTGAACCTGCGTCTTCTGCATTGCAGGTGAATTCTTTACTGCTGAGCCACAAGGGAAGTCTGTGAAATGCTCAATTCTAAGTGCTATGGCACCACAATAATGAAATACACAGGTATATGAATACACAAGTATATAAACATATCTTCTACAGTAGGCTGAATCAAAACAGAACATTTGAAGGAACTTTCCCAGTGTTCCAGTGGTTAAGTGCTCCAAATGCAGGGGACCTGAGTTTGGTTCCTGGTTGAAAAATGAAGCTCGTATATACTGCAACTAGAGAAACCCACATGCCACAACTAGATAAGCCCTTGTACCACGACAAAGACCCAGTGCAGCCAAAATAAAATAAATAAAGAGAACATTTGATTTGTGCTTTTATCATCTCCCAAACAACTAACAATATTCAAAAAGCTTTTTTACTTTTCTATACTTTTAGAATAGCTATGCATGTAGTCAGATGGAGCTGTTAAAATTGGAATCTGAATTGGTATTCCATATGTAGGTATCTTTCTACTCATTCCACATAGAGACCGTCAAATAGCTTGTCTTTTGTGTGAAAACCATAGACCTGGGTTTAATCAATTCTTTCAGAGTTAAAAATTTCCAGGAGATCTTTCCATGGTTGGATGACAGCTATGCTTCATTCTATGCATTCACTCTGGTCAGTTAGCCATGACTGCCTGCAACAATCTACTGAGAATGACTCTAAGATGGATCCAGGCTCAGTCAGCGACAGTAATATGATTGATGTCTGCCACAGATAATGTGAGGTCAGGGATGGGCAATCCTCCTCTGGATTCTAAACCATCATTTAGCATAATAACAAAGTCATACCCAGATTATCTATCTACAGGATTTCTCAGAGCTGGTGCTCTATTAGCTTATCATCTACATATGTGAGATGGAGATTCACTTTACACAATATCTCATAGGTGCTGGTTTTACGCAGTCACGTCAAATTGTTTAGTTGTGTCTGACACTTTACGAGTCATGGATGACTCACGGAATTCTCCAGGTAGGAATACTGGAGTGGGTAGCCTATCTTTTCTCCAGGGGATCTTCCTAACCCAGGGATTGAATACAGGTCTCATGCATTGCAGGTGGATTCTTTACCAGATGAACAATCAGGGAAGCCCAAGAATACTGGAGTGGGTGGCCTATCCCTTCTCCAGGGTGTCTTCCCAACCCAGGAATGGAACCAGGGTCTCCTACAATGCAGGCAGATTCTTTACCAACTGAGCTACAAGGTTTTACATAACTAGACCTTTTATTTCACTAAAGATCTGGAAAAATAATTCTTCTCAGATGCCATTTTTGAAGATGGGGTTTGGAAGATCACAAGGTTGATGAATATTTGGAGATGTGGTTCTCAAATTCTTCAATGAATATTTATTAGATATTCCCTTGAAAAACAGATAAAATTGCCCAGGAAATTGGGCAAATTTTGCTTTAGCCAAACCAAAATGGATTATTGAGGGGAAAAAAGAGGTTTGGGACATGTATTTTTTCTACTAGTTAATTATTTAGTCTATGTTTCCCCAAACATCCTAAACTGTGGGCCTAAACTCTGGCTATGGTACACGCATATTGAACAAAAACTAGGTATATAAATATTAATGCAATTTTGTTTCCTTATAATGGAAATTTGGGTGTTTGGTTTTGAGGATGATTTAAAAAAATTTTTTTGGCCTCATTTATAGTTTTTCAATTTATTTATTTTCATCCATCTTTATTCTTTGGGCTGTGTGGGACTCCCACTGCAGTGACCTCTCTTGTTGCAGAGCACCAGCTCTGAGTGCATGTGCTCTAGATCACTGGCTCATAATTGGACACACCAGTCTAGCTGCTCTGTGGCACATGGGATCTTTCCAGGCCAGGGATCAAACTGATGCCCCTTGCACTGCAAGGCGGACTCTCTACCCACTGAACCACCAGGGAAACCCACGGTATGCTTTTGGTTTAGTTTATGCTTTATGGATCTCCTCAGGATATTCTATTTCTAGCAGGTTTTCCACTGTCTCTAACCCAATATGTGAGATGGAGATTCACTTTACACAATATCTCATAGGTGCTGGTTTTACGCAGTCACGTCAAATTGTTTAGTTGTGTCTGACACTTTACGAGTCATGGATGACTCACGGAATTCTCCAGGTAGGAATACTGGAGTGGGTAGCCTATCTTTTCTCCAGGGGATCTTCCTAACCCAGGGATTGAATACAGGTCTCATGCATTGCAGGTGGATTCTTTACCAGATGAACAATCAGGGAAGCCCAAGAATACTGGAGTGGGTGGCCTATCCCTTCTCCAGGGTGTCTTCCCAACCCAGGAATGGAACCAGGGTCTCCTACAATGCAGGCAGATTCTTTACCAACTGAGCTACAAGGTTTTACATAACTAGACCTTTTATTTCACTAAAGATCTGGAAAAATAATTCTTCTCAGATGCCATTTTTGAAGATGGGGTTTGGAAGATCACAAGGTTGATGAATATTTGGAGATGTGGTTCTCAAATTCTTCAATGAATATTTATTAGATATTCCCTTGAAAAACAGATAAAATTGCCCAGGAAATTGGGTAAATTTTGCTTTAGCCAAACCAAAATGGATTATTGAGGGGAAAAAAGAGGTTTGGGACATGTATTTTTTCTACTAGTTAATTATTTAGTCTATGTTTCCCCAAACATCCTAAACTGTGGGCCTAAACTCTGGCTATGGTACACGCATATTGAACAAAAACTAGGTATATAAATATTAATGCAATTTTGTTTCCTTATAATGGAAATTTGGGTGTTTGGTTTTGAGGATGATTTAAAAAAATTTTTTTGGCCTCATTTATAGTTTTTCAATTTATTTATTTTCATCCATCTTTATTCTTTGGGCTGTGTGGGACTCCCACTGCAGTGACCTCTCTTGTTGCAGAGCACCAGCTCTGAGTGCATGTGCTCTAGATCACTGGCTCATAATTGGACACACCAGTCTAGCTGCTCTGTGGCACATGGGATCTTTCCAGGCCAGGGATCAAACTGATGCCCCTTGCACTGCAAGGCGGACTCTCTACCCACTGAACCACCAGGGAAACCCACGGTATGCTTTTGGTTTAGTTTCTTAATGCTTTGGATGGCTCAAGAAATTATGTGCTTTAAATTAATTAACACGGCTGTATAGAATTGCTGACAATTTAAAAAGGGTAAGTTATTAGGGACTATAGGCTTATGGGAACTGCAGGAACCTCATTTTTTGTTTAGATCACTCATGGTTTTATTTGGTTTTCCTATCCCTGACATGAATCACAGTAGGTATTTGTCTTTTTAAGGCAAAAGAATATTTGAAATAATACTATCTCTGGGGAAACAGTATAGCAAATGTTCTTGAATATATAATAGATTAAAAATAGAGTGGGAGATGGTGGATTTGACCTCTATTCTTCTGCACATGCTTGATTAAAAAGTGGAGAGAAAAGAGGTAATTTTTCATTACATTCTCTTTACAAAACCATAAGCAACTAATCTTTGTACAATTGGTATTGCTCCAGTTAAAATACATTTCATGACATTTTTCATAAACTAATACACAATTATACAATATTGGTAAAAATTATATGTTGAATTGTTGAAGGTTTGATGCTCATAAGCATGCTCTAAAAGTTGAATGCTAAATAGAGCTCTTGTCTTTCACTTAAACTTTCAAATTTAAATTTAATATGTCTGTGATGTGGGTCTGGAATACAATACTAGCTTTCATTTAAATAGTTTTTATCCCATTTTATACAAATCATTTTTGCTATGTAATAGTGAAGACTAGGGGGAAGGACATAAAAACTTTGACACATTCATTGAAAAGTAGGTATTACGTAGGGAGGGAAAGAGAATGGAATACATTCACAAAGTAATCATTTAACTTCTATTTCTGTAAAGTGTCCAGTCAACAATTTATAAACTTTAGTTTATAAAGAGCGATCAGTACTCCTCCTTGTATAGTTGATACTCAGAAACATTGTTTCAAATGATTTGTTTCCTTGTTAAACAGATTAAGTGGATATTAATCTGAGAAGAATAACATCATTTGCTCTCACTTCTGTGTCAGACACTACACTGTATATTTTTAGTACATTAATTTTTTCATGCATTAATCAATTTTTTTCTATTTTTAAAAGACCAAGAAACAGTTGTGGGACCACAAAATGCAGGGGCTAAGAACAGGTTTCTAAGTCTTTCATGTGTTTACTCGCTGTGTGACCTTGGGCATATTACTTGACATTTCTGTGGACCACCCTTCTTTAGCAAAATGACTGCCAATCCTGTAGGGTAATTGTTAGAATTTATAAATTAAGATATATGACTTCCTTAGAATTGTATTTGGAAAACAGCATAGTTCAACACGCCTCAAGAGGTTTATTAGGTAACTTTCCCAGCATGACAATAAGAAGCATAGTTGGGATTTTATTGATTTGTCTGACTCTAGAACTCAGAGTTTTAACCAAAAAAGAATTTTTATTTCATATTTTTTATCTCTATGGGTAAAGCAGTGGTAAAGTTAGTTAAGATTTAGAAATAGTTTGTTAAATTATATTTCTTTAAATGAAATTGAACAATAACTTGCAGTTGATAATAGCATAACAGTATAACAGTAGATATGACATTTTACATATGATTTACACCTTACATTTTACATCTTGTCTCACAGAGAACAAGTTGCTAGAGAGACTAAATAGCTAGAGTTATTATTATTATTAATTGGAATATAATCCATTGCTCTAAATAGAGTATTCAATGGATTCTCCTATCTCTACCTAAAACAGATCTTGTTCAGAAAATGATTAAAGAAATGTTTCATTAATTAGTACCATTCTCTACTATTAACCCGTGATTTCATTTTTGATATAGTTTTTTGTATGTCTTTTATATTTATGAGTGAATATATACGTGTTTTTTTTGATATCTTAAATGATAGTTCCTTCAATGTTTATGATCAACTGATCCAAGAGCATTTAATCAATATCTCCCAAATATTCAATGCTAGTGGTGGGCTGACTTTAGAAATTGAATTGAGAGGAATTTAAAAATTCATCTATACTCTCTTTGAAACGTGATCACTCTTCTGTTTAATATTTCTAGTGACAGTGAAATTAGTCTCTTAAGAAAAATCCTTTTAATTTTATATTGCTTACCAAGACAGTATCACCATTTACAGGCCACTAAGCTAAACTATTTGCACTTTGCCACTTAATCCCTTTGATACGGTTATTGCTATCCACAAAAGGAAATAGAGGCTTACAAAGATGATGTTTCCTGTCCAAAGTTATGCAGCCATTAATACATTAAAGGGCCAGACCTGAAATCCAAGCTGTCAGACTCTAGTCACCCTCAGCAGTCATGTTCTAGTCACTGCTTCACCCACTTTCTCAAATAGTCCTCTATAATCTGAGTTTAAGGAGTTATTTATCTCTGTCTGCATTCAACCTGGAATCATTTTTGCAGAACTCAGAGAGCCCAGCCTTCACTTCCTCCTTATAAATAGGAGTCTTGTGTGACCCTACATAGCCTCTTAGTATTATGGCTAGTGTTAGCCATCTTATTCATATGTATTGATACATGATAAATTAATATATCCTCTGCCAAAAATCACACACCTTCTCTCCAAAGTTCTTGACATTTAAAAGGCAAAAAAGGCAATGATTTACCTAATCCTTAGAAAACAGTTGCTATCCAAAATTAATACGCCCTTTCAAGATGGCTATTTGATAATTTGCTAAAACAATATGAAATTTCATTTAGCAGCCGTAGTCAAGAGCCATGTTTTATATATATACATATATATATATATGTATATATATCAATAATTGCAGCCAACATTCACATAGATTTCAGGCTAGGAATATGGAAGATATCAAATAGATATATCTAGTGAAAACTTTTGAAATATGTTGAAACTTTTAAATAGGAACTCACTGTCAGAAAAGATTATATCAATCAAACTTCTAACAAATCACCTTTCTAGGAAAGAGCATATTTTTTTTTATCTTCAGCTGTGGTTCTGTTAATTCCTCCCAATGACATAAACTGGATTGGTTACCGCATTTTTACTGCAAAAAGAAAGTGGTTCTCAGTGTTGGCTGAATATTAAAATTTCTTGGGGTAGAGTAAAAAACAAACTACTTTTTCCTGGATCTCATAAGCATATTAGCACATCAAGAGTGTAGTGGACATCTCCTCCCCCCACTCCCCACCCAGTGATTTTAAGGAGTTGAGAACCATGTTTCATCTCACAGGAAGATGTAGATGAAATAGGAAAAGCTATTTTCTCCTTTGCACACTCAGTGTCATAGGAGTTTGCCGTCTTTCATTACTTTATATATTTTTAAACTACTCTAATAATTCACTGCCATGGGATTTCCTTCTAATATCTTACCAGGACATTTGATATGGAAGTGTAATTTTAAGAAACTGAAAGAGGAGTAGCATGGACAGATCAAGTCTGATCAGAAAACAAATGAGGCAATCTGCATTCCTTATCTCCCACTGACTGACCTTGGAGAAAGTATATAGCCTCTCTGGCCTCCTAATCGCCTAACTCCTCACCAGTACTATTTGCTACTCTGACGCCTAAATGTCATTTCAAGGAAATCATGGCATCTTCAGTTGTTTGTGATTGAGTGGTTCTGGGACCACTCAATGCCCAGTTTTTAATCATTGGAGGCATTTTTATTTTATTTGAAGTTCCCATTGGATTTTTTCTTTAGAGTAATCATTCTTATTTCCTTAAAACTTATTGGCCTTTCCTCTAGGCCACCTTCTCTCAAATTTGAAAAAATTTCATTAGCAGGCCCTAAGCCCTTTCAAGATGGCTATTTCATAATTTGCTAAAACAATATGAAATTTCATTTAGCAGCCGTAGTCAAGAGCCATGTTTTATATATATACATATATATATATATGTATATATATCAATAATTGCAGCCAACATTCACATAGATTTCAGGCTAGGAATATGGAAGATATCAAATAGATATATCTAGTGAAAACTTTTGAAATATGTTGAAACTTTTAAATAGGAACTCACTGTCAGAAAAGATTATATCAATCAAACTTCTAACAAATCACCTTTCTAGGAAAGAGCATATTTTTTTATCTTCAGCTGTGGTTCTGTTAATTCCTCCCAATGACATAAACTGGATTGGTTACCGCATTTTTACTGCAAAAAGAAAGTGGTTCTCAGTGTTGGCTGAATATTAAAATTTCTTGGGGTAGAGTAAAAAACAAACTACTTTTTCCTGGATCTCATAAGCATATTAGCACATCAAGAGTGTAGTGGACATCTCCTCCCCCCACTCCCCACCCAGTGATTTTAAGGAGTTGAGAACCATGTTTCATCTCACAGGAAGATGTAGATGAAATAGGAAAAGCTATTTTCTCCTTTGCACACTCAGTGTCATAGGAGTTTGCCGTCTTTCATTACTTTATATATTTTTAAACTACTCTAATAATTCACTGCCATGGGATTTCCTTCTAATATCTTACCAGGACATTTGATATGGAAGTGTAATTTTAAGAAACTGAAAGAGGAGTAGCATGGACAGATCAAGTCTGATCAGAAAACAAATGAGGCAATCTGCATTCCTTATCTCCCACTGACTGACCTTGGAGAAAGTATATAGCCTCTCTGGCCTCCTAATCGCCTAACTCCTCACCAGTACTATTTGCTACTCTGACGCCTAAATGTCATTTCAAGGAAATCATGGCATCTTCAGTTGTTTGTGATTGAGTGGTTCTGGGACCACTCAATGCCCAGTTTTTAATCATTGGAGGCATTTTTATTTTATTTGAAGTTCCCATTGGATTTTTTCTTTAGAGTAATCATTCTTATTTCCTTAAAACTTATTGGCCTTTCCTCTAGGCCACCATTTTCCATGCCTTTGGCAAAGCAAATCTCTACTCTTACTTTCATACAAATTCTCTCCCTACATTTTCAGGGACATTGTTTGCATCAAGGCCCCTAAAAACATCTGTTACTCAATTCCCCCAACCCTCAACTCTTTGTAGCAGCCAGGCTCAGGAGCTGTCTGATCTGGCCCTTCACAGACACAAGCCTCAAATCTATGCTCTATGCTTCTAAGACAAATTTCAAATTTCAACTCTTTTATCATTCTTAGCCACAGTAAATTCGCTTCTACCGCAGATAACTATAGCATAGAGCATTCAAGTCATACTTTTTCACATAAGACCATCAACACTTCCAATTCTCTTCTCTAAAATATGATCTCAAAATTTTCTAACATGTACAGTCATCACCAAATGATTAAGAAGTCATAAGTCAAAAGGGCAAGGAGTTGAGAGTCAATTTTTTCTCATAGATGACATACTACACATAAAAATAGCAGCAAGTCATTCTTTATTACTTATACTTCTTAAATTTGCTTGCTAAAGAAAACTAGGAACAGACATTTCTCAGGAGGAGTGCACACCTGAAATGCATTTGGCAATAAGCAAATGAGAAAACAGTAGATAACGTCACATGTGCATTGCATCTGATCACAAATACTAGCGATATAATTTAGCTTAACCTTTTACATCCTGAAAATCACCAAAGCTCTTTCTGCTTTCAGAAACCCAGCTGGTATGTAGTGCTTAAGTATTTTAAATCCATCCTTTTGTAGACCTGTTCCACTTTAGCTAAAGTTATGACAGCTTAGTTAGCTCTGTTAGTTTAAAAAAAGAAGGCATAGTTTATTCACTCTCCTGCTCTCTCTCTCCTGCAGGTACAAAATATTAGTATTCTTAAATGAAGGAAAAAAGCCTATTTTAGATATGTGGAAAGGGCTAGTTTGAATGTGTTGTTAATGTAATATGCTGTCAGTTTAAGCAGAGTAGACATGAAAAGGAGTAATCTGATGAAAACTTAGAATAATAATTATTTTAGTAATGAAAATTATTCTTATTGAAATCAAACTTTGTTTTTCTTTTCCTGCCACAATTTTCAGTATTAGAGAACATCCATAATTTTGAAGGACTGCAGCAAATAACTTAAGTCACTTCACTTATACCCTTTCCCCAGCAGTCTTATTTACCCAAAGACCATCTCCTTGACCAGTATTACAAGCTGTTTTTTAATTATTTTCTTAACATTTGTTTATTAATCATTTTCCATGTCATGTTATATCATCCAAGAAGGTAAAATCACATTCAGTTTTTTTCCTTCTCATATTCCACCTTAAGATTAAAAACTTACACTTAAATGAAGAGTTTGTTCGAATCTTAAAGACACAATATCCTCAATGAGAGAATATTTGAATTTAAATTCCATTATCTTATGTAAAAATGCTTTTAATTCAGTCTTGAAAAAACATACATTTTATAGATATGACCTGCAGTTTTCCCCCTTGACTTCCATGTTTTTCAGAAGTTCACAGATTTTGCCAACAATTTTAAAAGAAAGGCTTAATGATCTGATGATTACAATTTGGTAATTAGCTGGAGTAGCATTTCAACATGTATCCGATAAGCTTTGGCACGGTTAACCAGCATTCTGAAAACTAGAGTCATAGCGATTCTGATATTGTACTTGTCTTCATACTCTTGCTTTTACTTTGAACCCCAAGACATCTAGCTTTTGTGTTTCTGTTGCCCTCCCCAACCAACATCACTGATGGCAAAACTATAATCGTAGAGCTTTCCCCTCAAGCTCCTTAGTTTTCAGTCATTAGCAACAAAGAGAAATTTTGAAGGTACAGAGAACAGTCTAGTGCTTACAGCTGGTTTCCGCAATTTCAACTTGCGCAAGACCCCATGTTTGTGAAAACAACCCAAGAATCTTTGAACAGGATGTAATCAACCTCCGATCTGCTGAAAAACACTGCAAAAATGACTTCAGCTGCCAAAAATAATAATGCCGCTTACAAGCAGCTCTTCCCAGGGCTAAGGAAGAACTAGCCACACATGTGAGTTTATGCTGGATTCCTAAAAGCAAGCAAGGAAAAGGGCAAAGCCTACCTCCCTCCCCAAAAACACACAGTATCAGAACCCACAGGAAGCTGGGGCCCGTTTCCAAGGTGCTGGCAATATTGAAGGAGACTCCTATGCACAGAAATCTGAACAGTAAATGACCCCAGAGAAAAGGATTCTATCTGGGAGCAATTCTCTGCGGCTACTTTCCCTCTGTAACCAAGCTGCCCTGTCTTGTGAAGGCAGGGCTGTTAAATACCTCTTAGTCACCAGCCCCAACTCAAATCTTTTTTTTTTTTTTTGTAAAACATTATCTGGCAGCTTCTTTTAAGGGATATCAAGAGCTTGGGAGGGAAAATTCACAAACGATCCTTAATATACGTTTCATCACAAAAGCCCTGCACCTACCTCTGCTCGAGCCTGGCCGATCAGTCCGCATGGGCTGGATGTGAAAAAAGACCCGGGTGACGGCTTCTCCAAATTTACCAGAAAGAAAAGACCTAGGATGCTTGTCCTTTAAGTGTCTCTAAACATGGTTTGCATAGCTGGATCTCTGCTTATCTGTGCCTTTCGGCTTTCGCTTCCATACATGGATCTGTTCCCAACAGTAACTCCAAGCTGTCGAAAAGAAGCTATCTGGCAGCTCTCCGCTTCATCCAACACATGGATGATAAAAATACACATATAGAGATCCTTCCAGCCAGGCCCATTTCCCACCCTGCCATCCTGCCACTATGCCTTTTCACAAACACATGTTCAGACTGGTGTTTTTACTCTCTAGACGTTTAGAGAACAACCAATTTTTACCTGATTCCCACACAGAGCTTTCAGGATGTGTTTCCTGAGCTTTATAAAAACAGACATGATGACAGTTACTTACCAGAGTTTTCATCCTTAAAGATTTCAGTGATAAGAGATAGATATGAGATCTGAAAAATGTTAGGGAATAATGCCTGACTAATGGATAATGTACCGGAATGAATAAATACAAAACCTATTTCTTTAACTGGAAATAATTGTTAATACTCTGGACTGTTTGTCTTAAAGAAGCAGTCCCCAGCTTTTTTGGCACTAGGGACCGGTTTCGTGGAAGGCAGTTTTTTCACAGATGGGGGTGTGTGGGGAGAGTGATTTGGGGATAACCCAAAGGCATTACATTTATTGTGTACTTTATTTCTACTATTATTGCAATAGCTCCACCTCAGATCATTAGGCATTAGATCCCAGAGGTTGGAGACCCCTGTCTTTAAGGATAAGATAGCAGCAGCAGGTTAAAGTGATCAAAGTCTCTAAGAAAAGAGGAAAGGCCAGGTTCTAACTGGAATTGCTTCTCACTTAGGATACTTGGGTCAGAGCATAGGAAGTGAAAACCTAGCATGTGGTTTGAGATTCAGGAAATTTTTTGTCTTTAATGTTAAAGAATGTAAACCTAATTACTACATTCATTAACTAATTACTACATTTGTTAACTGCCAGTGGCACTTTAAATGGCACATAACTATGACCTACATTTTCAAGTGGTGAGGGTGGGGGTCAGAAGGGGACAAATTCTACTCTGTGTGTTGGAGAGGTAGCATACCTCTCCCAGGAAGCCCTGGTTCTTTTGAAATCTAGCTTTTGGGGTTTTAAATTTCTCTCTTTCTCTCTTTTCAGTTTATTGTTATTTGTGTAGTAAGAGGTCAAAATATGAAGAGAGAGAGAGAGAGAGAAATAAACCTTTCAAATACCATTTTCCCGTTGGTTAACTTTTTCAAAATCATAATAAAACTCTTGTAGGAGTCTCTTTTTTTTAATTTTATTTTTTTATTCTTTATTTTAAGGATTTTACAGAGTTTTGTTTTTCACCGACATATATGTTCCCAGATCATTCATATGCATATACCTGGACCCTCCCCCCATCCAGTTCCCCCCCTTCTACCCCTCCAGACCATAGCCCCAAGTGATTGTAGGTACTCCAATTCCCTTAGTGTAATGACCATAGCTATCTTTTCCACACGTGCCAGTATAGGTTTCGATGTTACTTCCTCTATATCTCCATGTCACTGTTCGGTCTCCACAATGTCCTTATGTCTATTCTCTGTTTTTCCATGAGTTCACTGCGTATGTTATCAGACGAGATCGGGCGTGTTCAGGGTGGTATGGCTGTAGACATGCGTGTGTTATCATGACCATCTTACTAGATCCCATATATATGAGTTAGTATACTGTACTTGTCTTTCTCTTTTTGACTTACTTCACTTTTTATGATAGGTTCTAGAGCCAGCCACCTCATTAGGACTGAGTCTTCTGCATTTCTTTTAACAGCTGAGTAGTATTCCATTGTATATATGTACCAGAGCTTCTGGATCCATTCATTTGTTGATGGACATCTAGGTTGCTTCCATGATCTGGCTATTGTATAGAGAGCTGCAATGAACATTGGGGTACAGGTGCCTCTATCAGTTTTGATTTCATCAGGATATAGGCCTAATAGTGGGATTGCTGGGTCATAGGGTGCTTCTATTTTTAGTTTTTAAGGAATCTCCATATTGTCTTCCATAGAGGTTGTATCAATTTACATTCCCACCAGGAATGCAAGAGGGTTCCCTTTTCTCCACACCCTCTCCAGCATTTGTTGTCTGTCGATTTGTTGATGATGGCCAGTCTGACGGGTGTGAGGTAGTATCTCATTGTGGTTTTAATTTGCATTTCTCTGATAATAAGCGAGGTTGAGCATCGTTTCATGTGCTTTGGGGCCATCTGTATGTCCTCTTTGGAGAGGCGTCTCTTTAGATCCTTTTCCCATTTTTTGATTGGGCTGCTCATTTTCCCTGTGCTGAGTTGTCTGAGTTGCTTGTAGATTTTGGAGATGAATTCTTTGTCTGTTGTTTCATTTGCTATGATTTTCTCCCACTCTGTGGGCTGTCTGTTCAACTTTTTGGTGATATCTTTTGCTGTACAAAAGCTTTTAAGCTTCATGAGGTCCCACGTGTTGACTTTTCTTTTCAGTTCCACTATTTTAGTAGGTGGGTCAGAGAAGATCTTGCTTTGATTGATGTCCTAGAGGGTTTTGCCTATATTCTCCTCTAAGAGTTTGATGGTTTCTGGTCTTACATTTAGGTCTTTAATCCATTTTGAGTTGATCTTTGTGTATGGGGTCAGGGAATGTTCCAACTTCATTTTTTGGCATGTAGCTGTCCAATTGTCCCAGCACCATTTGTTGAAGAGGCTGTCTTTGTCCCATTTTATAGTTTCTCCTCCTTTGTCAAAAATAAGGTACCCATAGGTGCGTGGGTTGATCTCTGAGTTCTCAATCTTGTTCCATTGATCTATAGCTTTGTTTCTGTGCCAGTACCATACTGTCTTGATAACTGTTGCTTTGTAGTAGAGTCTGAAGTTAGGGAGGCTGATCCCTCCAACTCCGTTCTTCTTCCTCAGGATTGCTTTGGCTATTCGAGGTCTTCTGTGTTTCCATATGAACTGTGTTATTCTTTGGTCTAGTTCTGTGAAAAATGTCAATGGTAGTTGGATAGGTATTGCATTGAATCTGTAGATGATATTTGGTAGTATGGTCATTTTCACAATATTGATTCTTCCGATCCAGGAACGTGGAATATCTCTCCATCTGTTTAAGTCTTCTTTAATGTCTCTCATGAGTGTCTTGTAATTTTCTGTGTACAATTCTTTTGTTTCTTTGGGCAGGTTTATTCCTAGATATTTGATTCTTTTGGTTGCAATGGTGAAGGGGATTGCCTCTTTGATTTCATTTTCTGATTTTTCATTGTTTGTGTATAGGAATGCCAGTGACTTCTGTGTGTTGACTTTGTATCCTGCGACTTTGCTGAATTCCTTGATTAGCTCTAGTAGCTTTGTAACCGTGTCTTTGGGATTTTCTATGTATAATATCATGTCGTCTGCAAAAAGAGAGAGCTTGACTTCTTCCTTTCCAATCTGGATTCCTTTGATTTCTTTCTCTTCTCTTATTGCCGTTGCTAGGACTTCCAGGACTATGTTGCATTGTAGTGGTGAAAGTGGACACCCCTGTCTTGTTCCTGATCTTAGAGGGAATGCGTTCAGATTTTCAACGTTAAGGATAATGTTGGCTGAAGGCTTCTCATAGATGGCGTTTATTATGTTGAGATAGGTTCCTTCTATGCCCATTTTCTGAAGAGTTCGCTGTAGGCTTCTCATAGATGGCTTTTATTATGTTGAGATATTCTTTAATCCATTTTGAGTTGATCTTTGTGTATGGGGTCAGGGAATGTTCCAACTTCATTTTTTGGCATGTAGCTGTCCAATTGTCCCAGCACCATTTGTTGAAGAGGCTGTCTTTGTCCCATTTTATAGTTTCTCCTCCTTTGTCACAAATAAGGTACCCATAGGTGCGTGGGTTGATCTCTGGGTTCTCAATCTTGTTCCATTGATCTATAGCTTTGTTTCTGTGCCAGTACCATACTGTCTTGATAACTGTTGCTTTGTAGTAGAGTCTGAAGTTAGGGAGGCTGATCCCTCCAACTCCGTTCTTCTTCCTCAGGATTGCTTTGGCTATTCGAGGTCTTCTGTGTTTCCATATGAACTGTGTTATTCTTTGGTCTAGTTCTGTGAAAAATGTCAATGGTAGTTGGATAGGTATTGCATTGAATCTGTAGATGATATTTGGTAGTATGGTCATTTTCACAATATTGATTCTTCCGATCCAGGAACGTGGAATATCTCTCCATCTGTTTAAGTCTTCTTTAATGTCTCTCATGAGTGTCTTGTAATTTTCTGTGTACAATTCTTTTGTTTCTTTGGGCAGGTTTATTCCTAGATATTTGATTCTTTTGGTTGCAATGGTGAAGGGGATTGCCTCTTTGATTTCATTTTCTGATTTTTCATTGTTTGTGTATAGGAATGCCAGTGACTTCTGTGTGTTGACTTTGTATCCTGCGACTTTGCTGAATTCCTTGATTAGCTCTAGTAGCTTTGTAACCGTGTCTTTGGGATTTTCTATGTATAATATCATGTCGTCTGCAAAAAGAGAGAGCTTGACTTCTTCCTTTCCAATCTGGATTCCTTTGATTTCTTTCTCTTCTCTTATTGCCGTTGCTAGGACTTCCAGGACTATGTTGCATTGTAGTGGTGAAAGTGGACACCCCTGTCTTGTTCCTGATCTTAGAGGGAATGCTTTCAGTTTTTCACCGTTAAGGATAATGTTCGCTGTAGGCTTCTCATAGATGGCTTTTATTATGTTGAGATAGGTTCCTTCTATGCCCATTTTCTGAAGAGTTTTTATCATTAATAGATGTTTTACTTTGTTGAAGGCTTTTTCTGCATCTATTGAGATGATCATGTGATTTTTGTCTTTCAGCTTGTTGATATGGTGTATCACATGGATTGATTTGCGGATGTTGAAGAATCCTTGCATGCCTGGGATGAACCCGACTTGATCGTGATGTATGAGTTTTTTGATGTGTCGTTGAATTCTGTTTGCTAGGATTTTGTTGAGGATCTTGGCATCTAAGTTCATCAGAGAAATCGGTCTGTAATTTTCCTTTTTTGTGTTGTCTTTGCCTGGTTTGGGTATCAGGGTGATGGTGGCCTCGTAGAATGTGTTTGGAAGTTTTCCTTCCTGTGCTATTTTTTGAAAGAGTTTTAGAAGGACAGGCATTAGGTCTTCTTTAAATGTTTGGTAGAATTCGGCTGTGAAGCCATCTGGTCCTGGGCTTTTATTTTTGGGTAGATTTTTAATCACAGATTCGATTTCTCAGCTTGTGATTGAGTTGTTCAAAGTTTCTGTTTCTTCCTGGCTCAGTCTTGGGAGATTGATCTTCCCCAAGAAACTGTCCATTTCTTCCAGGTTGTCCAGTTTGTTGCCATAGAGTTGCTCATAATAGTCTCTTAGAATCCTTTGGAGTTCTGCATTATCTGTTGTAATCTCTCCTTTTTCGTTTTTGATTTTGTTGATCTGGTTCTTCTCCCTCTTTTTCTTGATGAGTCTCGCCAGAGGCTTATCGATTTTGTTTACCTTTTCAAAGAACCAGCTTTTTGTTTTATTTTACTGTTGTTTCTTTTCTTTCTTTCTCATTTATTTCTGCTCTGATTCTTATTATTTCTCTTCTTCTGCTGGCTTTGGGGTGTTTTTGTTCTTCTTTCTCCAGTTGTTTTAAGCGGAGGGTTAGGTCATCTGCTTCATATTTTCCTAGTTTCTTGAGGTGGGATTGTATTGCTATAAATTTCCCCCTTAGAACTGCTTTTGCAGTATCCCATAGGTTTTGCACTGTCGTGTGTTCATTGTCATTTTCTTCTAGGAATTGTTTAATTTCTCCTTTGATTTCCTCAATGATCAGTTGGTTTTTTAGGTTTGTGTTGTTTAATCTCCCTGTGTTTGTGTTTTTAGGGTTTTTATTCCGGTAGTTGATCTCTAGTCTCATTGCATTGTGGTCCGAGAAGATAGCTGGTATAATTTTGGTTTTCTTGAATTGACTGAGGTTAGATTTGTGGCCCAAGGTGTGGTCTATCCTGGAGAATGTTCCGTGAGCACTTGAGAAGAAAGTGTATTCTTCTGCTTTTGGATGGAACATCCTAAAGATATTGATGACGTCCATCTTTTCTTGTGTTGTCTTTGCCTGGTTTGGGTATCAGGGTGATGGTGGCCTCGTAGAATGTGTTTGGAAGTTTTCCTTCCTGTGCTATTTTTTGAAAGAGTTTTAGAAGGACAGGCATTAGGTCTTCTTTAAATGTTTGGTAGAATTCGGCTGTGAAGCCATCTGGTCCTGGGCTTTTATTTTTGGGTAGATTTTTAATCACAGATTCGATTTCTCAGCTTGTGATTGAGTTGTTCAAAGTTTCTGTTTCTTCCTGGCTCAGTCTTGGGAGATTGATCTTCCCCAAGAAACTGTCCATTTCTTCCAGGTTGTCCAGTTTGTTGCCATAGAGTTGCTCATAATAGTCTCTTAGAATCCTTTGGAGTTCTGCATTATCTGTTGTAATCTCTCCTTTTTCGTTTTTGATTTTGTTGATCTGGTTCTTCTCTCTCTTTTTCTTGATGAGTCTCGCCAGAGGCTTATCGATTTTGTTTACCTTTTCAAAGAACCAGCTTTTTGTTTTATTTTACTGTTGTTTCTTTTCTTTCTTTCTCATTTATTTCTGCTCTGATTCTTATTATTTCTCTTCTTCTGCTGGCTTTGGGGTGTTTTTGTTCTTCTTTCTCCAGTTGTTTTAAGCGGAGGGTTAGGTCATCTGCTTCATATTTTCCTAGTTTCTTGAGGTGGGATTGTATTGCTATAAATTTCCCCCTTAGAACTGCTTTTGCAGTATCCCATAGGTTTTGCACTGTCGTGTGTTCATTGTCATTTTCTTCTAGGAATTGTTTAATTTCTCCTTTGATTTCCTCAATGATCAGTTGGTTTTTTAGGTTTGTGTTGTTTAATCTCCCTGTGTTTGTGTTTTTAGGGTTTTTATTCCGGTAGTTGATCTCTAGTCTCATTGCATTGTGGTCCGAGAAGATAGCTGGTATAATTTTGGTTTTCTTGAATTGACTGAGGTTAGATTTGTGGCCCAAGGTGTGGTCTATCCTGGAGAATGTTCCGTGAGCACTTGAGAAGAAAGTGTATTCTTCTGCTTTTGGATGGAACATCCTAAAGATATTGATGACGTCCATCTTTTCTAGTGTGGCATTTAAGGCTTGTGTTTCTTTATTCATTTTCTGTTTGGATGATCTGTCCATTGGAGTGAGAGGAGCATTAAAGTCTCCTACTATTACTGTGTTATTGTTGATTTCTTCTTTTATGTCTGAAAGTACCTGTCTTATGTATTGAGGTGCCCCTGTGTTGGGTGCGTAGATGTTCATGACTGTTATGTCTTCCTTTTGGATGGATCCTTTAATCATGATGTACTGACCTGCCTTGTCTCTTAGAATCTTCTTTACTTTAAAATCTATTTTGTCTGATATGAGGATTGCTACTCCAGCTTTCTTTTGATTTCCATTTGCATGGAATATCTTTTTCCAGCCTTTCACTTTCAGTCTATGAGTGTCTCTAGGTCTGAAGTGGGTCTCTTGTAAACAGCATATATATGGGTCTTGCTTCTGGATCCGTTCAGCCAGCCTGTGCTGTTTGGTTGGAGCATTTAGTCCATTTACGTTCAAAGTAATTATTGATATGAATGTTCCTATTGTCATCTTCTTAGAAATTTGGGGTTTGATTTGTAAGGCTTCTCCTACTCTATTTATTGGCTATATCAGGCCCTTTAACACTTATTGTAGGGCTGGTTTTGTGGCACAGAATTCTTTTAGTTTTTGCTTGTCTTTGAAGCTTTTGACTTCACCATCAATTCTGAATGAGATTCTTGCTGGATAGAGAAATCTTGTTTGGAGGTTATTCTCTTTTAGCCGTTTAAATGTGTCTTGCCATTCTCTTCTGGCCTGCAGGGTTTCTGTGGGAAGATCTGCAGTTAGACGTATGGGGTTTCCTTTATATGTTATTTGTTGTTTGCTCCTAGCTGCTTTTAGTAATCTGTCTTTATATTTAGTCTGCATTAGTTTGATTAGAATTTTTTTTTTGCCTTGTTTTTATTCCGGTAGTTGATCTCTAGTCTCATTGCATTGTGGTCCGAGAAGATAGCTGGTATAATTTTGGTTTTCTTGAATTGACTGAGGTTAGATTTGTGGCCCAAGGTGTGGTCTATCCTGGAGAATGTTCCGTGAGCACTTGAGAAGAAAGTGTATTCTTCTGCTTTTGGATGGAACATCCTAAAGATATTGATGACGTCCATCTTTTCTAGTGTGGCATTTAAGGCTTGTGTTTCTTTATTCATTTTCTGTTTGGATGATCTGTCCATTGGAGTGAGAGGAGCATTAAAGTCTCCTACTATTACTGTGTTATTGTTGATTTCTTCTTTTATGTCTGAAAGTACCTGTCTTATGTATTGAGGTGCCCCTGTGTTGGGTGCGTAGATGTTCATGACTGTTATGTCTTCCTTTTGGATGGATCCTTTAATCATGATGTACTGACCTGCCTTGTCTCTTAGAATCTTCTTTACTTTAAAATCTATTTTGTCTGATATGAGGATTGCTACTCCAGCTTTCTTTTGATTTCCATTTGCATGGAATATCTTTTTCCAGCCTTTCACTTTCAGTCTATGAGTGTCTCTAGGTCTGAAGTGGGTCTCTTGTAAACAGCATATATATGGGTCTTGCTTCTGGATCCGTTCAGCCAGCCTGTGCTGTTTGGTTGGAGCATTTAGTCCATTTACGTTCAAAGTAATTATTGATATGAATGTTCCTATTGTCATCTTCTTAGAAATTTGGGGTTTGATTTGTAAGGCTTCTCCTACTCTATTTATTGGCTATATCAGGCCCTTTAACACTTATTGTAGGGCTGGTTTTGTGGCACAGAATTCTTTTAGTTTTTGCTTGTCTTTGAAGCTTTTGACTTCACCATCAATTCTGAATGAGATTCTTGCTGGATAGAGAAATCTTGTTTGGAGGTTATTCTCTTTTAGCCGTTTAAATGTGTCTTGCCATTCTCTTCTGGCCTGCAGGGTTTCTGTGGGAAGATCTGCAGTTAGACGTATGGGGTTTCCTTTATATGTTATTTGTTGTTTGCTCCTAGCTGCTTTTAGTAATCTGTCTTTATATTTAGTCTGCATTAGTTTGATTAGAATGTGCCTTGGTGTGTCTCTTCTGGGGTTTCTCCTATTTGGAACTCTTTGTGCTTCTTTGACTTGGTTGACTATTTCCTTTCCCATGCTTGGGAAGTTTTCAACTATAACCTCTTCAAGAATTTTTTCATAGCCTTTCTTCCCCTCTTCTTCCTCTTGAACACCTATAATTCTAACATTGGTGCATTTGATAGTGTCCCATAGGTCTCTGAGGCTATCCTCAGTTCTTTTAATTCTTTTGGCTTTGTTCTGTTGCTCAGCATTTATTTCCACCATTCTATCTTCCAGTTCACTTATCCGTTCTTCAGCCTCTGATACTCTACTGTTGAGACCTTCTATAGTATTTTTGAGTTCAACAATTGAGTTGGTTGTCTCCATTTGCTTATTTTTCATTTCTTGCATGTCTCTTCTCAATGCACTAATTTCCTCTAATATTCTGTTTTCGGTGCTTTCCATCCTCATTAGTATAGCTTTTCTGAATTCTCTTTCAGATAATTTGTCTATCTCCTCCTCTGTCATTTGAAGTGGTGTTTCTCTAGCTTGGTCCTTCATTTGTGCAGTGTTTCTCTGACATTTCATTATTAGGCTAATTTTTGTTTCTTTCTGTGTGTCTGTGTGTTTGGAGTTCTTTTTCCTCCACTAGGCTTCTTGGTGAATTCTCCCTTCCTTTGGGTTTCTGTCCTTCTAGAAGGGTTCAGTGGTTTGTGACTTGGATGGTGTTAGGTCTTGTTTACAGATGAATAATCTCTACTGTTGTATGTTCTTTGATAGTGTAGGGTCTTGGAATCAGGGCTTCTGCTCCGAGGATACTTGGTTTGATGATTGGTCAGGAGATGTAGGCTCTTTGTCTGGTTTGCTATGATGTTCCATATTAGTTCACATACTAGCATGTGAGGAACAAGAGGTGCATCCCTGATGGGTGACAGTCATAAAAGCATGCAGATGTTTTCTAACATAATCATAATTATTCTCTTTAGCCTTTTGTGTCTTGCCATTCTCTTCTGGCCTGCAGGGTTTCTGTGGGAAGATCTGCAGTTAGACGTATGGGGTTTCCTTTATATGTTATTTGTTGTTTGCTCCTAGCTGCTTTTAGTAATCTGTCTTTATATTTAGTCTGCATTAGTTTGATTAGAATGTGCCTTGGTGTGTCTCTTCTGGGGTTTCTCCTATTTGGAACTCTTTGTGCTTCTTTGACTTGGTTGACTATTTCCTTTCCCATGCTTGGGAAGTTTTCAACTATAACCTCTTCAAGAATTTTTTCATAGCCTTTCTTCCCCTCTTCTTCCTCTTGAACACCTATAATTCTAACATTGGTGCATTTGATAGTGTCCCATAGGTCTCTGAGGCTATCCTCAGTTCTTTTAATTCTTTTGGCTTTGTTCTGTTGCTCAGCATTTATTTCCACCATTCTATCTTCCAGTTCACTTATCCGTTCTTCAGCCTCTGATACTCTACTGTTGAGACCTTCTATAGTATTTTTGAGTTCAACAATTGAGTTGGTTGTCTCCATTTGCTTATTTTTCATTTCTTGCATGTCTCTTCTCAATGCACTAATTTCCTCTAATATTCTGTTTTCGGTGCTTTCCATCCTCATTAGTATAGCTTTTCTGAATTCTCTTTCAGATAATTTGTCTATCTCCTCCTCTGTCATTTGAAGTGGTGTTTCTCTAGCTTGGTCCTTCATTTGTGCAGTGTTTCTCTGACATTTCATTATTAGGCTAATTTTTGTTTCTTTCTGTGTGTCTGTGTGTTTGGAGTTCTTTTTCCTCCACTAGGCTTCTTGGTGAATTCTCCCTTCCTTTGGGTTTCTGTCCTTCTAGAAGGGTTCAGTGGTTTGTGACTTGGATGGTGTTAGGTCTTGTTTACAGATGAATAATCTCTACTGTTGTATGTTCTTTGATAGTGTAGGGTCTTGGAATCAGGGCTTCTGCTCCGAGGATACTTGGTTTGATGATTGGTCAGGAGATGTAGGCTCTTTGTCTGGTTTGCTATGATGTTCCATATTAGTTCACATACTAGCATGTGAGGAACAAGAGGTGCATCCCTGATGGGTGACAGTCATAAAAGCATGCAGATGTTTTCTAACATAATCATAAGATATACATACATACACAGCAATCCCAACTGACCAGTTTTACAGAGATAAGGCACAGGAAATCTTTCTGGCTAATCACGCAATCATAGATGATACTTGCCCGTTAAGCTTTGAATTAATTAAAATAGTGCCTGAATAAATAGATCCAGCACAAGGTCCTGGCTTCAATAATTACAATGAGAGCAATTTTTAACTAGGACATGTGTTGGGGGTGACAAGGAGGAGAGTGTATAGGTAATGAGAAGGAATTGATTCGTCTTGGAAGGATTTTATAGGGTTAGGTAGCAAAGATTAGTGTGTATATGTTTAGTGTATTTGGAAGAGAACAGTGGAGACAGGAAGATAGGAAATAATTTATCCAGAGGATATTGGTAGATAGGAAAATGTTTTACATTTAGAACATAGAGGGAGAAAGCAGTGGGAAAGAGGAAAGAGAATTAGAAGTTTCCAAGAATTAAAATTAAAATTAAAAAAAATTATAATAAAATAAAAGTCAAAAAAGATTAAAAATTAAAAAGGGCAGAAAAAATTAATGAGACCAAAAATCAAACAAAAAACACAAAAAACAAAACAAATGAAAACCAAAAAAAAACCACAGAATAAACAAACAAACTAATAAACCCCAAACCAGACCAATCAATTGAATAAGCAAAATAGTCCACCACAAATAAACAAGGGAAAAAAAAAAAAGTTAAATACTGTCCCTGGTTTTTATCTTCTCATCTGCCTGTTGGAAACCAATCTGCTCTTGATGGTGGTGTCTTGATAGCGTAGTCTTTCCCTTATAGCACCGGTTGCTATGGTTTCTGTTTTTGTGTTCAGCAAATTGAGGGCTTTGCTGCTATACTGGGTGCTGGCCGGGAAGGTGGGCTGATCCCAGTCTGTCGGGCGGGGCCCCCTGGCTTGCGCAGCCCCGTGTTGGAGGGGGGCACCTCAGCTCTACCGCGCACCCGCCAGTAGTCTCCAATTCATGCTCTTTTCCCGGCTTCCTCTGCTGCTGCTGCAGCTCTAGGGGTGCACGGGCTCCTCTGCCGCTGGCACACGTGCACTGCCGGTTACGTGTCTAAGTCCCAAAGGCGGGCGCGAGCTTTCCCGTCCAGCTCGTGCCCAGTCCCTGGTCAGCAACCTCTGGGCAACTTCCCCTCTCCGTTCAGCAAGCCCTCCAATTGGAGTGGTTGAACTTACCTGCGCCGCGGCGCTTCTCGCGGCACCATGGGTTCCGGCTCCCGCGGCTTCTCGCTGTAGGAGTCTTGTTAGAAAAAAGAAGAAAAGAGGAATCTGAGACTCCCAGGCATAATTCATTTTCGCATATTGAAATGAAGCTAATTTGCTTAAAATATTCCAAAGGAAAGAATGGAGGCATAGACAAACCAAGATTAACTAAATGAGCATTTTTGCAGGTAGTCTATAGGTACACCTATCAACCTGTAAATAGACTTCATTAAACCTACTTCACGTAAGTTTTAACATTTCAATAGAAGGAAAAAGAAGGATACAAAACAAATATATTTATGACAAGTTAGAGAACTCGTAGGTTTTAGTAATCTCTGTGCAATAGCACTAAGGTCAGAAAAATTAAGAGGCAAGGTCGGTTTTTTATTCAAAATATTCTAATATTTCAACCTCTCCCTTCTTCCCTACCAACAATTATATATATATGTGTATATATATATATACACATATCAATTCAGTTCACTTCAGTTCAGTTGCTCAGTCATAGTTGACACTCTGCAACCCCATGGACTGCAGTATGCCAGGCTTCCCCTTCCTTCACCATCTTCTGGAGTTTACTCAAACTCACATCCATTGACTCAGTGATACCATCCAGTGTGAAAAGGCAAAAAGATATAAATAAATATCTCTATATAAGTAGTATATATACATTTTATATATTTATATACATATTTTACTTTATATAGTATTTATACAATAAATTATATAACAACTGCATAATGATCAATTAACTATATAATAACACATTATATAATAATAATTATAATTTATATCTAATGTAAATTAAGGTATAAATATTTAAAAACTGACCAAATGTAGATTAGTGATGGAAATGGTAAATGACTGCCTTTCCCAGGAGTCATTCAGTCCCCTCCTTTCCATTGCCTTTTTCTACTTTAAAAATTCAAAAGCAAAGCTCTTTTTTTCTCTTCCATTGCTGCTAGGGGTGATCATGTAGCATTTTTCTGGGTGAGACTTCAGGAAAGCTTTTTTAAAACCTGTTAAAAACAGACAGGTTCACTTTTACAGGGCATCACTGGAGACACAAGACATAGGAAACAGACTTGTGGACATGGTGAGGAGAAAAGAGGGTGGGGTGAGTTCAGAAAGTAGCATGGAAACATAAAGATCACCATATGTAAAATAGAAAGCCAGTGGGAATGTGTTATATGATGGTGGGAGCTCATATGGGTGCTCTATGACCACCTAGAGAGTGGGATCAGGTGGGTGGTGGGAGGCGGTTCAAGACATATGCACCCCTGTGGCTGACTCATGTTGATGTATGGCAGAAACCAACACAGTATTGTCAAGCAGTTATCTTCCAATTTGAAAAAGGGGGAGAGGTTCAGCTTTTACCTATCTTGTCCTTTACCTCTTTCACCTTCTAAGAGAGCAAACTCAAAGCCAGAAACTGCAGCTGCCGTTTGGTGACCAGGAGGGGACAGGATGGGGACAAAAGTCTGAAAAGCAAGGAAAGCAGACCAGACAGGTGAAACAATGTCAGTTCTTGCCAGCAATCTTTAGTTGCTGTAGCAGTCTCAAGCTGTCCACTTCTGGATTTCTTATCCATGGAGAAAAGTAAAATCATAATGATCACAAACGAGTGGGTTCTAGGTGATGAACACAGGGCTTGAATGAAAAACTTATGCTCTGGTCCTGGCTCTGTTGCTTAATAGCTTTGTGACATTGGTCATGTCCAAGAGTTCTGATTCTTCCTCTGTTACTCAAGAGAACACTTGATCTTCTCACCCTAGAATTATCCTATGAATTAATGTTTGACATTGTTTAGTTAATATGCAGGGCAGCTAATACATTAGGACCCAAAATGACTATGTATACCAGAGCCTAGGAGACTGCTTTCTGTTCAAAGGACTTGCTGACATGTAGACTGGCTTAACTTAAGACCTTTCGGAATTCTCAGCAACATCCAAGGTATGATAAGTTTGTGTATTCCAAAGTGCGTTTGCCCATTTTGGGTTGGCCAAACTGAGTGGGCATGTTCTTGACGAGGTTTGCTGTGGAAGTGAGCCAGCTTCCTGCCTGAGTTTGGATAATCAGTACTCTTGTGTGGGGAGATCTTTCTCGACTCAGATGCCTTGGGGTGTGTGTAGAAGGAAAAGCTCTCTTGTTAAGGAGGTTCAAGGTCTTTTATGCTTTTAGAGAAAGAGATTGAATTTGTCTTCAGGACACTTGTAAATGAGGAAGTCTGGATCTAATGCATTGACATCAATATGTGTAACTCCACAGAGGAGAGCATCTGGGCACAAGCTCTTTTACTATGGGATAGTTGGCATTTTTTAATGCATTGTCTCAATATGTGTAACTCTCACAGAGAGACTTCACAAACCAGCCTATTGGTCAGGGTGGTGGGAGGCGGTTCAAGACATATGCACCCCTGTGGCTGACTCATGTTGATGTATGGCAGAAACCAACACAGTATTGTCAAGCAGTTATCTTCCAATTTGAAAAGGGGAGAGGCTCAGCTTTTACCTATCTTGTCCTTTACCTCTTTCACCTTCTAAGAGAGCAAACTCAAAGCCAGAAACTGCAGCTGCCGTTTGGTGACCAGGAGGGGACAGGATGGGGACAAAAGTCTGAAAAGCAAGGAAAGCAGACCAGACAGGTGAAACAATGTCAGTTCTTGCCAGCAATCTTTAGTTGCTGTAGCAGTCTCAAGCTGTCCACTTCTGGATTTCTTATCCATGGAGAAAAGTAAAATCATAATGATCACAAACGAGTGGGTTCTAGGTGATGAACACAGGGCTTGAATGAAAAACTTATGCTCTGGTCCTGGCTCTGTTGCTTAATAGCTTTGTGACATTGGTCATGTCCAAGAGTTCTGATTCTTCCTCTGTTACTCAAGAGAACACTTGATCTTCTCACCCTAGAATTATCCTATGAATTAATGTTTGACATTGTTTAGTTAATATGCAGGGCAGCTAATACATTAGGACCCAAAATGACTATGTATACCAGAGCCTAGGAGACTGCTTTCTGTTCAAAGGACTTGCTGACATGTAGACTGGCTTAACTTAAGACCTTTCGGAATTCTCAGCAACATCCAAGGTATGATAAGTTTGTGTATTCCAAAGTGCGTTTGCCCATTTTGGGTTGGCCAAACTGAGTGGGCATGTTCTTGACGAGGTTTGCTGTGGAAGTGAGCCAGCTTCCTGCCTGAGTTTGGATAATCAGTACTCTTGTGTGGGGAGATCTTTCTCGACTCAGATGCCTTGGGGTGTGTGTAGAAGGAAAAGCTCTCTTGTTAAGGAGGTTCAAGGTCTTTTATGCTTTTAGAGAAAGAGATTGAATTTGTCTTCAGGACACTTGTAAATGAGGAAGTCTGGATCTAATGCATTGACATCAATATGTGTAACTCCACAGAGGAGAGCATCTGGGCACAAGCTCTTTTACTATGGGATAGTTGGCACAGGCTGTTCTTTTCAATGGAAATTTCTGCACCTTTTTCCCAAAAGTAGGTATATTCATGCATATAATTCATTTTAGTCTGCTGGAAGAATATATCCTCAGGTTAAGATTCAGCTCAGTGTCTCTTCATTTTAGAAGTCTTTCCAGACTTCACCACCAGGTATTCTAATGCACATACAGAATACTATGGTCTTTTCTGACCTCTCCACCCTTGGCCATTAGACTGTGAGCTCCTGGAGAAGAGGGGTACCATATTATTTGTTCTTGTATCCCCAACGTCCATCACAGTGTCTGTCCTATAGTAACCTTAACAAGTTTGTTGAATAGCTAAATGTGTTGACAAATGCATAGAAAATGGACACATGGTAATTAACACTCAACTAGTGACCATTAACCCAGTAGCCCTTCCTGCTGTGTAAGGTATAAGAATCTCAAATAGGGACTTCACCGTTGGTCCAGTGGTTAAGACTCCATGCTCTCAGTGCAGGGGGGCCTGGATTAAATTCCTGGTTGGGGAACTAGATCTCATCTGACACAACAAAGACCCTGCACAGGGTCTTTGAAGATTTTTAAATATTGATGAAGTCTAATTTATGTATATTTTTTTGTTTTGTAACTCATACTTTTGTTATCACAGCTTAGAATCTTTTATCAAATCTCAAAAAACAAAGAAAAGAGAATCTCAGATACCCCAGTGCCCATCTGGAGAGGCTGCCAACTCAAAAGAGACAGAAAAACAGGGTCAAAAATATCAACATCATTTTGGTTTATCTGGGCCAATTACCTAATGTTTTCAGTTACCTAAAGCAGGGAACCACAGTGTTAGCACAGATTATTTAGAGTGGATATCTGACACAAATTGGTAGTATTAAAGATGGAGGTGAGGATTGTCACGTTTAAAAAGATCAGAGATACTCAGTTTTGGTGATTTATTTTCTTTTTTGTCTAGAAGGAAAAGCTCTCTTGTTAAGGAGGTTCAAGGTCTTTTATGCTTTTAGAGAAAGAGATTGAATTTGTCTTCAGGACACTTGTAAATGAGGAAGTCTGGATCTAATGCATTGACATCAATATGTGTAACTCCACAGAGGAGAGCATCTGGGCACAAGCTCTTTTACTATGGGATAGTTGGCACAGGCTGTTCTTTTCAATGGAAATTTCTGCACCTTTTTCCCAAAAGTAGGTATATTCATGCATATAATTCATTTTAGTCTGCTGGAAGAATATATCCTCAGGTTAAGATTCAGCTCAGTGTCTCTTCATTTTAGAAGTCTTTCCAGACTTCACCACCAGGTATTCTAATGCACATACAGAATACTATGGTCTTTTCTGACCTCTCCACCCTTGGCCATTAGACTGTGAGCTCCTGGAGAAGAGGGGTACCATATTATTTGTTCTTGTATCCCCAACATCCATCACAGTGTCTGTCCTATAGTAACCTTAACAAGTTTGTTGAATAGCTAAATGTGTTGACAAATGCATAGAAAATGGACACATGGTAATTAACACTCAACTAGTGACCATTAACCCAGTAGCCCTTCCTGCTGTGTAAGGTATAAGAATCTCAAATAGGGACTTCACCGTTGGTCCAGTGGTTAAGACTCCATGCTCTCAGTGCAGGGGGGCCTGGATTAAATTCCTGGTTGGGGAACTAGATCTCATCTGACACAACAAAGACCCTGCACAGGGTCTTTGAAGATTTTTAAATATTGATGAAGTCTAATTTATGTATATTTTTTTGTTTTGTAACTCATACTTTTGTTATCACAGCTTAGAATCTTTTATCAAATCTGAAAAAAAAAAAAGAAAAGAGAATCTCAGATACCCCAGTGCCCATCTGGAGAGAGGCTGCCAACTCAAAAGAGACAGAAAAACAGGGTCAAAAATATCAACATCATTTTGGTTTATCTGGGCCAATTACCTAATGTTTTCAGTTACCTAAAGCAGGGAACCACAGTGTTAGCACAGATTATTTAGAGTGGATATCTGACACAAATTGGTAGTATTAAAGATGGAGGTGAGGATTGTCACGTTTAAAAAGATCAGAGATACTCAGTTTTTGGTGATTAAAGTATTTTCTTCTTTTGTCTAAGAATATGGAGGAAATCTTTTCTGAAAGTCTTGTGAAGGCACATAGCAAGTTTTCAAAGGATTTCAAGGCAAATTAATAGCAAACCCATTCTATCTTTCAAGATGAGCCATGAGAAGAAGCTATTGAACACAGTTCTTTCTTACCCTTGAAGAACCAGTTCAAGCTTCGAAATAGATTTTATTGATTTGTTTCTGGCATAACCACTGACATAGTCATTAAATTTTGTCTCAGCGTAATGTCTAAACTTCTTTTCCATACACCTTTATTGAGATATAATTCACATGCCAGACCACTCACTGAGTCAAGGTATATAATCCTTTTAGCATAATATATTTGTAGACATATACAACCATCATGACGTTCAATTTTAAAGCATTTTCATCTCACTCCAATCCTTCCATCTTTCCCAGCTCTAAGGATCCAGTAATCAACTTTCTGTCTATATGGACCCCCCCCATTCTGGATTTTAATGCATGGTGTTTTGTGACTAGCTTCTTTCAGTTAGCATGTTTCCAAAGTTTTTCCATTTGTAGCACAAATCAGTATTTTATTTCTCTTTCTGACTGAATAATAATCCAGTATGTAGATACACCCTATATTGTTTATCCATTCATCTTTTCATTAACATCTCAATGATTTACACCCATTGGCTATTAATAATGCTGCTGCTACAAATATTCATATAAAACTTTTTGTATTAGTACATTATCATTTCTCTTGGATGTATTCTCAGGAATGGATTTGCTGGGCTATATGGTAATTCTGTGTTTCATCATATGAGGAGCTGTCAGATTGTTGTGCCATTTTACACTCTCACTAGCAGTGTGTGAGGGTTCAATTTCTCCACACAATTGTTATATTTTTTATTTTCTGACTTTCTTATTCTAGTTATGCTAATGTTTGTGGAGTGGTATCCCATTGTGGTTTTGGTGTGCGTTCACTGATGACTAATGATGTTGAACAGTTTTTCATGTACTTATTGGTTATATGTATGTCTTCCTTGAAGATATGCCTATTCAGAGGTTTTGCACATTTCTTTATTGGGTTGTCTTTTTATTGTTCAGTTGTAACTGTCCCCTATACATTCTTGATACAGATTCATTATCAAATATATATGATTTGACAATATTTTATTGCATCTTGTGCAGAATGTTTTTCCTACTTTTTTGATGGCACTCTTTGGACCACAATTTTTAAATATTGATAAAGTCCAATTTATGTATTTTTTTGTTTTGTTTTGTTACTCATACGTTTGTTATCACAGCTTATAATCTTTTACCAAATCTGAAGTCATGAAGTTTTGTGCCTGTGCTTTCATCTAAGACTTTTATAGCTCTTATGCTTAGATATTTAATCCATTTTTAGCTAATTTTTCTGTATAAAATG
Source organism: Tragulus kanchil (assembly GCA_022376925.1). NCBI lineage: Eukaryota > Metazoa > Chordata > Mammalia > Artiodactyla > Tragulidae > Tragulus > Tragulus kanchil. The sequence goes on along the minus strand of JAIOJX010000029.1, from coordinate 141,459,425 downwards.
AAATTGATTCTTTTTCACTTTGATATCCATTTGTCCCAGCACCATTTGTTGAAAATGCTATTTTTTTCCCTCATTGAATAGTCTTAGTATCCTTGTTGATTATCAGTTGACTGTAGATATGTGGGTTTATTTTTGGAGTCTCAGCTTTTTCCTGTTGATCTATATGTCTATTCTTATTCCAATGACATACTGTCTTCATTATATTATTTTATAATAAGTTTTGTAGAATAGGAGTGAGTTCTCCTACTTTTTTCATCTATTTTGGCTATTATGGGTTTCTGATCCACCTAGGAAGCCCTGTTATAGATTTCTTTCAGTTCAGTATGGATTTCAGAATCAGGCTGTCTATTATTATAATGAAGTCAACTGAAATTTTAGTAGAATTGTGTTGAATCTGTAGACCAGTTTCCAAAGTACTGCCATTTTCACAGTATTAAATCTTCTGATCCATAAACATGAGATGCTTTCATTTATTGGGAACTTTATTAGTTTCTTTCAACAGTGTGTTATAATTTTCAAAGTATGCTTTTTACTTTTTGGATAAATGTTTTTCTAAGTATTTTATTATTTTGATGCTATTGTGAATGGAATTATTTTCTTTTATTTCAAACTGAAAATGAAGCCACTTGGATCTTTGTTTCTTTATGGGTAGTTTTTTTTTAAATGAATTTGGTCTCTACACTTGCTATACTCAGATTGTCTATTTTTTTCATAAATTAGGTAGTTTGCATCTTTTGAGGAATTTTTCATTTCATTTAACTTATCAATTCTTTGGCATACAATAGTTTATAATCATAGTCCCCTTAACCATTTTTATGTCTATAAGATCAGCAATAATGTCCCCTCTTGATGTCTTGAGTCTCTTCTTCTTGGTCAAGCTGCAACTAAATTTATGCTTATAATTGTTGTATTTTTCTGATGAATTGACTCCCTCGTGTTATAAATGGAAGGGTAGTAACACATTTGCCTCTTAGACTTCTCGCTTAAATTATAGATGGATGATGGCACCATTCAAAGCCAAATTCTTAACTTGCCACTCACTGTTCAGCATTTCTCAATACTTACCCAAACCTTATAGGTAACAAATGCACTTCATTTTAGCTAATTTTTCTGTATAAAATGAAATTGATTCTTTTTCACTTTGATATCCATTTGTCCCAGCACCATTTGTTGAAAATGCTATTTTTTTCCCTCATTGAATAGTCTTAGTATCCTTGTTGATTATCAGTTGACTGTAGATATGTGGGTTTATTTTTGGAGTCTCAGCTTTTTCCTGTTGATCTATATGTCTATTCTTATTCCAATGACATACTGTCTTCATTATATTATTTTATAATAAGTTTTGTAGAATAGGAGTGAGTTCTCCTACTTTTTTCATCTATTTTGGCTATTATGGGTTTCTGATCCACCTAGGAAGCCCTGTTATAGATTTCTTTCAGTTCAGTATGGATTTCAGAATCAGGCTGTCTATTATTATAATGAAGTCAACTGAAATTTTAGTAGAATTGTGTTGAATCTGTAGACCAGTTTCCAAAGTACTGCCATTTTCACAGTATTAAATCTTCTGATCCATAAACATGAGATGCTTTCATTTATTGGGAACTTTATTAGTTTCTTTCAACAGTGTGTTATAATTTTCAAAGTATGCTTTTTACTTTTTGGATAAATGTTTTTCTAAGTATTTTATTATTTTGATGCTATTGTGAATGGAATTATTTTCTTTTATTTCAAACTGAAAATGAAGCCACTTGGATCTTTGTTTCTTTATGGGTAGTTTTTTTTTAAAATGAATTTGGTCTCTACACTTGCTATACTCAGATTGTCTATTTTTTTCATAAATTAGGTAGTTTGCATCTTTTGAGGAATTTTTCATTTCATTTAACTTATCAATTCTTTGGCATACAATAGTTTATAATCATAGTCCCCTTAACCATTTTTATGTCTATAAGATCAGCAATAATGTCCCCTCTTGATGTCTTGAGTCTCTTCTTCTTGGTCAAGCTGCAACTAAATTTATGCTTATAATTGTTGTATTTTTCTGATGAATTGACTCCCTCGTGTTATAAATGGAAGGGTAGTAACACATTTGCCTCTTAGACTTCTCGCTTAAATTATAGATGGATGATGGCACCATTCAAAGCCAAATTCTTAACTTGCCACTCACTGTTCAGCATTTCTCAATACTTACCCAAACCTTATAGGATAAACTATAAATTTCCCTCCATGTCTTTTGCCAAAACTATTCTTCATTTTCTTTATTTAGCTAACTCTCCTTGAATTTCAAAGCTCAGATCAACTGTTCTCTTCTCTGGGGATAAGATGCTTCCTCTATGGTTGACATTTTTGAGGCACACTAGCATACTTTGGACAACCCTGACATGCCACTCTAAAACTGTAGGGTAATTAGTATATTTTTGATTTGCTTTACAATTAGACTTCAGGTTTCATAAAGTCAGAAAATAGATTTCAGTTTTACTTGTATCATTAAAACAACATGCAAGAGGTGTTCAATGCAATATGTAACTGAATAAGTGAAGAAATGGACAAATGAATACATTATTCTTGATTCACAGGATAATGAAAGATTTCATGGAATAATTGCCTGGCTTTAAATTGTGATCCTCAAGACTTTAATACTCCTCTCACACCAATGGACAGATCATCCAAACAGAAAATGAATAAAGAAACACAAGCCTTAAATGCCACACTAGAAAAGATGGACGTCATCAATATCTTTAGGATGTTCCATCCAAAAGCAGAAGAATACACTTTCTTCTCAAGTGCTCACGGAACATTCTCCAGGATAGACCACACCTTGGGCCACAAATCTAACCTCAGTCAATTCAAGAAAACCAAAATTATACCAGCTATCTTCTCGGACCACAATGCAATGAGACTAGAGATCAACTACCGGAATAAAAACCCTAAAAACACAAACACAGGGAGATTAAACAACACAAACCTAAAAAACCAACTGATCATTGAGGAAATCAAAGGAGAAATTAAACAATTCCTAGAAGAAAATGACAATGAACACACGACAGTGCAAAACCTATGGGATACTGCAAAAGCAGTTCTAAGGGGGAAATTTATAGCAATACAATCCCACCTCAAGAAACTAGGAAAATATGAAGCAGATGACCTAACCCTCCGCTTAAAACAACTGGAGAAAGAAGAACAAAAACACCCCAAAGCCAGCAGAAGAAGAGAAATAATAAGAATCAGAGCAGAAATAAATGAGAAAGAAAGAAAAGAAACAACAGTAAAGATAAATAAAACAAAAAGCTGGTTCTTTGAAAAGGTAAACAAAATCGATAAGCCTCTGGCGAGACTCATCAAGAAAAAGAGGGAGAAGAACCAGATCAACAAAATCAAAAACGAAAAAGGAGAGATTACAACAGATAATGCAGAAATCCAAAGGATTCTAAGAGACTATTATGAGCAACTCTATGGCAACAAACTGGACAACCTGGAAGAAATGGACAGTTTCTTGGGGAAGATCAATCTCCCAAGACTGAGCCAGGAAGAAACAGAAACTTTGAACAACTCAATCACAAGCTGAGAAATCGAATCTGTGATTAAAAATCTACCCAAAAATAAAAGCCCAGGACCAGATGGCTTCACAGCCGAATTCTACCAAACATTTAAAGAAGACCTAATGCCTGTCCTTCTAAAACTCTTTCAAAAAATAGCACAGGAAGGAAAACTTCCAAACACATTCTACGAGGCCACCATCACCCTGATACCCAAACCAGGCAAAGACAACACAAAAAAGGAAAATTACAGACCGATTTCTCTGATGAACTTAGATGCCAAGATCCTCAACAAAATCCTAGCAAACAGAATTCAACGACACATCAAAAAACTCATACATCACGATCAAGTCGGGTTCATCCCAGGCATGCAAGGATTCTTCAACATCCGCAAATCAATCCATGTGATACACCATATCAACAAGCTGAAAGACAAAAATCACATGATCATCTCAATAGATGCAGAAAAAGCCTTCAACAAAGTAAAACATCTATTAATGATAAAAACTCTTCAGAAAATGGGCATAGAAGGAACCTATCTCAACATAATAAAAGCCATCTATGAGAAGCCTACAGCGAACATTATCCTTAACGGTGAAAAACTGAAAGCATTCCCTCTAAGATCAGGAACAAGACAGGGGTGTCCACTTTCACCACTACAATGCAACATAGTCCTGGAAGTCCTAGCAACGGCAATAAGAGAAGAGAAAGAAATCAAAGGAATCCAGATTGGAAAGGAAGAAGTCAAGCTCTCTCTTTTTGCAGACGACATGATATTATACATAGAAAATCCCAAAGACACGGTTACAAAGCTACTAGAGCTAATCAAGGAATTCAGCAAAGTCGCAGGATACAAAGTCAACACACAGAAGTCACTGGCATTCCTATACACAAACAATGAAAAATCAGAAAATGAAATCAAAGAGGCAATCCCCTTCACCATTGCAACCAAAAGAATCAAATATCTAGGAATAAACCTGCCCAAAGAAACAAAAGAATTGTACACAGAAAATTACAAGACACTCATGAGAGACATTAAAGAAGACTTAAACAGATGGAGAGATATTCCACGTTCCTGGATCGGAAGAATCAATATTGTGAAAATGACCATACTACCAAATATCATCTACAGATTCAATGCAATACCTATCCAACTACCATTGACATTTTTCACAGAACTAGACCAAAGAATAACACAGTTCATATGGAAACACAGAAGACCTCGAATAGCCAAAGCAATCCTGAGGAAGAAGAACGGAGTTGGAGGGATCAGCCTCCCTAACTTCAGACTCTACTACAAAGCAACAGTTATCAAGACAGTATGGTACTGGCACAGAAACAAAGCTATAGATCAATGGAACAAGATTGAGAACCCAGAGATCAACCCACGCACCTATGGGTACCTTATTTTTGACAAAGGAGGAGAAACTATAAAATGGGACAAAGACAGCCTCTTCAACAAATGGTGCTGGGACAATTGGACAGCTACATGCCAAAAAATGAAGTTGGAACATTCCCTGACCCCATACACAAAGATCAACTCAAAATGGATTAAAGACCTAAATGTAAGACCAGAAACCTTCAACAAAGTAAAACATCTATTAATGATAAAATTTTGGGCATAGAAGGAACCTATCTCAACATAATAAAAGCCATCTATGAGAAGCCTACAGCGAACATTATCCTTAACGGTGAAAACTGAAAGCTTTCCCCTCTAAGATCAGGAACAAGACAGGGGTGTCCACTTTCACCACTACAATGCAACATAGTCCTGGAAGTCCTAGCAACGGCAATAAGAGAAGAGAAAGAAATCAAAGGAATCCAGATTGGAAAGGAAGAAGTCAAGCTCTCTCTTTTTGCAGACGACATGATATTATACATAGAAAATCCCAAAGACACGGTTACAAAGCTACTAGAGCTAATCAAGGAATTCAGCAAAGTCGCAGGATACAAAGTCAACACACAGAAGTCACTGGCATTCCTATACACAAACAATGAAAAATCAGAAAATGAAATCAAAGAGGCAATCCCCTTCACCATTGCAACCAAAAGAATCAAATATCTAGGAATAAACCTGCCCAAAGAAACAAAAGAATTGTACACAGAAAATTACAAGACACTCATGAGAGACATTAAAGAAGACTTAAACAGATGGAGAGATATTCCACGTTCCTGGATCGGAAGAATCAATATTGTGAAAATGACCATACTACCAAATATCATCTACAGATTCAATGCAATACCTATCCAACTACCATTGACATTTTTCACAGAACTAGACCAAAGAATAACACAGTTCATATGGAAACACAGAAGACCTCGAATAGCCAAAGCAATCCTGAGGAAGAAGAACGGAGTTGGAGGGATCAGCCTCCTAACTTCAGACTCTACTACAAAGCAACAGTTATCAAGACAGTATGGTACTGGCACAGAAACAAAGCTATAGATCAATGGAACAAGATTGAGAACCCAGAGATCAACCCACGCACCTATGGGTACCTTATTTTTGACAAAGGAGGAGAAACTATAAAATGGGACAAAGACAGCCTCTTCAACAAATGGTGCTGGGACAATTGGACAGCTACATGCCAAAAAATGAAGTTGGAACATTCCCTGACCCCATACACAAAGATCAACTCAAAATGGATTAAAGACCTAAATGTAAGACCAGAAACCATCAAACTCTTAGAGGAGAATATAGGCAAAACCCTCTAGGACATCAATCAAAGCAAGATCTTCTCTGACCCACCTACTAAAATAGTGGAACTGAAAAGAAAAGTCAACACGTGGGACCTCATGAAGCTTAAAAGCTTTTGTACAGCAAAAGATATCACCAAAAAGTTGAACAGACAGCCCACAGAGTGGGAGAAAATCATAGCAAATGAAACAACAGACAAAGAATTCATCTCCAAAATCTACAAGCAACTCAGACAACTCAGCACAGGGAAAATGAGCAGCCCAATCAAAAAATGGGAAAAGGATCTAAAGAGACGCCTCTCCAAAGAGGACATACAGATGGCCCCAAAGCACATGAAACGATGCTCAACCTCGCTTATTATCAGAGAAATGCAAATTAAAACCACAATGAGATACTACCTCACACCCGTCAGACTGGCCATCATCAACAAATCGACAGACAACAAATGCTGGAGACGGTGTGGAAAAAAGGGAACCTCTTGCATTCCTGGTGGGAATGTAAATTGATACAACCTCTATGGAAGACAATATGGAGATTCCTTAAAAACTAAAAATAGAAGCACCCTATGACCCAGCAATCCCACTATTAGGCCTATATCCTGATGAAATCAAAACTGATAGAGGCACCTGTACCCCAATGTTCATTGCAGCTCTCTATACAATAGCCAGATCATGGAAGCAACCTAGATGTCCATCAACAAATGAATGGATCCAGAAGCTCTGGTACATATATACAATGGAATACTACTCAGCTGTTAAAAGAAATGCAGAAGATCATCCTAATTAGCCCACAACAGCACCGTTATGGTGTACTGGCACAGAAACAAAGCTATAGATCAATGGAACAAGATTGAGAACCCAGAGATCAACCCACGCACCTATGGGTACCTTATTTTTGACAAAGGAGGAGAAACTATAAAATGGGACAAAGACAGCCTCTTCAACAAATGGTGCTGGGACAATTGGACAGCTACATGCCAAAAAATGAAGTTGGAACATTCCCTGACCCCATACACAAAGATCAACTCAAAATGGATTAAAGACCTAAATGTAAGACCAGAAACCATCAAACTCTTAGAGGAGAATATAGGCAAAACCCTCTAGGACATCAATCAAAGCAAGATCTTCTCTGACCCACCTACTAAAATAGTGGAACTGAAAAGAAAAGTCAACACGTGGGACCTCATGAAGCTTAAAAGCTTTTGTACAGCAAAAGATATCACCAAAAAGTTGAACAGACAGCCCACAGAGTGGGAGAAAATCATAGCAAATGAAACAACAGACAAAGAATTCATCTCCAAAATCTACAAGCAACTCAGACAACTCAGCACAGGGAAAATGAGCAGCCCAATCAAAAAATGGGAAAAGGATCTAAAGAGACGCCTCTCCAAAGAGGACATACAGATGGCCCCAAAGCACATGAAACGATGCTCAACCTCGCTTATTATCAGAGAAATGCAAATTAAAACCACAATGAGATACTACCTCACACCCGTCAGACTGGCCATCATCAACAAATCGACAGACAACAAATGCTGGAGAGGGTGTGGAGAAAAGGGAACCCTCTTGCATTCCTGGTGGGAATGTAAATTGATACAACCTCTATGGAAGACAATATGGAGATTCCTTAAAAAACTAAAAATAGAAGCACCCTATGACCCAGCAATCCCACTATTAGGCCTATATCCTGATGAAATCAAAACTGATAGAGGCACCTGTACCCCAATGTTCATTGCAGCTCTCTATACAATAGCCAGATCATGGAAGCAACCTAGATGTCCATCAACAAATGAATGGATCCAGAAGCTCTGGTACATATATACAATGGAATACTACTCAGCTGTTAAAAGAAATGCAGAAGACTCAGTCCTAATGAGGTGGCTGGCTCTAGAACCTATCATAAAAAGTGAAGTAAGTCAAAAAGAGAAAGACAAGTACAGTATACTAACTCATATATATGGGATCTAGTAAGATGGTCATGATAACATACGCAGTGAACTCATGAAAAAACAGAGAATAGGCATAAAGACATTGTGGAGACCGAACAGTGGGAGGGAGGCATGGAGGGAGTAACATGTATACTGTCATGTGTGGAAAAGATAGCTATTGTCATTGTGCTAGGGGAATAGGAGTACCTACAACCACTTGGGGCGAAGGTCTGGAGTGATGGGAGGGGGGGAACTGGGTGGGAGGAGGGTCCAGGTATATGCATATGAATGATCTGGGAACATACATGTTAAAAATAAAAATAAATTTAAAAAAGTGATTGATAAATAATTGACAGCTACATAAAAAAAGTGAAGTCAGTCAGAAAGAGAAAGACAAGTACAGTATACTAACTCATATATATGGGATCTAGTAAGATGGTCATGATAACATACGCAGTGAACTCATGAAAAAACAGAGAATAGGCATAAAGACATTGTGGAGACCGAACAGTGGGAGGGAGGCATGGAGGGAGTAACATGTATACTGTCATGTGTGGAAAAGATAGCTATTGTCATTGTGCTAGGGGAATAGGAGTACCTACAACCACTTGGGGCGAAGGTCTGGAGTGATGGGAGGGGGGGAACTGGGTGGGAGGAGGGTCCAGGTATATGCATATGAATGATCTGGGAACATACATGTTAAAAATAAAAATAAATTTAAAAAAGTGATTGATAAATAATTGACAGCTACATAAAAAAAGTGAAGTCAGTCAGAAAAAGAAGGACAAATGCAATATATTAACACATATATATGGAATCTAGTAGGATAGTGACGGAAGTGACGAAAAGACAGACATGGACAGTGGGCATATGCACATTGTGGGAAGGAACAGAGGGTGGGAGTCATAAAGAAGTAGCATGAAGGCCTGTACTATCATAAGTGAAGAAAATAGCTATAGTCATTGCTCTGTGAGAAAAGGAGATCCTTCAAGGGCGCTGTGTGATGGTTGGGAGGGGTGGGAAGCGGGGGATATACATATGACTAATTGGAGAGCATACATATCTGTAAACAACAAAACTCTGAAAAAGTTAAAAGTAAAATAAAAGTTATTTTAAAAAATTTAAAAAAAATTATGCTCCTCACTCTTTTTTACAATTTTATTTATTTTTGGCTGTGCTGAGTCTTCACTGCAGTGTGGGCTTTTCTATAGTTGTGGCAAATGGGGGCTTACAATGTTACACTTCTCAGGTTTCTCAATGCAGTGGGTTTTCTTGTGGAGCACGCACTCTAAGATATGTGGGCTTCAGTAGTTGTGAAACACAGGTAAGTAATTATGGTTCTTGGGCTCTGGAGCACTGGCTCAATGTTGTGGCACACAGGCTTTATAGCTCTGTGGCATGCGGAATTTTCTGGATCAGAGATACAACCCGTGGTTTTGTTGTTGTGGTTTTTACTACTGAGTCACCAGGGAAGCCCCTTTATTCCTCACTCTTAAGCAGGGATAGAATTGAGACAAGCATAAATCACATACCAAGTACATGTGCCCTAGTTCCTGAGTGAATACATGGTGAGAAGGCAAGGGTACCAGGCAAACTGAAGGGTTGGACTAATAGCGTTATGGCAACATGGTATAGAATATGTTGGCTAATTGTGAAGGGCCCACTTTGGCTGATTGTTAGGGTGACTGAAGGGGACAATGGAACCAAAAGGCCTTAAGTGGCATGCTCATCAGCGTTTTGGTTTTGAGTGTGTTAAATGGAGAAGCTATGGCACTGTTGAAATTGCTAAGACTGAATTAACATACACACACTACTATATTCAAAACAGATAGACAACAGGTTCCCTATTACACAGCGAACTATATTCGATACATAGGTCAGTCAGAAAAAGAAGGACAAATAAAAACGAATCTAGTAGGATAGTGACGGAAGTGACGAAAGACAGACATGGACAGTGGGCATATGCACATTGTGGGAAGGAACAGAGGGTGGGAGTCATAAAGAAGTAGCATGAAGGCCTGTACTATCATAAGTGAAGAAAATAGCTATAGTCATTGCTCTGTGAGAAAAGGAGATCCTTCAAGGGCGCGGTGTGATGGTCGGGAGGGGTGGGAAGCAGGGGATATACATACGACTACTCGGAGAGCATACACATCTGTAAACAACAAAACTCCGAAACAGTTAAAAGTAAAATAAAAGTTATTTTAAAAAATTTTAAAAAAAATTATGCTCCTCACTCTTTTTTACAATTTTATTTATTTTTGGCTGTGCTGAGTCTTCACTGCAGTGTGGGCTTTTCTATAGTTGTGGCAAATGGGGGCTTACAATGTTACACTTCTCAGGTTTCTCAATGCAGTGGGTTTTCTTGTGGAGCACGCACTCTAAGATATGTGGGCTTCAGTAGTTGTGAAACACAGGTAAGTAATTATGGTTCTTGGGCTCTGGAGCACTGGCTCAATGTTGTGGCACACAGGCTTTATAGCTCTGTGGCATGCGGAATTTTCTGGATCAGAGATACAACCCGTGGTTTTGTTGTTGTGGTTTTTACTACTGAGTCACCAGGGAAGCCCCTTTATTCCTCACTCTTAAGCAGGGATAGAATTGAGACAAGCATAAATCACATACCAAGTACATGTGCCCTAGTTCCTGAGTGAATACATGGTGAGAAGGCAAGGGTACCAGGCAAACTGAAGGGTTGGACTAATAGCGTTATGGCAACATGGTATAGAATATGTTGGCTAATTGTGAAGGGCCCACTTTGGCTGATTGTTAGGGTGACTGAAGGGGACAATGGAACCAAAAGGCCTTAAGTGGCATGCTCATCAGCGTTTTGGTTTTGAGTGTGTTAAATGGAGAAGCTATGGCACTGTTGAAATTGCTAAGACTGAATTAACATACACACACTACTATATTCAAAACAGATAGACAACAGGTTCCCTATTACACAGCGAACTATATTCGATAGTCTGTAATAACCAATATGAGAAAATAATTTTAAAAAATACATATGTATAAATGAATCACTTTGCAGTATGCCTGAAACTAACCCAATAATATAAATCAGAATGAAATGTTAGAGCTTCAGCTAGTTTGAAAATTGATCTGCTATATTAATATGATTGCTGACATTTTACATTCTGCCCAGAGCATTGGAAAGCAGAATCATTGTACATAACATAATAGATTGCATCTAAGAGGTCTCTTAAATAATTCTAATAACCCGATATAAAAGGCATGTTTAATTTACTTGCTGTCTTTATTGTTAAAATATTTGATTATTTGTGTTACACATAATTATATTTCAGATTATGTGATCTGGTGCTTTGAAGTCATTATTGGAGGCGTAACTCTGACTGGTGGTATCCAGGAAGATGATCTTGGGTAAATCCATTTGATTTTTCCTCTTTACAGGGCTTGATTTTCCTATTCTTTGCCATTTTCAAGTGACAGGCCCTCTTGCCTCCATTTCTTTTTAAACTCTTGTCCCATGACCTGCAAGAAATATTGAGTTTTTTTATTATTATTATCTGCCAGGATATTGTTTAAGATTCTACTTATGAGCCCCCAAGCAAAAGAATAAAACCCTGAGTTGTCTCAAGTTCTTTCTGTGTGCCAGTTCTTCTCACCCATCATATGTGTCCAATGATCCTCTGCGTTCGTGTGATATATGAGGACCTCCCCTCCAGGGTGGTAGTAGAACATTATAATTATTAGACAATTTAGTTCTATATCTCATTTGTACAATAAGCAAATCAAAACAGTATTCAGTTATATTTTCTTTCTATTGGGACTGTAGATTCTCTCTTTTAAAGCAGAGTAGAATGTTCTTGACTTCAGAATTATGTACTTTATAAGGGTTGGACTAATAGCGTTATGGCAACATGGTATAGAATATGTTGGCTAATTGTGAAGGGCCCACTTTGGCTGATTGTTAGGGTGACTGAAGGGGACAATGGAACCAAAAGGCCTTAAGTGGCATGCTCATCAGCGTTTTGGTTTTGAGTGTGTTAAATGGAGAAGCTATGGCACTGTTGAAATTGCTAAGACTGAATTAACATACACACACTACTATATTCAAAACAGATAGACAACAGGTTCCCTATTACACAGCGAACTATATTCGATAGTCTGTAATAACCAATATGAGAAAATAATTTTAAAAAATACATATGTATAAATGAATCACTTTGCAGTATGCCTGAAACTAACCCAATAATATAAATCAGAATGAAATGTTAGAGCTTCAGCTAGTTTGAAAATTGATCTGCTATATTAATATGATTGCTGACATTTTACATTCTGCCCAGAGCATTGGAAAGCAGAATCATTGTACATAACATAATAGATTGCATCTAAGAGGTCTCTTAAATAATTCTAATAACCCGATATAAAAGGCATGTTTAATTTACTTGCTGTCTTTATTGTTAAAATATTTGATTATTTGTGTTACACATAATTATATTTCAGATTATGTGATCTGGTGCTTTGAAGTCATTATTGGAGGCGTAACTCTGACTGGTGGTATCCAGGAAGATGATCTTGGGTAAATCCATTTGATTTTTCCTCTTTACAGGGCTTGATTTTCCTATTCTTTGCCATTTTCAAGTGACAGGCCCTCTTGCCTCCATTTCTTTTTAAACTCTTGTCCCATGACCTGCAAGAAATATTGAGTTATTATTATTATTATTATCTGCCAGGATATTGTTTAAGATTCTACTTATGAGCCCCCAAGCAAAAGAATAAAACCCTGAGTTGTCTCAAGTTCTTTCTGTGTGCCAGTTCTTCTCACCCATCATATGTGTCCAATGATCCTCTGCGTTCGTGTGATATATGAGGACCTCCCCTCCAGGGTGGTAGTAGAACATTATAATTATTAGACAATTTAGTTCTATATCTCATTTGTACAATAAGCAAATCAAAACAGTATTCAGTTATATTTTCTTTCTATTGGGACTGTAGATTCTCTCTTTTAAAGCAGAGTAGAATGTTCTTGACTTCAGAATTATGTACTTTATAATCTATAATGCCTAACTGTTCTATTCCTAAATAAATGAATCCCTAAAGAAACAACTTCCTAAATAAATAAAATAAGAATACCTCCCTTAATTCAGTCACAATTTGCTATTATTATTTGTCAGCAGATACTATTAAAAAAATCAGTGCTTAAAAGGCTTTACTAATTATAATGGTATATCATTTAAATTCTATTCTAAATTCCTATATAGATAGCCTCATTAAGCACAATTATGTCTATGGGCTTATCTCTGTAGAACAGGCAGAGACATTAATGCTAAAATAAAGTAGAATGAAGAAGTGATTTTTTTTTTTGACATAGGTTTTGTCAAGTTATGATAGGCAGAGCTTGAAGAGAAATAAAGGCAAGCAATTTCAAGGTATTTTTCCCAAAACTGTTAGACAATGAGGGATTAGAATGTCTTATTACCATTCTCTCTCAATGGCCTAGTCGGGCCCCAAGGTATGTATGTATGTATGTCTCTGTGTGTGTGTGTGTGTGTGTGTGTATACATTTTTTTTGGTAATGAGGGTGATTTAAAGGCAGTGATGAATGAGTGGGCATCTGTCAAGCTAGCTGGAAACAGGTTATATCTGATGAGGTTGATATTAACTTGGGGGAATTGAGTAGTGATGTTGAAGTTGAATAGGTAGGAAAGCATTTCTTCAAACACACCTGGCAATTGGACCCAAAGAAAAATCAAGATACTTTGCAAAAATTTCAGGTTACAAAACGTTTCTTAGGAACTATCCATGCCGAGAGCCTCATTAGAGCATCTAAGCCCACCAATTATTTTATATGCCATCTAAACTATTCATTAACACAGAAAAAAGTCACAGAGGAGTGTTTAGAAAATTGCACAGAGGTTACCTGAAGTGCATATTTTTCCAAACCAGTGCTTATATGAAGACATGTAAGAACTATCTATAAGTTACTTTAATGAGACCACTTTCAGAACCTTGGGGAAACAATTTAGTTTTCTATATCTCATTTGTACAATAAGCAAATCAAAACAGTATTCAGTTATATTTTCTTTCTATTGGGACTGTAGATTCTCTCTTTTAAAGCAGAGTAGAATGTTCTTGACTTCAGAATTATGTACTTTATAATCTATAATGCCTAACTGTTCTATTCCTAAATAAATGAATCCCTAAAGAAACAACTTCCTAAATAAATAAAATAAGAATACCTCCCTTAATTCAGTCACAATTTGCTATTATTATTTGTCAGCAGATACTATTAAAAAAATCAGTGCTTAAAAGGCTTTACTAATTATAATGGTATATCATTTAAATTCTATTCTAAATTCCTATATAGATAGCCTCATTAAGCACAATTATGTCTATGGGCTTATCTCTGTAGAACAGGCAGAGACATTAATGCTAAAATAAAGTAGAATGAAGAAGTGATTTTTTTTTTTGACATAGGTTTTGTCAAGTTATGATAGGCAGAGCTTGAAGAGAAATAAAGGCAAGCAATTTCAAGGTATTTTTCCCAAAACTGTTAGACAATGAGGGATTAGAATGTCTTATTACCATTCTCTCTCAATGGCCTAGTCGGGCCCCAAGGTATGTATGTATGTATGTCTCTGTGTGTGTGTGTGTGTGTGTGTGTATACATTTTTTTTGGTAATGAGGGTGATTTAAAGGCAGTGATGAATGAGTGGGCATCTGTCAAGCTAGCTGGAAACAGGTTATATCTGATGAGGTTGATATTAACTTGGGGGAATTGAGTAGTGATGTTGAAGTTGAATAGGTAGGAAAGCATTTCTTCAAACACACCTGGCAATTGGACCCAAAGAAAAATCAAGATACTTTGCAAAAATTTCAGGTTACAAAACGTTTCTTAGGAACTATCCATGCCGAGAGCCTCATTAGAGCATCTAAGCCCACCAATTATTTTATATGCCATCTAAACTATTCATTAACACAGAAAAAAGTCACAGAGGAGTGTTTAGAAAATTGCACAGAGGTTACCTGAAGTGCATATTTTTCCAAACCAGTGCTTATATGAAGACATGTAAGAACTATCTATAAGTTACTTTAATGAGACCACTTTCTAAATAAAACAATTTCAGTAAATCACTCTGCTTTTCTTCACTCTTTTTATCCTACATGTGAAATTTCAACCACAGTGGAGGGAGAAAATCTTTGGTCCGAAAAACAAATGTTTTAATCCACAGGTAGGGGTAAATGGAAACTGTTGTTTAGGCAAAATCGTGTCCAACTCTTTTGTGACCTCATGTACCATAGCCTGCCAGGCTCCTCTGTCCATGGGATTTCCCAGGCAAGAATACCGGAGTGGGTAGCCATTCCCGTCTCCAAGAGATCTTTCTGACCCAGGGATCAAACCCACATCTCTTGAATTGCAGGTGGATTCTTTACCACTGAGCCACCAGGGAAGCCCCAAATGGAAACTACAGCTCTTCAGTGTTAGCCACCGTGATTTGTTTCTAATTTGTTACAGAGTCAAATAACACTGGTAAGTGTCATAAAATGCTTTGAAGTATTCCTGTGCTCGTAGAGTTGCTCCAAGGACCTAAAGAGGCAAATCTTAAAGCCATGTGCTCTGATCAAGAACCAGTTGGCAATGGCAGCAACCTGATGTGGAGCCATCAAGAACTGAAGGTTTGTTTTGAATGAGAGGTGTTGTCTGACTGTGACACTGAGTGATGGCAGTTGAGAATAAGTGCAAACACAATCAACTGTGACTCCAGGTATGAAGTTATTGAGACTCTGTCTTTACAGTTTTCCATCTTTTTCTGTGGCTGCATTCATACCGCTGCATTCAATCCTATCTGCAGAAGAGGAATAAAATTCCTCAATTCATTATCAGTGACAACTTCTGAGTTGTCATGGTTTAGAATTATGATGATACAAATCGCTCTTTCAGATAAAAGAAACAATATAATCCAAAGTCATATTGTATATCGGAGAGGTAAGAATGCTTCATCGTTAGATAGTCTTCAATATGTTTTGCCTCTACAGTTTGCCATTAATTTTTCATATTCGTTTTTCTCCCTTTTCTGTAGATGTATAACTTTTAGCCAAGTCCTTTTATTCTTCTTAGTCTGTGCGAAGGTTACAGTTTTATTGCTATAGACCATAGGAATTGCTCAATTAACTATTTGTGGTTGAACAAGCTAAAATTACAACATTCTCTTTGGATACCACTTTAGGAGTTTGCAACACACTTTAGTGTACCTTACTTATTTAATCAAACAGCACTGCAACGTAAAGATATTGTGCAAAATATGTGTTTTTTTAAAGTCTCATTATTTTAGTCACACTCCTTGTATCATACACATATCATAGACACACAGATAGGTAAACACATACCTGTGTCCCCAAACTTAAGTCTTGTGCTTTCTTTTAGGATTTCCTTCTCAATATAATTAAAAACAACAACAACAGCAACAAAACAAAAAGAAAACCCTTCTCCTGTTTTCTCTCCCTATTCAAATTACAAAAAAAAAAGACTATTTGATGATTCAGAAACTTTTTCCCCTTTCCATTTTTGTTCATATAATTATGTAAGGCACTGATTGGGCCAGTTACCACATGGAATATGAATATGGATAAGATGAAATTCTTTACTTCAATGAGATGAAAAGTCATTTGCTTTCTTTATCCAATACTTTCCAACCAGTACTTTCACTAGACAATTTCAATAATAAATTAAAAAAAAAGTCACTTACTTTAGAACTTGGGGAGGCAAGCTGGAGCCTGGACACTTTCCATTTGTTGGAACTGTTCTGACCTTGCTTAGATGTACAACACTCTTTTTCATCTGGGTGCCTTTATAATCCAAAGGGCAGAGACAAATGACTCAGAGCACAATCAGTGGGTCCAGAGTATGGAACCACTCCTCTCAGTGACATGCCAAGTTACTTTATTTGTGTATGAAACACTTGAAAAATGAGGAAGAACAGCAGGCCTTCAAGAGAGAACCCAGAGAGTTGGCTGCCAATGGTTTCATTACCAAAAGAGGGTGTTAAAATGCACGGGAATGTTAAATCTTTACAAAAAAAAAAAAAAAAATCAATGAATGACACATCTAGTTGCAGCTCATTCGGCCTTGATTTAAAAATCATTTGCAATCTTAAAAAGAATGGTTCTGAAATATAAAAAGTATTTCAGTTATACCTGCTGAATATTAATGCATTTGAAAAATCAGAGTGGAAGCCGTCAAAGGGAAGTAGATATCCATACCGCCACCCACACTGTCTCAAACAAAATTTATATTGTAGCTGTATGGAAGTGCGTTATAATGGAACACTAATTTTTAAAAAATGTGTGTGTGACCCTGTGGGTTTAAAAGGTGTCATGTCTGCATTGTGGGGAATGAACAGTGGGTGGAAGGCATAGAGGGAGTAACATGGAAATTTATACCATCATATGTGAAAAAGATAGCTATTGTCATTGTGCTGTAGGAATAGGGGATCCTTCAGGGGTGCTGTGCGATGGCCTGGAGGGGTGGGGTGGGAGGGGCTGGGAGGGGGCCAGGGATACACATATGACCAATATGGGATTATACCTATCTATAAACAACAAAACTCTGTAAAAATAAAAAGTAAAATTAACAATTAAAAAAAGTGTCGAGATAATGTAATAATACCACTATTTGGTATTTATTCATACATCAGTTTTCTATTGAAGATCTTAAAGTGATTTATGGGTATAATTCAATCTTCTGGAGGTGTTATCTGGAATCTTAGCCAGTATGCTTTAATACATCTAACAACTGGGAAACTGATCAAGCCTCACTGTAGATGAACTTTTTTGGGATTTAATTTCTTGTTGCAAACCTGGGAAACAAGGGAGAAATGATTCCTAAACCTAAGCAACCAATGTACCTAGGCAACATCTCCATAGTGCTGCTACATGTAGTCTGAAGTTCACCATTCAAAGCCCCTATCCCAGCCATGCTACACTCCATTTCATACGCTGCCAAGTAACAAATGTAAAGGCACAATTTTAACTCAATCATTTCTTTGAAAAGGTCTGAGAAATGGTAGAGGATTTGCTTCAAAAATGAAAGTTGTATGAAGAGGCTACTTAAGAATTTCTAGTATTGCAGCAATATTTCATAGAAAATTTTTTTCTATTTAAAGCATTTATATTTCACATCAAGATTATTATTTTAGGGTTAAGATATGATGCTAAAGAACTGTTGGGCCCTTATGAAATGAAGATTTATGCAAGATAGAGCATGTTGTTGCCATGGGGACCAGTAAATAGTCTTGATCTGGGATACTAGTTCCCACTGGCAAGACATGGGTAGAAGAAGGTGGTTCCCACAGACTGTTTCCTCTAGACTAAAAATACAGCGTGATTTCTATTAAAGGGCAATTAAAATTTTTCTTGATGGTTTAGCCTAAAGAAAACATACCCTATCATTTTCAGAACAATTAAGCAGTGAGTTCATGATCCAATATTTTGAGATTATATTTATATGTGATATTAATTATACTTACGCTAGGCTGTATCAAAGATGGTGTTGCAATTGCAGCTTTTTTTTAGTGCTGTTTCATATGGTCTTAAAAAAGGAATAGTTTACGGAGATATACATTACAGACAAAAATTATTCCTTTTAAGGTTGACAATATAAGCTTAGCACATTGACATTAACCCTTTTAAAATGTGGTGTGAGTTTGCAAAATATTGTTTCAAAGTGTTGTGATGAACATGAGTTCTATTAATGCTGCTTTTATGGTCTCTAGTCAAGAAAGCCAAAGACTTATTTTTTTTCTCAGAAGTTTATTATTAAATATTATGTCAACGTAAGTTTAATTAACCTATGTGTATATATGGAAGAGTATAGAATTTGCAAAGTGATTTTACCACCAATCGTTTGCTCTATCATTACATGATCAAGCCTCACTGTAGATGAACTTTTGGGATTTAATTTCTTGTTGCAAACCTGGGAAGCAAGTGAGAAATGATTCCTAAACCTAAGCAACCAATGTACCTAGGCAACATCTCCATAGTGCTGCTACATGTAGTCTGAAGTTCACCATTCAAAGCCCCTATCCCAGCCATGCTACACTCCATTTCATACGCTGCCAAGTAACAAATGTAAAGGCACAATTTTAACTCAATCATTTCTTTGAAAAGGTCTGAGAAATGGTAGAGGATTTGCTTCAAAAATGAAAGTTGTATGAAGAGGCTACTTAAGAATTTCTAGTATTGCAGCAATATTTCATAGAAAATTTTTTTCTATTTAAAGCATTTATATTTCACATCAAGATTATTATTTTAGGGTTAAGATATGATGCTAAAGAACTGTTGGGCCCTTATGAAATGAAGATTTATGCAAGATAGAGCATGTTGTTGCCATGGGGACCAGTAAATAGTCTTGATCTGGGATACTAGTTCCCACTGGCAAGACATGGGTAGAAGAAGGTGGTTCCCACAGACTGTTTCCTCTAGACTAAAAATACAGCGTGATTTCTATTAAAGGGCAATTAAAATTTTTCTTGATGGTTTAGCCTAAAGAAAACATACCCTATCATTTTCAGAACAATTAAGCAGTGAGTTCATGATCCAATATTTTGAGATTATATTTATATGTGATATTAATTATACTTACGCTAGGCTGTATCAAAGATGGTGTTGCAATTGCAGCTTTTTTTTAGTGCTGTTTCATATGGTCTTAAAAAAGGAATAGTTTACGGAGATATACATTACAGACAAAAATTATTCCTTTTAAGGTTGACAATATAAGCTTAGCACATTGACATTAACCCTTTTAAAATGTGGTGTGAGTTTGCAAAATATTGTTTCAAAGTGTTGTGATGAACATGAGTTCTATTAATGTTGCTTTTATGGTCTCTAGTCAAGAAAGCCAAAGACTTATTTTTTTTCTCAGAAGTTTATTATTAAATATTATGTCAACGTAAGTTTAATTAACCTATGTGTATATATGGAAGAGTATAGAATTTGCAAAGTGATTTTACCACCAATCGTTTGCTCTATCATTACATCATCAAGACTTATGAATTTGATTCTGTGATAATTAACACTATTACTATCATCTGAATACAGAAAATTTGGTTGAACTAAATAGCAGTGAAGCATAATTATCCATTGGCTGGAGCTAGGAATTCTACATTGTCCTATAAATGAGGATATTTATTTTAAGAAAATTTAACACACATTGAAAGGAACTAATTTTCAGTTTCATTAATACTCTGCTAAAATCAAGGTTTATTTTTCTACTCAGAAGGTGAGCTTCCTTTCCCTTCTTTTTTTTGTATCCCAATGACCTCTGTGGCTTGTCAGCCTTAGTAAGTTTATCATTGTACAACTTAACCTATTTTGGGGTATTGTGTTGATAGATGTCAAGACAACACAGCAAGGTTTAAAATATTATTGTCATTATTCCTCATGCTGTCTTCCTTTAAGGTATGTTCTTTATAGAGAGTATTTATTGGCTTATTTCCAGTTTTAAATGAGTATAATTCATCAAGGGATCAACACAAACTAAAGAACTAAAGTATATGTATATTCATGGACTCTGCTTCAGGAGTTTTAAAATACATGCTTTCTACTGCTGAAACATCACTCTTTTTCATGCAGGCTCATCCCTCTCTGGACTTCATTTATAAAGACCTTCACTTGACTTGATAAACTCATTTTTCTCACCTGCCCCCCAGGAGCGACATCTGCTGGTTCCTGTTGCCCAGGCCTCTGGAGTTAAACATTTCAAGTCTCTACTGTTTTCCTTATCATCTTCCACCTCACTCCTATGAGCCACCCCCACGACTTTCCACAATCTTAATTCCTCCCTTAAATTGTAGAGTTAACTTCTTATGTTTGCAACCAGACAATCCTGGTTGCCACAGAAGAGTAAAAATAAACGAGTTTAATTAGTGCTCTCTCTCCATTTGAGCAATACTGTAAAACTGCTCACTAATTTTGTCATTGAGCAATGTTTGTTACAGCACTGTTACAGCTTTTTAAGTTATTAACATTCACTTACTGAGATATTGTGCCTGTTGCTTGACTGTCACAATGTTTTTCAGAATCAGTTTTAGGAGGAGGGAGCCCCAGGTTACCTGTTTACCAAATCTACCTAGCATCTTTATTATTTGGAGCTATGGGTCTCAAAATGTATCAGAATCAGCTCGATTTGAGATTCACTTATTTGGGTAGTGCCGGCTCATTTAGGAAGACAGAGAAATGGAAGTTCTGGTTGCCTAGGTAATTCTCTAGGTCAGGGACAAAAGTTGTTTCTCTTTTCTCCACTCTAGGGATCTGTTTGCTCTGCTAATTGAACTACTCTAATCAGATCAATACCATCCCTTATCTGCAGTGAGGCAGGTAAGAAATCCATTCCCAGGTGGTGGATGAACTGCTTTTCCCTTCTGCATGCCATGTCTTAGCATAACAGACACTCCTCGGCAAAAGGTAAGTGCACAGAAGTGAGAGCCATGTACTTGGTGGATCCATTTATTCCTGATAGAGTGTTTACTATTTCCCTCTCAAACATTATCAATAGGTGACTGTGAAGAAATGCCTTCTGAAATCACAAGGAGTGAAGACTAGTGGGGGAAGTAGGAAAATGGGGTGGCTCACAATCCCACTGCCCCTAGAGGTTATTTTATTTATTTATTTATTATGGGTGAGGGGTGGGATGGGGAGGGAGGGGAGCAGGCGGGCCACTTCTATTGGTCTTTCATTTATCTATTTTCATTCATCTTTGTTCTTTTGACCCGTGTGGGCCTCCCATTGCAGTGCCTCTGTTGTCACAGTGCACCGGCTCTGGGAGCATGCACTCCAGAGGCCCGGCTACCGGTAATTGGACACATCAGTCCAGCTGCTCAGTGGCACGTGGGATCTTCCCAGGCCAGGGATCGAACCGACACCCCTTGCACTGCAAGGCAGTGTCCTTACCCACTGGGCCACCAGGGAAGCCCTCCCCTAGAGGTTAAAGCTCAGTTGATCTCATCTTTCTCAATTCTGTACATTTACAATAAATCCAGTTTCTGGGAAGCCTATGTTTAATTCAGGGTTAGAAAATAAACATAAGCATCATCATATCCACATTTTATCCCTTCTTCTTAACATGTTTAAAGGAGGAATGATGAGAACTTAAGAAAAATAAGTTGAAAACTTCCTATTTTCTTGAATTCAGTCATCTGTGTCAGTCATGATCACCATCATTTTCATGATGACCCAGATTGGGAACCAAACTTTCCAACTGGCTGCTGTACTTCCTATCTAGAGTTCCTCTTCTCTCCTTTCCACATGGTATCGAATATGATCTTCCCTTTCTGCCATGGATGGTTGGGTTGTTTCCATGTCCTGGCTATTGTAAATTAAGCTGATATGCAGTTTGAGGTGCGTGCATAATTTTCCTAATTGGAGATTTCACATTTTCCAGATATATGCCCAAGGGTTTGATTGCTAGATCATAGGGCAACTCTACTTTTAGTTTTTAAGGAACTTCCATACAGTTTCTACTTCTTACATGAGCATAACAGACACTCCTCGGCAAAAGGTAAGTGCACAGAAGTGAGAGCCATGTACTTGGTGGATCCATTTATTCCTGATAGAGTGTTTACTATTTCCCTCTCAAACATTATCAATAGGTGACTGTGAAGAAATGCCTTCTGAAATCACAAGGAGTGAAGACTAGTGGGGGAAGTAGGAAAATGGGGTGGCTCACAATCCCACTGCCCCTAGAGGTTATTTTATTTATTTATTTATTTTGGTAGGGGGGTGGGTTGGGGAGGGAGAGGGGCGGGTGGGCCACTTCTATTGGTCTTTCATTTATCTATTTTCATTCATCTTTGTTCTTTTGACCCGTGTGGGCCTCCCATTGCAGTGCCTCTGTTGTCACAGTGCACCGGCTCTGGGAGCATGCACTCCAGAGGCCCGGCTACCGGTAATTGGACACATCAGTCCAGCTGCTCAGTGGCACGTGGGATCTTCCCAGGCCAGGGATCGAACCGACACCCCTTGCACTGCAAGGCAGTGTCCTTACCCACTGGGCCACCAGGGAAGCCCTCCCCTAGAGGTTAAAGCTCAGTTGATCTCATCTTTCTCAATTCTGTACATTTACAATAAATCCAGTTTCTGGGAAGCCTATGTTTAATTCAGGGTTAGAAAATAAACATAAGCATCATCATATCCACATTTTATCCCTTCTTAACATGTTTAAAGGAGGAATGATGAGAACTTAAGAAAAATAAGTTGAAAACTTCCTATTTTCTTGAATTCAGTCATCTGTGTCAGTCATGATCACCATCGTTTTCATGATGACCCAGATTGGGAACCAAACTTTCCAACTGGCTGCTGTACTTCCTATCTAGAGTTCCTCTTCTCTCCTTTCCACATGGTATCGAATATGATCTTCCCTTTCTGCCATGGATGGTTGGGTTGTTTCCATGTCCTGGCTATTGTAAATTAAGCTGATATGCAGTTTGAGGTGCGTGCATAATTTTCCTAATTGGAGATTTCACATTTTCCAGATATATGCCCAAGGGTTTGATTGCTAGATCATAGGGCAACTCTACTTTTAGTTTTTAAGGAACTTCCATACAGTTTTCTTACAATGGCTGTATCAATTTACATTCCCACGGACAGCATAGAAGGGTTCCCTTTTCACCACAACCTTTCCAGCATTTATTTGTGGACTTTTTAATGATGGTCATTCTGACAGGTGTGAGGTAGTACATCATTGTAGTTTTAATTTGCATTTCAGTAGTAATTATCAATACTGAGTATCTTTTTGTACTCAGTGTTTATTGGTTATCTCTGGGTCTTATTTGGAGAAATGTCCATTTAGGTCTTCTCCCCGTTTTTGACATTTTTGACACTGAGTTACATAAGATGGCTGTATATTTTAGAAGCTAAGCCCTTGTTGGTCACATCATTTGCAAATATTTTCTCCAGTCCATGGGTTGTTGCTTTTATTCTGTTTATGGTTTCTTTTGCTGTGCACAAGCTTTTAAGCTTAATTAGGTTCCATTTGTTTGTTTCTGTTTTTGTTTCCATTACTCTAGGAGACAGATCCAAAAAGATATTGCTGTGATACATGTCAAAAAGTGTCCTGCCTTTGCTTTCCCCTGGGAGTTGTATAGTATCTGGCCTTTAATCCACTTAGATTTTTAATCCATTTTGAGTTTACTTTTCTGTGTGATATTAGAAAATGTTCTAATTTCACTCTTGCACAAGTGACTAGTCAGTTTTCACAGCACCACTAATTGAGGAGACTTCCTATTTCCTTGAATTCAGTCATCTGTGTCAGTCATGATCACCATCGTTTTCATGATGACCCAGATTGGGAACCAAACTTTCCAACTGGCTGCTGTACTTCCTATCTAGAGTTCCTCTTCTCTCCTTTCCACATGGTATCGAATATGATCTTCCCTTTCTGCCATGGATGGTTGGGTTGTTTCCATGTCCTGGCTATTGTAAATTAAGCTGATATGCAGTTTGAGGTGCGTGCATAATTTTCCTAATTGGAGATTTCACATTTTCCAGATATATGCCCAAGGGTTTGATTGCTAGATCATAGGGCAACTCTACTTTTAGTTTTTAAGGAACTTCCATACAGTTTTCTTACAATGGCTGTATCAATTTACATTCCCACGGACAGCATAGAAGGGTTCCCTTTTCACCACAACCTTTCCAGCATTTATTTGTGGACTTTTTAATGATGGTCATTCTGACAGGTGTGAGGTAGTACATCATTGTAGTTTTAATTTGCATTTCAGTAGTAATTATCAATACTGAGTATCTTTTTGTACTCAGTGTTTATTGGTCATCTCTGGGTCTTATTTGGAGAAATGTCCATTTAGGTCTTCTCCCCGTTTTTGACATTTTTGACACTGAGTTACATAAGATGGCTGTATATTTTAGAAGCTAAGCCCTTGTTGGTCACATCATTTGCAAATATTTTCTCCAGTCCATGGGTTGTTGCTTTTATTCTGTTTATGGTTTCTTTTGCTGTGCACAAGCTTTTAAGCTTAATTAGGTTCC
Source organism: Tragulus kanchil (assembly GCA_022376925.1). Taxonomy (NCBI): domain Eukaryota; kingdom Metazoa; phylum Chordata; class Mammalia; order Artiodactyla; family Tragulidae; genus Tragulus; species Tragulus kanchil. The sequence continues at coordinate 141,434,263 of JAIOJX010000029.1, read as the reverse complement.
ATTTGTTTGTTTCTGTTTTTGTTTCCATTACTCTAGGAGACAGATCCAAAAAGATATTGCTGTGATACATGTCAAAAAGTGTCCTGCCTTTGCTTTCCCCTGGGAGTTGTATAGTATCTGGCCTTTAATCCACTTAGATTTTTAATCCATTTTGAGTTTACTTTTCTGTGTGATATTAGAAAATGTTCTAATTTCACTCTTGCACAAGTGACTAGTCAGTTTTCACAGCACCACTAATTGAGGAGACTTCCTTTTCTCCTCTGTACAATATGATCTTTACTTAGTCTTGATCTGATTTTATCACTCTTGCGATTTAAATCATACTGTGGCATCCAGAAGCTTTGTGGTTACTTTCAGCTTCCCCAACCTGCTATACAAGTTCTTTCCTGATTTGGCATCTGTCTGCTTCTTTCAGCTCATCTTCCAACCTGTCTCTCTCCTTAAGGATTTCACAGATGTCATACTCTCTACTTCTAAACCTTGTTAATATTTTTCTCTCCACTACATTTTCATTCTTGAAGAACATATTTTTGAAAAGGAACCCTTCTGATCTCTTAACGATAAAGATGTGTTTTCTTCTGTGTCTTCAAATCATCCTCAGCAGCTATCTTAGCACGTGTCAGATAAGTTTACATTGCTGGAGACTTCCCTGGTATCTAGTGGCTAAGACTCCATGCTTCCAATGCAGGGGTCGTGGGCTCAGTCCCTGGTCAGGGAACTAAGATTCTTCAAGCCGCATGATATGGCCAAAAAACAAATAAATAAAGATTACATTGCTGGTTTACAGCTTTAGGTCTTCCACTAGATACAAAACTCTAAGAGGGGAAAGAGTGTGTCACTTTGTCTTTATGTGCCCCAGTACCTAGTTGCGTGCACAGAATGTACCAGGCAATCAAATTTGCTTTGGGAATTGAAAAAATTGAATGAGTCAATAAAACAAATAGATAAATGATAGAGAGAAATGGAAGTTGGCTGGGAAGGCAGACATGAAGAATACACTTTCATGCAAACAATTCCTCCTGGTTAATTATCTCCTCTTGCAAGCTCCAATCTTTCTATCTTGCTGAAACCACAGTTTCTCAAGCCCAGCCTGTTCACTCTTCCTGAGACACTAGGTGAGGCTCACTTCCCTCTTCTAATAAGCATCTAGTATTGGTTATCATGTACTTTTGTTTGGCCAAGCTAGCTCAGTTCTCTGAACTAATTAGCTCCAAATTTCCATCTCTTTTGATATTTTTTCTATTACTTAGAAACAGAAGTAAATTGCCACTAGTATTCCTTAACATGCAACATATCAACCACTTTAACCTGAACTCTGGGCAACTCAGGAGAGTTATAGCATATGGAAAACAGAATGAGGGCTAAAGATCCAGAGACTTTAGTCTCTGAGTGTGAACCTCAATCTCACTTTCTATCTGTGTCATGTAGATAGGGTGTGTTATCTTTAAGCCTTGGGCTCTTTTAAACAAAGCTGGGGATTATAATATGTTCCATAAGCAGTTTTGAAGGATGAGATCTGCAAGATCTGCCTAACACATAGTAGTTTCTCTGTAGGTTAATAGTAATTATGTTAATACAAAGAATCTTTCCATTGGTATCAGATCTACTGAATTTCATTTGGTTTCACACTCCTAGTTCATTCAATATGTTAGATCAAATTAAATAGAGTATGTGAGACAAAAGGCCCTGAGTTCTAAACAATAGACAAAATTTTATTTCAGTTACAGTGACATTACATATATTGATGCATGAACATTGTGGTTACTTAGATGTGGACATAAATGTGAAAGCAAAAGATCCAGATTTGTCTTGCTATGTTGTCCTTTTCTTTTCCCTTTTACTTCACTATTTCTAGCCATTATTTCCATGGTTCTGTAATTTCCTCTTTGAGTACTTGGTGTTCTTATTTTTGCTCATATCTGGCCCAATTCATTGTGTAGAGGGTTTTATTGAAGTCACTTCTCTGGCTTACTCTACTCAATCTCCCATGGTTTGCTTGAAGACTTGTGCAAACCTTTTCCTCTTGTGCTGATGGTTTTCCTTTTGCCTCCTTAGATTCATTCTTTCCCTTTCTGCATCTGCTGTATGAGAAATCAACCTTAAGAACACAGTCCCCTGGACTTTCTAGCCCTTTGGCTTTCAGATGGGCTCAGTCAGTGAGAGGCATTGGGAAGATACTGAAAGCTAAGGGAAGAGGTAGACTGATGGACCACATTCCTCGTGCCACACAGCACACTCCTTGATTGGCCAGAGTCCTAGCAGGCTCCTTCTGGCCACACCTTCTGTTGGACAGATACACATCCATAGTACTATCTCTATGAGGCTTCATTAACACTTACTCTTCCTCTTATTGCTTTATGTGTAAGTATGAAAGAGCCTTCCTGAAATTAGAGTTCCTGGGTACCTCATATATATATATATTTTTGGTCCCTGAAGCCTGTCCCAGCATCTATAAAAAGTCCCTTCATGAAATACTTTTCAGTTAAATCTTTCCCACCAGGAGCTGCCTGATTCAGTTTCAGCATATTCTCGGTGCCAGTAAAAAGATATTTATTTGCTTGCCAGAATTTGGCTCCAAAGGCTCACAATGGATGAGGAGATAAGATTACTTGTTAAGTGATGAGATCTGCAAGATCTGCCTAACACATAGTAGTTTCTCTGTAGGTTAATAGTAATTATGTTAATACAAAGAATCTTTCCATTGGTATCAGATCTACTGAATTTCATTTGGTTTCACACTCCTAGTTCATTCAATATGTTAGATCAAATTAAATAGAGTATGTGAGACAAAAGGCCCTGAGTTCTAAACAATAGACAAAATTTTATTTCAGTTACAGTGACATTACATATATTGATGCATGAACATTGTGGTTACTTAGATGTGGACATAAATGTGAAAGCAAAAGATCCAGATTTGTCTTGCTATGTTGTCCTTTTCTTTTCCCTTTTACTTCACTATTTCTAGCCATTATTTCCATGGTTCTGTAATTTCCTCTTTGAGTACTTGGTGTTCTTATTTTTGCTCATATCTGGCCCAATTCATTGTGTAGAGGGTTTTATTGAAGTCACTTCTCTGGCTTACTCTACTCAATCTCCCATGGTTTGCTTGAAGACTTGTGCAAACCTTTTCCTCTTGTGCTGATGGTTTTCCTTTTGCCTCCTTAGATTCATTCTTTCCCTTTCTGCATCTGCTGTATGAGAAATCAACCTTAAGAACACAGTCCCCTGGACTTTCTAGCCCTTTGGCTTTCAGATGGGCTCAGTCAGTGAGAGGCATTGGGAAGATACTGAAAGCTAAGGGAAGAGGTAGACTGATGGACCACATTCCTCGTGCCACACAGCACACTCCTTGATTGGCCAGAGTCCTAGCAGGCTCCTTCTGGCCACACCTTCTGTTGGACAGATACACATCCATAGTACTATCTCTATGAGGCTTCATTAACACTTACTCTTCCTCTTATTGCTTTATGTGTAAGTATGAAAGAGCCTTCCTGAAATTAGAGTTCCTGGGTACCTCATATATATATATATTTTTGGTCCCTGAAGCCTGTCCCAGCATCTATAAAAAGTCCCTTCATGAAATACTTTTCAGTTAAATCTTTCCCACCAGGAGCTGCCTGATTCAGTTTCAGCATATTCTCGGTGCCAGTAAAAAGATATTTATTTGCTTGCCAGAATTTGGCTCCAAAGGCTCACAATGGATGAGGAGATAAGATTACTTGTTAAGTGATGAAACTGAGATCTATAGGAGTTAAATTATTGAGCAATACTTGCCCAAGATCACATGGGTGGTCAACAATTTATCAGACTAGAATTAGTCAGGCTGTGGAGAGAAAGATAAAACAGCTTCTAACCTTTAATGATTTACATTTTAGTATGTAAATGTATTTTAGTATTTTAGATGTATAACCCAATATTTAAAACCTAGAAAGAATAGATGCCCAGTTCTAAGATAACTGGAGTAGGAAAACCCAATTTAATCTAGGCTTTGCGGATGAAACCAAAAGATGAGCCAGAGGAAAAGAAGATGGTTATTTGAGTTTAGTAAAGCATACTTTCAATTTGTTCTTTCTCACCATTTTTTTATTGTTGCACCTCTGGTGATTAGAAGGTATTTCCAAGCCTCATTTACCCTCCCCTGGACCTTGACCTTCTGTAAAGTAGTATGTAATTTGTACTTTCTATCCTTTAATCCACCCCCTATATTGTGGTCAGCATAGTCTTTCAAAATCCAAATCTGGGACAATTCTCTGCTTAACATATGCAATAACTTGCAATTTTCCTTAGGATAAAGAAAAGGTATGACTAATAAAGCTTACATTGACTTGTTTCTGTTGTTGTTTAGTTGCTAAGTCACATCTGACTCTTTGCAACCCCATGGATTGCAGCATGCCAGGTTTCCCTGTCTTTTACTATCACCTAGAGTTTTCTCAGACTCATGTCCATTGAGTTGATGTTGCCATCTAACCATCTCATCTTCTGTTGCCCCCTTCTCCTGCCATCTATCTTTCTCAGCATTGGGGTCTTTTCCCATGAGTTTATGGTCCTATCACCAACTTTATCTCTGACTACCCACCTCTTCTTTCTTTTTGTTTTAATCTATATAATCTCCTTTTTAGTGCCTTGAAAATTTTATTCTTCTCCTACCACAAGACTTTTACACATTTTGTTCCCAGGTTCCTCTGAACTTCTTGCTATTTATCTGGGAATTTCTGTTAAGCCTTAGGTAGAAAATCATTTTCTTGATGAAGACCAAATCCCAGAAAACTTTGACACCCTATAGTTATTCTTAGCATCATGGATACCAATTCTAATGAAGTATCATTTTATATTTTTCACATCTTGCCAGAATTTGGCTCCAAAGGCTCACAATGGATGAGGAGATAAGATTACTTGTTAAGTGATGAAACTGAGATCTATAGGAGTTAAATTATTGAGCAATACTTGCCCAAGATCACATGGGTGGTCAACAATTTATCAGACTAGAATTAGTCAGGCTGTGGAGAGAAAGATAAAACAGCTTCTAACCTTTAATGATTTACATTTTAGTATGTAAATGTATTTTAGTATTTTAGATGTATAACCCAATATTTAAAACCTAGAAAGAATAGATGCCCAGTTCTAAGATAACTGGAGTAGGAAAACCCAATTTAATCTAGGCTTTGCGGATGAAACCAAAAGATGAGCCAGAGGAAAAGAAGATGGTTATTTGAGTTTAGTAAAGCATACTTTCAATTTGTTCTTTCTCACCATTTTTTTATTGTTGCACCTCTGGTGATTAGAAGGTATTTCCAAGCCTCATTTACCCTCCCCTGGACCTTGACCTTCTGTAAAGTAGTATGTAATTTGTACTTTCTATCCTTTAATCCACCCCCTATATTGTGGTCAGCATAGTCTTTCAAAATCCAAATCTGGGACAATTCTCTGCTTAACATATGCAATAACTTGCAATTTTCCTTAGGATAAAGAAAAGGTATGACTAATAAAGCTTACATTGACTTGTTTCTGTTGTTGTTTAGTTGCTAAGTCACGTCTGACTCTTTGCAACCCCATGGATTGCAGCATGCCAGGTTTCCCTGTCTTTTACTATCACCTAGAGTTTTCTCAGACTCATGTCCATTGAGTTGATGTTGCCATCTAACCATCTCATCTTCTGTTGCCCCCTTCTCCTGCCATCTATCTTTCTCAGCATTGGGGTCTTTTCCCATGAGTTTATGGTCCTATCACCAACTTTATCTCTGACTACCCACCTCTTCTTTCTTTTTGTTTTAATCTATATAATCTCCTTTTTAGTGCCTTGAAAATTTTATTCTTCTCCTACCACAAGACTTTTACACATTTTGTTCCCAGGTTCCTCTGAACTTCTTGCTATTTATCTGGGAATTTCTGTTAAGCCTTAGGTAGAAAATCATTTTCTTGATGAAGACATCCCAGAAAACTTCCAGGCTATTTCAGTATCCCATTATATGCTTTCCTGACACCCTATAGTTATTCTTAGCATCATGGATACCAATTCTAATGAAGTTAAATATGCTCATTTTTATATTTTTCACATCTTGTGAACTGTTATGATTTTTCTTTACCACCTTATCCCCAGCTGTATATCCAGTGCTGTACTGATAGTAAAACTCAATAAGTAATTTTTGAATAATGACGTGAATGATTATTAAGAAAATCTGAACTCTGAGAAAGCATCACGCATTAGAGAAATGTGCATGTAATTTGGAGTGATGAAGCATGAGGCTAGAGAGGACTGCAAAGTCAAATCCTGAAGGGTCTTAAATGTATAATAAATTAGGACTTGCTTACTGTTAAGTGTGATAAGCAGCCCATTTTGTTTTAAAGCTTGAATTTTTTCAGATTCGTTGACTGGCTGAAGAATGGATTGTTGTAGAGAGAAGCTAAAGTCAAACAGACTAATTAAGGGGAAAATGCATTTATCTGGCAGAGGAGAATTAAGAGCATACACTGATTTGGTATTTCTCAAATTTGCTGCAAATCTTAATGACCTGGATAGCTAACAAATCCCACAGAAGCCGGGCCTTTTTGAAGTGGGACAGAGAATGATTCTTTATATTTTTACCAATACAGATTTCCCCAGGGGATTCTGATACCCTTCCATTTATCCCCCTGTTGATTATTTTCAATATTGCTTTTCCTTACAAGGATGGGAAAAGAAGGCCCAGAAATTGGTCTAGTTCTCTCCTCTTTGGTGCTTCTTCTAAGCCAGTAGTTAGTGTTTCTTCCTTCTTGCTCCCAGTCAAATTCAAACTTATGAGCTTCGGAATCTTCATATGTAAAATGAGGGATGTAGGCACATTCTTATCCACTTTCTGTTTTTGTTAAGTCACTCAGTTTTGTCTGACTCTTTGTAATTCCATGAACACACCAGTCTTCCCTGTCCTTCACCATCTCCTGGAGCTTGCTCAAACTCATGTCCATTGACTCAGTGATGCCATCCAACCATCTCATCTTCTGTTGCCCTCTTCTCCTTTTGCCTTCAATCTTTACAGCATGAAGGTGCTTTCCAATGAGTTGGTTCTTTGCATTAGGAGGCCAAAGTATTAGAACTTGAGCATCAGTGCTTCCAGTGAATATTCAGATTGATTTCCTTTAGGATTGACTGGTTTGTTCGCCTTGCAGTCCAAGGGACTCTCAAGAGTCTTCTGCACCACATTTCAAATGCATCGATTCTTTAGCTCTCAGCCTTCTTTATGGTCCAACTCTCACATTCATATGTGACTACTGGAAAAACAATAACATTCACTACAAGGACCTATGTCAGCAAAGTGATTTCTGCCTTTTAATACACTGTCTATTAAATGAAACAGCACATGAGATGGTCTTGTTGATGTACTGCCAGGATGCTTACTGAAGAAAGATGCTGAATTAAATTAGACTATGCTAACAATCAAAGTAAATAAATAGAAAAAAATTGCAACTAAGCTTCAACTATATAAATCAAATTTACTTCAATTAAAATAATAAAAGATGCTGTAAAATTGGTAAAAAAAATAATTTAAACGCATGTTTTTTGCAAGAAAGAAATAAAAAGAAGATTTCCTGGAGGAGGCCATGACCACCAATCCAGTATTCTTGCCTGGAGAATCCCATGGACAGAGGAGCCTGATGAGCTACAGTCCATATGGTTGCAAGCCGGGCCTTTTTGAAGTGGGACAGAGAATGATTCTTTATATTTTTACCAATACAGATTTCCCCAGGGGATTCTGATACCCTTCCATTTATCCCCCTGTTGATTATTTTCAATATTGCTTTTCCTTACAAGGATGGGAAAAGAAGGCCCAGAAATTGGTCTAGTTCTCTCCTCTTTGGTGCTTCTTCTAAGCCAGTAGTTAGTGTTTCTTCCTTCTTGCTCCCAGTCAAATTCAAACTTATGAGCTTCGGAATCTTCATATGTAAAATGAGGGATGTAGGCACATTCTTATCCACTTTCTGTTTTTGTTAAGTCACTCAATTTTGTCTGACTCTTTGTAATTCCATGAACACACCAGTCTTCCCTGTCCTTCACCATCTCCTGGAGCTTGCTCAAACTCATGTCCATTGACTCAGTGATGCCATCCAACCATCTCATCTTCTGTTGCCCTCTTCTCCTTTTGCCTTCAATCTTTACAGCATGAAGGTGCTTTCCAATGAGTTGGTTCTTTGCATTAGGAGGCCAAAGTATTAGAACTTGAGCATCAGTGCTTCCAGTGAATATTCAGATTGATTTCCTTTAGGATTGACTGGTTTGTTCGCCTTGCAGTCCAAGGGACTCTCAAGAGTCTTCTGCACCACATTTCAAATGCATCGATTCTTTAGCTCTCAGCCTTCTTTATGGTCCAACTCTCACATTCATATGTGACTACTGGAAAAACAATAACATTCACTACAAGGACCTATGTCAGCAAAGTGATTTCTGCCTTTTAATACACTGTCTATTAAATGAAACAGCACATGAGATGGTCTTGTTGATGTACTGCCAGGATGCTTACTGAAGAAAGATGCTGAATTAAATTAGACTATGCTAACAATCAAAGTAAATAAATAGAAAAAAATTGCAACTAAGCTTCAACTATATAAATCAAATTTACTTCAATTAAAATAATAAAAGATGCTGTAAAATTGGTAAAAAAAATAATTTAAACGCATGTTTTTTGCAAGAAAGAAATAAAAAGAAGATTTCCTGGAGGAGGCCATGACCACCAATCCAGTATTCTTGCCTGGAGAATCCCATGGACAGAGGAGCCTGATGAGCTACAGTCCATATGGTTGCAAAGATTTGGATATGACTGAAGTGACTTAGCACACACACACACACACACACACACACACAACTGAAGAAAAATCTGTTGGAAGGTTTTTACTGATGAGCACATGGGCTTCTCAGGTGACTCATTGGTAAAGAATTTACCTACCAAGCAGGAGATGTGGGTTCTATCCCTGGGTTGGGAAAATCCCTTAGAGAAAATGGCAACCCACTCCAGTATTCTTGCTTGGCAGGCTATAGTCCATGGGATTGAGAGTTTCAGACATGACTTCATGACCGAACAGCAACAATAACATGATTAATCTCAGATGAATTGAAAAGATGGTAGCCCCATTTAATAAAAAATACTATAGCTACATTACCAAACACACTTTTCAACTGATATCCACATATTTGAGAACCACTGAAGAAACGTGAAAGCAGTGAAATGCAATCTTGATAAATTTGAATGATTAGAGCCTGAGGATGGGCACAAGTGAGGAATTCTTATTAACTTTCATATCATTAGCTCTGATGCCCAGTTCTGTCACTGGCTAAGATGAGGAGAGACAGTTAACTCTGCATCTTTATCATTGTGACGGAAGTCCACTCTACTCTTCTCATTTTATTACTGGCTTTCCTCTGCAGTCTATCCCAGTTGGTCAGTGTAAAGTTGGTGTCAGAATCTCTCCTGACATGATAGAAGAGATTATACTACAGCTTAGTTTTTCTAATTTCTAGTCCATGATATTGTTTCACAAATCACAGGTGATAAATTACATGCCTCTTAGACTATATGTATATTTACCTTCAAGTGTATTGTTGCTCCTCTGTCAACTTGATTTACCCATGAAAGAAAATATGCTAAATTCACTATAATGGTTTTTATTTTGCTAATCTAAATATTTGCCCATTTTTTGCCAAATATTTTATGATTTAAGAAGTTTAGTATTAGCATCCAAACTCTGGACAGTGGTAAATGTTATGAAAGATCAACTGAGAAATTATTTGTTACTCATCTGGTTTTAAAGAGGTACCACATATACCAGTAGCATATATTAATATTCACTGATTTTTATTGATACTACTGAAATTAAAAAAAAAACTGTTATAGGTTTAATATTAACTAGATCTTTTTAATGCCTGGAGAATGGTAGTATTCTCTGCAATGTATACTTTAATATTAAATATAAGAGACTTCCCTGGTGGTTCAGTGGTTAAGACTCTGGGTTTCCAGTGCAGAGGGGTATGAGCTCGATCCCTGCACAGGGAACTAAGATCCACATACCATGTGGTGCAGCCAAAAAAAAAAAAAAGATAAATATAAGGCTGAACAGTATTCAGGGACAGGAATTGTGAAAGGTCCAAAAAGTACAGTAGTCTATTTTGCTATTTTTCCTATATTCAATTTTATACAGGATGCTTTACCCTAAATATATTTTAACTGAAATAGTAGAATGTCCCTTCATGTATGAAAATGAGAAACAAGCTGGAATAGTAGAAAGGGCTTGGGTGCTGGTGCAGACACTGATAACCGACTCTAGAACCTTGGTCTAAACACATAATCTTCGTGTGTCCATTTCCTTAGATTTAAAATGTTGGGAATAAATAGTTTCTAAACACTTCTTATGGTTCTACAGTTCAGAGATTCTAGATTTTATCAACTGAGCATCTGCATAGTTTTTAATAGAAATGTGATTTAATCTGGGAACATCTGTTACAGTCTATAACATATTTTGCCAAGTCCTTGACCTTAATTTTATCATAAACATCAGATGCTCCTTCACAGATTCTACTCTGCATTTTACCAAAGGGACATCAGTTATGTTTAGGTCTGGAGTAGTATTAAAATGCTTTTTAAAAAATGCCCCATTCGTTAATATTATCATTAAATGATTTTTTAATTAAGGCTGTCCACACCATTACTGATAGAGTTCAGTGCTATTTTAATATTAGAAATTACATAAACTTCTTGTTTACATTTTTATTTTAAACTTATTCTAAAATAAAAGTATTTTAGTTAAAGGTGTCATACTTTAAATAAACATGGATTCAAAAATAATTCTATGACATATATATTAGCATATTATTTGAATAAATATACTGCTGTTTCATTTCTCCTAATGAATAATACCTACTAATCATTTTTACTATTTGTATTATTAATTTGAACACATGCCTATTTTCACTGGAAATTTTATTTTTATGATTTTTCTAGCTACAAGAAGAAGTATATATCTTGGGCCATAGAACTCTCCCATCTTTCATTGACTTGAAACCAAGAAGATGGAATAATTTTTTTCTACCTTTACCTTTACTGTTTGCTAAGAATACAGCTCATTAGAAGAAAATGCATCTTTCTATGGTTAATTAGCAAGCCAGGGCAAATCTGTCATTTGCAAACATGCAAATATTTTATTCCAAGGGGAAGAAAGGATAATAAAGAAAAGCAGCCAAAAAAAAAAAAAAAAAGGACCCAGTGCACTTTTTCAGTGGTTCATTTTAAGTCTCTCTTTTCCAATTAGCAGATAATGGTGATGAAGGGATGGTATAGTGATTATTTTGTGAAATGTACTAAAATTATCTGAGATAACAGTACAGCTCTTGATCCACAGTTACAGTTTTGAAGAAATGTCAACTATTTCATGATTATTTTAATATGCAGGATAAAGTTACACACAAGAGGGTTGCCTATGCCGCTGCTATTTCATGACTACATGTTATAAACACATTCATTTTATCTCATTGTCTCTACTTTATGGAGAGTCACACAAATATCAAGAAGACTTTGGGCTTCCCAGGGCTGTTTTCCTTCCTTTGTTTCTGGTACTGCATTGTTGGTCATCATTAGTCATATGCTTTCAGTAGCATTTTTGATTACCTTTGTCCCTATTTCTTCTTAGAAACCCTTGATTTCTCCATAATGATACCTTGAAAGTGCCAGGAAACATGTATCCTTACAAAAAATAGACAATATTTTGCAAAAGAAATTCTAGCAGACATAATGGAGGTATGTGTTATCTTTCTCTGATTCTTCTATCCCACCGTATCACTCTTCACTCATACCTTCACCCCAGGCTCATCTCTGGCCTCAGCCTGTCTGTATCGAGTGACCCTCTCTGCCACCTGGGGTTCTCTGCTCCTACCAAGCTGTGTCTGCTGTGCTGGTGCTTCAAGAGTCTAGGTACCTCGGTATAGGCAAGTGACAGAGGGAAGAGGAGTAAAAATATTCACTTGAATTGCACTTTTCAAAAGTAAAAAAAAAAAAAAAAAATGTCCTTCTCATAGGGCCTCCTATTTGCTTAGCAGATCACTTTGTGGTCCGGCTGCAGTAGGCACTATCATCTCCATCGCAAAGACACCGAGACTCATCAAGGGTTAAATGACCGCTTAAGGTCATGCTGTTTGGAAGCATTCCAAGTTAGTTTTAGTCTGTATCTACTTAATGCCATTTCAGGATTCTTTCCACTACTTCATGCCAACATCTCTATTTTGGGAATGCTATCAGTGGTGCCTGAACTTATCTTTGGGAAATCCTGTCATTCACCCAGGCACGTTATGAGGTGCTTTGATTAAAAAAAAAAAAAAAAAAAGAGAGATCTTAAAGCTTTCCTATGATAATACCTAAGAATGTTAACAGTCTATTAAAATAAGACAGAAGCATTTTGGAAGGTATGTATAACCACACTGGATGTCCTCAAAGGCAGAGTGATTAATATTGCTGAAAGTTTCCCTTATAGAAAACATGAATTGAATAATAGCAGTAGACAGCTCAATCTGATTTTTTGGAATAGGTTATGTTTTCTTCCATAAATGCAGGATAAAAGGATGAGACTGTCACTGATTTTCATTCCATACAAACAGCATAATATCAATTGTAGAAGACAAGATACTAAAATGCCTTGAGAACTGCATTTGGAAGAGATAGGATTTTGGACTTTGAATCAATGACTGAATGAGTTTAGATTCAGAGTGACATCTAGGGTTGGGGCTAAAATTAAATGAAATAAGAAAGAAAAAGTTGTTAACACAGTGCCTTGAACATGTGTTAAAAACAATTTAATAAATTGTGTGTGTGCTATCAGATGAATGAGATTGTTGACCTGAAATGGATGGCCAGATATTTCCCCAGCAAAGATGGGTTTATTGGGGATCAGCAGAAAATTGCAATTTGGAGTCTGCAACCATGACAATCCCCTTCAGGCAAAGGAAGGAGAACAGTTTTAGAGAGAGAAAATGAATTTGGGAGGGCTCTACTCAACAGAGTCCGTGGCTTTTCATTGACTGAGTCCTTGTGAGGAAAGAAGTGGAGACTTCTGCCTGTTGGACACTGCTTTCATCACAGGGAGTGTGAAGTTCCCTTCCTGGTCTCCCAACTATTTGATTGAGGTTTCTGTTTATTAATTTTTTATAAGATCAAAGAATTCAGAAAATGGTTCTAGATTTTGAGGGAAATAAAAGCATAGTTCACAGCAGTCAAAATTAGTTGTTGTTGTTGTTCAGTCACAAAGCCATGTCTGAGTCTTTGCAACCCCATGGACTGCAGTACCCCAGGCTTCTCTGCTTCCTTATCTCCCGAAGTTGGCTCAAACTCATGTCCATTAAGTCAGTGATACCATCTAACCATCTTATCCTTTGAAATCCCCTCCTCCTCCTGTCTTCAGTCTTTCCCAGGATCAGACTCTTTTCCAATGAGTTGGTCCTTTGCATCAGGTGGCCTAAGTATTGGAGCTTCAACTTCAGTCTTTCTAATGAATATTCTGGGTTGATTTCTTTTCATATTGACTGATTTGTTCTCCTTGCTATCTAAGGGACTGTCAAGAGTCTTCTTCAGCACCACAGTTCAAAAGCATCAGTTCTTCTGCACTCAGCCTTCTTCATAGTCAAACTCTCACAACCATACATGACTACAGGGAAAAACCATAGTTTTGACTGTATGGATTTTTGTCAGCAAAGTAATTAGATATTTTACCAATAAGTAAGCTGGCAGCATTTGAAAATTAAAATTTTCCTTTATAAAAGTAGTTCTAAGTCACAGATTACATTATAATTTTCTAGGAGGTAAAACTGAAAGCAAACAAAATACATCTGGAATATCAAGGCCTACTTCAGACCAATTAAATCTGAATTTCTAGGGATGGGTCAGGAAATATAAATATATCTATAACTTGACCAGGTAATTTTAACATGTGCCCAGAGTTGAGAAACACGAGTTTGTAACATCAATGGTTTGTAACTTAATCATGGGGAGTTTCTTTTGATGAACATGATTTATGTGTGTCTATTTCAGAGTCAGTGATAAAGCCCTCCACTTTCTTCTCATGATGGCTCTATTCATAATCCCTCAGTTTCCTGAAAAAGATCTGGCAGATACATCTACCCAGGTGACCCTTGAAATGGTTAAGTGACCTGTAAAAGTAATTTGAGAGATGGTCTAGGGCTGAAGCCTTGCAGCTGGAGGGAGGAAACAAATGTAGAAGCTTCTTAGTGTTTAATTACAGGTTGCCATGACTGTTTCTGACTTTCTCCTTGTCTGCCTGGATTCTTTCCTTCCCCCGTTTTCTCATTACTCATCTTACGTATTACTCTGTGTCTCAAGTTTCTTGTTTGTGTGCCTTTATTTGTTTATTTTTTTAACTTTCTCTTCTCAGAGAAAACATCCTTGCTTGAGCATGAGAAAACTCCGCTGATATACATTTGTTGTAATGCCAGCAAGCTCTACCAGATACAGTTTGATTTTTGGTTCCATAACCATTTTGGAATCACTTAGATCTTTTCTTTTTTAGATTACTAGATTATAGCAGTACAACTTAGCATTGGTATTAATGTTGTATGTCAGCAATACTTATCAAATGTTAGTTGGTTAAATTTTAGTGCTTGTCCAATGTGTTGGTGTATAATTACTCAAATAAATCTCTTTTTTATAGGTTTTTTTTTTTTTTTGGCCACTTCTACTGGTCTTTCATTTATTTCCATCGTTGTCCTTTGGCCTGTGTGGGCCTCCCATCACAGTGGCCTCTCTCACTGCAGAGCACTGGCTCTGGGTGCATGCACTCCAGAGCTCTGGCTCGTAGCTGGACACATCAGTCTAGCCACTCCACAGCACATGGAATCCTCCCAGGACAGGGATTGAACCGGCACCCTCTGCACTGCAAGGTGGTGTCCTTACACACTGGACCACCAGGGAAGGCCTCAAAATAATCTCTTTATATCATTTTGACTTCTGTAGAATTGGTAGAAATGTCCTCATCTTCACTTTTTATTTTAGTAAATATTCTCTTTTTAGTTAGTTCAACTAGCTAAGAATTTGTCAACTTTGTTAGTCTTTTCAAAGAATTAACTTTCAATTTCAATAAATTCTTCTATTATTTTCTGTCCTCTACTTCATTTATTTCTGTTCTAATTTTCACTAGTTCCCTGCATTTGGTAGACTGGGGTTTAGCTTATTCTTTCTTTTTTTATTTAGTTTCTTAAGTTGTAAAATTAGATTGTTGATCTGAGATTGTTTTCTTTTCTTTTTTAAATATAAGCATTTATAACTATAAATTTTCCCAGTAAACACTTATTTTGCTATGTCCTATAAGTTTTGGCAAATTGTGTTTTAATTTTCATTCATCTCTAAGTATTTTCTGATTGCAGTTATAGGTTTTTTTGGTTCCACTGGTTGTTTAATGATGTGTTGCTGAATTTCCAAAACTTGTGAGATTAACAGATTTACCTCTGTTATTGATTTCTATCTTCCATTGTGGTCACAAAAGATACTTTATATGAAATCTACCTTTCAAATCTATTGAGACCTTAATTTTTAATGTATTCTCATAAAACATGTAGAAAACAAAAAATGTGGTTATAAATGTCACAGTTGTTACAATAATAACTTTTATACCTGAAATGTTTATACTTTTCCTTGTCCTTGTCCCTTATTGCAATATTTATTGTGTCTTACAGTTTTTGAGTTACTATCTAGTGTTTTGTCATTTCACTCTGCAGGTGAGAATTTCTTATGGGGTGAGTCTAGTCTTAACAGACTCCTAAACTTTTCTTTATCTGGGAATATCTTAATATTTTCCTTAATTCAAAAGAATTGTTAATGTCTGGTTCCCAAAAAGGGAAAAATAGAAGAAGGAAATGGGAGATGGCAGGGAACCTTTAAATCCTCTGGGAAATCACTTTAGCTATAGTGGGTGGAGTTGGCAAAAATAGGAGGAAGTGAAAGAAAAGCAGCTGTATGGTCAGAAGCAGCAATCGGCAGTCAGAACACAGATACCCAGTATTTGGAGGACAGGGTTTATTTGGCCCACCCTGGCTCCCACAAGCTGTGCGCAAGCTGCCCTCCCTGTACGTGACTTCCCTAGTGGGAGATAGGTAGCCGCTACTGTATTAAGAGCTGAAATAGATGGCAACGATCCACAGTTTACCTTTCATGCCTTCTCCTGGGTTTTACAAACCTTCAGTAGACTACAGATTTTCAGAATAATCACATGAGACAGACTCGGCCAGGGCAATTGCTGTTGAGGTGGGGAGACAGATTCCTGGTGTTTCTTCTTCTTCTATTCTTCCCAGAATCCCATGAATGGAATCTTTAATCATCTTATTGAGAACCATTTCCTACTAATTAATTCAGTTTTCTACAACATCATTCATCTGGAATCCCAAGAAAAAGATATGTTCAAGAGAGATTTTGGATCATCTTAAATGGCTTGTCTATTATCCAAAGTAAAGTACATATTGGAGAACAAATTTTGCAATAGAAATTTCACCTTTCCCCTGTAATCCAGTCTGCTCAAATTTCAATACTCATATGCAAACATTATGCACTACAGACAGTCACAAAGAGTTAAATGACATTCAATTCCTTTAATGTTCATATTTATGTCAATATCTGTGTCTAAGAAATACAGTTTTTCTTCTCGTTACCTCAACAATAAAATTCCGTATCAATTGCAGACACTTCTTGACTCTTCCCCTTGTAGGTGAAAGTAGAAAATATTTTTACTTCAATAGGAATTTTCACTAGCTATGCATATCCATTTTTCAATTGAGTGAAAACACTTATGCACTTAATAGTTCATTTATTCATATATAGTCTGAGTTCTTTTTACCACTAGAACTTTTTAACGTTTTTCAGCCCAGTCTACAGATTCTGATTTCCGAGATAAGACTTTAATCAAATACTGATTGACTGGTCAGATAAAAGTTAATCTATTAGTTTCTGAGGATACAACAGTAAGTTAGCCATGAATTCTTTTCCTAAGAACTCTTCAGACTATTGAGAGGAACATGTTGAATCAGAGGGAAAAGGCATACACAATCAGCTATATTAAGGCACTGTCAGTGCAGTAGTAGAAAGCACAGAAAGTGGGGAATAACCAGTGCTGCTTGGAGGACTCATAAGAGGACCCTACAGGGATGACCCCTGATCTCAGTCTTGAAACATATTAAGAAGTTAACTGGGCAAGGAGGATGGGGGCAGGAAAATAAGAGAGCAGTATCTGCAATGACATATCAGCTTGTTCAAAGACATGGAAATCAGAATGGCTAGATCTGGATCTTTATAGGGAAAAGAGATGGGGGGATTTTGAAAAATTTGCTGAAAGCCATATTTTCAAGGCTTTTATATTCTGAAGCAAAGACACTTATTGGTAAGCAATAGAGCAGGAAAGAGAATTTAAAACCAGAGAGTGCTTTGTCAATATTTATTTATCAAAATGTTATTTCTAACAGTACACAGGGGATTAATTAGGATCTGGCAGCAGGCCCAAGAAAGAAATGTCCTCAGCCTTGGAGAGAAGATGGAGAAGAGGATTAATGCATGAGAGACTTTCATGAAATATGAGTGACAGAACTTGCCATTGGTGGGGTTTAAACTGTGATAGACATTCCTTAGGAGAAAGGTAACTGAAGTACGTGAGGTCACTAGAGATAACTAACTGGTCACTACGCACTCAGGTATGGTGTTTGGGAGAAGGTTGAAACAATGTAGATGTATGATGTTAAAGACCGTGGTTCAAATGGAAAAATAAGGCAGTCAAGGGCAAAACTCCAATGGCTGGTTTCCATCCCAGATGTTAGCCAGGTGTTATCTTTAGTAGACTCTCCCTGTTAAGAGTTTAGTAGGATTTCTTCAGATTTGACTGAATGAGTTATCTTCTGGCTCATCCTACATTGATCATATTTTACATCTCTTTTGAATCTCTGAGAAAGGAAGCAGCCTAATTGGGAGTGTATATTATACTCTTTTACTTTAAAAGGTTAATGTATTAGAGCAGTAACAATATGTTTCTTTTTTTTAAATTTTGCCCTCTTGTACTGTTTTTATATATTTACTTATTTTCATCCATCTTTATTCTTTGGCCTGTGTGGGCCTCCCATTGCAGTGACCTCTCTCATGGCAGAGCACTCCAGAGTGCTAGCTCTTATTGGACAGACTGGTCCAGCTGCTCCTCAGCACATGGGATCTTCCCAGGCCACTGATCAAACCAGTGCCCCTTGCACTGCAAGGAAGACTCTTTACCCATTGGACCACCGGGAAAGCCCTATTTTCTTAATAATGATAAAAACTGCTTAATCTTTAAAAATCTTCACCAGAAGAGAAGTACAGTGGTAAAGATTATATTCACAGTCCTATAAAGTAATAACAATTCATATTCTCATATTACAGGTGAAGTACATGAAATTTAGAAAGTTTAATAACTGGAATTCTATGCAGGCACTAAAATTCTAGGTCCCAAGCTCCAAACTAGTGGTTTTAAAGCATTACTGATGCCTAAATTCTACCTCCTGAAGATTTTGACCTAATTTATTTATCAAAATGTTATTTCTAACAGTACACAGGGGATTAATTAGGATCTGGCAGCAGGCCCAAGAAAGAAATGTCCTCAGCCTTGGAGAGAAGATGGAGAAGAGGATTAATGCATGAGAGACTTTCATGAAATATGAGTGACAGAACTTGCCATTGGTGGGGTTTAAACTGTGATAGACATTCCTTAGGAGAAAGGTAACTGAAGTACGTGAGGTCACTAGAGATAACTAACTGGTCACTACGCACTCAGGTATGGTGTTTGGGAGAAGGTTGAAACAATGTAGATGTATGATGTTAAAGACCGTGGTTCAAATGGAAAAATAAGGCAGTCAAGGGCAAAACTCCAATGGCTGGTTTCCATCCCAGATGTTAGCCAGGTGTTATCTTTAGTAGACTCTCCCTGTTAAGAGTTTAGTAGGATTTCTTCAGATTTGACTGAATGAGTTATCTTCTGGCTCATCCTACATTGATCATATTTTACATCTCTTTTGAATCTCTGAGAAAGGAAGCAGCCTAATTGGGAGTGTATATTATACTCTTTTACTTTAAAAGGTTAATGTATTAGAGCAGTAACAATATGTTTCTTTTTTTTAAATTTTGCCCTCTTGTACTGTTTTTATATATTTACTTATTTTCATCCATCTTTATTCTTTGGCCTGTGTGGGCCTCCCATTGCAGTGACCTCTCTCATGGCAGAGCACTCCAGAGTGCTAGCTCTTATTGGACAGACTGGTCCAGCTGCTCCTCAGCACATGGGATCTTCCCAGGCCACTGATCAAACCAGTGCCCCTTGCACTGCAAGGAAGACTCTTTACCCATTGGACCACCGGGAAAGCCCTATTTTCTTAATAATGATAAAAACTGCTTAATCTTTAAAAATCTTCACCAGAAGAGAAGTACAGTGGTAAAGATTATATTCACAGTCCTATAAAGTAATAACAATTCATATTCTCATATTACAGGTGAAGTACATGAAATTTAGAAAGTTTAATAACTGGAATTCTATGCAGGCACTAAAATTCTAGGTCCCAAGCTCCAAACTAGTGGTTTTAAAGCATTACTGATGCCTAAATCTACCTCCTGAGATTTTGACCTAATAGCCTCAAATGACACTTAGGCAATGGTCCTAAAAGCTCCCTTGGCAATTCTAATTGCAGCCAGGGAATACACACCAGTGCTTTAAACATTATCAATTCACTGTCTCTTTTTTGGAAGTTGCTCTGGTGGCTCATCCAGTAAAGAATCTGCCTGCAAAGCAGGAGACTCGGGTTCGACACCTGGATCAGGAAGATCACCTGGAGAAGGGAATGGCTACCCCCTGCAGTATTCTTGCCTGGAGAGTTCCATGAACAGAGGAGCCTGGTGACCTACAGTCAATGGTTTCCACAAAGAGTTGGGCACTACTGAGCAACTAACCCTTTCACCGCATGTTGCACTATTATCTCAATGGCTCCCTCTGGAGCTCAATGTAGTTAATACCCTGTGGAGTTGTTCAGTGTCCTACATGTGCCTCAACCCAAATCTACTCTCAAAAAACCTTCAGGGCTTCCCTGGAGGTCCAGTGGGTAAGGACATTGCCTTGCAGTGTAAGGCCGGTTCCATCCCTGGCCTGGGAAGATCCCACATGCCGCAGAGCAGCTGGATAATGTGTCCAACTACCATGCCAGCGCTCTGGAGCGCATGAGCCCAGAGTCAGTGCTCTAGGATGACAGAGGCCACTGCGATGGGAGGCCCACACAGGCCAAAGAACAAAGATGGAAATAAATGAAAGGCCAGTAGAAGTGGCAAAAAACAAACAAACAAACAAAAAAACAAAAACCTTCAAACCCAGGAGTTTGTTTTTTTTTTTTTTTTTAAATAAGAGTATTTAATTGGAACTACTTTTAGTTAAAGACAACTAGAGTTGGAAAATTTTTCTACCTCCTATTATGACTATGTGAGAGATTTTAAGAACTTGAGATCCTATACGCTTACCAAGAATTACCACAATCAAAAAGAAATTACTATTATCACTATATTTATTTGACTGATTATAAATATGATCAATCAGTAGAATCAAAGATCCAGAAATAGGCAGAATTCTTTAATTTTTGAAGTGGAGAGCAACACCATGGTATCACTATGCAGAGTGATGCTGTTGGGTGAAAGTAAGAAGGATGTAGTTTTTGAAGGAGGGAGTTAGAACAAACTGTCATTCTCAGTTCTTATAGTTTTCTTACTCCTTTGGGAAGCCTTTAGCTTCATTTACTGCTGGGAGGACTTCACCAAGTTCCTGACCAACTAGAACTGGCCTAGGGATCTATTGGAAGACATGACAAAATCAAGGGAGGGGCAGGATAGAAGTAGGCTGACAGTCTAGACAGAATAACTCTGCCATAATCTTGGAGGGTCTGATGTCGTCAGATGCCATCCTGTGCATTCCTGAATGGAGACAGTGGGAATGGAACCAAAGCAACACAGACCTTAGCTCTTTTGGAAAGAGAATGGGCACTAGAGACAGACAGTCCAATATCGCCTGATACTTCACTAGCTGTGTGATCTTGGGAAAAATGAGCAACCTTCCTGAATTTCAGTTTGCTTTTCTACAAGAGGAGGCAGTGATACTTTCCACCCAAGGGAACCCCTAAATGTGAAAAGTACACAGCTCATAACCTCTTTTCCTGATTTCTCCACCACAATTGCCTCAGCCATAGCACAGTGGTAGCCAAAGCAAAAAGTTTAAGGGAAAGGCAGCTAAGGTGGTGGCACTTCCAAGAGTAGGTGAAAATGAGGTAGGCCAGACATGGAGCATGGTTACAGGACATGAAAGCTCCCTTACAGCCATGGTCTCACACAATCAGTTCCCTTTGCAGAAAAGGAACCACCATTGTAATGCAGCAGCCTCTTCATCATCTGGGAATAATGCAGCTCGTTCAGTTTTCCACAGGATCAGCTGTAGACTCTGTAGGGTCTCCTCAAAAAGAGCACAGGCTACAGTCATTTCATTTTATAATGCTGCTGCCCGTTTTCATTTAATTAAGAAGGCTGACCTTTAGAAAGAGAGCTTATTTTTTCTCTTCCTTTGCATAGCTTACTTATGATCCTAATGGAAGCTGAAAATCTGATGGTAAAGAAAGCCGAGTTTTCACTGATAAGGCTAACACATTATTCCTATTCTTACAAAGAAATGGCACAGGCATAATTATAGATGCATAAGCCAAAATCCCTTTCAGATAAACCTAACCTTAAGTTGATGAGTAGGTGGGAGCAGTAGGAAATGAAAGATAAGCCCTAGAAGAATGTATATCAAAAAGAATACCAAAGAACCTAGCCCCTGATAACCTGTATCCTTGTAATTAGCCTTTATCCGAAACAAATTACAATCAGTTTCAGTGATTGTATTCAGTGACTCTATTCACACTGTCTTTGCTAGTGGTTGTGTTGCTGGTGAATTTAAGGTTCTTTCTCCATCTTTAAAGAATTAGGAGATGATACAAAGAATTTAGGAAAGTAAAGAGAGAATTTATGCCAACAAAGATATGCTCTGAGAGTTGTATACAATTTAGGGGCTGAACAACAACACTCTCAGCGCAGGCAGACAGGAGAGGAGCTGCTGCCCTTGGCTTCCTTGGTGAGACAGCTATGAAGGGCATAGAAAGGAAGGGGCAGAATATTCCCTCAAGAAGGAGTTGGGGGTCATCTTACCAGAGTTTCATCCCAGCTCCATTTTCTCCAGGCAAGTGAAAGCCCCTTAGCCCTGTTTGACTCTTTGAGACCCCACGAAGGAGTCATGGAATTCTCAAGAATATGGGAGTGGGTAGTCATTGCCTTCTCCAGGGGATCCACCCAACCCAGGGACCCAACCCAGGTCTCTGGTATCCAAGGCGAATTGTTTACCAGCTGAGACAGGAGGGAAGCCTGATTTTCTCTGGGGAGGAGGGGCTGTTGTTTTTATTGAGCAAAAGTATCAAGGCATCCGTGCATGATAAGTTCATTTTATTGTAAGGAGAGCACAAGGAGCAAATGGTTACCTATGCACTCAGGACATTCTAGCCTTTCCCCACCTTTCTTTGTCGGCTACTCAGACTGATAATGTGTAGTTTCCTGTCGATCTGAAGGTTCCTGCTTTCCTTTGTGTACCTATTGGCCCGTGCTGTTTACAAGATGCGGGATTTCCTGCCACCTGGCCCCTGCCCCCATTTCTCTGCTCGCATCAAGCTACCTGCTGTAACAGTTAATGAGATTAGCGAGCAGGTGCAGGCCCTCAGGCTTGCGCGGAGCTGTAAGGACAGCCTGGCGTTTGCCCCGCCCCACTCCGTCCCGCCCCGGATCCACCCACAGACTCCCATGAGCCTCTGCTCGGGAGAGTTTGAGAGAGCTTAAGTGAGAACGAGTGGACTGCCGCTGTGCTTTAGGTCCTTGTTCTTGTGCGCTTTTCACTTTCTATCGAGAAACATATTTTCTCTGCCTTCACAGAGACCGTTCACCTGCATGGAATGAGCTTTTGTTACTGAAATAGAAGTGCCTGAATCATGCCTTGTTTGATGTCTAAATATGGGCATCTGCCACCTCGTTAAGGGCCTAACACCCCAGTGAGGACAACTCTTTTGGGCGATGAACTTAAGCTACTGGAGAATAGGAATGACCTTCCTAGTTTCATGCAGTTGGTAAGCCAGCCTTGTTTAATCAGCTATCATGGGTTTTTAGACCGACGACGCGAAGCGAAGCAGTATGTTTCTACTGGAACTAAACCTTTGGTTGGTAGAAATTCTGAAGTGTATGTGTTCCCAGCCATGAACACTTCTACTCCGGTACGGCAACAGTAAAAACGGAGAACTGGGGGCAGAGTTGGCATATTTGATTCCCTTTTGTAAAATATCATTAAATATCATTACATATGCAGTGGTGCAAAGAGATGAATAAACAAAATGTAAATGAGATCTTTGAATAAATACTCATAGGTAAATCTAAATCACAGTATTATACCTTCCAGCTTGTCAGTGTTAGGAATAAACAGTGAATTACCAGTTTTTCTAGGTATATTTCCACTGAGTGAGATGAGAGTATTTCTCATGTTGCTAATTGTATAGCCTTGCCCCAGGTGTTGGCATCACTTTAAATGAAGAAAGGTCAGAGAACTATGAAGCAATATGCAGTGCTACACTTCAGCAGCATCTCTTTCTACTTTGCCAGCATCTTCCTGCCCTTAGGACTTTTCAATCTATTGTAAGTTATTTCTTTGGAGGTCACATAATTTGCCACATATATGGATGAATTCAAGAAAAGAAGTTCCATAAGCAAAATTGCTTTTGTGAACTGATTGGTAGTGCTATCTCTGCACACATGCATCTGCTCTCATTTTAACATACCCAAGAAATCAAAAGCATTTTCAACTTTGAGCTGTTGTATATAATAGATTCCTTCTCAACTCAGCTTATTATAAACTTAAGTGAAATCTGAGGCCAAGCATCAATCCTTACAGCATCCTAGTCCTTATTTTAACAGCAGTGATCCTGAAGAGGCTAGCTATTTTTATTGGAGTTGGTGTGGCATTTAAATGTATTCTCATGCCTGACATTAACAGTCATTGCACACATCACAGGAGAGATAGTCCAACCACAGAGAAGGAACTAGGTAGAAGTGGAGGTGGGGTCTTGTAGATACTCTATAAATGGCTCTAGAGAGAATCCTATAAAAGCTTTTCTATTTTTGGAATGAGATATTTGCTGATGGAAGGATTTTTCTTCTTTCTTTTTTATGTAGCATTATTTTTCAGATATTAACAACATCTGCAGTATTTTCATCAGTTTATGTTATGATCCATATGGCAGATTTAATACAATGCCTGTCAGTTGCCTAAATCCTCCCAAGGAAAAGCAGTTTTGCACACACCTACTTATGTATCATCTTAGCTCATATTTCATTTTCCAGCTAACACATCTCTGAAACTCAATGAAGCTGGATGTTATCACTGCTGTCCTGAGCAAGTGATACTGGACTCCTCCCAGGAACCTGCATCTATTTAAAATTCACTTTTGGAGTCTTTGGGACATCTTACTTCATAGGTAAATCTAAATCACAGTATTATACCTTCCAGGGAATAAACAGTGAATTACCAGTTTTTCTAGGTATATTTCCACTGAGTGAGATGAGAGTATTTCTCATGTTGCTAATTGTATAGCCTTGCCCCAGGTGTTGGCATCACTTTAAATGAAGAAAGGTCAGAGAACTATGAAGCAATATGCAGTGCTACACTTCAGCAGCATCTCTTTCTACTTTGCCAGCATCTTCCTGCCCTTAGGACTTTTCAATCTATTGTAAGTTATTTCTTTGGAGGTCACATAATTTGCCACATATATGGATGAATTCAAGAAAAGAAGTTCCATAAGCAAAATTGCTTTTGTGAACTGATTGGTAGTGCTATCTCTGCACACATGCATCTGCTCTCATTTTAACATACCCAAGAAATCAAAAGCATTTTCAACTTTGAGCTGTTGTATATAATAGATTCCTTCTCAACTCAGCTTATTATAAACTTAAGTGAAATCTGAGGCCAAGCATCAATCCTTACAGCATCCTAGTCCTTATTTTAACAGCAGTGATCCTGAAGAGGCTAGCTATTTTTATTGGAGTTGGTGTGGCATTTAAATGTATTCTCATGCCTGACATTAACAGTCATTGCACACATCACAGGAGAGATAGTCCAACCACAGAGAAGGAACTAGGTAGAAGTGGAGGTGGGGTCTTGTAGATACTCTATAAATGGCTCTAGAGAGAATCCTATAAAAGCTTTTCTATTTTTGGAATGAGATATTTGCTGATGGAAGGATTTTTCTTCTTTCTTTTTTATGTAGCATTATTTTTCAGATATTAACAACATCTGCAGTATTTTCATCAGTTTATGTTATGATCCATATGGCAGATTTAATACAATGCCTGTCAGTTGCCTAAATCCTCCCAAGGAAAAGCAGTTTTGCACACACCTACTTATGTATCATCTTAGCTCATATTTCATTTTCCAGCTAACACATCTCTGAAACTCAATGAAGCTGGATGTTATCACTGCTGTCCTGAGCAAGTGATACTGGACTCCTCCCCAGGGAACCAACTGCATCTATTTAAAATTCACTTTTAGGTAAGTCTTTGGGACATCTTTGCTAAATAGAAGGGTTCTTAGTAGAAAACGTCAGTGTCTTAACATAAGAATATTGATCTTGAATGTACAGGACAAAAATCAAGGTTTGTAAATGAGGGTCAGGATGATCTAATGTGGAGGTACATAACATTTTCTTCAGCATCTTACTGTCGCCAGATTAATAATAGCCGAGGGAGAGGGAAAATGCTGGAGAGTCTCTATTTTTCTTCCTTGGTAATGGCTTCATTTGAACTTGATTGTGTGTAGATAGGCAAATGGCTATAAGTTCTGAGTCCAAAATAATTTTTCCTTGATTCATATTTTAATTAGAAATAAAGATAAGTATTCTATCTCCAATCTCCCTTCTTTTTTCTCTTCCTTTTGTTTTAAACAAAGGAGAAAAACTGGTTTTATCTCTCAATCTAATTCATAGCTGCTCCTCCTGGCAGAAGGAGAAAGGGAGGCCAGCAATAAAACGTCCAAATGTAACAACATGATACCAACACAAGGGTAATGACAGAGTGAAAGCTCTGTGCTCAAAGGGAGATATAGTCAAGGATGGGGAAGAAATGAAACGTTGGCACAGGTTTTATTTTTTCCAACAAGTATTTATCACAGGGTTGGTAGGTGCTATCTTTAATGTTGTCCTGCAAAGGACTGTAAAACCCACTCACAGTTCTTAAAATGGCAAGAAGTCTTTGTTGCCAGAGTCCCCTGCTGGTGTTTCTTTTGCACCTCTTAGACATTCCTGTATGGTGTGTGTGGTTGCTCATCTTCCCAGTGACTTAGCCATCTCTGGCTCTAGAGAGAATCCCTATAGAAGTGGAGGTGGGGTCTTTTTTTATTTTTTGGAATGAGATATTTGCTGATGGAAGGATTTTCTTCTTTCTTTTTTATGTAGCATTATTTTTCAGATATTAACAACATCTGCAGTATTTTCATCAGTTTATGTTATGATCCATATGGCAGATTTAATACAATGCCTGTCAGTTGCCTAAATCCTCCCAAGGAAAAGCAGTTTTGCACACACCTACTTATGTATCATCTTAGCTCATATTTCATTTTCCAGCTAACACATCTCTGAAACTCAATGAAGCTGGATGTTATCACTGCTGTCCTGAGCAAGTGATACTGGACTCCTCCCCAGGGAACCAACTGCATCTATTTAAAATTCACTTTTAGGTAAGTCTTTGGGACATCTTTGCTAAATAGAAGGGTTCTTAGTAGAAAACGTCAGTGTCTTAACATAAGAATATTGATCTTGAATGTACAGGACAAAAATCAAGGTTTGTAAATGAGGGTCAGGATGATCTAATGTGGAGGTACATAACATTTTCTTCAGCATCTTACTGTCGCCAGATTAATAATAGCCGAGGGAGAGGGAAAATGCTGGAGAGTCTCTATTTTTCTTCCTTGGTAATGGCTTCATTTGAACTTGATTGTGTGTAGATAGGCAAATGGCTATAAGTTCTGAGTCCAAAATAATTTTTCCTTGATTCATATTTTAATTAGAAATAAAGATAAGTATTCTATCTCCAATCTCCCTTCTTTTTTCTCTTCCTTTTGTTTTAAACAAAGGAGAAAAACTGGTTTTATCTCTCAATCTAATTCATAGCTGCTCCTCCTGGCAGAAGGAGAAAGGGAGGCCAGCAATAAAACGTCCAAATGTAACAACATGATACCAACACAAGGGTAATGACAGAGTGAAAGCTCTGTGCTCAAAGGGAGATATAGTCAAGGATGGGGAAGAAATGAAACGTTGGCACAGGTTTTATTTTTTCCAACAAGTATTTATCACAGGGTTGGTAGGTGCTATCTTTAATGTTGTCCTGCAAAGGACTGTAAAACCCACTCACAGTTCTTAAAATGGCAAGAAGTCTTTGTTGCCAGAGTCCCCTGCTGGTGTTTCTTTTGCACCTCTTAGACATTCCTGTATGGTGTGTGTGGTTGCTCATCTTCCCCAGTAAGCCACTGGAGCAAATGACTTAGCCATCTCTGTTTACCCAGAACCAACAGAGAACCTGACACGTAGCAATCACTTGCATGCTTGTGGGCTAGGTCACTGCCGTTGTCTCCTACTCTGTGAGACTCTATGAACTGTAGCCTGCCAGGCTCCTCTGTCCATGGCATTCTTCAGGCAGGAATACTGGAGTGGGTTTCCATGCCTTCCTCCAGGGGATCTTCCTGACCCAGGGATCAAACCCTGGGTCTTATGTCTTCTCCATTGGCAGGCTGGTTCTTTACCACTAGTGCCTGTTTTATTAAGTTGTTCATTTGAAAACTGGGTCTAAATGAATTGTTCTTCTAAAACTCTAGAGGTAAGAAAGCACGAAGATTCCAAAGATTGCAGCTTATCCCAAATGGGGGTTTTGCATTTGATAAGGATATTTACTATATGATTGGGCAAAAGGTATGTGAAGAAAGCCTACTTGTTAGTCAAAGTCAGAAAGTAGAAACAAAGCATCAAAGAAAGCCCAGGATTTGTACAGAAAAAGAAGTAGCTAGGAGAGTAAAAAAGTCCACTTGTGCAGACATTTAAGAAAAGACAGGTTTAGGATGACAATAATAGGAAAGCAGATCCTGGGAGACTCATACATGACTCCCCAGTAGGAGGATAACTTGGGTGTACAGACGTGGAGCCATGAATTTCAGAGGCCATACACACCTGTCTATGTGGCCATGGCACATATGTTGTAGAAACTGCTCAAAAGGGAATTCCCTGGTGGTCCAGTGGCTAAGACTCTGTGCTCCCAATGAAAGGGGCCCAGGTTCGATCCCTGGTCAGGGAACTAGAGCCCACGTGCTACAACTGAGACCCAATGCGGCCAAATAAATATAAATAAAAATTAAAAAAAAAAAAGAAAAAGAAACTGCTCAAAAGCTCATATACAGAACTGACAGGTTTGAAGTAGATGCCTACTATTTGCATAATGTATGTTTGATTGTTAATAGGAGTAAAGTGGGTAGAGGTGGCCATAAAGAGGGTGTTGGGAGAGGAAATATATTTTATCCATATATTTTATAATACAGGGACATATCTTTTTTCTTCTTTTTAAAAATATGTTTGAGTTGGAAGAATTATCTTTCAGTGTTTCAGTTATGTTTGACAGTGTTGTGTTGGTTTCTGCCGTACATCAACATGAATCAGACATAGGTATACGTGTGTTCCCTCTCTTGAGCCTCCCTCCCGCCTCTTACCCCTTCCCTCCCCTCTGGGTTATTACAGAGTGCAGGGACATGTTTTTAAGCAATTTAGATTTTTCTCCCAATCTTGCCAGTGTCTGTATATTAGTTTCTATATATATTCAGTTATATTCTTCAAGTCATTTTCCTGTTTTATCTCCTTTGCCAAATTAAAAAAAAAAGTTCCTCATTTTCTGAAATACAGTTTAGAAGCAACTTGAAACTATAAAAATCTTTGTCTGGTTTTTCTAATATAGATATTTTAATTGTATGAACTTTTAGAGCTTTACTTCCTTGCTTTTCAGAAGTTCCAGTTTCTACATTATATAACACTAAAATCTTATCATTGTCTTCTCTTTTTATCATAAAATTGTCAAGTTTTCCCTATGGTTCAGAAAATCACATCTCCACTAAAAGCACTCTGAGCCATGTTATCTCTCTATCACTAATTTACATTTTTAACAATATATACCATTGAGAGACCCAAATGTCAAAATAAATTCTTTTCTCAGAGAAGTGAGTAACCTGCACTCAATCAGGTTGGTAAAATAATCTCATATACACATACCTTATTTTATCATGCTTCACATGTACTGTGTTTTTATTTTTTACAATAAATACTGCTTTTTTCAGTTTGCATGATTTTGGCAACTCTGTAGTGAGCAAGTTTACTGATGCCATTCTGCCAACAGAATTTGCTCACCTAATGTCTCCATGTCATGTTTTGGTAATTCTAGCAATATGGTGTAATTTTTCATCTTTATATTTGTTATGGTTATCATTGAACTTTGTTAACACTACCACTAACTGAAGGCTCAGATGATGGTTGGCATTTTTAGCATTAGGGTTTTTTTAAAAATTAAAGTATGTTGTTTGATGTGTGGGAGGAAATGCAACCCTACTAACTCAGATGGTAGGTAACAAATCGGCCTGCAGTGCAGGAGACCCAGGTTTGATCCTTGGGTTGGGGAGATCCCCCTGAGAAGGAAATGGCAACCCACTTCAGTACTCTTGTCTGGAGAATTCCATGATCGGAGGAGCCTGGAGGACTACGGTCCATGGGGTTGCAAAGTTGGATGCAAATGAGTGACTAACACTTAACTTATTACTATGTCCTTTGTTGATAGATATAAATCCTGATTCAAAGTGCACTGGTTTATTTAAAATGGATAGCCAACAAGACCTATTATATAGCACAGGAAACTCTGTTGAGTGTTATGTGGTAGCCTGGATGGGAGGAGAGGGGTGTTTGGAGGAGGATGGATATATATATATATATATACAATCTTGTGATAGCTATCCACCTGAAGCTATCACAACATCATTAATTGGCTATGCTCCAATACATAATAAAAAGTTTACTAAATGAAAGAAAACCCCAATGTTAATAGACTGTAGTATAGTCTAAACATAAATTTTATATACACAGAGAAATCAAAAAGTTAGTGCTACTTGCTTGATTACAATATTTGCATTATTTTGGTAGTCTGAACGAAACCTGTGATATCTCCAAGATATGACTGTACAGTATTATGCACTGATTTGAGATCAAATATAGTTAAGTTCTCAGGAGGAACAGGTAATCCATAAGCACACAGTAATTACCACATTAATTATTTTAGTTATTTTGACCTAATGCTTCTTCAGCACAACTAGTTGTATACATAGAGCATCTTAGAGAAAAATCTTAAGATCTTGTTTATGCTTATCTTAGATCACAGAGATAAGGCCATGAAGACAAACATATGGTTAAAGGAATTTCAGCATCCTCTCTGAACTCCTCTGGCATTGTAGTAACCTAACTAATCACTTTCTGGATCAAAACTTAATGTGATTTCTTCTGGTTTTAAAACCTCAGATTTGTTCTTTATCTTAACTTCATTAATTTCATCAGGTGGTTTGTGATCAATTGGTTTCTGATTAAAAAGAAATACTTGGAAAATACTAAGTAAAAATTGATTTTGTCCAATTAATCTGTGTTCTGTCATGTTCTAGTTTTTACAAAATAAAAACTTTGGAAATTATTTCATATTTCATTAATATTATTTGACAAAATTAACCAGAAAACTTTTGACTTATGGCAGATTTTAAACTTTTAACAATGGAATTTAGCCTCAGAAATGATATCTTAGATGAAAGATTCTTTACCAAATTTTTCTAATACACAATAGTAAATATTTCCAGTATTTTAAAAAGCACAACCCACTTCAGCATTTTGTTTTTGTTTTTTAAAAAATAATAGTATGATTTCTTTACATAACTGTTCTGCTTCTTTTGGTATGGTCTATTTGACACAAAGCTTTCTTTTCTTTCCTTATCCTCATTTGTGAAATAATCATTAGTAATGCCATTAGTATTTTTAATTCATTTTATGAAAAAGGTTCTCATGGATTCTCATAAGATCCACAACTGTTACATTCTGTGAGCCAAAATGAGTGAATACATCAAACTGCACTTATTCAATATTATAAAAATTGTTGAGAGCATCTCTCTGAGTGGCACCATCCCTCATAAGTGTCTCAATGACAAAGGTATGGGAGTGTCATTGCATCTCCATCTTTGGGAATGCCTTTTCTGCATTTTTGGCTATCTAGAACACATTCTATGCTAGTTTCTCATGTCTTATTTGAACAATATGAAGGTAAGTAGCAGTATTATTTAATTTCTTCCAGATTGTACTGTTGAGAAGCCTCTAGCTACTCTAATTATAGCATCAAAAACAACTCAAGCACTTTATGTGTTAAATTTGAATATGTCAAAGTAAACAAATGGAGAAAAGAACACCTGTAATTAGATAAACCCCAGAAGAAAATATCAGAAATAGTTCTCGCTTGATTTCTCAATAATTTTTTTCTGATTTAGTGTTGGATTTTTCACAAAGGTGTCTCATTTATTTACCATTGTTGAACAATCTTTTTACATGTGATTTCTTCTGGTTTTAAAACCTCAGATTTGTTCTTTATCTTAACTTCATTAATTTCATCAGGTGGTTTGTGATCAATTGGTTTCTGATTAAAAAGAAATACTTGGAAAATACTAAGTAAAAATTGATTTTGTCCAATTAATCTGTGTTCTGTCATGTTCTAGTTTTTACAAAATAAAAACTTTGGAAATTATTTCATATTTCATTAATATTATTTGACAAAATTAACCAGAAAACTTTTGACTTATGGCAGATTTTAAACTTTTAACAATGGAATTTAGCCTCAGAAATGATATCTTAGATGAAAGATTCTTTACCAAATTTTTCTAATACACAATAGTAAATATTTCCAGTATTTTAAAAAGCACAACCCACTTCAGCATTTTGTTTTTGTTTTTTAAAAAATAATAGTATGATTTCTTTACATAACTGTTCTGCTTCTTTTGGTATGGTCTATTTGACACAAAGCTTTCTTTTCTTTCCTTATCCTCATTTGTGAAATAATCATTAGTAATGCCATTAGTATTTTTAATTCATTTTATGAAAAAGGTTCTCATGGATTCTCATAAGATCCACAACTGTTACATTCTGTGAGCCAAAATGAGTGAATACATCAAACTGCACTTATTCAATATTATAAAAATTGTTGAGAGCATCTCTCTGAGTGGCACCATCCCTCATAAGTGTCTCAATGACAAAGGTATGGGAGTGTCATTGCATCTCCATCTTTGGGAATGCCTTTTCTGCATTTTTGGCTATCTAGAACACATTCTATGCTAGTTTCTCATGTCTTATTTGAACAATATGAAGGTAAGTAGCAGTATTATTTAATTTCTTCCAGATTGTACTGTTGAGAAGCCTCTAGCTACTCTAATTATAGCATCAAAAACAACTCAAGCACTTTATGTGTTAAATTTGAATATGTCAAAGTAAACAAATGGAGAAAAGAACACCTGTAATTAGATAAACCCCAGAAGAAAATATCAGAAATAGTTCTCGCTTGATTTCTCAATAATTTTTTTTTTCTGATTTAGTGTTGGATTTTTCACAAAGGTGTCTCATTTATTTACCATTGTTGAACAATCAGTTTATTACTGTGCTGATATTGATGCTAGTGTAAAATATCATACTCTTGGATTCGATGAATATGTTCTACAACTGATAATTTGGGAACTAATCAGTTAAAATGGGTTTTGTTAATACAGTGTAGGTATACTAAGCTCTGACCATACTTACAGGTCTATATTAGATATCATATGATATATAAAGGGTATGGCCAATGCCTTTTGTCTGAAGAAGCTGTTCACTTTGAGAAGAGAAAGTGCATTCATATGGAACATAGCATAGGCAATGTCAATAATAATAGTAAGGCAGACCAGCATTTAGATGCAGAGCAGGCAAGATCTGACTTGGCAAGGCAAGTGGTGGAACTTGAATGCATGTGCAAGAAGAGATAAACTTTATATAGTTGAGGATGAGGGTGGAGAATATTTTAGGTTGGAAGCATAGTATGAAAGAGGCCAGAGTAATCAGAATGTGGGTGATCTGTTTGTGGGACTGTTTGCATTAGTAACCTTGGAGCAGAGTATGTGTATATACATAAAATAGAAGAAGGTAGGAGTATAGCGAACACTGGAAAGTGTCCATGGATGTTTATGGAAGCTTGCAGGGTCAGTTGGATCTTAATTTTTTTTCTGAACCTTATGCTATAGATAGTTCTATGCCTCTAAAGACTTCTGAGCTAAACAGCTGCCTTGTATGAAGTAAGATTTTGCAATATTAATCTGACCGTGTTTTGCAGATTGCTTTAGAAAAGGAAGAAAAGAAAGCTCAATGAAGAAAGTATTCAATAATCCAGGCACAATAGATTCAGACCCAAAATAGCATGGCCAAGTGGAAAAGATAAAAGTTCTAAATGATGGTGTTAGATTTTTCAGTTCAAGGCAAGCAGAGAGCTATCTTATCAAATTTGTCTGCTGTTTTTAAAGATTTTCCATCTTCTACCTGCCAGTCGGCCTGTTTATATTCTGGCCTGATATCTGATAGTGAATATATTCTGTGATTGTTCTCTATGTCTTTCATCCTTGTTACAAAGAACTAGCCCAGGGATGATGCCTCTAAAACTCTTAGCCAGTCTGAGGACAAAAGAAGCTAGCTCGAATAAAGAAAAATAGAACAGTCTATCTGAATGTTGCAAAATACTCTATTTTAAGCAATTTTTAAACCTATTGAGCTACACATATTATAATCTACCTCCAAGTGAAAACTCCCAAAGTGCTCTATCCCAGATTTACCTATTTTATGGGTAACTATGGGAAAGTCGTGATCAAAATATCCTTAGAAAACTGAATGTGATAGTATATATAGAGCACTTCACACAGAGCCACACATAAACGTACTCAGTAATTGTTAGCAATTATTGACTTTCAGAAGAGCTTTTATTTTGCTTCTATGTCAAATAATTTTGCTTTTTATATGAAACCAGCTACCATACTTTGCCTTATTTGTGGTTTTACTTCCCAGGGTCTCAGTTACCTGTGATCAACTGTGGTCTGAAAATACTAAATGGAAAATTCCAGAAATAAACCATTTACAAGGTTAAAATCTCCCAGTTCTTAGTAGGGAGATGGACTCTGTCATTGCATGGTTCTGTCCTGCTTGGGACAGGAATCACCGATTTGCCCAACATATCTCTGCCCATTAGCCACTTAGAAGCCATCTTCCGGTTATCAGAATGAGTGTCATGGTATCACAGTGTTTGAGTGCAAGTCACCCTTATTTTACTAAATGATGATCCCAGAGCCGAGAGTTGTGATGCTAGAAATTCATGCTATAGATAGTTCTATGCCTCTAAAGACTTCAGAACCCTTGAAGTAAGATTTTGCAATATTAATCTGACCGTGTTTTGCAGATTGCTTTAGAAAAGGAAGAAAAGAAAGCTCAATGAAGAAAGTATTCAATAATCCAGGCACAATAGATTCAGACCCAAAATAGCATGGCCAAGTGGAAAAGATAAAAGTTCTAAATGATGGTGTTAGATTTTTCAGTTCAAGGCAAGCAGAGAGCTATCTTATCAAATTTGTCTGCTGTTTTTAAAGATTTTCCATCTTCTACCTGCCAGTCGGCCTGTTTATATTCTGGCCTGATATCTGATAGTGAATATATTCTGTGATTGTTCTCTATGTCTTTCATCCTTGTTACAAAGAACTAGCCCAGGGATGATGCCTCTAAAACTCTTAGCCAGTCTGAGGACAAAAGAAGCTAGCTCGAATAAAGAAAAATAGAACAGTCTATCTGAATGTTGCAAAATACTCTATTTTAAGCAATTTTTAAACCTATTGAGCTACACATATTATAATCTACCTCCAAGTGAAAACTCCCAAAGTGCTCTATCCCAGATTTACCTATTTTATGGGTAACTATGGGAAAGTCGTGATCAAAATATCCTTAGAAAACTGAATGTGATAGTATATATAGAGCACTTCACACAGAGCCACACATAAACGTACTCAGTAATTGTTAGCAATTATTGACTTTCAGAAGAGCTTTTATTTTGCTTCTATGTCAAATAATTTTGCTTTTTATATGAAACCAGCTACCATACTTTGCCTTATTTGTGGTTTTACTTCCCAGGGTCTCAGTTACCTGTGATCAACTGTGGTCTGAAAATACTAAATGGAAAATTCCAGAAATAAACCATTTACAAGGTTAAAATCTCCCAGTTCTTAGTAGGGAGATGGACTCTGTCATTGCATGGTTCTGTCCTGCTTGGGACAGGAATCACCGATTTGCCCAACATATCTCTGCCCATTAGCCACTTAGAAGCCATCTTCCGGTTATCAGAATGAGTGTCATGGTATCACAGTGTTTGAGTGCAAGTCACCCTTATTTTACTAAATGATGACCCCAGAGCGCGAGAGTTGTGATGCTAGAAATTCACGCTATGCTTCCAGCCTAAAATGTCCTCCACCCCTCTCTCCATCTGTAAAAGCTTATTTCTTCTTACACATGCAGTTCAAGTTCCACTGCTTGCCTCACAGTAAAATATTTTGTATGTGAGAGAGACCATATTCAAAATTTATTACTATTATTATAATTATTTTATTAATATTTTGTTATTAGTTATTATTGTTAATCTCTTACTGTGCCTAATGTATAAATTAAGTTTTATTATAGGTGTATATGTATAGGAAAAAACATAGTCTACACAGGGTTCAATACCTTCCGGTTTCAAACATCCACCAGAGGTCTTGAGGTGTGCCCTCAGCAGATAAGGACTACTGTAGTGTTCAGGAAAGTGTGTAATTACTGATAATCATATTGAGTTTCAGTCTGTAAATTACTTTCTTTTCTTTTTTTTAAAAAAATTTTATTTTACTTTTTTATTTTTCTAAATTACTTTCAATGTATTATTTCAGTTACTTCAGTAGCAATAGCTTCTCAATATCCCAGTTTATTGTTATGTAATTTTGGTACAGTATGTACTAATGATCATTGACTGAAATTAACAACAGGATATGGAGATACTGTTTGGCTCAGTTCATGAAACTTTCATTGAAAACCATGTCCTGTGTTAAATGTATGTATCGTGGTTCTTGACCTCAATGAGATGGTAGGCAAATAAATAGACACATGTGCAAATAATAATTGCTGTATAATGTAATATTAAATACAGGCATAAGGAACAGGATTAGTCTGATTCATTATCTGGGGGAACAAAAACAACTTAGCAAAAGAGTAACATGCAAGTTAGGCTTTTTTAGATATTAGAATTGTTTCATAGGGTATTGTGGGATAGAAGTTGGAAGGAAGTTTGGTCTATACTAAATGGGGAAAATTTCCAGAAATAAACCATTTACAAGGTTAAAATCTCCCAGTTCTTAGTAGGGAGATGGACTCTGTCATTGCATGGTTCTGTCCTGCTTGGGACAGGAATCACCGATTTGCCCAACATATCTCTGCCCATTAGCCACTTAGAAGCCATCTTCCGGTTATCAGAATGAGTGTCATGGTATCACAGTGTTTGAGTGCAAGTCACCCTTATTTTACTAAATGATGACCCCAGAGCGCGAGAGTTGTGATGCTAGAAATTCACGCTATGCTTCCAGCCTAAAATGTCCTCCACCCCTCTCTCCATCTGTAAAAGCTTATTTCTTCTTACACATGCAGTTCAAGTTCCACTGCTTGCCTCACAGTAAAATATTTTGTATGTGAGAGAGACCATATTCAAAATTTATTACTATTATTATAATTATTTTATTAATATTTTGTTATTAGTTATTATTGTTAATCTCTTACTGTGCCTAATGTATAAATTAAGTTTTATTATAGGTGTATATGTATAGGAAAAAACATAGTCTACACAGGGTTCAATACCTTCCGGTTTCAAACATCCACCAGAGGTCTTGAGGTGTGCCCTCAGCAGATAAGGACTACTGTAGTGTTCAGGGAAAGTGTGTAATTACTGATAATCATATTGAGTTTCAGTCTGTAAATTACTTTCTTTTCTTTTTTTTAAAAAAATTTTATTTTACTTTTTTATTTTTCTAAATTACTTTCAATGTATTATTTCAGTTACTTCAGTAGCAATAGCTTCTCAATATCCCAGTTTATTGTTATGTAATTTTGGTACAGTATGTACTAATGATCATTGACTGAAATTAACAACAGGATATGGAGATACTGTTTGGCTCAGTTCATGAAACTTTCATTGAAAACCATGTCCTGTGTTAAATGTATGTATCGTGGTTCTTGACCTCAATGAGATGGTAGGCAAATAAATAGACACATGTGCAAATAATAATTGCTGTATAATGTAATATTAAATACAGGCATAAGGAACAGGATTAGTCTGATTCATTATCTGGGGGAACAAAAACAACTTAGCAAAAGAGTAACATGCAAGTTAGGCTTTTTAGATATTAATCTATTGAATGACATTTAGAATTGTTTCATAGGGTATTGTGGGATAGAAGTTGGAGAGGAAGTACATTTATAAAGTGTGGTTATCTAGGAAATGTGATGCATTCATAATGCTCTATTTCCAAAGTGCTAAAGCAAAAACTTATAACTAGGGCAATAAAAAGCATAAGGCTTCAGGTTAAAAGGCAAGGTCTAGACCAGTGCTATCCAATAGAAATGTCAGCCACATGTGTAAGTAAATTTTCTAGTAGCTAGATTAAAAGTGCAGATAAGCCAAATTAATTTTTTAACATTTTAAGACAATGTATCTAAAATATTACCATTTCAACTTGTAATTCATATCAATAATGGGATCTGGGCTTCCCTGGTAGTCCAGTGGGTAAAGAGTCTGCTTTGCAGTGCAAGGGGCTCCGGTTCAATCCCTGGCTTGGGAAGATCCCACATGCTGAGAAACGGCTGGGACGGTGTGTCCGATTACATGCCAGCACTCTGGAGCACATGCACCCAGAGCCAGTGGTCTGCAATGGGAGAGGCCACTGTGATGGGAGGCCCGCACATGTCAAAGAATAATGATGGATGAAAAACAAATGATGACTGAGAAGCAAAAAAAAAAAAAAAATTAATGGGATTTTTTGCCTTTGTAAAAATAGAAAGTCTCCAAAGTCCCTGTGTATATAACATTTACACACATCTCAAATTGAATGAGTCACATTTCAAGTACTTAGAAGCCACATAAGGTTAATGGCTACTGTGTTGAAGAGTTCAAGAGTGATTCAGATTCTGAAGAACTTGAGCACCCTATTGAAAAATTTAGATTATTGACCTTCAATAATATGTAAAGTCTATTTATTTGATAATGTTGATGGCTAGGCATTTGGACAAGAGATATGGAACTATTTGTATTCTGCTGTTGATCAATCAACACTAGTCAAGAAAGAGAAGAAGACAAACTCATAATTAATGACAAAATGAAATTCTTACCCCAGTTCAGCATAGAGGACTCAGGGAGTTTGGCTGAACCTCATGGAGATGACCAAAGCCAAGTCATTCTGAATTATCTAGAAGTAACGCAGCCTCAAAGTCATTTAAGTACTTCCACATCAGTGCTCAGACTTAGATCTTACAGCAAGAAGTGGGATAAGCATATACATTAACAAGGAGTGCTGCAGGAAAGGATCATGTGAGAGAGAGTGGGTATTTGTCGCAAGGAGTGAGTGGTTTTCTGATTGTTGTCAGGTTCCTAGTCTTGAGAGAAAGCATCTTAAATGACAGTGATTAATGTCTTAAGTGAGAAAGACACTAGCGTCCCCCTGATATCTTGCCATTTTAACCCATATGCCCAAGACCACTTAACTCTTCTCTCCTCCCATGTGGAGAGAAAAGAACTTCTAAGGACCCACACCGTAAGTCTGTCAACTTGTGATCTGACTTGATGGCTTCAAACTTAGCACAATGGTCAATCAAAGGTCATTAGATACCAAGAAGAATAGTGCCTGTGCTCACAGAGGTGGGATAACTTGACCCATTCCTGGGAAAGAAGCAATGAGGTCTCCATAAAGGATGTTTAAACTCCACCCTAGTAGCCAGTGCAAGTTTCTAGACATATTTCTGTATATTAGAATAATTTCTTGACTTCAGAAGGTAAGAGAAGCATTATTATTTTTTAAATTTTGTTTTACCAAATGTTGTAGCATACAGGTTATAAGCTGGAAAGGTTATGCATCCCATTTGGCATATAATAGTTCTAGTTCATTCCAGCTGACCTTCCCCCTTAACACCAGTATTCTATTTAGTTTTTCATTTATCACATTGAAAATAGTAAGCTATTATTAGTAACTGCATTAAAATAAGTCAGAATGAAGTCATTATTCTTTGACTTTGTACTTATAGCCTCTATCATGGTTCCATCTAGTAATATTTACTATGCATATATAGTAAATAGAATTTTTAACTTTAACAGAACATGAAATCTTAAAGAACAGTAGTAACCCTCTCCTACCGCAATCCTTTACAAAATCAATCAAACATATCTCTTTGAGGTATTGGCCAGTAGATACTTGCTGATAAACTAAAGTGTGTGTTGATGGGAAAATATAGGTAGCAGTATATTTTTCTGGTTTCATTTGATGGTGGAAAAAAATACTCAACTCTGTTAATTATGTCAGCCACTTTGTCCTAAAGTCAGTTGTTCTATGGCCTGTGTCATTGACCTCAAGATGCACAAAACCACCAGACAACGAGTTAGCAGGGTTGGTGGAAAATAGAGGAAATTATAGGCTACTCGTATGTGAGAGAGTGGGTATTTGTCGCAAGGAGTGAGTGGTTTTCTGATTGTTGTCAGGTTCCTAGTCTTGAGAGAAAGCATCTTAAATGACAGTGATTAATGTCTTAAGTGAGAAAGACACTAGCGTCCCCCTGATATCTTGCCATTTTAACCCATATGCCCAAGACCACTTAACTCTTCTCTCCTCCCATGTGGAGAGAAAAGAACTTCTAAGGACCCACACCGTAAGTCTGTCAACTTGTGATCTGACTTGATGGCTTCAAACTTAGCACAATGGTCAATCAAAGGTCATTAGATACCAAGAAGAATAGTGCCTGTGCTCACAGAGGTGGGATAACTTGACCCATTCCTGGGAAAGAAGCAATGAGGTCTCCATAAAGGATGTTTAAACTCCACCCTAGTAGCCAGTGCAAGTTTCTAGACATATTTCTGTATATTAGAATAATTTCTTGACTTCAGAAGGTAAGAGAAGCATTATTATTTTTTAAATTTTGTTTTACCAAATGTTGTAGCATACAGGTTATAAGCTGGAAA
The DNA here is from genome assembly GCA_022376925.1 of Tragulus kanchil. NCBI lineage: Eukaryota > Metazoa > Chordata > Mammalia > Artiodactyla > Tragulidae > Tragulus > Tragulus kanchil. The sequence goes on along the minus strand of JAIOJX010000029.1, from coordinate 141,393,755 downwards.
GGTTATGCATCCCATTTGGCATATAATAGTTCTAGTTCATTCCAGCTGACCTTCCCCCTTAACACCAGTATTCTATTTAGTTTTTCATTTATCACATTGAAAATAGTAAGCTATTATTAGTAACTGCATTAAAATAAGTCAGAATGAAGTCATTATTCTTTGACTTTGTACTTATAGCCTCTATCATGGTTCCATCTAGTAATATTTACTATGCATATATAGTAAATAGAATTTTTAACTTTAACAGAACATGAAATCTTAAAGAACAGTAGTAACCCTCTCCTACCGCAATCCTTTACAAAATCAATCAAACATATCTCTTTGAGGTATTGGCCAGTAGATACTTGCTGATAAACTAAAGTGTGTGTTGATGGGAAAATATAGGTAGCAGTATATTTTTCTGGTTTCATTTGATGGTGGAAAAAAATACTCAACTCTGTTAATTATGTCAGCCACTTTGTCCTAAAGTCAGTTGTTCTATGGCCTGTGTCATTGACCTCAAGATGCACAAAACCACCAGACAACGAGTTAGCAGGGTTGGTGGAAAATAGAGGAAATTATAGGCTACTCGTATGTGAAATATGTACAGGATATAGAAGCTGAGTAGTTTAGCCATAGAGTTTGTAGAGAGCAGTCTGAAATATAGTAGTTTTGAAGTAGTAATAAGCTCAAAAATTTAAAATGCTGGGAAAATAAAAAATAAGTGCTATATTTGCATTTCTCAAGGAAGTTGTTTAATGCTAAATTGACAAATGATTTGTCAACATTTGCCATTCTTTGAGGGTTGTAGTGATGTCAGTAAACACAAGAAACAGATTTGCTGAATGAATAGTTGCCTCTACTTCAAAAGTTAGTAATGTTTTAAGATTTCCAAGACAATAATTTTCAACATGGAGCTGCAGAAAGTACATTTTGTACACAGTATTATTTTTCTTTTTGATCAAAGAATTGTTTTTATAAATATCACTGATTTTTAATTTTAGCTTTTCTTTTTCATGTTTGAAAGGCATTTACATATTAGTTCCATTAGCAGAAATATCTGGCAGCATTAAACAATGTCAGTGTTATATAAGTGTCATATGATTCCACAGAGGAAATAAATTCCAAAAATAAATCCATTTTTAATTCAATGCATAAAGCCCAAGTAATGCTTTAAACTTTCACTTAAGAAAAGGCAAAATATATGGCAATTATGTAGAGGCTGGGGTTCCCAGATGAAGCTGGTGGTAAAGAACCCACCTGCTAGAGCAGGAGACGCTAGAGACACTGGTGTGATCCCTGGGTTGGGAAGTTTTCCTAGAGGAGGACACACTCTGGTATCCTTGCCTGGACAGTCCCATGGACAGCAGGACCTGGTGAGCTACAGTCCATAGGATCGCAAAGAGTTGGACACGATTGAAGCGACTTACCATGTACATGTAGATACTATTGCTAAGTTTTGAAAATGAAACGTCTAAATCTTGGTTGCATTTGTTTAGAAATTGTGGAAATCTTTAACAAGTTGATGAGTATAGTGCCAAATGTTCAACATTTGAAGTTTTAGTGGATCGAAGTTATTGAGACAAAAACTAACATGCACATATTGAAATATATCCCAACAAAGACAAGGAGGAATGGAATCAAGCACAGGGAACAAATCATAACATTTAATAGTAAAACTACATAATTGTGCTCTGTGATGTATCTTAACTTTGAGGGACGTGTATGAAAAGAGTTCATTGTTTTGATTGGATTCATGGCTGTTCTGAGAAGGCCTTTACTCTTGTGGCAAGTAAATTTTGTTAAATATTCAAATGAAAAATAAATAAAAATAATTTAATTATTTTAGACTTGTCTAGACATAGTTTTCAAAAATTGCCTGAATGAAGGTAAAACGATAGTATGTGTGACAATATTTGAGCTAATAGTTTTAGGCATTTTAACTAAAAATTGAGTTAATATTCTTTGTGTACAATTTGCTCTGAGTTTACCATGTATCTCAGCGCCTGTTGTGAGTGAATTTACAATAAAGACTCTTATGCTGTATGTAGAGGGGTAAGTTGAAGATGTCAACAATTTCAAACTCATTAAACATAAAACAAGTCAATGAAAAGATTATACCAATTTGAGGAAGAATTAAAAACAGTGAAGCAATAGTGAAAGTAGGTTCTTTAGAAAGAAAATCCCAAAGATACAGTGCAAAGAGAGGTATAGCCAGGAAATTGATTCAGAAACACCATGACTCAATGCCAAGATTATTCTGTTAATATATTTTCAAAATATTTTTTGATTAATATACATAGTATTTTGTTATATTTACTGTTTATATTAGTATTTATAACATTTTTCATTTTAGGAAACTTTGTCTATGAGAATTATCAAATGTATCAGTTTATGTCTATCAAAATAGTGAAAGCATTTTTCTATGAAAAATATATAAACCATTGAACAATTTTCATTACTTTTTGTACATTATTTCACTTTCAGAAGTGTTTGAAATACAAGAGAAATCTCTACAATACAACTTCCTGAGCCTAATATCCTGCTCTGCCTCACCCTGTGTTTGAGAATTTTAGTAGCTAAACTATTTGAAAGGATTCAGTTTATTTGTAAAAATGGAGATATAAAAGCACATATTTTCTAGGGTCGTGAGATTCCAAGTTTATTTGTGGAAATCTTTAACAAGTTGATGAGTATAGTGCCAAATGTTCAACATTTGAAGTTTTAGTGGATCGAAGTTATTGAGACAAAAACTAACATGCACATATTGAAATATATCCCAACAAAGACAAGGAGGAATGGAATCAAGCACAGGGAACAAATCATAACATTTAATAGTAAAACTACATAATTGTGCTCTGTGATGTATCTTAACTTTGAGGGACGTGTATGAAAAGAGTTCATTGTTTTGATTGGATTCATGGCTGTTCTGAGAAGGCCTTTACTCTTGTGGCAAGTAAATTTTGTTAAATATTCAAATGAAAAATAAATAAAAATAATTTAATTATTTTAGACTTGTCTAGACATAGTTTTCAAAAATTGCCTGAATGAAGGTAAAACGATAGTATGTGTGACAATATTTGAGCTAATAGTTTTAGGCATTTTAACTAAAAATTGAGTTAATATTCTTTGTGTACAATTTGCTCTGAGTTTACCATGTATCTCAGCGCCTGTTGTGAGTGAATTTACAATAAAGACTCTTATGCTGTATGTAGAGGGGTAAGTTGAAGATGTCAACAATTTCAAACTCATTAAACATAAAACAAGTCAATGAAAAGATTATACCAATTTGAGGAAGAATTAAAAACAGTGAAGCAATAGTGAAAGTAGGTTCTTTAGAAAGAAAATCCCAAAGATACAGTGCAAAGAGAGGTATAGCCAGGAAATTGATTCAGAAACACCATGACTCAATGCCAAGATTATTCTGTTAATATATTTTCAAAATATTTTTTGATTAATATACATAGTATTTTGTTATATTTACTGTTTATATTAGTATTTATAACATTTTTCATTTTAGGAAACTTTGTCTATGAGAATTATCAAATGTATCAGTTTATGTCTATCAAAATAGTGAAAGCATTTTTCTATGAAAAATATATAAACCATTGAACAATTTTCATTACTTTTTGTACATTATTTCACTTTCAGAAGTGTTTGAAATACAAGAGAAATCTCTACAATACAACTTCCTGAGCCTAATATCCTGCTCTGCCTCACCCTGTGTTTGAGAATTTTAGTAGCTAAACTATTTGAAAGGATTCAGTTTATTTGTAAAAATGGAGATATAAAAGCACATATTTTCTAGGGTCGTGAAGATTAAATGAGCAACCAGTTGAATGCTTGTTATTATCATCATCACTGTGCTCATCATTGTTTTCTAAAATTTTAATGAAGGTGGAATAATTTTATAACACTTAAAATTACTGAATATCAGCTAAATATCCAACCTGTCAAAAAGAGAGAGAAAGGAAAAGAATGTTTAGAAAAACAAACTACAAATTAAACATGGAAAAATCATTTGGCAATTTTTTTATAACAGATTAGTGCTTTTCACAAATATTAGAACTTTCATTTAAATATGTAACTGGCTTTTTTTCCTCCATATGTGCCTGATGAATGTTTTTTATTTTTTTAAGCATTTTTTTTCTTTTCTGCATCATGCCTCTTTTATTTATATTTATGTTATTCCATCTCTTTTTTTATTCTTTGGCATGTGTGGGCCGCCTCTCTCACTGCAGAGCACCGACTCTGGGCACATGCTCTCCAGAGCGCTGGCTTGTAATTGAATACACTGGTCCAGCCACTCCACGGCATGTGGTATCTTCCTGGGTCAGGGATCAAACCGGCGCCCATTGCATTGCAAGGTGGACTCCTTACCTGCTAGACCACCAGAGAAGCCTCAGATGAATGTTTTTATGTAAAAATTATCAATATCAATAACTATGACAGTTACATCCAATGCTATAATTCCAATACTCAAATATCTAAAGTATTTATTAAAAAAAAAGAAAAATAGCAAATCACACATGGTATTTCATAATCTTTGCCTAAAAGAAAGGATTGCTTGAATAATAGATACTTTGGGAATAGCTACTATTCCTGAAAAGAGGCAGAAGATTATAGAAGTTACATGTCTCTTTTGTACATATACCAGTTAAATAAAAGAATGTTTGCAATAAAAATGAATACTTCCCAAGTTATTCCTTGTGTAGATGTCTCAGTTTGAAGTAAATTTCTTTTTACTTGGAGTTTCTATTTCTCTTTCCCTATTAATAATTAAAATGGTATTTGCATTTTATAAATATAATTAAAATTTGCTTGGTTTATATTTTATTTAACAAATCTAACTTGACATGAGCTAAATTTTAAATTGAGATCTTAATAAAAATCTTTTAATAATTAGTGTTCAAAGCAGAAGTATAAAAAATTACTATTAGAATATTTGTTTTATTTAGTCCCTTATGCTTGTTTGCTTCACTTCAGTTGTGTCTGACTCTTTGCAACCCTATGAATTGTAAACCACCAGGCTCCTCTGTCCATGGGATTCTCCAGGCAAGAATATTGGAGTGAGTTGCCATGCCCTCCTCCAGGGGATCTTCCCAGCCCAGGGATTGTACCCATGTCTCTTGTGTCTCCTGCATTGGCAGGCGGGTTCTTTACCTCTAGAGTCACCTGAGAAGCATTCCTTTATGGACAGATACAAATTTGGATCTTAGCCATGAATTTTTATGCCAGAGGAGACAGTTTTAGAGAAACATAATACAAATTATTTATAAATCTATAGTGAAATACAGTTTTCCCAGATAGAAATGCCAGATTGTGTATGCGTATGTATGTGTGTGACATCCTGCCAAATTTGAATGTTAGAAAAACAGCTTGTGATTTTTTTGTCTAAATGTGTTCCATGTATTGCATGGGACATATTCATACTAAAAAATTATTTATATGAAATTTAAATTTAAATGTTCTCCTGGCATTTTGTCTGGAACTGTACTTTATTCATCCTGTATATTTATGTATGTACATATTTATTTATATGTACATGTATATATTCAGATATTTGGATTTCTTATCTGGAAATCTTTTTTAAAATTTGAATATAGTTGATTTAGAATGCTGTGTTAGTTTCAGGTATACAGTGATAGGATTCAGTTATGTGTGTGTGTGTGTGTGTGTGTATATATATACCTTTTCAGATTTTTTCCATTGTAGGTTATTACACAATACTGAATATAGTTCCCTGTGCTATACCATAGGTCCTTGTTGTGTGTCTGTTTTGTATATAATAATGTGTATCTGTTAATCCCAAAGTCCTAATTTATCCCCTGTTTCCCTTTCTTCTTTGGTAACTTTGTTTCCTATGTGTATTTCTATTTTGTAAATAAATTCATTTGTATCCCTTTTTCAGATTCCACATATAAGTTATATCATATATTTGTCTTTTCTCTGTCTGGCTTACTTCACCTAATATGATAATCTCTAAGTCTATCCATTGCTACACATGGCATTATTTTATTCTTTTGTTGTGACTGAGTGATATTTCTTTGTGTATACACATACACACACACATCTTCTTTGCCATTCATTTGTCAGTGGACATTTAGGTTGTTGCCATGTTTTGGCTACTGTGAATAGTGCCGCTGTGATCATAGGAGTGAATGTGCTTTTTGAATTATATTTTTCCATATGCCCAGATATGGGATTGCTGAATCATACAGCAACTACACTTTTAGGAGTCTGAGGAACTTCCCTACTGTTCTTTATAGTGGCTGCACCAATTTACATCCCCATCAACATTGTAAGAGGGTTCTCTTTTCTCCACACCCTCCCTAGCATTTCTTGTTTACAGACATTTTGATGATGGCTAGTCTGTCCAGTGTGACGAAATGTGTCATTGTTTTGATTGACATTTCTCAAATAATGAGGGCTATTAAGCATCTTTCATGTGTTCGTTGGCCACCTATAAGACTTTGGAGAAATGTCTATTTAGTTCTGTCCATGTTCAGATTGGGTTGGATTTTTGTTTGTTTTTATTTTGATATTGAGCTATAGATGGTGCTTGTATATTTTGGAAATTAATTCCTTATTGGTCACATTGTTTGCAAATATTTTCTCTCAGTCCATAGATGGATTTTTCCATTTTGTTTATGGTTTCCATGTTGTACAAAAGCTTTTAGTTTTAATTAGGTTTCATTTGTTTGTTTTTATTTTGCTTTTATTTCTATTACTCTAGGAGACAGATCCCAAAATATATGGCTGTCATTTGTAGCAAAGTGTGCTCTAAGTTTTCCTTAGGAAGCTGTTGAAACATTTTCAGAATTTCTAGGAGTTTTAAAATATTTGGTCTTACATTTAGGCCTTTAATCTATCTTCAGTTTATTTTTATATATTATGTTAAGAAATGTTCTAATTTCATAGTTGTATTAGTTCTGTTGATACCTTTTTCATTTGTCATTTGTATCCCTTTTTCAGATTCCACATATAAGTTATATCATATATTTGTCTTTTCTCTGTCTGGCTTACTTCACCTAATATGATAATCTCTAAGTCTATCCATTGCTACACATGGCATTATTTTATTCTTTTGTTGTGACTGAGTGATATTTCTTTGTGTATACACATACACACACATCTTCTTTGCCATTCATTTGTCAGTGGACATTTAGGTTGTTGCCATGTTTTGGCTACTGTGAATAGTGCCGCTGTGATCATAGGAGTGAATGTGCTTTTTGAATTATATTTTTCCATATGCCCAGATATGGGATTGCTGAATCATACAGCAACTACACTTTTAGGAGTCTGAGGAACTTCCCTACTGTTCTTTATAGTGGCTGCACCAATTTACATCCCCATCAACATTGTAAGAGGGTTCTCTTTTCTCCACACCCTCCCTAGCATTTCTTGTTTACAGACATTTTGATGATGGCTAGTCTGTCCAGTGTGACGAAATGTGTCATTGTTTTGATTGACATTTCTCAAATAATGAGGGCTATTAAGCATCTTTCATGTGTTCGTTGGCCACCTATAAGACTTTGGAGAAATGTCTATTTAGTTCTGTCCATGTTCAGATTGGGTTGGATTTTTGTTTGTTTTTATTTTGATATTGAGCTATAGATGGTGCTTGTATATTTTGGAAATTAATTCCTTATTGGTCACATTGTTTGCAAATATTTTCTCTCAGTCCATAGATGGATTTTTCCATTTTGTTTATGGTTTCCATGTTGTACAAAAGCTTTTAGTTTTAATTAGGTTTCATTTGTTTGTTTTTATTTTGCTTTTATTTCTATTACTCTAGGAGACAGATCCCAAAATATATGGCTGTCATTTGTAGCAAAGTGTGCTCTAAGTTTTCCTTAGGAAGCTGTTGAAACATTTTCAGAATTTCTAGGAGTTTTAAAATATTTGGTCTTACATTTAGGCCTTTAATCTATCTTCAGTTTATTTTTATATATTATGTTAAGAAATGTTCTAATTTCATATTTTTGCTTGTCACTGTCCAGTTTTCCAGTGTCACTTATTTAAAAGAGTGTCTTTTCTTCATTTTATAATCTTGCCTCCTTTGTCATAGATTAATTTACCATAAGTGTGTGGATTTATTCCTTGTCTTTCTGTCTTGTTCCATATATCTATGTGACTGTTTTCGCACCAACACCATACTGCTTTGATTCCTGTAGCTTTGTGTCATAGTCTGAAGTCACAGAGTGATTCCTCCAAGCTTTTTTTCTTTCCTTAGATTACTTTGGCTATTCAAGATCTTTTGTGTTTCCATAATAATTTTAAGATAATCAGTTCTAATTCTGTGAAAACACTATTGGTAATTTAATAGGAATTTCATGCTGTCTGTAGATTACCTTGAGTATTATGGTCATTTTAACAATATTGATTCTTCCAGTTCAAGAAAGCTGTGTCTTTCTATCTGTTGTGTCATCTTCAGTTTCTTTAGTCAGTTTCTTAGAGTCTTCAGAATACATAACTTTTGCTTCCTTAGAGAGGTATATTCCTAGGTATTTTATTCTTTTTGATTTGATGGTAAATGAGATAGTTTCCTTAATTTATTTCTGATATTTAGTTGTAATATATGGAAAAAATCTTTTTATATAATATAGTAACTTCCACATACATACCTCCAAGGTTACTTTAGCCCAACATCTAATTCTTATGAAAAAATAAAAAGAAGTGAATGTGTAAGAGACTTAGAGAAACACAGAGCTTATTAATGGACTAAAAAATCTGTTCAATTAAAATTTTAAAGCAATTAAAAGATTGTAGGTTAGTAACCTTAGAAATCTTCTCTATGAGAAGAAAATAAACACGCTATTTTGTTGAAAACATAGAATCAAATGCTGAATTCAAATCCTTTGAAACTTGATAGAATATCTTTTAACAAAAAGTGAAAAATGTATGAATTTTTAATTGTAAGAAATAATAGTTGTATAAAGAAAATCATAGAGGGTTTTCTTTGTTATGCTTTTCCAATTCCCTTATTTTTATTTTTATGTTTTGGCCACTTCTATTGATCTTTCATTTATGTGTTTCCATCCATCTTTGCTCCTTGGCCTGCGTGGGCCTCCCATCTCAGTGAACTCTCTTGTCACAGAGCACTGGCTCCAGGCGCACGTGCTCCAGAGCTCTGGCTCAGTAGTTGGACACATCGGTCCAGCAACTCAGCGGCATGTGGGATTCTCCCGTCCAGGGATTGAACCGGTCCCCTTGCACTGCAAGGCAGAGTCCTTACCCATTGGACCACCAGGGAAGCCCACCCAATACCCTTATGATTAAACTGTTTTATATTTCCAATTGATGAATATATAGTATGTTTATATAATGATTTAATTGCCAACAGATATTTAGATGTCATTAATGAAAACAATTACAGCAGTTTTCAGATGAGCATCTGATAGAGTATTCAGTTCAAATAAAGGTTAATTCAAAATTCACACATTTCACCAAACTTGGTAATGTTTGTAAGCATAAAAATAATGCCTCTAAAATTATGAAAAGAATTTTTTTATCTCTTGAACTTGTTATGATTATGCACCAAACAAAAGAGAATCCATTTTAAATAAAATTTAAAAAGACTTCAGTGTTGCTTTATTTCTTTTATATAAAGCTTATAACTTTCTTCTATCAGTATTATAATTTTAGAATTTTAACATATTAAAATACAGTGCATTTCTAGTAACAGTAATCACCAAATATAATTTGAAAAGCCTTGCAAAGGTATGTATTTGGTATATATGATGAAAGCTGTTGAAACATTTTCAGAATTACAAGAGACAAGAACAATAAATATATCTTATTATAATACAGAAAGCATAGTAACTAAATACTGGAGATATCAGTAGGTTATGATAAGTTATTACAATAGTCATGAATTCTATTGTTTAAAAAACTTCAACAGATACTTGGATGGTTGCTAATTTCCTTGTCGAATTTCACAAAGTATTCTATTCTGCAATTCATCTGAGAAGCTAAATGGTGAAAATAAAAAAAATTACTTTTTGAAAAAAATGTTTAATAAGGTAAAGTTGACTGTATTACACATTATATCAAAATGAATGTTCAAAATCAATGTTCTTACATATTACTTTTATTAATTTCAGTTAATAGAAGTAATATTGTAAGAATTGACCGTGTGTTCACATTTCATCCACCCCCAAAAAGATACAGAAGATGGAAATGGATTAAATAATTGATTATTTTAGGGATAAACTTTGGTTGACTACTGTTGCTTGACAGTGTATAACAAAATAAATATCCGAGTTTTCAAAATTCAGATGTTTCAAAAATAATCTAGAAGAACATGACAATAATGATCTTATATTAAGGAGAGTTTCTCAATTAATGCCATATCTAAGAAAAATACATGGAGTTTATTATCTAACAAAATTATATTACATAAAATATATATAAGATATGATATACATATAACATGCAAAAATAAATAGCATACATAGAATGAATATATACAAACTAAATTAAAAAAATATATATGTGAATATGAAAATAAGAATGCATATGATGATTAATAAAATAAAAACAAATTTAAAATGAAGATGAACCTTATAATGAATCATAATACAGAAAATACATGATACACATAAAATATTTGTATAGCTGAAACATCTAAACCCAAAGACAGTATATTGGCAGAAAGTTTTTAATAACTTTTGTTGAGATTCAACATCCTTAAAACCAAAGAGCCTTCAATACCGAATTGAAAATCACCAAGGATCTTATATAAAACTTGGCAAAAGGTTCAAATAGACACTTTGTATGGAAAAATAAATGTAATATGTTCAATATAACATGCAACCTAAAATTAAAGCAACATAGGACCTTCTCCTATGGGGTAGGATTGTTGACAGTGGGTAAAAAGGGTGTACTCTTACATATTACTTGTGAAATTTTAAGTTGGTTTAAACTTTCTGGAAAGAAAGTTGACCATTTTATTGACTCTTTTAACTAGTAATACATTTGGGATAAGTTCATTTCTTCTATTATTTTATTCTAAAGAAAGCATCACTTAGATATGCCAACATGTATTTACATAATAGAGATTTTCATGACAGTTTTCAAAAAAATGTCCCAAATTGGAAATAACCTCATTCCCCAATAAAAAGGGAAATAATAAAGTAAAATATCAAAATATCTGTGTAACATTTTGAAGCGGCTAAAAGAGTGCTTTCAAAATTATTTAATAAAATGGAGAAAAGCTCATGTTCTAACTAGCAGCCAAAACAACAATTCAACCAGTCTCTTAAATTGTTAAGGTCAGATCCAGCCCTCCAATAAGAATTAGAATTCCAGGACTTGTTCTGTTTTTCCTAATGCTTCACGCTGGCAGCAGGAGGTGTCCATTACAGCTCTGGAAAAACAAGCAAATGAAAAACCTGGAATTCATGTTTCCAGAACTGCGAAATAAGGGAAACTTATGAAATAAGTTCATAAGTTGACCTCAAAATTAAAATAAAAATAACCAGTCTTTATGTATTGCCAAACTAAATTTACAGGTATTTTGATATAAATAAAGACAAGAGAGAGATTGCTAAGGATTACAGTCTGAGGTCCTTGTATATCTCTGACTCATTTAAAATATATTTTATGGAAGAAAAAAAAGAGAGAGACTTTTTCTCAAACACTTTCTCTGGAAAGCTTGAGTGTTTACAGAATGCTGCTCCAGCAGATTCTGTTGTTACTCATGGGGCCTCCTTCCTACTAATTGATGATGGATGTGCATTTAGCATGTTAGCCAATTTCCCTCTTGTTTTAAGGGAATGACCTAGCATCCCCAAATACACTCATTTTATATTTAAATACTGAAAAAATTGTTCTGGGAATGAGGCAGACACTTCAGAGTCTTCTAGGTTTCCTTATATTCCCCTATTTTATTTACTAAGATTGTGGAAACTCTGCCAATATCCTTTGGCAAGTAGCTAATTAACAATGAATGAGGATCGTCAACAGATACTACTATGTAAGCAAACAAAAGAATTTGAGGCAATATCATTTATCATACAATGTATGTCTCAGTTGTTAAAATTTCATGTAATACAGTGCATGCAGATTTTCTAGAATAAACAGCACTGTTTTAGAAATTAAAGCCTTTATATAGTGTGTTAATAAATTCTGAGAGCAGAAAATCAATAGGATATTCAAGTCAAGCAAGAGAGTTTTAGAGGACAAAGTATTAATCTTAAAAGTGAAAAATCATAAATATATTTTAAACACTTTTATTGACATTGCAACGATTCAGATTTAATTCAGAATGGCCTTGGCTATATACTTGGCAAGATGATATCAAATGAGAACGTGTTGATCACAGCTTGTTCAGACTACAGGTATGTGAGTCATGAAAACTGCTTGTAAAATTTTCAGGCCCCTAGAACTTTTGTGTTACCAACTGTTTTTCCTAATGCTTCACGCTGTCAGCAGGAGGCGTCCATTACAGCTCTGGAAAAACAAGCAAATGAAAAACCTGGAATTCATGTTTCCAGAACTGCGAAATAAGGGAAACTTATGAAATAAGTTCATAAGTTGACCTCAAAATTAAAATAAAAATAACCAGTCTTTATGTATTGCCAAACTAAATTTACAGGTATTTTGATATAAATAAAGACAAGAGAGAGATTGCTAAGGATTACAGTCTGAGGTCCTTGTATATCTCTGACTCATTTAAAATATATTTTATGGAAGAAAAAAAAGAGAGAGACTTTTTCTCAAACACTTTCTCTGGAAAGCTTGAGTGTTTACAGAATGCTGCTCCAGCAGATTCTGTTGTTACTCATGGGGCCTCCTTCCTACTAATTGATGATGGATGTGCATTTAGCATGTTAGCCAATTTCCCTCTTGTTTTAAGGGAATGACCTAGCATCCCCAAATACACTCATTTTATATTTAAATACTGAAAAAATTGTTCTGGGAATGAGGCAGACACTTCAGAGTCTTCTAGGTTTCCTTATATTCCCCTATTTTATTTACTAAGATTGTGGAAACTCTGCCAATATCCTTTGGCAAGTAGCTAATTAACAATGAATGAGGATCGTCAACAGATACTACTATGTAAGCAAACAAAAGAATTTGAGGCAATATCATTTATCATACAATGTATGTCTCAGTTGTTAAAATTTCATGTAATACAGTGCATGCAGATTTTCTAGAATAAACAGCACTGTTTTAGAAATTAAAGCCTTTATATAGTGTGTTAATAAATTCTGAGAGCAGAAAATCAATAGGATATTCAAGTCAAGCAAGAGAGTTTTAGAGGACAAAGTATTAATCTTAAAAGTGAAAAATCATAAATATATTTTAAACACTTTTATTGACATTGCAACGATTCAGATTTAATTCAGAATGGCCTTGGCTATATACTTGGCAAGATGATATCAAATGAGAACGTGTTGATCACAGCTTGTTCAGACTACAGGTATGTGAGTCATGAAAACTGCTTGTAAAATTTTCAGGCCCCTAGATCCACCTTTTCATGTCTGGTTTCCAAAGGCATCCCTTAAATTCTTTTTTGAGATATGATTCATGTACCATAACATTGATGTATTTTTAGTGTTTTTAGTGTATCCACAGTGTTGAGTACATCAACACTGTTTAGTTTCAGAACATTTTCACCATCCTCCAAAGAAAGCCCATACCCATTAAGGGTCACTCCCCATTGCCTAAGGGGAATTAATTCTGAAATTAGGACTAATCATTTTGTTTCTTTGATCCAAAAAGGCAATTACAGACTTTTTGAATTAAAAATAATTCTTCATTTTTTTAGAAGCAATTCTTGCCCCAGGTAAGCTAATACTTCAGTCTAATGCCACTGATATTTCGTTAAAATAATTGCACTGTCAAGAATGGCTATAAGAGCAATGAGTTTTCTCCTAATTTTGTGAATATTTTCCTAAATGTCTCTGAAAGCTTTGTCAATATTTGTCAGTTTTCCCTCTGTATCTGGCAGGGACTTGGTTCCCCCAGCCCACATCACTTCCTACCCTCCAAATGCATGTAACAAGATCCCTGAGTGCTCAAGTCCCTTATATACAGTTTGTAATGCAGTCAAATCTCTGTATCTGGGGCTCAGATAGGTTCCTGAGAAGATAAAAACAAGTAAGCATGGAGTTTGAGTATCTTTGAGATTTGGAGTTAGGCATATAGATTCTGACCTTTCTGGGTGGTGCCAAGGAAGAGAGTTGTGTTTTCACCTTGCACATCTGACTTGAGTACAAGGACCAGACTTGTTTTATATAGAGGAGAAAAGTGTATAGCCAGGAGTGAATTGACATGGAGGAATAGATAGTCTCAGTTCAAGTACTGGGTGCCTCTGAAATCATTGTTGCTGTTGACATCTTCTGTCCTTTGTTGTAAGTCTCTAAAATAAATTAAGGATTTTGTTCCCTTGAGAAAAGAAGGCTGTAATTCATTGTTTCATTTAAGTTAGCAAAAAAGTCTCTGCCAAAAGCCAAGTATCTGAAATATTTCAGTAAAAAGACCCAAATCAATAATTGAGAAAGTTAAAAACAAATAAATAATAAAAGAAAAAATTTAAATATATCTGGCAGTGCCACATTTTATTGTAAGAGTCAATTTAGAGGCTGAAATAGAGCTTAGAAGAGAGATATTTGCTCCAGTATGCATTAATTTTTCAGATGATTATCTACAATATGTGCTTTAAATAAAAGATATGAGTAAAATCATAGAAAAGGAGGCAAGTAAATTATCTACACGCCTAGTATTAGTACAAACTACCATTTGGATTTTGGCATATTTACCTTCTTCATTTCTCTGCAAGTTATTACCTTTTTGTTTGTAATTTTTTCTTTGCTATGGCTTCATATCTATGAATATTTCATGATACTTTTAAATCAGATTTAGCAAGTATTACATTTTGCCTTATTTGCTGTATCATATTCTCTCTTCTCACACATGTGGACATATACACACATTTATTTATGCATAATTATTTGTAGCCACTTTCCTATATAAGCATACTTTTTTCTGAATCTTAGAGAGCCAATGGGAGGCATGATATATTTACCACTAAATACCTATAAAATCAAGAACTTGAACATTCTTATGTTATCTAATCCAGAGTACATATTTAAATTTTGTCAGTTGTCCCAGTGATGTATTTTATAGATTTTTCTCTCCTCAGCAAAGCATCTAAAGTAGATCACATCTTCCATGTACTTAACCATGTCTAGTTCATTTCCCTTAGTCTTAAAAAGACACCCAGGCTTTCTGTCTTTCTTGACCTTGACATTTTTAAGAGAACAGGTAGTAATAGTAACAATATCTTATAGAATGTTCTACACTTTGCGAGTTTCCAGTATTTCTGCATAATTTCTTCTGGGTCACACATTTCAGCTGTATTCTAAGCAGTTCCTGTGAAGGAATCTAGTAAGACTTGAGTTTTCTAGTTGAAACAAAAACAAAGACGAAGAGGCAAAGGTTCCTTAGGGGCAGGTTTCACAGCCTGAAATAATTCTGTAGGAAGGTAGTCACTGTGAAACAGGACAAAAAACCTCCTCTTTAGGGATAAGTGTGGCTCTGAGGGAGTGAATTGCTAAATATTTTAGGGAGATAGCAATGTCTGAAATAGTATTTCCTAAAATAGTATGCGGCTGTCTCTAGGGATTCAGGTATGATGAATGAATAGGGTCAGGACTGCTCTGATGAATTTGGATTTCACTGACTGACCATTTTAATGGTTAAATCCAAAGGAAAAGTGGGACAGAGAGTTGGGGAATACTCAGTGTGAAGCACACTCCTTCCCCACACCCTTCCTTCCAGATGGAGAAAGTTCCCTAGGATGAAACCCTGTGCATCCCTCATCTCCACATTTAATCCTCCATGGGACAAAGGAATATTTTAATTGGTGAATTTTGGACTATGGACCTGGCACACATGTTTCTTTGTTCCCTGGGAGCAGCCTTCTCCATAAAACAAGAATGGCATATTTACCTTCTTCATTTCTCTGCATTATCTTTTTTTAGCCACTATTTTCATGATACTTTTAAATCAGATTTAGCAAGTATTACATTTTGCCTTATTTGCTGTATCATATTCTCTCTTCTCACACATGTGGACATATACACACATTTATTTATGCATAATTATTTGTAGCCACTTTCCTATATAAGCATACTTTTTTCTGAATCTTAGAGAGCCAATGGGAGGCATGATATATTTACCACTAAATACCTATAAAATCAAGAACTTGAACATTCTTATGTTATCTAATCCAGAGTACATATTTAAATTTTGTCAGTTGTCCCAGTGATGTATTTTATAGATTTTTCTCTCCTCAGCAAAGCATCTAAAGTAGATCACATCTTCCATGTACTTAACCATGTCTAGTTCATTTCCCTTAGTCTTAAAAAGACACCCAGGCTTTCTGTCTTTCTTGACCTTGACATTTTTAAGAGAACAGGTAGTAATAGTAACAATATCTTATAGAATGTTCTACACTTTGCGAGTTTCCAGTATTTCTGCATAATTTCTTCTGGGTCACACATTTCAGCTGTATTCTAAGCAGTTCCTGTGAAGGAATCTAGTAAGACTTGAGTTTTCTAGTTGAAACAAAAACAAAGACGAAGAGGCAAAGGTTCCTTAGGGGCAGGTTTCACAGCCTGAAATAATTCTGTAGGAAGGTAGTCACTGTGAAACAGGACAAAAAACCTCCTCTTTAGGGATAAGTGTGGCTCTGAGGGAGTGAATTGCTAAATATTTTAGGGAGATAGCAATGTCTGAAATAGTATTTCCTAAAATAGTATGCGGCTGTCTCTAGGGATTCAGGTATGATGAATGAATAGGGTCAGGACTGCTCTGATGAATTTGGATTTCACTGACTGACCATTTTAATGGTTAAATCCAAAGGAAAAGTGGGACAGAGAGTTGGGGAATACTCAGTGTGAAGCACACTCCTTCCCCACACCCTTCCTTCCAGATGGAGAAAGTTCCCCTAGGATGAAACCCCTGTGCATCCCTCATCTCCACATTTAATCCTCCATGGGACAAAGGAATATTTTAATTGGTGAATTTTGGACTATGGACCTGGCACACATGTTTCTTTGTTCCCTGGGAGCAGCCTTCTCCATAAAACAAGAATTCGACTTTGCTGTTTCAGGCTGTGATGGTCTTGGACACCGTTTCTGCCTTGTGTAGGGCTCTGTACTAGTTGTGTGCTGGGTGTGGCTTCCCTAATTTTGACAGTCAATATTTAGAGTTCACTTCCTTAAAGAAATAAGCCACATTCTCCACATTTTTCCACATTTTATTATTCTTAGCTGGTTCTTCCCCCCCGCCTCATTTCTTAAATGGTTCGGTTTGATGAGCTTTTTGTCATTAGCCCTCTAACTCCTATTTTTACTTCTTAACACCCCAACGCTGCATTCTTTGAAACGTGCATTATTGTGATATCTCTGTACTTCATCTTTAGAAAAATTAATTTTATTTATTTATTTTTGGCTGTGCTTGGTCTTTGTTACTGTGCAGGCTTTTTTCTAGTTGGGGCGAGTGGGGACTACTCTTTGCTGTGGTGAACGGCTTCTCACGGCAGTGGTTTCTCTTGTCGGTGTGCACGGACTCTAGGGCATGCAGGCCTTCAGTAACTGCAGCATGTGGGGTCAGTCCTTGTGGCTCCCAGGCTCAAGAGACAGGCTCAGTAGTTGTGGAACACTTGTTTAGTTCTGCGGCATGTGAAATCTTGCTGGATCAGGGATCAAACCTAGGTCTCCTGCATTGGCTGGTCGATTCTTTACCCATGAGTCACCACTGAAACCCCCTAATCGCATCTTATTTCTTTCTTACTTTTTATAATTATGCCCAGGATATATATCCCAGTAATTATTATAGTGACTATATGTCTTTGTGTTAATGATATAAAATCCTACCATTATGATGGTTTTGGCATAGTGTTAAAAATCTAAGCATGGCATTGCTGAAAGTGAAGCTCCCACCTGGTTTAGTTTATGTTGTTGTTTGGCTGTGTGTAAAAATAAAAATATTCTAATATTTTTAAACATTTTTATTTCTTCTTTGTACAACTGTTATTAAATTTTTCTGGTTTTTCCTTTATCTTTCACTATTTATGGAACCATTCTCCTTGAAACCTGTGCATCCCTCATCTCCACATTTAATCCTCCATGGGACAAAGGAATATTTTAATTGGTGAATTTTGGACTATGGACCTGGCACACATGTTTCTTTGTTCCCTGGGAGCAGCCTTCTCCATAAAACAAGAATTCGACTTTGCTGTTTCAGGCTGTGATGGTCTTGGACACCGTTTCTGCCTTGTGTAGGGCTCTGTACTAGTTGTGTGCTGGGTGTGGCTTCCCTAATTTTGACAGTCAATATTTAGAGTTCACTTCCTTAAAGAAATAAGCCACATTCTCCACATTTTTCCACATTTTATTATTCTTAGCTGGTTCTTCCCCCCCGCCTCATTTCTTAAATGGTTCGGTTTGATGAGCTTTTTGTCATTAGCCCTCTAACTCCTATTTTTACTTCTTAACACCCCAACGCTGCATTCTTTGAAACGTGCATTATTGTGATATCTCTGTACTTCATCTTTAGAAAAATTAATTTTATTTATTTATTTTTGGCTGTGCTTGGTCTTTGTTACTGTGCAGGCTTTTTTCTAGTTGGGGCGAGTGGGGACTACTCTTTGCTGTGGTGAACGGCTTCTCACGGCAGTGGTTTCTCTTGTCGGTGTGCACGGACTCTAGGGCATGCAGGCCTTCAGTAACTGCAGCATGTGGGGTCAGTCCTTGTGGCTCCCAGGCTCAAGAGACAGGCTCAGTAGTTGTGGAACACTTGTTTAGTTCTGCGGCATGTGAAATCTTGCTGGATCAGGGATCAAACCTAGGTCTCCTGCATTGGCTGGTCGATTCTTTACCCATGAGTCACCACTGAAACCCCCTAATCGCATCTTATTTCTTTCTTACTTTTTATAATTATGCCCAGGATATATATCCCAGTAATTATTATAGTGACTATATGTCTTTGTGTTAATGATATAAAATCCTACCATTATGATGGTTTTGGCATAGTGTTAAAAATCTAAGCATGGCATTGCTGAAAGTGAAGCTCCCACCTGGTTTAGTTTATGTTGTTGTTTGGCTGTGTGTGTAAAAATAAAAATATTCTAATATTTTTAAACATTTTTATTTCTTCTTTGTACAACTGTTATTAAATTTTTCTGGTTTTCATTTCACTTACATTTCATCTTAAGTTATAAAACATGCTTACATGGGGCTTTTATTCAATACACTCAAATCTTTTCTTGTACTATATAATTTAAATCTAATTATATCCATGTATTTAAAACATTAATTACAGCAATTTATCAGTGTAATATATTCTTCTCAAACTTCTGACTTATCTCTTTATTCTCTGTCTATGACGCTGGTTTCATTTATTAATTATTTTTTAGAACTGGGGAAATGGTAGTGGTAGGCAACGACATACAAAGATAGAGCTTCCTTGCTTTTTTATCAGTTTTATGGATTATACTTTAACAACTGAATATGACCTCAGTATAGCCCATCACTGTATGATATTCACAAAGTATCTCTGTGTATAAAGCAAGGTCCACAAAATAGTTAACAATAAAAATAATGAGAATATTTCTTTTTTTAGAGAAGTTTTAAAAAGTTCTTAAGACCCTTAAAAGTCCATATACAGAAAGAGGCAAGCTCATCCATGCAGATTAAATAGGCAAAACCATTTTGGAAAGCAATTCAGAGGCATATATTAAGATTTTTAAACCTATGCATATAGTTTGGTCATTTCTGTAACATTATACTAAATAAGGCTTCCCAGATATTGCTAGTGGTAAAGAGCCTACCTGTCAGTTTAGGAGATGTAAGAGACAGGGATTCAATCCATGGGTCAGGAAGATCCCCCTAGAGGAGGGCATGGCAACCCACTGCTGTATTCTTGCCTAGAGAATCCCCATGGACCCAGGAGCTAGGGGTACTACAGTCTGGGCTCAAGAGACAGGCTCAGTTCTGGAACACTTGTTTAGTTCTGCGGCATGTGAAATCTTGCTGGATCAGGGATCAAACCTAGGTCTCCTGCATTGGCTGGTCGATTCTTTACCCATGAGTCACCACTGAAACCCCCTAATCGCATCTTATTTCTTTCTTACTTTTTATAATTATGCCCAGGATATATATCCCAGTAATTATTATAGTGACTATATGTCTTTGTGTTAATGATATAAAATCCTACCATTATGATGGTTTTGGCATAGTGTTAAAAATCTAAGCATGGCATTGCTGAAAGTGAAGCTCCCACCTGGTTTAGTTTATGTTGTTGTTTGGCTGTGTGTGTAAAAATAAAAATATTCTAATATTTTTAAACATTTTTATTTCTTCTTTGTACAACTGTTATTAAATTTTTCTGGTTTTCATTTCACTTACATTTCATCTTAAGTTATAAAACATGCTTACATGGGGCTTTTATTCAATACACTCAAATCTTTTCTTGTACTATATAATTTAAATCTAATTATATCCATGTATTTAAAACATTAATTACAGCAATTTATCAGTGTAATATATTCTTCTCAAACTTCTGACTTATCTCTTTATTCTCTGTCTATGACGCTGGTTTCATTTATTAATTATTTTTTAGAACTGGGGAAATGGTAGTGGTAGGCAACGACATACAAAGATAGAGCTTCCTTGCTTTTTTATCAGTTTTATGGATTATACTTTAACAACTGAATATGACCTCAGTATAGCCCATCACTGTATGATATTCACAAAGTATCTCTGTGTATAAAGCAAGGTCCACAAAATAGTTAACAATAAAAATAATGAGAATATTTCTTTTTTTAGAGAAGTTTTAAAAAGTTCTTAAGACCCTTAAAAGTCCATATACAGAAAGAGGCAAGCTCATCCATGCAGATTAAATAGGCAAAACCATTTTGGAAAGCAATTCAGAGGCATATATTAAGATTTTTAAACCTATGCATATAGTTTGGTCATTTCTGTAACATTATACTAAATAAGGCTTCCCAGATATTGCTAGTGGTAAAGAGCCTACCTGTCAGTTTAGGAGATGTAAGAGACAGGGATTCAATCCATGGGTCAGGAAGATCCCCCTAGAGGAGGGCATGGCAACCCACTGCTGTATTCTTGCCTAGAGAATCCCCATGGACCCAGGAGCTAGGGGTACTACAGTCTGTAGGGTCGCAAAGAGTTGGACATAACTGAAATGACTTAGCACACACATGCTAAATAAAGTGCTTTGAATTTTTTAAATATGATTTTATGCACAAAGATTTTTCTAATAAAAGTATAGAACTTCTGAGCTTTTAAACAAAAATAATGGTAAGATAAAGTGTGATATATAAACAAGAGACTGTATTAGAGTCACAAAATTATGTTAATGTCTATTTTAATATGTAGGATACATAAGCCATAGTAAGAGCAAATTATACATTTGTTATGGGGATAACAATATAAAACTGAAAAAATTCAAATCTAGAAAACACAGAAATATTTACATGAAAATAAGATAATTTGCTAACAGTGTCTATCTTAGAAAGGTTGAATACATATCATATTTTTCCTTTTTTTTTTTTTTAAAGATTTATTTATTTATTTATTTATTGGGGCAAGGGTTGGGGAGGGAGGGGAGCGGGCGGGCCACTTCTATTGGTCTTTCATTTCTCTATTTTCATCCGTCTTTGTTCTTTGGCTCCTGTGGGCCTCCCATTGCGGTGGCATCTGTCGTTGCAGAGCGCCAGCTCTGGGTGCATGCGCTCCAGAGCTCCTGCTCCGTAATTGGACACATAGGTCCAGCCGCTCCGCGGCACGTGGGATCTTCCCAGGCCAGGGATCAAACCGGCACCCCTTGCACTGCAAGGCGGTGTCCTTACCCACTGGACCACCAGGGGAAGCCCCATATTTTTCTTTAATTGTTAATTTTTCAACCACAGTTTCAATGGCTGTGGACTCTCTTATAAATATAATTCATAATAAAACTTTTTGTTTTAAAAGTTAATATACAAATAATAGTAAATGTGACATATGAAAATGACCCTGCATGTGATTTCTTGGATTGAGTTAATCCATGAATCTGCACAATGGAGTTAAACTGACTTAAACTTTGGAAGTGAAGCGAAATAACAGAGGGTTAAAAAAGAGAATCTAAATTGCTATTTGCTGTTTATTCAGGAGGTGATGCTTATTTAGTAGGTATTTCCCACAGGAACATGGGGGAAACTGTATGGATTCACTGGCTTTATTCTTCCTTGTGGATTTTTTAAAAAATTACCTCTGCAGCTCAGGAATTTTTATAGTTGTAACTATAATTTTTTATTGACCTCTGTAAAATCTTGTTTATAGCTTTTACATATTTTTTTCTCTTGCTTTGTATGCCATCTTTTCTGTTAAATTCATTTTTCCCTTGAGGATTTCATTAGTCAGCCCTTAGAGAAAGAAGTTAAATAGTAGGAAAAGGTGAAAAAGGGGATGGTTTACATTAATAGAAATTAATTGTCGTACCAGGTGTGGAGGTGAGAATAATGTCCTTGAGGTAATATATTATATATAAAAAACAAGAGACTGTATTAGAGTCACAAAATTATGTTAATGTCTATTTTAATATGTAGGATACATAAGCCATAGTAAGAGCAAATTATACATTTGTTATGGGGATAACAATATAAAACTGAAAAAATTCAAATCTAGAAAACACAGAAATATTTACATGAAAATAAGATAATTTGCTAACAGTGTCTATCTTAGAAAGGTTGAATACATATCATATTTTTCCTTTTTTTTTTTTTTAAAGATTTATTTATTTATTTATTTATTGGGGCAAGGGTTGGGGAGGGAGGGGAGCGGGCGGGCCACTTCTATTGGTCTTTCATTTCTCTATTTTCATCCGTCTTTGTTCTTTGGCTCCTGTGGGCCTCCCATTGCGGTGGCATCTGTCGTTGCAGAGCGCCAGCTCTGGGTGCATGCGCTCCAGAGCTCCTGCTCCGTAATTGGACACATAGGTCCAGCCGCTCCGCGGCACGTGGGATCTTCCCAGGCCAGGGATCAAACCGGCACCCCTTGCACTGCAAGGCGGTGTCCTTACCCACTGGACCACCAGGGGAAGCCCCATATTTTTCTTTAATTGTTAATTTTTCAACCACAGTTTCAATGGCTGTGGACTCTCTTATAAATATAATTCATAATAAAACTTTTTGTTTTAAAAGTTAATATACAAATAATAGTAAATGTGACATATGAAAATGACCCTGCATGTGATTTCTTGGATTGAGTTAATCCATGAATCTGCACAATGGAGTTAAACTGACTTAAACTTTGGAAGTGAAGCGAAATAACAGAGGGTTAAAAAAGAGAATCTAAATTGCTATTTGCTGTTTATTCAGGAGGTGATGCTTATTTAGTAGGTATTTCCCACAGGAACATGGGGGAAACTGTATGGATTCACTGGCTTTATTCTTCCTTGTGGATTTTTTAAAAAATTACCTCTGCAGCTCAGGAATTTTTATAGTTGTAACTATAATTTTTTATTGACCTCTGTAAAATCTTGTTTATAGCTTTTACATATTTTTTTCTCTTGCTTTGTATGCCATCTTTTCTGTTAAATTCATTTTTCCCTTGAGGATTTCATTAGTCAGCCCCTTAGAGAAAGAAGTTAAATAGTAAATGAAGGTCCAAAAGGGGATGGTTTACATTAATACAAATTACTTTTCCTACCATATGTGGAGGTGAGAATAATGTCCTTGAGTGCTACCGCTTTTTAAACACAGCCGAGCACAAATAATGTGGTACAAATATTGCATTTGAGCTATCAGATAAAGTACTTTATATTCTCAAACTCTATAGAGATTATCTTTACATGATCTTATATGATAAAGTGTGTATGTATGGACATGATATGTGTGATACATCTCTTTATGTTTAATTTATAATTCAATATTATTATAGCATATATACTCTTCTCTAAAACATTTTAATAAATATTACATGTTTTTCCTCATGTCAAAGTACATAGAACATCTTCATCCTCCTTAAAAATGATATTGTGTTCTAGTATGAGAATGACCCATAATTACTTGCTTTAATTTTTATTTATGGTCATTTTTCAATTACTGCCTTTCCATTATAAACAAAATCTTGCAATCATTTCCTAGTATATATGTCTGTCCTCTAATTATATTTTCAGAGTAGGAGCATTAAAAATAATTGAGACATAGTTATTGATTTAAGCTTGTGTTATGCAAGTAAAGGATAAACAATATATCAAGTGACAGTAGTGATGGGGCAATGCATATTGATCTATCTTTAGAATATCCTTTACAGGAATTAAATCACAAGAGAACAGTGTAATCAGATAACTAAGAAATACCACTGTAATCATCAGTCAAGAGAGTAATGGTAATGATTATGCTGATAAATTTTATTAAAAGCGTGTGATGTGCCAGTGAGTTAAACCATCTTGCATAATTCCAATTAAAAACTCTATTAAGAAAATAACATTATTATGCCCATTTTGCAAATGAAGAAACTAGGTAAGTTTATTTGACCCAAGTCACATAATGGAATCTATTTTGCAGAGCAAGAATTCAGTTCCATTATATATAATCCCCATGAACAAGTGTAGCAATAAGAGTAGAAAGAACACTGAATAGAAATATCTGTACTGCAGGTCTTTGTTGAGGTTGGCTTCTCGCTATTTAAATGACTGTGGTCACAACCATAATAGGTCACATTGTAAGAAAGGAACAAAAATCCCCGGTATTGGGTTAGGGCCAGTCTTTTCACCTCCACAAACACCTAATTCAAAATGATGTTTTACTATTTAAATAAGCTTATGCATACTCAAATACTTTGAGTATTTGAGAAGTGAGAAATCAGAAGTTATTGTGATGATTATGTATGTTAATCATGATTTTCATTTACTTTAGTTAGAAAATTATGCATGCACAGGAAGACAAAGGCCAATGGAACCTATTGATTCTATCCAATATTCTATGGTAAAGTCTGTTAGTTATGTTGGAGCACCTAATGCTGAAATAGAAAAAAAGTGGGAGAAAACCTGTAGAAGAACTAAATCACTGCTCAGTCTTTAATTTTGCTACTATCCAATGATGGCTTTTATAGACTAGACCACTTGAACAATTCTGTGGTGGCTCCTAGATAGCACAGTGGTCAAGAATCTGCCTGTCCATGCAAGAGATGCAGGAAACATGGGTTTGATCCCTGGATAGGGAAGATATCCTGGAGGAGAAAATGGCAACCTATTCCAGTATTCTTGCTGGCTATTCCTGTGGACCGGGGAGCCCAGTAGACTACAGACCATGGGGTTGCAAAAAGTTGGATGTGACTGGGAACACATGCAGTTGTGGCTAAAATCATTTTTATGAAGCAGAATGCATGCTTTATAACTTCCAAGGCAGCTGTTTAACTACTGAATCAACACACTTGCTTCATTGTTGATTTCCTTCTTCTCTCTTACCTCCCACTGATGTAGAGTCAAGTTTGATATTTTCACCTCAAAAGGTTCTGTCCCTTCTTTTCTACCATGATTAAGAGTTCTACATTGATGACAAAAGATGAAAAGTGTTCTCCAACTCTGGTGTGGGACCCAGAGAAACCATATAATTTGTATTAAGGTAGAAATGAGGCAAAGAACATGTTTCGTAATTAAGGAACATAAGGGTTGAAGTTGGTAGAGAGAGATTTTAGGAAAGATCAGAAAGAAGCTTCCCTGAGCAACATTCCACATCTCCTCCCATGGTTCCCAGGTAAGGAAGTGGCAAAGAGCCAAGAAGTGGTAGTCATGAACTTGTATGAAGTTGACATGTTTAAGATTCTCAATACTTGTTGCTCATTACTGTTAACATTATGTGAACTCTTAAAAGAGCACATCTGTTTTAGAAGCCCTCAGAAGAGATTTTGTCTTGGAAAGTAAAGTTTCTATCTCCACATGCATTATATGTTCATATCAGTATCTGTCTATGTATCTATCTGTCTGCTTATTGTTTGTTAGTTTCTTATTTTATTTATTTATTTGTTTTTTAAATTTTGGCCTCTTTTATTGGTTTTTCATTTATTTTCTTTCATCCATCCTTACTCCCTGTCCTGTGTGGGCCTCCCACTGCAGTGTCCTCCCTTACTGCAGAGCATCGGCTCTGGGCACATGCATTCCAGAGCGCTGGCTCATAATTGGACACACCGGTCCAGCTGCTCTGCGGCACATGGACCAGGGAATGAACTGGTGCTCCTTGCACTGCAAGGTGGACTCTACCCAGTGGACCACCAGTGAAGCCCCCTTTTGATGCTGATTTTACAGTGATAAATATGTTGCTACTTTGAGCTGCAATATTTTTGAAGCTAAGGACTAAGGGGTCATGTCAGAAGAACTGAGGAGAGCATAGTAAGTAATCACCTTTTTCGTTGGCTCATTTTCCTAGTCAGGGCACAGAAAGCAACTGGGAACACATGCAGTTGTGGCTAAAATCATTTTTATGAAGCAGAATGCATGCTTTATAACTTCCAAGGCAGCTGTTTAACTACTGAATCAACACACTTGCTTCATTGTTGATTTCCTTCTTCTCTCTTACCTCCCACTGATGTAGAGTCAAGTTTGATATTTTCACCTCAAAAGGTTCTGTCCCTTCTTTTCTACCATGATTAAGAGTTCTACATTGATGACAAAAGATGAAAAGTGTTCTCCAACTCTGGTGTGGGACCCAGAGAAACCATATAATTTGTATTAAGGTAGAAATGAGGCAAAGAACATGTTTCGTAATTAAGGAACATAAGGGTTGAAGTTGGTAGAGAGAGATTTTAGGAAAGATCAGAAAGAAGTTTCCCTGAGCAACATTCCACATCTCCTCCCATGGTTCCCAGGTAAGGAAGTGGCAAAGAGCCAAGAAGTGGTAGTCATGAACTTGTATGAAGTTGACATGTTTAAGATTCTCAATACTTGTTGCTCATTACTGTTAACATTATGTGAACTCTTAAAAGAGCACATCTGTTTTAGAAGCCCTCAGAAGAGATTTTGTCTTGGAAAGTAAAGTTTCTATCTCCACATGCATTATATGTTCATATCAGTATCTGTCTATGTATCTATCTGTCTGCTTATTGTTTGTTAGTTTCTTATTTTATTTATTTATTTGTTTTTTAAATTTTGGCCTCTTTTATTGGTTTTTCATTTATTTTCTTTCATCCATCCTTACTCCCTGTCCTGTGTGGGCCTCCCACTGCAGTGTCCTCCCTTACTGCAGAGCATCGGCTCTGGGCACATGCATTCCAGAGCGCTGGCTCATAATTGACACACCGGTCCAGCTGCTCTGCGGCACATGGACCAGGGAATGAACTGGTGCTCCTTGCACTGCAAGGTGGACTCTACCCAGTGGACCACCAGTGAAGCCCCCTTTTGATGCTGATTTTACAGTGATAAATATGTTGCTACTTTGAGCTGCAATATTTTTGAAGCTAAGGACTAAGGGGTCATGTCAGAAGAACTGAGGAGAGCATAGTAAGTAATCACCTTTTTCGTTGGCTCATTTTCCTAGTCAGGGCACAGAAAGCAAACTCTTTAAAGGATGAGAAATAAAAACATGAGTAGAGGAAACTTTCCATGAACTGTCTTCTACTTAGCCACATTTTATCTGTTGCTTATTAATAGTTTTACACACTGTTGAATCAGGAAGCTGAAAATTAGGAAACTTTAGCAATGCATTTGGGGCTCACTCAGACTTGATTGTATACATGGAAATGTTGGTCAATTTATCAGATAAGGGCAAATTAATACCTCTACTAAAATAATGAAAACAACAACTTCCAACAACTGATAAAATATATTTTCTACTTTCACAAATATATAAATTTACTTATAAACATTAGTTGTATCTGGAAGAGATTGTGGGGAATGATTCCTTATCTGGGTTTTTCTCTGGTCAGTGCTGTCAGATTTCTTAGTGTGTGTCTGGACCTTCTCCGAGTTGCTGTGACTGTATCAGACATTCTTTTTTAAATTTAAATTTTTCTTCAGGAGACTTAACAGTGCTTATAGGGAGAAGATACATGAAAGTGGTGACAAAGAGAAGAGATAGAGGGAGAGAGGGGAAGGTGGAGGAAGTAGAAAATCTGAGTTTTAAACATTCTTACAACTATTTCATTGGATTTACTTTTCAAATAAAAATTTGTTGTTGAAGAGTGAAAACAGTCTCAATTTCTCTAGTTTTATTGTTTTTGGTTAATTTAAATGATCCTGGAAAGATCTTTATGCTGTACGATATCATTGATTATTTAAAATATCTTTTTCTCTAAATACACAAAAGTAACATTTAAATGTCCCCATTCTTCAGGTTGAGTAGATAGATCACATTTATTCTGTTTTCCTGTTAAAGTAAAATTATACTCCTAACAGTATTTGGTTTAAGCATCTTCTCACTCTTGTTGTTTCTGTCATTGCCCAGGAACGATAGTCGTTTCCACCTTCTTTTGTTCTCTTCTCACTGCCATGAGAATTTGACTTGAGTTCTATCAAGGAATGCCCAAGCTTAGGAGATGCTTAGATGATCCCACAGAAGCAGCTCTGTGCATACCAGGCAATCTGCCATGAGATAATGTCTCTTTTATATAGGAACATGGGGTCCTGATAAAACTGTCATTAAGAGAGTATGGAACAAGGTACAGGGCATTCCAGTTACACAAGAAAAGTAATGTGATTTATCATGAGGCAATGAAAAAAGATTACTGTATTCACTATACTGTCTGTTAGGTACCTAACAAATGAGAATAGATGAGTGTAGAAGGAAGAATAGCAAATACAAAAGTACAATTCTATGCCCATTGTAAGTGGTTTTTGTATTAAAAATTAAGATAGGGCTTCTCTAGTGATCCAGTGGGTAAAGAGTCCGCCTTGCAGTTCAAGAGGCACTGGTTCAATCCCTGACCCCGGAAGATCCCACCTGCCGTGGAGCAGCTGGACAGGTGTGTCCAATTACAAGCCAACACTCTGGAGCACATGTTTCCAGAGCCAGTGCTCTGCAATGAGAGAGGCCACTACTATGGGAGGTCCACACAGGCCGAAGAATAAAGACGGATGAAAAAATAAATTAATAAAAACCAATAAAAGAGACCAAAAATTAAGAAAAAAGTGAAGATAGAGCTCAAAAAAGAAGAGCCACAGCTCTCTTCATAGGCCTTAAATGTCCATACTCCTTTGTTTGTGCTCTCTGAACAAAAGGTCAAGGAAGAGAATAAGCATGTGGACAAAGGACAGAGAAGCTTGGAAGGGTAGTTTTTGCATTACTGGATTTTTTGCTAAGTAGAAATAAAGGGATTTTACTGAAAATAGGATAGAGATCTTTATGCTGTACGATATCATTGATTATTTAAAATATCTTTTTCTCTAAATACACAAAAGTAACATTTAAATGTCCCCATTCTTCAGGTTGAGTAGATAGATCACATTTATTCTGTTTTCCTGTTAAAGTAAAATTATACTCCTAACAGTATTTGGTTTAAGCATCTTCTCACTCTTGTTGTTTCTGTCATTGCCCAGGAACGATAGTCGTTTCCACCTTCTTTTGTTCTCTTCTCACTGCCATGAGAATTTGACTTGAGTTCTATCAAGGAATGCCCAAGCTTAGGAGATGCTTAGATGATCCCACAGAAGCAGCTCTGTGCATACCAGGCAATCTGCCATGAGATAATGTCTCTTTTATATAGGAACATGGGGTCCTGATAAAACTGTCATTAAGAGAGTATGGAACAAGGTACAGGGCATTCCAGTTACACAAGAAAAGTAATGTGATTTATCATGAGGCAATGAAAAAAGATTACTGTATTCACTATACTGTCTGTTAGGTACCTAACAAATGAGAATAGATGAGTGTAGAAGGAAGAATAGCAAATACAAAAGTACAATTCTATGCCCATTGTAAGTGGTTTTTGTATTAAAAATTAAGATAGGGCTTCTCTAGTGATCCAGTGGGTAAAGAGTCCGCCTTGCAGTTCAAGAGGCACTGGTTCAATCCCTGACCCCGGAAGATCCCACCTGCCGTGGAGCAGCTGGACAGGTGTGTCCAATTACAAGCCAACACTCTGGAGCACATGTTTCCAGAGCCAGTGCTCTGCAATGAGAGAGGCCACTACTATGGGAGGTCCACACAGGCCGAAGAATAAAGACGGATGAAAAAATAAATTAATAAAAACCAATAAAAGAGACCAAAAATTAAGAAAAAAGTGAAGATAGAGCTCAAAAAAGAAGAGCCACAGCTCTCTTCATAGGCCTTAAATGTCCATACTCCTTTGTTTGTGCTCTCTGAACAAAAGGTCAAGGAAGAGAATAAGCATGTGGACAAAGGACAGAGAAGCTTGGAAGGGTAGTTTTTGCATTACTGGATTTTTTGCTAAGTAGAAATAAAGGGATTTTACTGATATATACTTTTCACTCATGACTTACTCTTAGAGTTCCGAGAATTTTATTTTCATTGACTTAGAAAATGACCCATTATTTAATTTGGAACATGGTAAGGAGAAGAGTTTGTTTAAAAATAGGTCTGCATGTATAGCACTGCCATGTTTGAAATGGATAACCAACAAAAATCTATTGTATAGCACATGGAACTCTGCTTAATATTATGTAACAGTCTGTATTGGAGTGGGTTTCGGGGAGAATGCATACATGTATTTGTATGGCCAAGCCCCATCACTGTGCACCTGAAACTGTCCAAAATTGTTAATTGGCTATACCCCAATAAAAATGTTTTTGGTGTTAAAAAAAAAAAAAAAGAGAAGTAGGTCTGCATGTATACCCGTTGATTAGCCAAAATTTGGAATACAGACAATACCAAACACTGACAAGGAAATGGATCAGTAGGAAACCCCATTCATTGCTGGGGGAAATGCAGAATGATGCAGCCACTTTGGAAGACAGTTTGGGGGTTTCTCACAAAATTGAACATACTGTTACCATATAATTTAAGAATGTTATTCCTTGGTATTTACCTAAAGGAGGTAAATACTAGAATGAGTAGCTATTCCCTTCTTTAGAGGAGGACCCCCATGGTATGGGGGTTCATTTCTCAGTGTTGTGCATTCTGCAGATTTGGACAAATGTATCATGATATATAGCCATCATTTTAAATTATACAAAACATGCTCCAATATTATTGCCTTGAGAATTCTATGGACAAAGGAGCCTAGTGTGCTGTAATCTATGGGGTTGCAAAGAGTCAGACATCATTTAGTGACTAACACTTGTATTTTCATGCATGTATGGAGTTAGGGGGTATACCAGAAATTTATATATCTGTAATTTAATTTCATTGTGAATTTAGATTGTTCCAAAAATATTCTTAAAAAAAAATAAGCCTGTGTATATACGTTTGATACAAGAGTGGGCCTTCTTTGGCTGAGAATTCCATCCTCAACACTGTCACCATTTGGGGCTTGAATCTTAAGGAAGAAAAAAGATAAGAGGAAAAATTGGTTAGATCAACTTTTTTGAGTATTTGAAATGATTTATTCTTACACTCTCCCCTTAGTACCTATTTAATTATTTCTGCCTTCATTTCTTATTTTCTGAAACATGAATATCAAGCTTTGAAAGTCTAAGGAAAGAAAATGGTCTATAAAAATTTTTGCTTTCCCAGGTTTCCCTGATGGTCCAGTGGGTAAAGAGTCTGCCTTGCAGTGCAAGGGGCACCAATTCGATCCCTGGCCTGGGAAGATCCCACATGCTGTGAAGCGGCTGGACCAATGTGTCCAACTACCAAGCTGGAGCTCTGGAGCGCATGTGCCCAGAGCCAGTGCTCTGCAGTGAAAGGGGCCACTGCAATGGGTGACCCATACATGCCAAAGAATAAAAAGATGGATGAAAATACATATAAATAAAAGAGGCATGGTGGGGAAAAGGAAAAAATGGAAAAAAAATTGTTTCCCATCCAAATATCTTTCATTGTATCATAGAAATAATTTAATCTTTGAATACAAAAGTGAAGTAATAAAAAATGCTTGTATCACTGGTCGAAAACAACATATCAACACATATATCCTTCTTCCCTCATCTGTGAGAGGTATCTTTTAAAAGAATTGATGCCAAAACTCCATTGGTGTGTGAACATAAAAATAGGAGCATGTAATAAACTCAAATAACCATCAGTGAGTTATTGGGAACAAGTTGTTTAGATGTGTTAGATATGAATTTGTACCTTATATTTTTCCATTACTTAGAACCAAAATTCTCAGCTGATTATTTCTGTCAGTTTTATATCTCTCTTCTTTAAAAGCTTAATAAGTTATTTAAGGCAGCGTAACTACCACTCTATACTGAATCATTCACAAATAATTAAAATGCAACAGACACTGCAGTGCATGTTTTGAAATGTGATTGTGGAAGATGAAATGAAATTCTGCAAAACAGAGCCAGGAGACAATATGTGGAATGACTGGAAAATCAGAGAGCCTTGTAAACCTCAGGCACCAGTAAATTTTACTCCAAAAATGGGGAAAATGTCTTCTTAAAAGAAATTCCATCCTCAACACTGTCACCATTTGGGGCTTGAATCTTAAGGAAGAAAAAAGATAAGAGGAAAAATTGGTTAGATCAACTTTTTTGAGTATTTGAAATGATTTATTCTTACACTCTCCCCTTAGTACCTATTTAATTATTTCTGCCTTCATTTCTTATTTTCTGAAACATGAATATCAAGCTTTGAAAGTCTAAGGAAAGAAAATGGTCTATAAAAATTTTTGCTTTCCCAGGTTTCCCTGATGGTCCAGTGGGTAAAGAGTCTGCCTTGCAGTGCAAGGGGCACCAATTCGATCCCTGGCCTGGGAAGATCCCACATGCTGTGAAGCGGCTGGACCAATGTGTCCAACTACCAAG
The DNA here is from genome assembly GCA_022376925.1 of Tragulus kanchil. Classification (NCBI taxonomy): domain Eukaryota; kingdom Metazoa; phylum Chordata; class Mammalia; order Artiodactyla; family Tragulidae; genus Tragulus; species Tragulus kanchil. The sequence continues at coordinate 141,360,893 of JAIOJX010000029.1, read as the reverse complement.
CTGGAGCTCTGGAGCGCATGTGCCCAGAGCCAGTGCTCTGCAGTGAAAGGGGCCACTGCAATGGGTGACCCATACATGCCAAAGAATAAAAAGATGGATGAAAATACATATAAATAAAAGAGGCATGGTGGGGAAAAGGAAAAAATGGAAAAAAAATTGTTTCCCATCCAAATATCTTTCATTGTATCATAGAAATAATTTAATCTTTGAATACAAAAGTGAAGTAATAAAAAATGCTTGTATCACTGGTCGAAAACAACATATCAACACATATATCCTTCTTCCCTCATCTGTGAGAGGTATCTTTTAAAAGAATTGATGCCAAAACTCCATTGGTGTGTGAACATAAAAATAGGAGCATGTAATAAACTCAAATAACCATCAGTGAGTTATTGGGAACAAGTTGTTTAGATGTGTTAGATATGAATTTGTACCTTATATTTTTCCATTACTTAGAACCAAAATTCTCAGCTGATTATTTCTGTCAGTTTTATATCTCTCTTCTTTTAAAAAGCTTAATAAGTTATTTAAGGCAGCGTAACTACCACTCTATACTGAATCATTCACAAATAATTAAAATGCAACAGACACTGCAGTGCATGTTTTGAAATGTGATTGTGGAAGATGAAATGAAATTCTGCAAAACAGAGCCAGGAGACAATATGTGGAATGACTGGAAAATCAGAGAGCCTTGTAAACCTCAGGCACCAGTAAATTTTACTCCATGAGGTTGACACAGAGGAATTTACTGTCTGTTGACAGTCATGAGGATTGGTAGATATTCAACAGGCTGACTGAAGACTCCAGATCCTGTGACTTTCTAAGAGGAAGTTCAGGAGCTCTCATGGGGGTACTTTTACGGTGTAGGGGAGGCAGACAGCAAAGAGAAAGAAAAATGGAAAAAGAATGGTTGGTGTATATTTCCATTGAAATATCCATAGAATTTTCTCTGAAAGACATCAGTCCTCAAACACATGCAATTTTTTTTGGTATGGATCATATAATAACTTAGGTTTTTTTTTTTTTTTTTATTGAAGTATAGTTGATTTACAATGCTGGATTCAGGTGATTCAGTTACACACACACACACACACACACACACACACACACACACATGCGTACACACATGCACACACATATATATTTAATTTAGATTCTTTCCCCATATAGGCTTTACAGAGTGCTGAGCAGAGTTCTCTGTGCTATACAGCTGGTTCTTATTAGTTATCTATTTTATATATAATAGTGTGTATATATCAGTCCCAAACTCCCAATTTATCCCTTCCTCTCCCATCCCCTGGTAACCATAAGTTTGTTTTCTATGTCTGTGATTCTACTTATGTTTCATAAATAAGTTCATTTGTACCATTTTTTTTAGATTCCACATGTAAGAGATATCATATGATATTTGTCTTTCTGTGTCTTGACTTTCCTCACTCAGTATGACAATCTCTAGGCCCACCAATGTTGTTGCAAATGCTATTATTTTGTCTTTCTGTGTCTTATTACCGTGAGTTATTGGGAACAAGTTGTTAAATATAAACTTATTTTCATAGAACCAAAATTCTCAGCTGATTATTTCTGTCAGTTTTATATCTCTTTTTTAAAAGCTTAATAAGTTATTTAAGGCAGCGTAACTACCACTCTATACTGAATCATTCACAAATAATTAAAATGCAACAGACACTGCAGTGCATGTTTTGAAATGTGATTGTGGAAGATGAAATGAAATTCTGCAAAACAGAGCCAGGAGACAATATGTGGAATGACTGGAAAATCAGAGAGCCTTGTAAACCTCAGGCACCAGTAAATTTTACTCCATGAGGTTGACACAGAGGAATTTACTGTCTGTTGACAGTCATGAGGATTGGTAGATATTCAACAGGCTGACTGAAGACTCCAGATCCTGTGACTTTCTAAGAGGAAGTTCAGGAGCTCTCATGGGGGTACTTTTACGGTGTAGGGGAGGCAGACAGCAAAGAGAAAGAAAAATGGAAAAAGAATGGTTGGTGTATATTTCCATTGAAATATCCATAGAATTTTCTCTGAAAGACATCAGTCCTCAAACACATGCAATTTTTTTTGGTATGGATCATATAATAACTTAGGTTTTTTTTTTTTTTTTTATTGAAGTATAGTTGATTTACAATGCTGGATTCAGGTGATTCAGTTACACACACACACACACACACACACACACACATGCGTACACACATGCACACACATATATATTTAATTTAGATTCTTTCCCCATATAGGCTTTACAGAGTGCTGAGCAGAGTTCTCTGTGCTATACAGCTGGTTCTTATTAGTTATCTATTTTATATATAATAGTGTGTATATATCAGTCCCAAACTCCCAATTTATCCCTTCCTCTCCCATCCCCTGGTAACCATAAGTTTGTTTTCTATGTCTGTGATTCTACTTATGTTTCATAAATAAGTTCATTTGTACCATTTTTTTTAGATTCCACATGTAAGAGATATCATATGATATTTGTCTTTCTGTGTCTTGACTTTCCTCACTCAGTATGACAATCTCTAGGCCCACCAATGTTGTTGCAAATGCTATTATTTTGTTTTTTTTTTATGGCCGAGTAATATTCCATTGTATATATGTACAACATCATTTTTACCTACTCATCTGTCAATGGACGTTTAGATTGCTTCAATTACAATAGTCCTAACTATAGTATATAGTGCTGCAGTGAATATTGTGGTGCATATATTTTTGAATTATGATTTTCTCAGGATATATGCCTAGAAATGGTATTGCTATGTCATATGATAGTTCTATTTTAGTTTTTTAAGGACCTCTATATCATTCTCCATAGTGGCTGTACCAATTTACATTTATATCTCCACACCCTCTCCAGCATTTATTATTTGTAGATTCTTTGATGATTGCCATTCTGATTGGCATTACAAATGGCTGAGAAAAGAAGAGAAGTAAAAGACAAAGGAGAAAAAGAAAGATACACCCATCTGAATGCAGAGTTCCAAAAAATAGCAGGGAGAGACAAGAAAGCCTTCTTAGATGAACAGTGCAAAGAAATAAAGGAGATTCCAAGGGAATATTTCATGCAAAGATCGGCTGGATAAAGGAGAAAAATGGTATGAACCTAATAGAAGCAGAAGATATTAAGAAGAGGTGGCAGTAATACACAGAAGAACTGTACAGAAAAGGTCTTAATGGCCTGGATAACCACAATGGTGTGGTCACCCACCAACAGCCAGACATCTTGAAGTGTGAAGTCAAGTGGGCCTTAGGAGGAAGTACTACCCAACAAAGCTAGTGAAGGTGATGAAATTCCAGTTGAGCTATTTCAAAACCTAAAAGATGATGCTGATGCAGTGCTGTACTCAGTATGCCAACAAATTTGGAAAACTCAGCAGTGGGCAAAGAACTGGAAAAGGTCAGTTTTCTTTCCAGTCCCAAAGAAGGGCAATGCTGAAAATGTTCAACTACTGAACAATTGTATTTCTTTCACATGCTAGGAAGATAATGCTCAAAATCCTACAAGCTAGGCTTTAGTAGTATGTGAACTGAGAACTTATAGATGTACAAGTTGGATTTAGAAAAGGCAGAGGAACCAGAGATCAAAATATCAATATCCATTGGATCATAGAAAAAGAAGGAGATTCCAGAAAAACTTCTACTTCTTCTTCATTAACTATGCTACAGTTTTTGACTGTATGGATTACAACAAACTGTGGAAAATTCTGAAAGAGATGGGAATACTGGACCACCTTATCTGTCTCCTAAGAAACATATATTCAGGTCAAAAAGCAACAGTTAGAACAAAGACTGGCTCAAAATTGGAAAAGGAGTACATCAAGGCTGTGTAGTGCTACCATGGTTATTTAACTTATATGCAAAGTAAATCATGCTAAATGCTGGGCTGTATGAAGCTTCCCAAGAAAAAATAGTTTTTCTACCAGGCACCTTTTTTCTATACCATTCTCCATAGTGGCTGTACCAATTTACATTTATATCTCCACACCTCTCCAGCATTTATTATTTGTAGATTCTTTGATGATTGCCATTCTGATTGGCATTACAAATGGCTGAGAAAAGAAGAGAAGTAAAAGACAAAGGAGAAAAAGAAAGATACACCCATCTGAATGCAGAGTTCCAAAAAATAGCAGGGAGAGACAAGAAAGCCTTCTTAGATGAACAGTGCAAAGAAATAAAGGAGATTCCAAGGGAATATTTCATGCAAAGATCGGCTGGATAAAGGAGAAAAATGGTATGAACCTAATAGAAGCAGAAGATATTAAGAAGAGGTGGCAGTAATACACAGAAGAACTGTACAGAAAAGGTCTTAATGGCCTGGATAACCACAATGGTGTGGTCACCCACCAACAGCCAGACATCTTGAAGTGTGAAGTCAAGTGGGCCTTAGGAGGAAGTACTACCCAACAAAGCTAGTGAAGGTGATGAAATTCCAGTTGAGCTATTTCAAAACCTAAAAGATGATGCTGATGCAGTGCTGTACTCAGTATGCCAACAAATTTGGAAAACTCAGCAGTGGGCAAAGAACTGGAAAAGGTCAGTTTTCTTTCCAGTCCCAAAGAAGGGCAATGCTGAAAATGTTCAACTACTGAACAATTGTATTTCTTTCACATGCTAGGAAGATAATGCTCAAAATCCTACAAGCTAGGCTTTAGTAGTATGTGAACTGAGAACTTATAGATGTACAAGTTGGATTTAGAAAAGGCAGAGGAACCAGAGATCAAAATATCAATATCCATTGGATCATAGAAAAAGAAGGAGATTCCAGAAAAACTTCTACTTCTTCTTCATTAACTATGCTACAGTTTTTGACTGTATGGATTACAACAAACTGTGGAAAATTCTGAAAGAGATGGGAATACTGGACCACCTTATCTGTCTCCTAAGAAACATATATTCAGGTCAAAAAGCAATAGTTAGAACAAAGACTGGCTCAAAATTGGAAAAGGAGTACATCAAGGCTGTGTAGTGCTACCATGGTTATTTAACTTATATGCAAAGTAAATCATGCTAAATGCTGGGCTGTATGAAGCTCAAGCTGGAATCAGGATTGTCGAGTGAAATATCAATAACCTCAGATATGCAGATGACACCACCATAATGGCAGAAAGTGAAGAGGAATTAAAGAGCCTTTTGTGTGTGCTCAGTCACTTCTGTCATGTCCAACTCTTTGGGACTCTGTGGATTACAGTCCACCAGGCCCTGCTGTCCATGGGATTCTCCAGGCAAGAATAATGAGTGGGTTGCCATGCCCTTCTTCAAAAGAGTGTCTTGAAGGTGAAAGAGGAGATTGAAAAAGCTGGCCTAAAACTCAACATTCAAAAAACTAAAATCATGGCATCCTGTCCCATCACTTCATGGCAAATAGATGGGAAAAAAATGGAAACAGTGACAAACTTTCTTTTCTTGGGCTCTAAAGTCACTGCGGAATGTGACTACAACCATGTAATTGAAAGATGCTTGCGCCTTGGAAGAAAAGCTATGACAAACCTAGACAGCATATTCAAAAGCAGAGACACCACTCTATGGACAAAGCTCCATATGGACAAAGCTCTGTATAATCAAAGCTACGGTTTTTCATACATGCAGTCATGCATGTATGTGAGTTGGACCATAAAGAAGGCTAAGCACCCAAGAATTGGTGCCTTCAAACTGTGGTGCTGGGAAAGACTCTTGAGAGTTCCTTGAATAGCAGTGACATAAAACCAGTCAATCCTAAAGGAAATCAACCCTGAATATTCATTGGAAGGACTGAAACTGATAGGCTGAAGCCAGACCCAAAATATCAATATCCATTGGATCATAGAAAAAGAAGGAGATTCCAGAAAAACTTCTACTTCTTCTTCATTAACTATGCTACAGTTTTTGACTGTATGGATTACAACAAACTGTGGAAAATTCTGAAAGAGATGGGAATACTGGACCACCTTATCTGTCTCCTAAGAAACATATATTCAGGTCAAAAAGCAATAGTTAGAACAAAGACTGGCTCAAAATTGGAAAAGGAGTACATCAAGGCTGTGTAGTGCTACCATGGTTATTTAACTTATATGCAAAGTAAATCATGCTAAATGCTGGGCTGTATGAAGCTCAAGCTGGAATCAGGATTGTCGAGTGAAATATCAATAACCTCAGATATGCAGATGACACCACCATAATGGCAGAAAGTGAAGAGGAATTAAAGAGCCTTTTGTGTGTGCTCAGTCACTTCTGTCATGTCCAACTCTTTGGGACTCTGTGGATTACAGTCCACCAGGCCCTGCTGTCCATGGGATTCTCCAGGCAAGAATAATGAGTGGGTTGCCATGCCCTTCTTCAAAAGAGTGTCTTGAAGGTGAAAGAGAAGAGTGAAAAAACTGGCTTAAAACTCAACATTCAAAAAACTAAAATCATGGCATCTGGTCCCATCACTTCATGGCAAATTCATGGGGAAAAAATGGAAACAGTGACAAACTTTATTTTCTTGGGCTCTAAAGTCACTGCGGAATGTGACTACAACCATGTAATTGAAAGATGCTTGCGCCTTGGAAGAAAAGCTATGACAAACCTAGACAGCATATTCAAAAGCAGAGACACCACTCTATGGACAAAGCTCCATATGGACAAAGCTCTGTATAATCAAAGCTACGGTTTTTCATACATGCAGTCATGCATGTATGTGAGTTGGACCATAAAGAAGGCTAAGCACCCAAGAATTGGTGCCTTCAAACTGTGGTGCTGGGAAAGACTCTTGAGAGTTCCTTGAATAGCAGTGACATAAAACCAGTCAATCCTAAAGGAAATCAACCCTGAATATTCATTGGAAGGACTGAAACTGAAGCTGAACTCCTATATTTTGGCCACCTGCTGTGAAGAGCCAACTCATTAGAAAAGACCCTGAAGTTGGGAAAGACTGAGGGAAGGAGAAGGGCGTGACAGGATGAGATGGTTGGATGGAATTATCGACTTAATGAATAGGAGTTTGAACAAACTCAGGGAGATCGTGAAGGACAGAGAAGCTGGGTGTGCTGCAGTCCATGGGATTGCAAAGAGTTGAATACAACTTAGTGACTGAACAACAATAACATTCTGACTGGTTTGAAGTGATACCTCACTGTAGTTTTGATTTGAATATCTCTAATAATTCGTGATGTGTATTTTCTCATGTGTTTGCTGGGCATCTTTATGTCTTCTTTTGAGAAATGTTTGTTTAGGTTTTCCACCCATTTTTTAGTTCGATTGTTTCTTTTTGTGGTATATGAACTCTTTGTATTATGTATTTTGAAGATTAATCCCTTATGGATTGCTTCATTTGCAAGTATTTTTTCTCACTTTGAGGGCTGTCTTTTGTTTTGTTTGTGGTTTCCTTTGCTCTGCAAAAGCTTTTATGTTTAATTAGGTACCATTTGTTTATTTTTATTTTCATTACTCTAAGTCGTGGATCAAAAAAGATCTTGCTGTAGTTTATGTCAGAGTGTTCTGCTTAGGTTTTCCTCTAAGAGTTTTATAGTGTCTGACCTAACATATCTTTAATCCATTTTGAGTTTATTTTTTGAAATACATGAATTTATGATAATGATGCAGACTATCTGGTTAAGGCCCTCGACCAGACTGTTAAGTAAATATTCTACATGTTGAAGTAGTATATATTCTACTTGAAAGAATCAAACTTTGAACTTTCTGTAATTTTCTCCATTGAATCTTTCATGGCACCATGAAAATAATGGAAACAGTTCGTGGCACTTACCTGTCAGGAAGGAACGGATGCTCATAAGTATTTTCAAGGCATGACCACACTATGAAACATCTGTTATTTTATGGAAGTGCCTTGACTCAAACTGTGGTGCTGGGAAAGACTCTTGAGAGTTCCTTGAATAGCAGTGACATAAAACCAGTCAATCCTAAAGGAAATCAACCCTGAATATTCATTGGAAGGACTGAAACTGAAGCTGAACTCCTATATTTTGGCCACCTGCTGTGAAGAGCCAACTCATTAGAAAAGACCCTGAAGTTGGGAAAGACTGAGGGAAGGAGAAGGGCGTGACAGGATGAGATGGTTGGATGGAATTATCGACTTAATGAATAGGAGTTTGAACAAACTCAGGGAGATCGTGAAGGACAGAGAAGCTGGGTGTGCTGCAGTCCATGGGATTGCAAAGAGTTGAATACAACTTAGTGACTGAACAACAATAACATTCTGACTGGTTTGAAGTGATACCTCACTGTAGTTTTGATTTGAATATCTCTAATAATTCGTGATGTGTATTTTCTCATGTGTTTGCTGGGCATCTTTATGTCTTCTTTTGAGAAATGTTTGTTTAGGTTTTCCACCCATTTTTTAGTTCGATTGTTTCTTTTTGTGGTATATGAACTCTTTGTATTATGTATTTTGAAGATTAATCCCTTATGGATTGCTTCATTTGCAAGTATTTTTTCTCACTTTGAGGGCTGTCTTTTGTTTTGTTTGTGGTTTCCTTTGCTCTGCAAAAGCTTTTATGTTTAATTAGGTACCATTTGTTTATTTTTATTTTCATTACTCTAAGTCGTGGATCAAAAAAGATCTTGCTGTAGTTTATGTCAGAGTGTTCTGCTTAGGTTTTCCTCTAAGAGTTTTATAGTGTCTGACCTAACATATCTTTAATCCATTTTGAGTTTTTTTTTTGAAATACATGAATTTATGATAATGATGCAGACTATCTGGTTAAGGCCCTCGACCAGACTGTTAAGTAAATATTCTACATGTTGAAGTAGTATATATATTCTACTTGAAAGAATCAAACTTTGAACTTTCTGTAATTTTCTCCATTGAATCTTTCATGGCACCATGAAAATAATGGAAACAGTTCGTGGCACTTACCTGTCAGGAAGGAACGGATGCTCATAAGTATTTTCAAGGCATGACCACACTATGAAACATCTGTTATTTTATGGAAGTGCCTAGTGAAACTTCTGTCCAAAGGTAGTGTCCTTGACTCTGGAATGAATTCAGTTTAGAATGAATCAGACACTCACTTGACCTCTGATCATATGTAGTTATCAATAGGTAATGTAACTATGAATTTTGATATATTTCAAAGTATTCTAACTTGAAATTGCCTTCTGTTCCTTAAACATTAAAAATTTTGGAGGTGAATGAATTGTCTTGACAGATGTGTGGCAACTTTAGGGAGTACACAGTCAATGCTTGTCAGCAATATACATTGAAGACTTAGCGTTTTAAGTTTAGCTGTCTGTCATAACTCATACAATGATGAAATAGATGCATTGACTCAGTGATCACATCCTGGTTCTCATTTACTTGCCTCTAAATCCTGTGGTTAAGACAGAGACCACAGTGCTATGGTCATTAGTAAAGGATTCTGTGATGATTATTTGGGCTTTTTCAAATTTAGTAAGTCTTTTTATTTTTTAAATCACCATTAATGCCACAACCATTATAGGATATGCCTGAGGGTAGAAATGTGTACTTGTTACTAAATATGTTGAAGGCTGTTGTAGAAAGAAAAGAAAAAACCTCCACAGTGTGAGAGTGGCTAATGTTTTACCCACTTGCCTTCGAAGAATAGGAGATTTTTCCTTAGGAGAGGCATTAACCTTTATTTAGGCAATCGCCTTTTTGAGGCCATGCATTAGGGCACTGTGCATAGAGGGGGAAAAAGAAAGAACAATGTTAGAAACACCTTACTCTAAGTCGTGGATCAAAAAAGATCTTGCTGTAGTTTATGTCAGAGTGTTCTGCTTAGGTTTTCCTCTAAGAGTTTTATAGTGTCTGACCTAACATATCTTTAATCCATTTTGAGTTTACTTTTTGAAATACATGAATTTATGATAATGATGCAGACTATCTGGTTAAGGCCCTCGACCAGACTGTTAAGTAAATATTCTACATGTTGAAGTAGTATATATTCTACTTGAAAGAATCAAACTTTGAACTTTCTGTAATTTTCTCCATTGAATCTTTCATGGCACCATGAAAATAATGGAAACAGTTCGTGGCACTTACCTGTCAGGAAGGAACGGATGCTCATAAGTATTTTCAAGGCATGACCACACTATGAAACATCTGTTATTTTATGGAAGTGCCTAGTGAAACTTCTGTCCAAAGGTAGTGTCCTTGACTCTGGAATGAATTCAGTTTAGAATGAATCAGACACTCACTTGACCTCTGATCATATGTAGTTATCAATAGGTAATGTAACTATGAATTTTGATATATTTCAAAGTATTCTAACTTGAAATTGCCTTCTGTTCCTTAAACATTAAAAATTTTGGAGGTGAATGAATTGTCTTGACAGATGTGTGGCAACTTTAGGGAGTACACAGTCAATGCTTGTCAGCAATATACATTGAAGACTTAGCGTTTTAAGTTTAGCTGTCTGTCATAACTCATACAATGATGAAATAGATGCATTGACTCAGTGATCACATCCTGGTTCTCATTTACTTGCCTCTAAATCCTGTGGTTAAGACAGAGACCACAGTGCTATGGTCATTAGTAAAGGATTCTGTGATGATTATTTGGGCTTTTTCAAATTTAGTAAGTCTTTTTATTTTTTAAATCACCATTAATGCCACAACCATTATAGGATATGCCTGAGGGTAGAAATGTGTACTTGTTACTAAATATGTTGAAGGCTGTTGTAGAAAGAAAAGAAAAAACCTCCACAGTGTGAGAGTGGCTAATGTTTTACCCACTTGCCTTCGAAGAATAGGAGATTTTTCCTTAGGAGAGGCATTAACCTTTATTTAGGCAATCGCCTTTTTGAGGCCATGCATTAGGGCACTGTGCATAGAGGGGGAAAAAGAAAGAACAATGTTACCAAAAAGAAACACCTTACACTACAAAGGTAAAAAATAATAGCTCATAAGAGTCTGCCGTTTTTCACTGGTAGGTTACAGGATTAGCTGTCGTTTAGTCACTGAGTTGCATCTGACTTTTTGCAACCCCATGGACTGCGGCACACCAGGCTTCCCTAATGGTCACTGTCTCCAAGTTTGGTCAAATTCATGTCCACTGAGTCAGTGATGCCATCCGACCATCACACCCCCTGTCTCCCTTTTTTCCTCTTGCCCTCAATCTTTTCCAGCATCAGGGTCTTTTCCAATGAGCTGATTCTTCCCATTAAGTGGCCAAAGTATTGGAGCTTCAGCTTCAGCATCAGTCCTTCCAATGAATATTCAGGGTTGATTTCCTTTAGGATTGACTGGTTTGGTCTCCTTGCTGTCCAAGGGACTACCAACAGTATTCTCTAACACCACAGTTTGAAAACACCGGGCCTTTGGTGCTAAGCCTTGTTTGTGGTCCAACTCTAACATTCGTACATGACTGGATGTATGAAAAAAACATAGCTTTGACTATACGTACCTTTGTCCGTGAAGTGACGTCTCTGCTTTTTAATATACTGTCTAGGATTGTCGTAGCTTTTCTTCCAAGGGGAAAAAGGAGGATTGAATGGAGGGTCTAACCCAGTAATTTTCAAAGTAACTACTCAAGAATTAGCAAGGGGAATTTTTTAAAATACTTTTTAGTTTCTGTCTACAGAGATTCTGATTTCCTGGGTCTGGATTAGGTGCAGACGACGACAGTAATTTTAGTAAAATCACTCTGGCATTTCTAATTCTCAGCCAAGGAAGGGAAACACTGGGGAGAAGTTGACCATGGCTGAATGGAGTTTTGGGAGGAAGATGAACAATAAGGAGTGTTCAAAACTGGCAAGAACAAAGGAGCTTTTAAAATAAGAGCTGGCTAATGTTCTACCCCCTTGCCTTCGAAGAATAGGAGATTTTTCCTTAGGAGAGGCATTAACCTTTATTTAGGCAATCGCCTTTTTGAGGCCATGCATTAGGGCACTGTGCATAGAGGGGGAAAAAGAAAGAACAATGTTACCAAAAAGAAACACCTTACACTACAAAGGTAAAAAATAATAGCTCATAAGAGTCTGCCGTTTTTCACTGGTAGGTTACAGGATTAGCTGTCGTTTAGTCACTGAGTTGCATCTGACTTTTTGCAACCCCATGGACTGCGGCACACCAGGTTTCCCCTAATGGTCACTGTCTCCAAGTTTGCTCAAATTCATGTCCACTGAGTCAGTAATGCCATCCAACCATTTCATCCTGTTGCCCTCTTCTTCTTCTGCTCTCAATCTTTCCCAGCATCAGGGTCTTTTCCAAGAGTCAGTTCTTCCCATTAAGTGGCCAAAGTATTGGAGTTCAGCATCAGGCCTACCAATGAATATTCAGGGTAGACTTCCTTTAGGACTGACTGGTTTGGTCTCCTTGCTGTCCAAGGGACTACCAACAGTATTCTCTAACACCACAGTTTGAAAACACCGGGCCTTTGGTGCTAAGCCTTGTTTGTGGTCCAACTCTAACATTCGTACATGACTGGATGTATGAAAAAAACATAGCTTTGACTATACGTACCTTTGTCCGTGAAGTGACGTCTCTGCTTTTTAATATACTGTCTAGGATTGTCGTAGCTTTTCTTCCAAGGGGAAAAAGGAGGATTGAATGGAGGGTCTAACCCAGTAATTTTCAAAGTAACTACTCAAGAATTAGCAAGGGGAATTTTTTAAAATACTTTTTAGTTTCTGTCTACAGAGATTCTGATTTCCTGGGTCTGGATTAGGTGCAGACGACGACAGTAATTTTAGTAAAATCACTCTGGCATTTCTAATTCTCAGCCAAGGAAGGGAAACACTGGGGAGAAGTTGACCATGGCTGAATGGAGTTTTGGGAGGAAGATGAACAATAAGGAGTGTTCAAAACTGGCAAGAACAAAGGAGCTTTTAAAATAAGAGCTGGATAATATGTAATCTTAAGATTATTGGTGTTATGGCTGTTCTGTCCCTCCCCCATACTGATATTCTATCTTTGGTGAGCTGTTTTACATGCAGCAATCTTGTCCTGATGGGGCTGCAGGGAATGGGAGTGAGGGTCCAGTCCTGGTTAGAATTGGTCTCAGAAAAAGAATAGCAATGGTAAAAGCTAACACAAAAGGTCTAGAGCGATCAACCATGAAACAGAATATATGGTACTTGGTGTGCCTCAGAAGTGTTTTTAGGGCTCTGGGCTTCCCACTATGCATGACATGAGTTCTTTGAATTCATTATTTGGAAATAATTATCTCAAAGAGGAAAGGACTTGGAGTCAACCTCTTGATATTATCGAGTCAATATGAATTTAATAGTTTTTATGTGCTCGTTAGATGCACATAGAAATTAGATTGTTAGAACGGAGTAAGCAAACTCATGGTTGCAGAAGGGAGGGGATGGTTGGGGACTTTGGGAAACTCAAATACACACAGACATGTTTGAAATGGATAACCAACAAAAATTTATTTTATAGCACATGGGCCTCTGCTTAATGTTATGTACCAGTCTGGATGGGAGGGAGGTTTGGGGGAGAATGGATACATGTATATGTATGATGAAGCCCCTTCATTGTTCACCTGAAACTATCACAAAATTGTTAATTGGCTATACCTCAATAAAAGTGTTTTTGGTGTAAAAAAATTTAGATAGTTAGATTCCATCTTGAGAAATCCTTATATGAATCCAGACTTTAAAAGCTATATGATCTTGAGCACGCTAGTTCTCCTTATTTCTTGTGTATGTAAGATGATGATAAACAGTGCATTTTTGAGGATTAAGCATGATATCTCTAGGACAATTTGGGCAAGCCATTTTCCTTTTAGAAATTTATCTGAGGAAATGGGCATACGTATTTTCTTGGGCTCCAAAATCACTGCAGATGATGACTGAAGCCATGAAATTAAAAGACATTTGCTCCTTGGAGTAAAAGCTCTGACAAACCTAGACAGTGTATTCAAAAAGACATCTTTGCCACTGGGGAGAAGTTGACCATGGCTGAATGGAGTTTTGGGAGGAAGATGAACAATAAGGAGTGTTCAAAACTGGCAAGAACAAAGGAGCTTTTAAAATAAGAGCTGGATAATATGTAATCTTAAGATTATTGGTGTTATGGCTGTTCTGTCCCTCCCCCATACTGATATTCTATCTTTGGTGAGCTGTTTTACATGCAGCAATCTTGTCCTGATGGGGCTGCAGGGAATGGGAGTGAGGGTCCAGTCCTGGTTAGAATTGGTCTCAGAAAAAGAATAGCAATGGTAAAAGCTAACACAAAAGGTCTAGAGCGATCAACCATGAAACAGAATATATGGTACTTGGTGTGCCTCAGAAGTGTTTTTAGGGCTCTGGGCTTCCCACTATGCATGACATGAGTTCTTTGAATTCATTATTTGGAAATAATTATCTCAAAGAGGAAAGGACTTGGAGTCAACCTCTTGATATTATCGAGTCAATATGAATTTAATAGTTTTTATGTGCTCGTTAGATGCACATAGAAATTAGATTGTTAGAACGGAGTAAGCAAACTCATGGTTGCAGAAGGGAGGGGATGGTTGGGGACTTTGGGAAACTCAAATACACACAGACATGTTTGAAATGGATAACCAACAAAAATTTATTTTATAGCACATGGGCCTCTGCTTAATGTTATGTACCAGTCTGGATGGGAGGGAGGTTTGGGGGAGAATGGATACATGTATATGTATGATGAAGCCCCTTCATTGTTCACCTGAAACTATCACAAAATTGTTAATTGGCTATACCTCAATAAAAGTGTTTTTGGTGTAAAAAAATTTAGATAGTTAGATTCCATCTTGAGAAATCCTTATATGAATCCAGACTTTAAAAGCTATATGATCTTGAGCACGCTAGTTCTCCTTATTTCTTGTGTATGTAAGATGATGATAAACAGTGCATTTTTGAGGATTAAGCATGATATCTCTAGGACAATTTGGGCAAGCCATTTTCCTTTTAGAAATTTATCTGAGGAAATGGGCATATGTATTTTCTTGGGCTCCAAAATCACTGCAGATGATGACTGAAGCCATGAAATTAAAAGACATTTGCTCCTTGGAGTAAAAGCTCTGACAAACCTAGACAGTGTATTCAAAAGCAAAGACATCTTTGCCAAAAGAAGTCCGTATAGTCAAAGCTATGGTTTTTTTCCAGTAGTCATGTATCGATGTGAGAGCTGGACTATAAAAAAGGCTGAACACCAAAGAAATTGATGTCTTTGAACTGTGGAGTTGGCGAAGGCTCTGAGAGTCCCTTGGACTGCAAGGAGATCAAACCAGTCAATCCTAAAGGAAATCAACCCTGAATATGCATTGGAAGGGCTTATGGTGAAGCTGAAACTCCAATACTTTGGTCACCTGATGTGAGAAGATGATTAATTGGAAAAGACCCTGATGCTGGGAAAAATAGAAGGCAGAAGGAAATGACAGAGGACAAGATGTCATCACTGAGTCAATGGACATGAGTTTGGGCAAGCTCTGGGAGATTGCAAAGGACAGGGAAGCCTGGTGTGCCACAGTCCATGGGGTCACAAAGAGTCAGACACAACTGAGTGACTGAACTGAACTGATGCTAATGTGTATGTGTAATAATAACCTCATTGATGTACTTTTTGACTGAAACAAATTAAAAGTATTCCACATATTCAAAAATTGGATATATGTTAAATAAATTATAGTGTAACCACATGAAGAAGTGCTCTGTATTATGAATGACTATATATATGTCAATATTTAGTGACAGAATTTCTGTATTGTTTTCCTTATTGTTATAACATTACATTTGGTCCAATCCGTGTATGTGTGTGTGTATGTTTATGTCTATGCATGTGTTTGGCAGGATATATATATCAATGGAAATCTAATTATTCTGTTAGTTTTATATTGCCTTTCTTTTTAAAATTGAATAAGTTATTTAAGGCAGCAGAACAATAACCCTGATACAAAAGCTTTCATAAACAATTGTAACACAGTAGATATGGCAGCCTGCTTTTTTTTTTTTTTAAAGATTTATTTATTTATTTATTTATTTTTTGGTGGGGGTGGGGTGGGGAGGGAGAAGAGCAGGTGGGCCACTTCTATTGGTCTTTCATTTGTCCATTTTCATCCATCTTTGTTCTTTGGCCCGTGTGGGCCTCCCATCGCGGTGGCCTCTATTGTCGCAGAGCACCGGCTCTGGGCACATGTGCTCCAGAGCTTCGGCTTGGTAATTGGACACATCAGTCCAGCTGCTCCGCGGCGCGTGGGATCTTCCCAGGCCAGGGATTGAACCGGTGCCCCTTGCACTGCAAGGTGGTGTCCTTACCCACTGGACCACCAGGGAAGCCCCAGCCTGCTTTTTTTAAAGTGATTATGGAAGATATGATTATCTCTAGGTGATGAAATTCTGATAGGCTTATTGTCTTTATGTATATATATTTTTTTGCCACTTCTGTTGATCTTTCATTTATTTATCTTTGTTCTTTGGCCTGTGTGGGCCTCCCATCACAGTGGCCTCTCTCATTGCAGAGCACTGGCTCTGGGCACCTGCGCTCCAGAGCTCTGGCTCAGTAGTTGGACACATCGGTCCAGCTGCTCTGCGGCATGTGGAATCTTCTCAGGCCAGGGATCGAACCGGCGCTCCTTGCACTCAAGGCAGTGTCCTTACCCACTGGACCACTAGGGAAGCCTCCTGATTTTTTCCTTAATTATTTATTTTTTATCTATATTCATTCTTTGGCCTCTGTGTGCCTCCCATTGCAGTGGCGTCTCTCGTTGCACAGCACCCACTCTGGGCACATGTGCTCCAGAGTGCTGGCTGCACAATTGGACGCACTGGTCCAGCTGCTCCACAGAATATGGGATCCTCCTGGGCCAGGGATTGAACTGGTGCCCCTTGCACTTCAAGGCAGACTCTCTACCCACTGGACAACCAGGGAAGCCCTTTTCTTCTTTTTTTAAATATTGTTTATTTGTAAATGAACATGACTATTTTATATTAAGAAAAATTATTTTTATTTAGAAAGAAGGATATATATAGCATGATGAAATGTATGCTTGTTGTTGTAATTGTCAAGGGGATCTAGTATAGGTGAAGTAATTTGCTATCCTAACAGTAAGTAGAAGTAGTAAAATTGACTTGGCTTATGGATTTTAAGGATGTGGGAACAAACTTCTATTATCCCTGTAAAATTTAAATAGATACAACTTGAGTTGTAGATGTATGTGTTTACATTTCATTTTGTCTAGAAAAATCATATAGCAGTGTTATTTTCACTGTACTGAAAGCTGGATTGCTAAGATGCTTTCCAAAACATCTGTAAATTTTCCCATAAGTAATATAGTTTTATGATGATTTGTAACAATCTAATTTCCCAAAGGCATTGTTAAGGGTTGGTGTGTGGTTACAGTACTCTTGGTCATTCAATAATTCACTATAGCAGGTTCTTCATACCCTGTCTGTAGGGTTCATGTGCTCTTTTTAGGTTCAAGTTTCTGATGTAGTCACTGAAGAAGCAGCCTAAATATAGCAAACCGAGCCTCTCTGTGCTTATGAGATGGCTGCACATCTTTTGGAAGATTCATGGGAGAGAGCTGCCAGGTGTACTGTTTCTCTTAAGTCTGGAAAAGGCTAAATACTGAGATGCATGAATCTTAGAGAAAGGAGCTGACTACTCCTTATCCAGAAAAGGGTTCCCTTCTACCAACTGGCTTTAAAGTAGGGACTCTGCAATCATGGTCCAGTTTTCCCCAAACAGCCTCTCTGAGCAGAAGGCCCACTGACTGATTAATCTTGCCTTCATCAGAACAGTAGGGAATTAGCGAAACACTCTGTGTGAAATCCGAGTCTGAACCTACATGCTGTTTGGAGGCTCAAAGGGCAGGTACACTCAGTCTTCTATGTGGGAGCATTTATTTTGAGGAGGATGCCGTACTGATTTTGCATTTTGATGGGTTTTCTTGCTTTGAAATATTCTGGGCCAGGGATTGAACTGGTGCCTTGCACTTCAAGGCAGACTCTCTACCCACTGGACAACCAGGGAAGCCCTTTTCTTCTTTTTTTAAATATTGTTTATTTGTAAATGAACATGACTATTTTATATTAAGAAAAATTATTTTTATTTAGAAAGAAGGATATATATAGCATGATGAAATGTATGCTTGTTGTTGTAATTGTCAAGGGGATCTAGTATAGGTGAAGTAATTTGCTATCCTAACAGTAAGTAGAAGTAGTAAAATTGACTTGGCTTATGGATTTTAAGGATGTGGGAACAAACTTCTATTATCCCTGTAAAATTTAAATAGATACAACTTGAGTTGTAGATGTATGTGTTTACATTTCATTTTGTCTAGAAAAATCATATAGCAGTGTTATTTTCACTGTACTGAAAGCTGGATTGCTAAGATGCTTTCCAAAACATCTGTAAATTTTCCCATAAGTAATATAGTTTTATGATGATTTGTAACAATCTAATTTCCCAAAGGCATTGTTAAGGGTTGGTGTGTGGTTACAGTACTCTTGGTCATTCAATAATTCACTATAGCAGGTTCTTCATACCCTGTCTGTAGGGTTCATGTGCTCTTTTTAGGTTCAAGTTTCTGATGTAGTCACTGAAGAAGCAGCCTAAATATAGCAAACCGAGCCTCTCTGTGCTTATGAGATGGCTGCACATCTTTTGGAAGATTCATGGGAGAGAGCTGCCAGGTGTACTGTTTCTCTTAAGTCTGGAAAAGGCTAAATACTGAGATGCATGAATCTTAGAGAAAGGAGCTGACTACTCCTTATCCAGAAAAGGGTTCCCTTCTACCAACTGGCTTTAAAGTAGGGACTCTGCAATCATGGTCCAGTTTTCCCCAAACAGCCTCTCTGAGCAGAAGGCCCACTGACTGATTAATCTTGCCTTCATCAGAACAGTAGGGAATTAGCGAAACACTCTGTGTGAAATCCGAGTCTGAACCTACATGCTGTTTGGAGGCTCAAAGGGCAGGTACACTCAGTCTTCTATGTGGGAGCATTTATTTTGAGGAGGATGCCGTACTGATTTTGCATTTTGGGGGTTTTCTTGCTTTGAAATAAAACAAATTAAAGCTGACTGAGGTAATTTAAAGGATATCAATTAAAGATATGCAAATCTGACTGCAAATAATTATCATCTGGGAATCCTTTAAAGTGTTGATTTTCATAGCCCACTAAAGCCTTCTTGAGTTATAGTCCCTGAGGACAGGGAGCAGACATAATTATTTTTAATAAAATATTCCATTGATTCCGATGTACATTTAGGTATGGAAATCATTTCTTAATCTGTCCGAGGTAAATAAAAAATCAGTGGAAGAATAACATAACAAAGCTGAAGAAGTGAGAGGAAACTGAAAAGAAAGGATGTGAGGAGAATAACTAAAATCATTTCAAAAAATTAATAATGGGAAAAAGAGCAAGAGATATAAACTTCAGACAGAAGGAAATATTAAGCACTGCAGCAGGCAGCTGCCAACTGTGATTTGTACTGGTCTAGAAGAAAGGAACCAGGAGAACAATGTTTCCTAATCCACAGGGGCTGCAATTACTCTTGCATTCGTCATTTGTATACCAAGAGTAAATTAATTGTAATAAGACATTGTCACTGAACAAACATTTCCTGCTTGGAAAATCAGTGCTTTGGCTTTGCCTCTCCTTTTATGCTCCAGCAGGAAAGCTGAACATTATCATGGGGCAGTGTTCTATTCTACCAATGTTATCATTTAATTATACCTCTATCACACCCAATCTTCTAAGATTTAAGTGGAATATTTCCTTTTAAATGCATGCCTTCAATAGGAACATGTGAAATAGGAAAGTAAAAATGTTTCAATTCCATGTGACTCAAAGCACCATCTTATGTCATGGGACCCAACAGGTGGGGATTTTTCCCATTCTATTGTTTTCCTCTATTTATTGCATTGTTCACTTAAGAAAGGTTTCTTATCTCTCCTTGCTGTTCTTTGGAACTCTGCATTCAGATGGATATATCTTTGTTTTTCTGCTTTGTCCATATCTCTTCTTTTAGAAGGCCCACTGACTGATTAATCCCCGAGTAGGGAATTAGCGAAACACTCTGTGTGAAATCCGAGTCTGAACCTACATGCTGTTTGGAGGCTCAAAGGGCAGGTACACTCAGTCTTCTATGTGGGAGCATTTATTTTGAGGAGGATGCCGTACTGATTTTGCATTTTGGGGGTTTTCTTGCTTTGAAATAAAACAAATTAAAGCTGACTGAGGTAATTTAAAGGATATCAATTAAAGATATGCAAATCTGACTGCAAATAATTATCATCTGGGAATCCTTTAAAGTGTTGATTTTCATAGCCCACTAAAGCCTTCTTGAGTTATAGTCCCTGAGGACAGGGAGCAGACATAATTATTTTTAATAAAATATTCCATTGATTCCGATGTACATTTAGGTATGGAAATCATTTCTTAATCTGTCCGAGGTAAATAAAAAATCAGTGGAAGAATAACATAACAAAGCTGAAGAAGTGAGAGGAAACTGAAAAGAAAGGATGTGAGGAGAATAACAAAAATCATTTCAAAAAATTAATAATGGGAAAAAGAGCAAGAGATATAAACTTCAGACAGAAGGAAATATTAAGCACTGCAGCAGGCAGCTGCCAACTGTGATTTGTACTGGTCTAGAAGAAAGGAACCAGGAGAACAATGTTTCCTAATCCACAGGGGCTGCAATTACTCTTGCATTCGTCATTTGTATACCAAGAGTAAATTAATTGTAATAAGACATTGTCACTGAACAAACATTTCCTGCTTGGAAAATCAGTGCTTTGGCTTTGCCTCTCCTTTTATGCTCCAGCAGGAAAGCTGAACATTATCATGGGGCAGTGTTCTATTCTACCAATGTTATCATTTAATTATACCTCTATCACACCCAATCTTCTAAGATTTAAGTGGAATATTTCCTTTTAAATGCATGCCTTCAATAGGAACATGTGAAATAGGAAAGTAAAAATGTTTCAATTCCATGTGACTCAAAGCACCATCTTATGTCATGGGACCCAACAGGTGGGGATTTTTCCCATTCTATTGTTTTCCTCTATTTATTGCATTGTTCACTTAAGAAAGGTTTCTTATCTCTCCTTGCTGTTCTTTGGAACTCTGCATTCAGATGGATATATCTTTGTTTTTCTGCTTTGTCTTTCATATCTCTTCTTTTCTCAGCTATTGGTAACTTCCACTGTATAATCATAAGAAATTTCATTTAGGTCACTCCTGAGTAGCCTAGTGTTTTTCCCTACTTTCTTCAGTTGAAGTCTGAATTTGGCAATAAGGAGTCCATAATCTGAGCTGTAGTCATTCCCAGGTCTTGGTTTTGCTAACTGTATCAAGCTTCTCCATCTTCGGCTGTGAAGAATATAATTAATCTAATTTCAGTATTGACCATCTGGTGATGTCCATGTGTTGTGTTGTTTCTTGTCTTGTTGAAAGAGGGTGTTTGCTATGACCAGTGTATTTTCTTGTAAAGCTCTGTTAGCTATTGCCCTGCTTCATTTTGTACTCTAAGGCCAAACTTGCCTGTTACTCCTGGTATCGCATGACTTCCTATTTTTGCATTCCAGTCCCCAATGATGAAAAGAATGTCTTGTTTTGATGTTGGTTCTAGAAGATCTTGTAGGTCTTCATAGAACCATTCAGCTTCAGCTTTATGAGCGTTAATGGTTGGGGCATAGACTTGGATTACTGTGATATTGAATGGTTTGTCTTGGAAATGAACTGAGATCATTCTGTCCTTTTTGAGACTGCACCCAAGTACTGTATTTTGAACTCTCTTGTAGACAATGAGGGCTACTCTGCTTCTTCTAAGGAATTCTTGCCCACAGTAGTAGATCTAATGGTTATCTGAATTGAATTTGTCTATTCCTGTCCATTTTAATTCACTGAATTCTGAAATATCAGTGTTCATTCTTGCCATCTCCTGTTGGACCAATTCCAATTTACCTTGATTCATGGACCTAACATTCAAGGTTCCAATGCAATATTGTTCTTTGCAGCATCAGACTTTACTTTCAATAGGACATGTGAAATAAGGAAAGTAAAATGTTTCAATTCCATGTGACTCAAAGCACCATCTTATGTCATGGGACCCAACAGGTGGGGATTTTTCCCATTCTATTGTTTTCCTCTATTTATTGCATTGTTCACTTAAGAAAGGTTTCTTATCTCTCCTTGCTGTTCTTTGGAACTCTGCATTCAGATGGATATATCTTTGTTTTTCTGCTTTGTCTTTCATATCTCTTCTTTTCTCAGCTATTGGTAACTTCCACTGTATAATCATAAGAAATTTCATTTAGGTCACTCCTGAGTAGCCTAGTGTTTTTCCCTACTTTCTTCAGTTGAAGTCTGAATTTGGCAATAAGGAGTCCATAATCTGAGCTGTAGTCATTCCCAGGTCTTGGTTTTGCTAACTGTATCAAGCTTCTCCATCTTCGGCTGTGAAGAATATAATTAATCTAATTTCAGTATTGACCATCTGGTGATGTCCATGTGTTGTGTTGTTTCTTGTCTTGTTGAAAGAGGGTGTTTGCTATGACCAGTGTATTTTCTTGTAAAGCTCTGTTAGCTATTGCCCTGCTTCATTTTGTACTCTAAGGCCAAACTTGCCTGTTACTCCTGGTATCGCATGACTTCCTATTTTTGCATTCCAGTCCCCAATGATGAAAAGAATGTCTTGTTTTGATGTTGGTTCTAGAAGATCTTGTAGGTCTTCATAGAACCATTCAGCTTCAGCTTTATGAGCGTTAATGGTTGGGGCATAGACTTGGATTACTGTGATATTGAATGGTTTGTCTTGGAAATGAACTGAGATCATTCTGTCCTTTTTGAGACTGCACCCAAGTACTGTATTTTGAACTCTCTTGTAGACAATGAGGGCTACTCTGCTTCTTCTAAGGAATTCTTGCCCACAGTAGTAGATCTAATGGTTATCTGAATTGAATTTGTCTATTCCTGTCCATTTTAATTCACTGAATTCTGAAATATCAGTGTTCATTCTTGCCATCTCCTGTTGGACCAATTCCAATTTACCTTGATTCATGGACCTAACATTCAAGGTTCCAATGCAATATTGTTCTTTGCAGCATCAGACTTTACTTTCATTACCAGACATATCCACAGTTGAGCATTGTTTTTGCTTTAACTCAGCCTTTCTTTCCTCTGTATCTATTTCTCTGCTCTTCTCCAGCAATATTTTGGGCACCTACTGACCTAGGGAGTTCATCTTTCAGTGTCACATCTTTTTGCCTCTTCATACTGTTCATTGGGGTTCTCAAGGCAAGAAACACTGAAGTGGTTTGCCATTCCCTTCTTCAGTGAACTGCTTTTGGTCAGAACTCTCTACTACGATCCGTTTGTCTTGGGTGGGCCTACAGGGCTTGTCTCATGGTTTCACTGAGTTCGACATGGCTGTGATCCATATGGTCAGTTTGGTTAGTTTTCTGTGATTATGCTTTTCATTTTGTCTGCCCTCTGATGATTGAAGTTAAGTGTCTCTTGGAGGCTTCCTGCTGGTAGTGATTGGCTATAGGGAAAACTGGATCTTGCTCTGGTGGGCAAGGCCATGTTCATCAGATCTTTAATCCAATTATCTGTTGATGGGTGGAGCTGTGTTCCCTCCCTGTAGTTTGGCTAACTATGGTAGGGGTAATGGTGACTTTCTCCAAGAGGACTTATGCCAGTATGCTGCACCAGGACTGCTGTTTCAGAGCCCCTGACCCTGCAGCAGGCCTCTGTAGACTCTGGAACACTCAGAGGCAACACTTGCAGGAGACTCTGGAACACTCAGGGGCAAGTCTGACTCAGTCTCATGTGGGGTCACTGCTCCTTCCTCCTTGGTCCTGGTGCACACAAGGTTTTGTTGGTGCCCCCTAGAGTCCATTTCCCCAGTCCTTCTTGGCGGCTCTATAGTCCAACTATTGGTGCCCTCTTTCAGAAAGACTTATGCCAACCACCGCACCTCCTAGGACTACTGCAGGCCACTGCTGAGCTGTGCCTCCACAGGAGACACTCATACACTCAGGCACATCTGGCTTAGTCTTTTGTGGAGGTCATGGCTTCTTTCCCTGGGTCCTGCTGCACACAAGACTTTCTTTGTTCCCTCCAGACTCTGCTTCACAGCCCTGCCCTGTAACTCTGTAGTCGGGCTAATGGTGACCTCCTTTAAGAGGACTTATGTCACATGTCATGCTCCCCAGGACTGTTACAGGTGTCTGCTGACCTGTGCCTCCGCAGGAGACTCTTGAAGGCAGGGCTGGCGGGCCTGCGGATAGTTTTCTCCAGGCTGCTCTCAGTATTCTGTGTGGCCATTTGTGCTGCTGGGTTTGTGCAAGTTTTTTCAGTGTTCTTGTTCTCCCAGGCCCTCCCTGTGTGCTGGGTTGGGGTGGCAGTGGGATTTATGGAATACACTATCAGTCTGTGAGCAACGTATGACCTGAGATGTGCAGCTTTCTCTGTACTGCCTGACTCTGCAAGATCCCACAGCGCTGCCTTGGTCCCTCCTTTGGGAGAGCTTCCTGGGGCAAAGAGTCTCTTTCTGCCTCACGACTTCCTCCTTCCCTTGGGGTGCAGGCTTCTGTCCCACCATCCTCCATGTCTTCCTTTCCCTTTTTATGTCTGTCACTGTCCTTTTCCTACCTCATTCCAGGGAGCCCAGTTTGCCCCCTCTGAAGGCCTGGGGTATTTTCTTGTTGCCTAGCGGCTGGATTGTAGGAGTTGTTCCATATCTTGATGAGTTTTTGATGAATCTTTTGGGGAGCTGGTGATCTCCCTGTCTTACTCCTCTGCCTTGTAGCAACGTATTTAAGTGACACAATGCTTTGTATAGTAACAATTAAAGAGTTGTGTGTCAGGGGTGGTTTCAGAGATCAGTACTCTCTTATTTGTAATGTTCCTTGGTGCATTGATGTCAGACATGACATAGGGACTAAACAACAACAACTGCAGAACGGCCAGGTTTTGATGAGACTGAGACATCATGGACTGGACAGAGAGGGAGGAGCTTCCTGTTTACATCAGCTGGCGACAAGTACAGCCACCCAAGGGCTCCTCTCACAAGCTGTAGAATGGTCTTTGCTCTCCTCCATCCTTCACCTATGTCTTTGTCTTTTTTACTGTTCTCTATAAACTTCCCCCAGTAATACCCTGGTTCACAGTATTGCTTTACTACCTGAAGTTCCCTTAGAGTTTTCCTTAAACTGTTGCTGTGTCATCTAGCCAGCCCACCCCCCATCTCCCTGCCACCATTAGTTGATCTTGCTGTGTTGTGACAACAGAGAATGCAATATATTTCTCTTAAAGGAAGGTCAGAATATTGATGATTATGCATCCCAAAAAAATTTTTTCTTCTTAACAGGAAGTCACAAATAGGCTGCTCTCAGTATGCTGTGTGGCCATTTGTGCTGCTGGGTTTGTGCAAGTTTTTTCAGTGTTCTTGTTCTCCCAGGCCCTCCCTGTGTGCTGGGTTGGGGTGGCAGTGGGATTTATGGAATACACTATCAGTCTGTGAGCAACGTATGACCTGAGATGTGCAGCTTTCTCTGTACTGCCTGACTCTGCAAGATCCCACAGCGCTGCCTTGGTCCCTCCTTTGGGAGAGCTTCCTGGGGCAAAGAGTCTCTTTCTGCCTCACGACTTCCTCCTTCCCTTGGGGTGCAGGCTTCTGTCCCACCATCCTCCATGTCTTCCTTTCCCTTTTTATGTCTGTCACTGTCCTTTTCCTACCTCATTCCAGGGAGCCCAGTTTGCCCCCTCTGAAGGCCTGGGGTATTTTCTTGTTGCCTAGCGGCTGGATTGTAGGAGTTGTTCCATATCTTGATGAGTTTTTGATGAATCTTTTGGGGAGCTGGTGATCTCCCTGTCTTACTCCTCTGCCTTGTAGCAACGTATTTAAGTGACACAATGCTTTGTATAGTAACAATTAAAGAGTTGTGTGTCAGGGGTGGTTTCAGAGATCAGTACTCTCTTATTTGTAATGTTCCTTGGTGCATTGATGTCAGACATGACATAGGGACTAAACAACAACAACTGCAGAACGGCCAGGTTTTGATGAGACTGAGACATCATGGACTGGACAGAGAGGGAGGAGCTTCCTGTTTACATCAGCTGGCGACAAGTACAGCCACCCAAGGGCTCCTCTCACAAGCTGTAGAATGGTCTTTGCTCTCCTCCATCCTTCACCTATGTCTTTGTCTTTTTTACTGTTCTCTATAAACTTCCCCCAGTAATACCCTGGTTCACAGTATTGCTTTACTACCTGAAGTTCCCTTAGAGTTTTCCTTAAACTGTTGCTGTGTCATCTAGCCAGCCCACCCCCCATCTCCCTGCCACCATTAGTTGATCTTGCTGTGTTGTGACAACAGAGAATGCAATATATTTCTCTTAAAGGAAGGTCAGAATATTGATGATTATGCATCCCAAATATAATGAACACTGTATTTCCTGACACTAACTGTTTCCAAATAATCTATGCCTAGCAGCTCTCTGTTTTGCTGAAGTTCACACAATATACCAATTGACATTCTGCTTCTGTTCCCTTGCTTTCCCTCTCCCACTGCCTTGTAAAATTTTGTTGGTTTTATTTTTATCGTTTTCAATGTCAGTTTTCTTCATATAACAACTTCTGTTTTATTTAATGGCATCAATTAGATGTATATGTCATACATATATGTCACAAAGACAGATTCAGGGTGAAAGGGAGATAACAATTTTTTTTTTTTAATGAGTGTGATTGAAATGAAAACCTACTACATTTTCTAAAAGAGGATGAGTGTTTTTTACTGTCAGGAAAAATTATTGTACTGATATATAAGACTTTTCTTTCAACATCAATAATTTTTCCCAAGAGAACAAAGTCATCCTCTTATTTCTAAGTTAGGGAAACTCTTTTCAGTTATTATTAAACTCCTAAAAAAAATTAGAAAACCTAGCTGACTTCGAGTATGGTGATGCCTTTTTAAGTGAAATCGCAAAAAGATGATCCATGAAAAAGTAACAGATTTGCTGGACTTCATTAAAACATAAAACTTCTACTCTGTGAAAGACAATGTCAAGAGAATTAGAAGACAAGCTATAGACTTGTAGAAAATTTTTATGGAAGATAAAAAAAAGTTTGAGATTGGACTGTTACCCAAACATACAAAGAATTCTTAAAACTCAAATTCAGAAAACACACATCCTGATTGAAAAATGGGTCAAAGGCCTTACTAGACATCTCACCAAACATGCAAATGACAAAAAAGTGTGAAGAGAGCTTCAAGTCACATGTCATCTGGGAAATGCAAATTAAAATCATAGTGAGATATCAGACATATCTACTATAAATGGCCCAGATCTGGAACGCTGACAAAACAAAGGCTGGTAAGAATGCGAAGCATCAGGAACCCTCATTCATTGATGGAGAGAGTGAAAAATAGTACAGCCACTTTGAAAACAATTTGCTGTGTCATCTAGCCAGCCCACCCCCCATCTCCCTGCCACCATTAGTTGATCTTGCTGTGTTGTGACAACAGAGAATGCAATATATTTCTCTTAAAGGAAGGTCAGAATATTGATGATTATGCATCCCAAATATAATGAACACTGTATTTCCTGACACTAACTGTTTCCAAATAATCTATGCCTAGCAGCTCTCTGTTTTGCTGAAGTTCACACAATATACCAATTGACATTCTGCTTCTGTTCCCTTGCTTTCCCTCTCCCACTGCCTTGTAAAATTTTGTTGGTTTTATTTTTATCGTTTTCAATGTCAGTTTTCTTCATATAACAACTTCTGTTTTATTTAATGGCATCAATTAGATGTATATGTCATACATATATGTCACAAAGACAGATTCAGGGTGAAAGGGAGATAACAATTTTTTTTTTTTTTAATGAGTGTGATTGAAATGAAAACCTACTACATTTTCTAAAAGAGGATGAGTGTTTTTTACTGTCAGGAAAAATTATTGTACTGATATATAAGACTTTTCTTTCAACATCAATAATTTTTCCCAAGAGAACAAAGTCATCCTCTTATTTCTAAGTTAGGGAAACTCTTTTCAGTTATTATTAAACTCCTAAAAAAAATTAGAAAACCTAGCTGACTTCGAGTATGGTGATGCCTTTTTAAGTGAAATCGCAAAAAGATGATCCATGAAAAAGTAACAGATTTGCTGGACTTCATTAAAACATAAAACTTCTACTCTGTGAAAGACAATGTCAAGAGAATTAGAAGACAAGCTATAGACTTGTAGAAAATTTTTATGGAAGATAAAAAAAAGTTTGAGATTGGACTGTTACCCAAACATACAAAGAATTCTTAAAACTCAAATTCAGAAAACACACATCCTGATTGAAAAATGGGTCAAAGGCCTTACTAGACATCTCACCAAACATGCAAATGACAAAAAAGTGTGAAGAGAGCTTCAAGTCACATGTCATCTGGGAAATGCAAATTAAAATCATAGTGAGATATCAGACATATCTACTATAAATGGCCCAGATCTGGAACGCTGACAAAACAAAGGCTGGTAAGAATGCGAAGCATCAGGAACCCTCATTCATTGATGGAGAGAGTGAAAAATAGTACAGCCACTTTGGAAAACAATTTTGAAAACTAAATATACTCTTGTCACATGATTCAGCAATTATGCTTCTTGGTATTTACCCAAAGAATTTTAAAAGTATGTTCACACAAAAACCTGAACACAAAAGGTTATAGAAGTTTATTACTAATTGCCAAAAACTTTGAAGAAACCAATATGTCTTTTAGCGTGTGAATGGATAAAATGGGGTGTATCCAGACAGTGGAATATCATTCACTGCTAAAAAGAAGGTAGCTATCAAACCATGCAAAGACAAAGGAAACAAATTTATATTATTAAATGAAAGAAGTCAATTTGAAGATACTGTATTGTGTACTGTATGTTTCTATATTGTATACTGTATAAAATTCTGTATGTATGTACACTGTATGTATATACATGTATGTAAACTGTATGTTTCTATATTATATACTGTATAAAATTCTGGAAAAGGCATTAAAGACATTAAAAGATTAATGTTTGCCAGGAGCTGGGGCAAAGGGAAGAGATGCATAGAGAGAGCACAGAGGATTTTTGAGGGCAGTGAGAATATTCTGTAGGATACCATAATGATGGATACATGTCATTATGCTTTATGCCAGATCCATCGACTGTATCACACCTCACCAAGAGTGAACTGTAATGTAAACTGTGGATTCGGGATGATTCTGATGTGTCAGTGTAGGCTAACCAATAAAAAATAACCCCTTTGGAGGCGAACATTGATAGTGGGGGAGGCTGTGCATGTGTAGGGGCAGGGCATGTAGTGGATATCTTTGTAATTTCTGATCAATTTTGCAGTGAACCCAGAACTGCTCTTGAAGAATTGCTTTGATAAAAAAGAAAATAAGTAAAATTAAAGAGCTTCTCTTTAATTATAAAGCACAAATTAAAGCACAAATGAAAGACTTCATATTATGCAAGGAGGAATGAACAAAAGCCCTCTGTTCACTTACTTTAGCATCAATGCCAGGTCCCATTGACAATATATTTTTTGGTAGCACTCTTTTTTTTTTTTTTTAATTTTGGCCTCTTTTGTTGGTTTTTCATTTATTTATTTTCATCTGTCTTTGTTCTTTGGCCTATGTGGGCCTCCCATTGCAGTGGCCTCTCTCGTTGCACAGCACCGGCTCTGGTCACATGTGCTCCAGAGCCACTGGCTCGTAATTGCACACATCCATCTAGCCGCTCTGTGGCATGTGGAATCTTCCCAGGCCAGGGATTGAACCGGTGCCCCTTGCACTGCAAAGTGGACTCTTTACCCACTGGACCACCAGGGAAGCCCAGAAGCACTCTTTTGATTCTCCTTTTTAGCCACTGAATTCTATCCTTTTGGAGCTATTTGGATATCATTGTCTTCCCATCTGTGTATCACTTAATAGTTCCAACTGGTCAAAAACATTTCTTTTCTTGAATTCAATAAGGAGTGACAATCCTTCTCCTGTTCTGTTAGTAAAAATAACAGGAAATAATATAGGAGCAAAGCAAAGCAGAGACCATTCCCATTGAAATTATAATGGACCAAGAATATGGAGCTAAAATTTAATTTTGACTATGCAAAAATTCATCTGGTTTTTTGGACACTGTCCAAACACTCTATTAAAGGGGGGATTATACAGTCAACCACCTGATCATCTGGTCTACATAAATTTAGCTTTGATATTTAGGCTGTCCTATTTGTGGCATTTTATAAACCTTTTTAAAAATTTATGTATTTAAGGTGGACTTAAGTGTGAAGGTGATTTGTCTAAGATCTTTTGTGTAAAGAATCACATAATTGTGGTTAAACCATTTATTCATTCAAGAAACTAATGTTTCAGAGCATTACTGGTAGAAGTTAGCTACCAAAAGAGGCAGAATCTTTCTCCTAATCAGTAGGAAAAATAGATAGCAAACAAGTGAAAAAATGTACAATAGTGGTAAAAGTATTTATCTCACCTGATGCCCTGCCAGAAGTGCTCCTTCATCAGGGAATAGGAGTTACAGGGCTTAATAAATTTCCATGTTTGCTTTGGCAGATTAGAAAGCCAGAAGGAAATTTAAAACCTTCAAAAAGAGAAATGATATAAGGAGAAAGGACAGGAAATAAATGATCTGAGTTTGACTCTCACTCCTTCAGCTTTTTACTTGTGAAACCTTTCTTGTATGAAATCACACTTCTGAACCTCTGATTTCCATCTGAGCATGGAATTCACTAGCATCTGGTCTTCTGACCTCACTGTTTTCAGAAACCAATGGGTCCATGTACACAAGGCTAATGTAGGTTAACTTATAAATGTAAGACATTAAGGAATCATTCTTAAGTTAGAGAAATTAATCATACTAAATTTTTTTCTCCCTTAAAGCTATGACTGACATTATTCTATATAATAGAATATATATGTGTGTGTATACACACACATATATATATTTGATATATTTCGCTAAATCTTTTTGAAACAAAATATTAAGCTGTAGGATTAAGAAAAAATCTTAAAGTTTATATAATTCAAGTACCACTTGACGTTGAAAATCTCATCTATATTTCCGCATAATATGTGAGTTTAAATATGACAAAGTTTCATTTCCTTCAGTGATGGGGGATTTAGAACTTACTGAAACATTTCATTCTGGATGTTAAAATACTATGTCATAAGTGTCTTCCTAGTTTGGAGCTGAAATGTCTCCTGGTAGCTTCTGCCAAATGTTCCTAAACTATAAAGACACTGGATGTATATGTATAGGTTGTGCACTGTGTAAGAGCACTCATCAGTGGGGCATTGTTCTAACTATAAATGTTGTGCATCTACCTGTTTATTATAATTTTTTTCTGGACAGTGGAAGTAAAATAAATTAAGGACCAAATGCCATTTAAAAATTCTTGCAAAAGTACCTTTTGATAGAAGCCCTGTTTTATCAGTTGTAGTGAGATAGATAAAAGCCCATCCCTACTCCCATGGTGACCTTTGGATATTTTATTTTGAACAGTATAAGTTCCAAAAGCCTGTAGACTTCCTCTCTGAAAGGGACTCAAGTTTTCTTTTTATAAATCATAGTATCCCACCTTGATCAGTATAAAAATAAATATTACAGTTGTCAAAAGCATCTAACTACTTATAACAACATGCAAAACAACATGCAGTATTTTCTCTTACATGGAGTTGCATTGGGATTGTAACATGCTGTGGTATTTCAAATAATTGGTTAAGGAGTTTTAAATTTTTTCTCTCCTCTTTAAGTATGAAATCACACTTCTGAACCTCTGATTTCCATCTGAGCATGGAATTCACTAGCATCTGGTCTTCTGACCTCACTGTTTTCAGAAACCAATGGGTCCATGTACACAAGGCTAATGTAGGTTAACTTATAAATGTAAGACATTAAGGAATCATTCTTAAGTTAGAGAAATTAATCATACTAAATTTTTTTCTCCCTTAAAGCTATGACTGACATTATTCTATATAATAGAATATATATGTGTGTGTATACACACACATATATATATTGATATATTTCGCTAAATCTTTTGAAACAAAATATTAAGCTGTAGGATTAAGAAAAATCTTAAAGTTTATATAATTCAAGTACCACTTGACGTTGAAAATCTCATCTATATTTCCGCATAATATGTGAGTTTAAATATGACAAAGTTTCATTTCCTTCAGTGATGGGGGATTTAGAACTTACTGAAACATTTCATTCTGGATGTTAAAATACTATGTCATAAGTGTCTTCCTAGTTTGGAGCTGAAATGTCTCCTGGTAGCTTCTGCCAAATGTTCCTAAACTATAAAGACACTGGATGTATATGTATAGGTTGTGCACTGTGTAAGAGCACTCATCAGTGGGGCATTGTTCTAACTATAAATGTTGTGCATCTACCTGTTTATTATAATTTTTTTCTGGACAGTGGAAGTAAAATAAATTAAGGACCAAATGCCATTTAAAAATTCTTGCAAAAGTACCTTTTGATAGAAGCCCTGTTTTATCAGTTGTAGTGAGATAGATAAAAGCCCATCCCTACTCCCATGGTGACCTTTGGATATTTTATTTTGAACAGTATAAGTTCCAAAAGCCTGTAGACTTCCTCTCTGAAAGGGACTCAAGTTTTCTTTTTATAAATCATAGTATCCCACCTTGATCAGTATAAAAATAAATATTACAGTTGTCAAAAGCATCTAACTACTTATAACAACATGCAAAACAACATGCAGTATTTTCTCTTACATGGAGTTGCATTGGGATTGTAACATGCTGTGGTATTTCAAATAATTGGTTAGGAGTAATACATGTTAAAATGTAATGATTTCTGATATTACCCAAACAACACATTAAGGCAGTCCTTAGAGCCCTCTCATGTTATTACCTACAGTATCCTAGAGTTTTCTGTTAAGAATAGATTCAAAATACCAATATATTCAAATATATTCTAATCCAGCATGTACCTATCCATCATGCCTCTTTCATTTATATATATTTTCATCAATCTTTTTATTCTTTGGCATATGTGGGCCTCCCATTGCAGTGGCCTGTTTCACTGCAGAGCACAGGCTCTGGGCCCATGTGCTCCAGAGCATTGGCTCATAATTGGACACACTGGTCCAGCTGCTCCGCAGCACATGGGATCTTCCTGGACCAGGGATCGAACTGGTGCCCCTTGCACTGCAAGGCCGACCCTTTACCCACTGGACCACCGGGGAAGGCCCCACAATATGGCTTGTTTTTTTTTTACAATCTGGTTTTAAAAAGACAATATGATCGCATGATTAAATTTTATTTAAATCTTGTAGCTTAAAGGGAAGGGGGTGGGGATTAGAATAAAGGTATGCTCATTAACAAACACATTACACACTGTCCTCCCATTGTTAGCTAGATGGGTCTCAGTTCTTGTATCTCCTATCCAGTAATCTCTGTCTAGATTTATTTTAGAACAGGGCTTACCACTTATAAGACCTTTACATGTTTCCTAAAAAAAAAAAGAAAATGCAGTTTTCATTGTAGGTGTTAAATTGGTTTCAAAGCCATTGAATTTAAAAAGTTTATCTCCTTACCAGGTTAAGCCATCTAATTCCCCAGGGCCACCCACAAACCTTACACTTTTTGTTTATTTCTTAAGCCAGTTTTGGTAGTGAGATAGATAAAAGCCCATCCCTACTCCCATGGTGACCTTTGGATATTTTATTTTGAACAGTATAAGTTCCAAAAGCCTGTAGACTTCCTCTCTGAAAGGGACTCAAGTTTTCTTTTTATAAATCATAGTATCCCACCTTGATCAGTATAAAAATAAATATTACAGTTGTCAAAAGCATCTAACTACTTATAACAACATGCAAAACAACATGCAGTATTTTCTCTTACATGGAGTTGCATTGGGATTGTAACATGCTGTGGTATTTCAAATAATTGGTTAGGAGTAATACATGTTAAAATGTAATGATTTCTGATATTACCCAAACAACACATTAAGGCAGTCCTTAGAGCCCTCTCATGTTATTACCTACAGTATCCTAGAGTTTTCTGTTAAGAATAGATTCAAAATACCAATATATTCAAATATATTCTAATCCAGCATGTACCTATCCATCATGCCTCTTTCATTTATATATATTTTCATCAATCTTTTTATTCTTTGGCATATGTGGGCCTCCCATTGCAGTGGCCTGTTTCACTGCAGAGCACAGGCTCTGGGCCCATGTGCTCCAGAGCATTGGCTCATAATTGGACACACTGGTCCAGCTGCTCCGCAGCACATGGGATCTTCCTGGACCAGGGATCGAACTGGTGCCCCTTGCACTGCAAGGCCGACCCTTTACCCACTGGACCACCGGGGAAGGCCCCACAATATGGCTTGTTTTTTTTTTACAATCTGGTTTTAAAAAGACAATATGATCGCATGATTAAATTTTATTTAAATCTTGTAGCTTAAAGGGAAGGGGGTGGGGATTAGAATAAAGGTATGCTCATTAACAAACACATTACACACTGTCCTCCCATTGTTAGCTAGATGGGTCTCAGTTCTTGTATCTCCTATCCAGTAATCTCTGTCTAGATTTATTTTAGAACAGGGCTTACCACTTATAAGACCTTTACATGTTTCCTAAAAAAAAAAAAGAAAATGCAGTTTTCATTGTAGGTGTTAAATTGGTTTCAAAGCCATTGAATTTAAAAAGTTTATCTCCTTACCAGGTTAAGCCATCTAATTCCCCAGGGCCACCCACAAACCTTACACTTTTTGTTTATTTCTTAAGCCATTTTTTTGTGCCTATGCAAAACCCGTAGACACATGAACATTTTAAAAATACAAATGAATTTCCTTTATTTATTTGACAGATCGTCTACTCTTTCTAGGCAGTGTTCATTGTTATACTTAGGTATAGACTGGTAATAAAGCCCAAAAAAGAAAATAACAGATATTTGCATAAGAATGATAAAGGAAATAAAACTGGGCATCCTGACAGTGGTGCCTGCAATGCTTGTTCATTGGGCTTGTCAACAGGGAAAGGCTCTCAGAGTGGTGATGTGAGGACCAGTGGTGATGAGTATTCCAGGACAATGAAACCACATGAAGCAAAAATAAGCTGAGCGTCATCAAGGAACAAATTCAAGGCCCCAAGTGGACAAATCAGAATAAGGGAAGAGAAAGGGGTAGAAATATGCCCCTCACAGGAGAATCATCCTGTCCTTTGAAGCTCTGAAGCCAGGCATTGATTTCTCTCTACCTGTGAAAGCCCCAGGTGACATATTCTCTAATAGAAAGCTGTTTTTCTACATTGAAAGTTAGTTAGTATGATTTCATTAAGTTTCTTAGCTAGATCTTCTGAGCAATTCGCCACAGCTTCTGTATAAGTACTTGCTGCTTTACCTTGCACTTGGATGTAACTGAGATGGCTTCTTTCCTTAAACCTTATGATCCAACTTCTGCTACTTTCAGACTTTTCTTCTGCAGCTTCTTCACCTCTCTCATCCTTAAACTCTTTTATACAATGGAGTTTTATTTAAATCTTGTAGCTTAAAGGGAAGGGGGTGGGGATTAGAATAAAGGTATGCTCATTAACAAACACATTACACACTGTCCTCCCATTGTTAGCTAGATGGGTCTCAGTTCTTGTATCTCCTATCCAGTAATCTCTGTCTAGATTTATTTTAGAACAGGGCTTACCACTTATAAGACCTTTACATGTTTCCTAAAAAAAAAAAAGAAAATGCAGTTTTCATTGTAGGTGTTAAATTGGTTTCAAAGCCATTGAATTTAAAAAGTTTATCTCCTTACCAGGTTAAGCCATCTAATTCCCCAGGGCCACCCACAAACCTTACACTTTTTGTTTATTTCTTAAGCCATTTTTTTGTGCCTATGCAAAACCCGTAGACACATGAACATTTTAAAAATACAAATGAATTTCCTTTATTTATTTGACAGATCGTCTACTCTTTCTAGGCAGTGTTCATTGTTATACTTAGGTATAGACTGGTAATAAAGCCCAAAAAAGAAAATAACAGATATTTGCATAAGAATGATAAAGGAAATAAAACTGGGCATCCTGACAGTGGTGCCTGCAATGGTGGTTCATTGGGCTGGTCAACAGGGAAAGGCTCTCAGAGTGGTGATGTGAGGACCAGTGGTGATGAGTATTCCAGGACAATGAAACCACATGAAGCAAAAATAAGCTGAGCGTCATCAAGGAACAAATTCAAGGCCCCAAGTGGACAAATCAGAATAAGGGAAGAGAAAGGGGTAGAAATATGCCCCTCACAGGAGAATCATCCTGTCCTTTGAAGCTCTGAAGCCAGGCATTGATTTCTCTCTACCTGTGAAAGCCCCAGGTGACATATTCTCTAATAGAAAGCTGTTTTTCTACATTGAAAGTTAGTTAGTATGATTTCATTAAGTTTCTTAGCTAGATCTTCTGAGCAATTCGCCACAGCTTCTGTATAAGTACTTGCTGCTTTACCTTGCACTTGGATGTAACTGAGATGGCTTCTTTCCTTAAACCTTATGATCCAACTTCTGCTACTTTCAGACTTTTCTTCTGCAGCTTCTTCACCTCTCTCATCCTTTATATAGTTGAAGAACATTAAAGTGTTGCTGTGGATTAGGCTTTAGTTTAAGGGAATGCTATGGCTGGTTTAATCTTCTATCCAGGGCATTTAGACTTCTGCCTTGGGGTTCCCCAATAGCTCGGTAGTGGAGAGTTCGCTTGCCAATGCAGAAGATGTGGGTTTGATCCCTGATCCAGGAAGATCCCACATGCTGCGGAGCAGGTAAGGCCATGAGACACAACTAGTGAGCCTGTGCTCTAGAGCCTCAGAGCTGCAACTGTTGAGACCATGTGCTGCAACTACTGAAAGCCTGTGAGCCCTAGAGCCTGAGTTCCACAACGAGAGAAGTCACCACCACAAGAAACTTGGCTCACCTCAACTAGAGAGTAGCCCCCACTCCCTGCAACTAGTGGAGAGTCAGTGGCAGCAGTGAAAACCCAGAATAGAAAAAAAAAAGAAAAGAAAAAAAGACTTCTGCCTTAAAGAAATATGGCTGTTTCTTGTTCTTACCATTGGTGTGTTCCACTGGAGTAACACGGTAATTTGCTTTAAGAGCTTTCCTGTTGCATTCACAGTGTGACTACTGTTTGGGTCAAAGGCCTAGATTTCAGTCTGTCTCAGTTTTCAGAATGCCGTCCTCACAGCTAGCTTTTGGTATAAAGTGAGAGACATGTGGTTCTTCCTTTCACTTGAACAATTGGAGCCCATAGTAGGATTATTACTCAGCCTAATTTTAATACTGTTGTATCTCAGGGAACAGGAAGGCCCAACGAAAGGGACAAAGACAGGGAAAGGGGTAGAAATATGCCCCTCACAGGAGAATCATCCTGTCCTTTGAAGCTCTGAAGCCAGGCATTGATTTCTCTCTACCTGTGAAAGCCCCAGGTGACATATTCTCTAATAGAAAGCTGTTTTTCTACATTGAAAGTTAGTTAGTATGATTTCATTAAGTTTCTTAGCTAGATCTTCTGAGCAATTCGCCACAGCTTCTGTATAAGTACTTGCTGCTTTACCTTGCACTTGGATGTAACTGAGATGGCTTCTTTCCTTAAACCTTATGATCCAACTTCTGCTACTTTCAGACTTTTCTTCTGCAGCTTCTTCACCTCTCTCATCCTTTATATAGTTGAAGAACATTAAAGTGTTGCTGTGGATTAGGCTTTAGTTTAAGGGAATGCTATGGCTGGTTTAATCTTCTATCCAGGGCATTTAGACTTCTGCCTTGGGGTTCCCCAATAGCTCGGTAGTGGAGAGTTCGCTTGCCAATGCAGAAGATGTGGGTTTGATCCCTGATCCAGGAAGATCCCACATGCTGCGGAGCAGGTAAGGCCATGAGACACAACTAGTGAGCCTGTGCTCTAGAGCCTCAGAGCTGCAACTGTTGAGACCATGTGCTGCAACTACTGAAAGCCTGTGAGCCCTAGAGCCTGAGTTCCACAACGAGAGAAGTCACCACCACAAGAAACTTGGCTCACCTCAACTAGAGAGTAGCCCCCACTCCCTGCAACTAGTGGAGAGTCAGTGGCAGCAGTGAAAACCCAGAATAGAATAAAAGAAAGAAAAAAAGACTTCTGCCTTAAAGAAATATGGCTGTTTCTTGTTCTTACCATTGGTGTGTTCCACTGGAGTAACACGGTAATTTGCTTTAAGAGCTTTCCTGTTGCATTCACAGTGTGACTACTGTTTGGGTCAAAGGCCTAGATTTCAGTCTGTCTCAGTTTTCAGAATGCCGTCCTCACAGCTAGCTTTTGGTATAAAGTGAGAGACATGTGGTTCTTCCTTTCACTTGAACAATTGGAGCCCATAGTAGGATTATTACTCAGCCTAATTTTAATACTGTTGTATCTCAGGGAACAGGAAGGCCCAACGAAAGGGACAAAGACAGGGAAAGAGTCAGAACACATGTAATATGTATCAAATTCACTCATAAAGTTGCCATTGATGGCATCCCCAAACATTATAATAATAATATCAAAGGTCACTGATCTATTTTAAGAACATTTATTTAAGAATATTATTAAGAACATTTTAAGAACAAATAAAGATTCGTATCTGATATGAAAAAAAGATCACTGATCAAAGATGACCACAATAAGTACAACAATAATGAAAACATTGAAAATATTGTGAGGATGACCAGATTGTGACATAGAAAAACAGACAGTAAATAAATGCTGTTGGTGAAAAGACAGATTTGCTCAATGCAGCATCACCACAGTCTTTTGATTTGTGTGAAACATATCTGCTAAGTATGATAAATCAAAGTGTAATAAAATGAGCTGTGCATGCAGATTAAGGCAGAAGTTGATGGGGTTTATTGTCATCTCAGTATGGTGGGATTCTGGGACTATGAATAATAGAGAAGTGAGGGTGGAGGTAAGGACATCAATTAGGTGGGAATGTGGACTATCTCGAACAGAGTCACAGTTGTCTAGATAGAATTGAACAGAGCTGGTATATGGTTTAGAGAAACAGTCAACATGGGAGTGTGTTGAGGTGAGGGAATGAGGGAATGTTTTACGGATAAATCCTCAGATGTTGCCTTGTGCGCATGAATAAATCTGAATCACTTTACTGGAATGACGAAGATTAGGAAAGGGGCACATTTTGACATGTTAAGCTGAAGCTACCACTTAGAAATACAAATGCAAATGTCAAGTGGGTAGTTGACTATGTAAAAAATCTGGAATTCATGAAAATTTAGAGAGTATGGGTCAGAGGCATAGCTTGGACAGTCCTTGATTGCCATGGATAGTACTTAAAAGTCAAGTGAGTGACTAAGGGATCCTATTTTCATAATAATGCAGGCTTTGCTTCCTATTTTTCCTTGTATGCTTCCTAATTTAATCCCTCTTCATCTTGTGTTATTTGCTGGTTTTTGGAAAAGTTGAATCAAGAATTTATTCTTAGCATTTAAAAATTTCAATTATTTTCTTTTATAAAAAAGACATTTGGGCTTCCCTGGTGGTTCACTAGGTAGGGACACCGCCTTGCAGAGCAAGGGGTACTGGTTTGGTCCCTGGCCTGGAAGGATCCTGCATGCCATGGAGTGGCTGGACTGATGTGTCCAGCTGCCGAGCTGGAGCTGTGGAGTGCACATGCCCAGAGCCAGTGCTCTGCGATGGGAGAGGCCACTGTGATGGGAGGCCTGCACAGGCCAAAGAACAAAGATGGATGAAAATAGACAAATGAAAGACCAACAGAAGTGGCAAAAAAAAAAAAAAAAAAATCATATATAAGCCTTTATTAATACAAGTGTTTTTCTAGGAGTGCAAATGTACCTAGAGTAGAAAGGAAGCCCCTCTGCTTACCCTGTTCCCCTAGATACTTGCTGGGAAACACAGTGTGGGCTCCAGTTGTTTTACACAAATGGAAATTTATTAAGTAAGTTCTTCTCGACCTTGATTATTTCACTAGACCTTAGATGTTGTGTTCCCTTCTCTGGTGTACTATAACTGATTTGATTGGTCTGTTGAAGCACATTTTGTCTGTGCTTCTGCTCGGTTGTTTTAGTTGTGTCCATTTCTTTGCGACACCTAAGGACTATAACCTCCTAGGCTCCTTTGTCCATAGAATTTTCCAGGCAAGAATCCTGGAGTGGGTTGCCATGCCTGGAGGAGGTCATGTCAACCCACATGTAAATTCACGTGTAAAACCCATACGTTTAATTAACATGTAAAAACTCCATATTTACAGTTTTTACACATGAATTATACATCAGTAAAGTCATTTAAAAATATGTTGTGAGAAAAAGAAAACTCAAAAAACAAAGATCACCATGTCATACATAGAAGACAGGGATTATGCCTGAGTTTTGAAAATTAGCATGGTGTCATGGATATATTGGAGAAGGATATGGGAACCCATTCCAATATTCTTGCCTGGAGAAATAAACCCTATGGGCAGAGGGGCCTGATGGGCTACATTTGTGTGTGCACAAAGTGGACTGTCAACCACTTTCCATTTCTTTTCTCAATACTCTTGTCTTTTGCCATTCATGCTAACAGCTTTAAAATATTTCTAATAATACCCAGTATATTAATATAATCTTTTGGACTTTATTACCATGAAATAATGAAACATGAGATCCTTAAAGACTCAGAATATGATACAAGAAATAGTTTATAAAAGACAGCCCCTTCAACAAGTGGTGCTTGGAAAATTGGACAGCTACATGCCAAAAAATGAAGTTGGAACATTCCCTGACACCATACACTAAGATCAACTCAAAATGGATTAAAGACCTAAATGTAAGACCAGAAACCGTAAAACTCTTAGAGGAGAATATAGGCAAAACCCTCAAGGACATCAATCAAAGCAAGATCTTCTCTGACCCATCTACTAGAATAGTGGAACTAAAAACAAAAATGAACATGTGGGACCTAATGAAACTTAAAAACTTTTGTACAGCAAAAGAAACTACAAAAAAGCTGAACAGATAGCCCACAGAATGGGAGAAAATCATAGCAAATGAAACAACAGTCAAAGAATTCATCTCCAAAATCTACCAGCAACACAGACAGCTCAGCACTGGAAAAATGAACAACCCAATCAAAAAATGGGAAAAGGACCTAAACAGACACCTCTCCAAAGAGGACATACAAATGGCCCCAAAACACATGAAATGATGCTCAACCTTGCTTATAATTAGAGAAATGCAAATCAAAACTACAATGAGATATCACCGCACACCCATCAGAATGGCCATCATCCACAAATCAACAGACAATAAATGCTGGAGAGAATGTGAAGAAAAGGGAACCCTCTTGCATTGCTGGTAGGAATGTAAATTGATACAGCCACTATGGAAGACGGTCTGGAGATTCCTTAAAAAACTAAAAATAGAAGCACCCTATGACCCAGCAATCCCACTATTAGGCTGATGAAATCAAAACTGAAAGAAGCACCTGTACCCCAATGTTCATTACAGCTCTCTATACAATAGCCAGAACATGGAAGCAGCCTA
The DNA here is from genome assembly GCA_022376925.1 of Tragulus kanchil. Taxonomy (NCBI): domain Eukaryota; kingdom Metazoa; phylum Chordata; class Mammalia; order Artiodactyla; family Tragulidae; genus Tragulus; species Tragulus kanchil. Next base: position 141,319,456 of record JAIOJX010000029.1, on the reverse strand, counting down.
GATGTCCATCGACGAATGAATGGATACCAAAGCCCTGGTACATATATATAATGGAATACTACACAGCTGTAAAAAGAAATGCAGAAGAATCAGTCCCAATGAGGTGGCTGGATCTAGAACCTATCATAAAAAGTGAAGTCAGTCAAAAAGAGAAGGACAAATACAATATACTAACACATATATATGGAATCTAATAGGATGGTAAAGATAACACACGCAGTGAAGGGATTGAAAAACAGACATCGACAGTGGACATATGGACATAGTGGGGAATGAACATTGGGTGGGAGTCATAAAAGAAGTAGCATGAAAACCTATACTATCATATGTGGAAAAAAATAGCTATTGTCATTACTAATGTATTTCACACGCTTGTATAATAATTGAGCAAATAATTCAACTGAGTTGTCCGTGAGAGATTTCTGAATGCAGAAGAGGAAAAGCAGAGAGAATTTGGAAAGTTTTTCAGGAAAAGAGAAGATTTACCTAAAACCTTTCAAAGGGCAAATCTGAGATCCCTTATGGGGGAAGGCTACTTCAGTGCTTGAGGGTTTGTTATAAGCCTAGTCAAGGAGAAATGAAAGAAAATGTTAATACATGTGATCTTGAAAGAAAATCTTTGAGATAAAGAACATGTGAATTTTTAATTTAATATTTAAGTGAAAGTTCTGTCATATTCATAACTCTCATATGATAGAAATGAAAGAGGGGCTCATCTGTAGCAAAGAATGCTTCCATGCATACTTTTGCATTTTTATGTAGTTCAGAACAGAAATCCTTGGACATGGAGTCACTAAGTAGAACAGTTTCTGGGGCATATTCATCCACAAATCAACAGACAATAAATGCTGGAGAGAATGTGAAGAAAAGGGAACCCTCTTGCATTGCTGGTAGGAATGTAAATTGATACAGCCACTATGGAAGACGGTCTGGAGATTCCTTAAAAAACTAAAAATAGAAGCACCCTATGACCCAGCAATCCCACTATTAGGCTGATGAAATCAAAACTGAAAGAAGCACCTGTACCCCAATGTTCATTACAGCTCTCTATACAATAGCCAGAACATGGAAGCAGCCTAGATGTCCATCGACGAATGAATGGATACCAAAGCCCTGGTACATATATATAATGGAATACTACACAGCTGTAAAAAGAAATGCAGAAGAATCAGTCCCAATGAGGTGGCTGGATCTAGAACCTATCATAAAAAGTGAAGTCAGTCAAAAAGAGAAGGACAAATACAATATACTAACACATATATATGGAATCTAATAGGATGGTAAAGATAACACACGCAGTGAAGGGATTGAAAAACAGACATCGACAGTGGACATATGGACATAGTGGGGAATGAACATTGGGTGGGAGTCATAAAAGAAGTAGCATGAAAACCTATACTATCATATGTGGAAAAAAATAGCTATTGTCATTACTAATGTATTTCACACGCTTGTATAATAATTGAGCAAATAATTCAACTGAGTTGTCCGTGAGAGATTTCTGAATGCAGAAGAGGAAAAGCAGAGAGAATTTGGAAAGTTTTTCAGGAAAAGAGAAGATTTACCTAAAACCTTTCAAAGGGCAAATCTGAGATCCCTTATGGGGGAAGGCTACTTCAGTGCTTGAGGGTTTGTTATAAGCCTAGTCAAGGAGAAATGAAAGAAAATGTTAATACATGTGATCTTGAAAGAAAATCTTTGAGATAAAGAACATGTGAATTTTTAATTTAATATTTAAGTGAAAGTTCTGTCATATTCATAACTCTCATATGATAGAAATGAAAGAGGGGCTCATCTGTAGCAAAGAATGCTTCCATGCATACTTTTGCATTTTTATGTAGTTCAGAACAGAAATCCTTGGACATGGAGTCACAGTATTTAGCTCATAGAAGTGTCTGAGTTCTCTCAGTTTGACATTGGAGGAAAAGTTCCATTGGATTTCTCAAGTCTTGCAAGCCCTTGCTCTACAGAATAGCAGATGGAAACTACTAATGCTAAGAAAATCAGCACACTTAAAGGTATTTGTCATTAAGCAAACCTTTATTTTAATGTCTCAGTGATTCATGTTAAATATCCCCCAATATCATGACATGTCTCTTGGGGCCATCCTTTCTCCCTGGGTCCCATGACTTTTGCTATAGACTCTCTTGCACAATATGTCCTAGGTTCTCTCAAGCCCAGATGTTCTTCTGGTGTGCTCAGCTCCATTGTATGTGTGTACTAAGTCACTTCAGTTGTGTCTGGGTTTTTGTGGCCCCATGGACTATAACCCACCAGGCTCCTTGGGATCCTGGGATTATCCTTGGGATTCTCCAGGCACGAATACTGGAGTGAGTTGCCATAGCCTTCTCCACAGGATCTACCCAGCCCAGGGATCGAAACCACGTCTTGTATGTCTCCTGCATTGACAGACAGGTTCTTTACCCCCACCACCACTTGGGTTCAGCTCCATTGGCCTCTGCTAGTTCATCTGCGCAGCTTTTGTTGCAATGTTTCCTCCTAACAGAAATCTCTCTCAGTCATCGTGGACCCCAGAACTTTCTCTGAGTATCTTATATATTAGTGGGCAGTAGAACTTTATTATCTCTTCTTTGATCTGGAAAAGAGAAGATTTACCTAAAACCTTTCAAAGGGCAAATCTGAGATCCCTTATGGGGGAAGGCTACTTCAGTGCTTGAGGGTTTGTTATAAGCCTAGTCAAGGAGAAATGAAAGAAAATGTTAATACATGTGATCTTGAAAGAAAATCTTTGAGATAAAGAACATGTGAATTTTTAATTTAATATTTAAGTGAAAGTTCTGTCATATTCATAACTCTCATATGATAGAAATGAAAGAGGGGCTCATCTGTAGCAAAGAATGCTTCCATGCATACTTTTGCATTTTTATGTAGTTCAGAACAGAAATCCTTGGACATGGAGTCACAGTATTTAGCTCATAGAAGTGTCTGAGTTCTCTCAGTTTGACATTGGAGGAAAAGTTCCATTGGATTTCTCAAGTCTTGCAAGCCCTTGCTCTACAGAATAGCAGATGGAAACTACTAATGCTAAGAAAATCAGCACACTTAAAGGTATTTGTCATTAAGCAAACCTTTATTTTAATGTCTCAGTGATTCATGTTAAATATCCCCCAATATCATGACATGTCTCTTGGGGCCATCCTTTCTCCCTGGGTCCCATGACTTTTGCTATAGACTCTCTTGCACAATATGTCCTAGGTTCTCTCAAGCCCAGATGTTCTTCTGGTGTGCTCAGCTCCATTGTATGTGTGTACTAAGTCACTTCAGTTGTGTCTGGGTTTTTGTGGCCCCATGGACTATAACCCACCAGGCTCCTTGGGATCCTGGGATTATCCTTGGGATTCTCCAGGCACGAATACTGGAGTGAGTTGCCATAGCCTTCTCCACAGGATCTACCCAGCCCAGGGATCGAAACCACGTCTTGTATGTCTCCTGCATTGACAGACAGGTTCTTTACCCCCACCACCACTTGGGTTCAGCTCCATTGGCCTCTGCTAGTTCATCTGCGCAGCTTTTGTTGCAATGTTTCCTCCTAACAGAAATCTCTCTCAGTCATCGTGGACCCCAGAACTTTCTCTGAGTATCTTATATATTAGTGGGCAGTAGAACTTTATTATCTCTTCTTTGATCTGGAAAAGGATTTAAAGTTGGTGAAAAGAGCCCTGAACTTGGAAATAACAGCTATCTTTAACTCCGGACTTAGCCTCTTGTGCTATCTGGCCTTGGGCAAAAGAGCCTCTTTGAACTTGTTCCCTCATCTGTAGGTGCTTATGAGAACTAAATAAAATAAGGCATATAAAAGCATCATGTTGTGACACATAGTGTGAAGTAGAAATCAGTTTTCATGGTGTCATCAACACAGTTCTTACAGGAGTGCAAGTGATGGGTACCATCTACTCACTGAATATCTCCTTCTGAAACTTTTTTCTCCTATTTACAGTTCAGCCGCCTTTATACATGGGGCATGCTCACTGCTTGCAGAGTAGCACATTTTCTCTTCTTCAGAGATATTAAGTGCACTCAGAGGTTACTGACTACTTGAAGATAATGGGACTGAAATTTCACTTGATATCCGGAGTCTTGGTTTCTTAATAGAAATAAGACCAAAGGACTCTTTGAAATAAGTAACTCCTTCAATGTAAAGGACCGGGAAGCATTCAAATACTTTGATTCATGTCTCTTTAGGCCATGAGTGAGAACAGATCAGATATGGTTGCAAATGCTAGACACTGCTTTCAATCCTCCCTCCACCACAACAAGCAAACACGACCACATGTCCTGCATTAAGTGCTCCAAACTGAAAATAAAAGGCACTAGCAAAGCCTAGACACTGTGCTGTAGTGATGCCCTGAACCCGCTTGTATCTGAATACAAAAGTGGTGTTTTTTAGAGATAAAATAAGCTTCTTTTATTTCTTTCCCTTCTTTCCCCTTCCCTTATGTCTCCCGGAGTTCTGAAGTGCAAGCAACTAAGCAGGGTCTTGCTTCTCTTATTTTAGCAATTACTCTGGAAAAACCTAGAAGCTATACAACCCTTGCAATGCCAGCATTTGGTGTCATTTTGGTGTCAGTCCTTTCTCAAGTCCTTGGTCGCCAGTGCCGTGGAATGACAAGAAGTCTCCTACGTTTGTTCATTTCTTCATTGGTATCTCTGAGCTTTCACTCTTTCTTCTGTATTAAATACTTTTCTTGATCAATTGAGCAAATCTGTGATTGTGGACCAAGTCCAAGGCAAACAATACTTCTCAAATGCTTTCCCCACTTGACTGCATTTCATGTAGCCTAGTTTTTATATCATCAAGCTTTTCATTCCTGAATTCTGTGACAGTCCTTAGTAGACTAATTTATCAGCAGCTTACCATTGCATTATTATTTTTTTTAATTGAGACAGAGTGTGACTTTATTTACCTGGATATCCCTAGTCTTTGCTAAAGTGTCTAGGGAGAGTGAGTGCTTAGTATATTATTTTGGCTACTAAATAAAGAGTAACTTCTGGTTTTATAAAGAATTAGCTTTATTTTATACACACATTTTATTCTCAGTGAGCAATAAAAATTAAGGGGACAGGGAACTAATCTTCAATTGATTTTTAAGCCTTCTAAGGAAAAACTTTAAATCTCAGGACAGACTTTACCTGTTTCAGTTACATTCAGTTCTGTGTACCAAATATGAATATACGTGACTTTGAGGCCAGGCACTTGAGTACTAAAATTCAGTGTACTGAATAAAGCAAGAGGAGCACAAGAGAAATATTTTGATTGTTGAAAAATAATTGTATGAAATGTCTATCAAATGCTCTTTTAGTAATAAATTCCCAAATCCCCCAAATTGCAGCATTACTCAAGATAAAATTTATCCAATCAAATGGAACAAGTTGCTTTTTAGAAAAATAATCCCGTGCTCTTCAAAAATCCCTGGTTAGTTATTTTCTTTCCGGAATTGTTTCTTTTTTTAGCAAAACATACTTCTGCAAATGATTTTGTAGTACATCCATATTGGTGTTTGATGGGTACATTGTTTAGTTTACTTTCATGTTAGATTTTTCTATGAAAAGGTCAAACAGATATAATATAATATACATGTATTATTTGAAAAAGCACTCATTCATACAAAGTAATTTTGCTAATTTTTAAAGATTGTACCAACACTGGGAGGCTTTGTAGAGCCATGGCTATAAATGGTGAGGATAGAAGCAGGTGAAATCTGAGTTGAATTCCAGCTCCATTCCTTGCTAGCTGGTGATAGTGAATGGCTCAGCAAGTGTCTGGATCTCCACTTTTTATCTGTGAAATGGGGATGCTCATTTGTGTTCCTGCTTAGTTGAGTCTGCCTCTTTGCAACTCCAAGGACTGTAGCCCACCAGATTCCTCCATCCATAGAATTTTCCAGGGAAGAAAACTGGCTGTTGCTTGGTCACTTCAGGTGTGTGTGACTCTGTGTAACCCTATGGACTGTAGCCCACCAGGCTCCTCTGTCCATTGAATTCTCTAGACAAGAATACTAGAGTGGGTTGCCCTTTCCTACTCCAGGGGATCTTCCTGACCCAGGGATTGAACCCATGTTTCCTGTGTCTTCTGTGTTGCAAGCAGATTCTTTACCCATGACCCATCAGGGAAGCTTTAAATGGGGATACGTACACCTACTTAACAAAGCAGTTGTAGGACTCAACATAAGTTAAGGCATTCACAGCAATTAGCCTGATTCAGGCCCTCAATAATTGCTTAATAAATGGTGCCTGTTCTTCTTGGCATCTTTACCACCTTCAGTACTCTGCAATATAAGCTCAAAAAATACTTTTACTGCATGCATGCCCAGTGATTTTTCATTTTCAGAGTATAAATGTCTCGCAATGAAAAAAAAATATTTTGATTGTTGAAAAATAATTGTATGAAATGTCTATCAAATGCTCTTTTAGTAATAAATTCCCAAATCCCCCAAATTGCAGCATTACTCAAGATAAAATTTATCCAATCAAATGGAACAAGTTGCTTTTTAGAAAAATAATCCCGTGCTCTTCAAAAATCCCTGGTTAGTTATTTTCTTTCCGGAATTGTTTCTTTTTTTAGCAAAACATACTTCTGCAAATGATTTTGTAGTACATCCATATTGGTGTTTGATGGGTACATTGTTTAGTTTACTTTCATGTTAGATTTTTCTATGAAAAGGTCAAACAGATATAATATAATATACATGTATTATTTGAAAAAGCACTCATTCATACAAAGTAATTTTGCTAATTTTTAAAGATTGTACCAACACTGGGAGGCTTTGTAGAGCCATGGCTATAAATGGTGAGGATAGAAGCAGGTGAAATCTGAGTTGAATTCCAGCTCCATTCCTTGCTAGCTGGTGATAGTGAATGGCTCAGCAAGTGTCTGGATCTCCACTTTTTATCTGTGAAATGGGGATGCTCATTTGTGTTCCTGCTTAGTTGAGTCTGCCTCTTTGCAACTCCAAGGACTGTAGCCCACCAGATTCCTCCATCCATAGAATTTTCCAGGGAAGAAAACTGGCTGTTGCTTGGTCACTTCAGGTGTGTGTGACTCTGTGTAACCCTATGGACTGTAGCCCACCAGGCTCCTCTGTCCATTGAATTCTCTAGACAAGAATACTAGAGTGGGTTGCCCTTTCCTACTCCAGGGGATCTTCCTGACCCAGGGATTGAACCCATGTTTCCTGTGTCTTCTGTGTTGCAAGCAGATTCTTTACCCATGACCCATCAGGGAAGCTTGAAATGGGGATACGTACACCTACTTAACAAAGCAGTTGTAGGACTCAACATAAGTTAAGGCATTCACAGCAATTAGCCTGATTCAGGCCCTCAATAATTGCTTAATAAATGGTGCCTGTTCTTCTTGGCATCTTTACCACCTTCAGTACTCTGCAATATAAGCTCAAGAAGGGTAGAAACTGTATCTGCTTTGTTCACTGCATGCATGCCCAGTGATTTTTCATTTTGTCTCACACATAGTAATCAATAATGTCACTGACAAAAATCCTATTAGTTAAATTACTGTTGCATATCCTTATAGTTGCTTCCCAGGTGGTGCAGTGGTAAAGAATCTGCCTGCCAATGCAGGAGACACAAGAGCTGCAGGTTCAGTCCCTGAGTCAGGAAGATCCTCTGGAGTAGGAAATAGCCACCCACTCCAGTATTGTTGCCTGGGAAATTCCATGGACAGAGGAGCCTGGTGGGCTACAGTCCATGGGTGGCAAAGAGTCGGACAAGACTGAGCCGCTGAGTGTGCATAGACACACACACACATACACACACACATCCTTAGAATCATAATATTTAGGAATGATTAGTTTTTCATTTGGTCATCCTTGTGTAAATGTAATCAGCATCTTCTCTGAGTAATGATTGAAGCCATATTAAGTCTTTGTGAAAAGTTAATTCTCAAGATTACACTCTAGACTAGAGTTTAATTATGTCTTTTTTATCCCTTTATAGAATCTCATTTCTTAAGTTTTGCCAATGAAAATATGGCTGTTCTACTCTAGTACATGATAAAACTTTAATCAACTGGTATAGTACCATAAAACATGGATGTACTAGTGAAAACTATGCTTATTAAAGATAAATCTAAGCCAAATAAAATAGTACCCTAAAAAGTAAAAAGCATTCATGGCTTCTTTCATTTATCCATCTATGCATCTATCCAACCATCTACCCAATTATGCATTAGGAGACATATTTACTGAGCACTGGCTATGTTTCATGTACTATGTTAGGCATTTAGGGAGACATTAATACATTTAGGATACAATAATACATTTAGCTCTAGTTCTATGGTCAATTAAGTTGCATTGTTGCAGGAATTGAGGGTACTTAAACCAGTGTTTAGAATTCTTTGCTGTAGGCAGCAAGATAGAGTGTTAGACACAGCACTGAGAAAATACATAGCTATGCATGAAAAGGCTGTTCAGGCCCTCAATAATTGCTTAATAAATGGTGCCTGTTCTTCTTGGCATCTTTACCACCTTCAGTACTCTGCAATATAAGCTCAAGAAGGGTAGAAACTGTATCTGCTTTGTTCACTGCATGCATGCCCAGTGATTTTTCATTTTGTCTCACACATAGTAATCAATAATGTCACTGACAAAAATCCTATTAGTTAAATTACTGTTGCATATCCTTATAGTTGCTTCCCAGGTGGTGCAGTGGTAAAGAATCTGCCTGCCAATGCAGGAGACACAAGAGCTGCAGGTTCAGTCCCTGAGTCAGGAAGATCCTCTGGAGTAGGAAATAGCCACCCACTCCAGTATTGTTGCCTGGGAAATTCCATGGACAGAGGAGCCTGGTGGGCTACAGTCCATGGGTGGCAAAGAGTCGGACAAGACTGAGCCGCTGAGTGTGCATAGACACACACACACATACACACACACATCCTTAGAATCATAATATTTAGGAATGATTAGTTTTTCATTTGGTCATCCTTGTGTAAATGTAATCAGCATCTTCTCTGAGTAATGATTGAAGCCATATTAAGTCTTTGTGAAAAGTTAATTCTCAAGATTACACTCTAGACTAGAGTTTAATTATGTCTTTTTTATCCCTTTATAGAATCTCATTTCTTAAGTTTTGCCAATGAAAATATGGCTGTTCTACTCTAGTACATGATAAAACTTTAATCAACTGGTATAGTACCATAAAACATGGATGTACTAGTGAAAACTATGCTTATTAAAGATAAATCTAAGCCAAATAAAATAGTACCCTAAAAAGTAAAAAGCATTCATGGCTTCTTTCATTTATCCATCTATGCATCTATCCAACCATCTACCCAATTATGCATTAGGAGACATATTTACTGAGCACTGGCTATGTTTCATGTACTATGTTAGGCATTTAGGGAGACATTAATACATTTAGGATACAATAATACATTTAGCTCTAGTTCTATGGTCAATTAAGTTGCATTGTTGCAGGAATTGAGGGTACTTAAACCAGTGTTTAGAATTCTTTGCTGTAGGCAGCAAGATAGAGTGTTAGACACAGCACTGAGAAAATACATAGCTATGCATGAAAAGGACTTAGTGCTCTTATCATTGTAGTGGAAGTGGCTGTGGTCCTGAGGCGAGGGTTATTCAGTTGGCAGTCAGAGGGGACTTTCTCAAGAAGGCGAGGCTTCTTCTCTGAGGCTTAAAATGGAAAAGGATTTGCTGAGTGAAGAGACAAAATTTAGTTAATGTATCAATCACCAAAGTGAGGAATTCAGCTTGTTGATGTACAAATCATACACAGAAAATATAAATAACATACATGTATATTTTAAATAATAGTATCAACACAAACGTCCACATATCCATGTAACAAAAGGACTAAAGTATTGCCAACAAGACTTGAACTCTGATTCTCTTCCCCACTTTCATTAGTTTTCTTCCCTCTCCCTCAAAGCAGACTGTTACATTGTTAGCCTCTTGATTTTCCTGTCTTCGCCAAGTGAAATATGTATTCATTTTTCTTTTTGTGATCATATACCTTGCAGGATCTTAGTACCCCAGCCAGGGAATGAACCCAGGATCCCTGCAGTGGAAGCGCAGAGTCCTAACCCATGGACACCCAGGGAAGTCCCAACCCATACAGAAATATAATTTCTTTTATCCTGGTACTTTTTAAACTTCATGTATATATACAGCCATATAGTACAGAATGTCTAAGAGTTGCTGTTCTGCTCAATGTTTACTTTATATATTAGATCCAGTCATGTTGACTAGAGTAGACACAGCTTATTCAGTTTTACTCTTATATATATACATATTCTGTGCATAAGTATGCCATCATTTTTGCATGTATTCCTTTGTATGTATGGTCATTTGAGTTGTTTGCCATTTTGTATTACCATGAACAATGCTACCTATGCATATTTTGTTTGGGGGGATATGGTGGGAGGTACCTTCTGAGAAAATATATGAGACTTTCTTTGTGTTATAAACATTCAGATTACTACTAACCATTAAGCTTTTATTCATATTTTTTTCTTTTGTCAGTTTGTATACTATAATTTTTCTTAAAATATGTGTTTCTTTTGCTATTAGCATATGGTCTTAATTATCAGTTTTTATTTTTTTTCAGTCTCTGCTGTTTCTGTGATTATACCCTTTTTGATATATAACATTCTTAGTTTATTCTTAGGTTTTAATCTTTTCTAATTTACTCTGTATTATGAAGTCATAGCTTTCCTCTCTGGACTTTAGATGCATATCATAAGTTTTGAAATATAATATTTTTATTATTAATTAGTTGGCCTATCATTTAAAATGTTTTTTTAAAGTTTTTACGTGCATAGTTTCTATTTTTCCATTTTCCAATCTAACCTAACTTCATTCTTAATAATGCAGTTCCTGTGACACTAGTGTTTGAAAAATGTTGAGACTCTGTTAAGGTCTAGAATGTGACCATTATTTACTTATTTTCCACATGCCTGAAAAAATTTTTTTCTAGTTGCTTTCTACAAAAATGTATGTTATCTGTTAGATCAAATTTGCTAACCATATAGTTCAGGCATTTTATACTCTTCCTATTTTTTCTGTGTGCTTTGTAATTGCTGAGAGAAGTGTAAAGAGATCTCTAATCATGCTGTTGTATTTTAAAATTTGATTGCAATTTAATATTTTTTGAAGTTATTTTTAATAGTAGTATTATAAATCTCAGTATTCTTGCCTGGAAAACTCCTCTGGACAGAGGAGCCAGGCTGGCTAATACACACACTTAAAATTTCTTATCTTAGGAAAAAAATTCAGTCTGACAATTTTGGGGTTTATTCACTGAATTGTATAAATTTTTTCGGATAAAATGATACTGGATTTTTATCTATCTTCTTCTTTCTTTCTTTTTATTTTTTTGTACTATTTGGCTTCTTTTTCTCATCTGTGATTTTTTTGACATGGTATACCTTTCTCTTTGTTTAATTCAAATATTTCCCTCTATTACTTTGGAAGATTAACACAGTGTAAAAGTTTTCAATGTTTATGCTAATTTTTACATACATACAAAACAACATATAATAACTAAAGTAACAATTGTGATCTAACAACTTTGATAAATAAACTTACTTGTCTGTTAATCATTATCTATCTTCAGCATGAATCTGCCACTTATATTCAGGTTTTTTTTCATTCTTTTAGTAAAGATTTCAGATAGATGAAATCCAGGGTATTTTTGTGAGTTGGTCCTCAGCATTATAAAAACAAATGCAAGACAACATTGAACCTAGGGCAGAAGGTTAATGGGCTACTACTGCAACCAGTTTTCCAAATACATGTTTATTTAGGACTTCAAATATAAAACAAATAAAAGTGTAGCTGCTCTGCTTGAAGCCACTACACTGCAGTGCTGGAGTTCTAAAGAAAATTATTTGAAAAATCACCCTGCATAACTCCTTCCATGAAAGTGTCTAGTGTAGCAAATCTTTGATTTTTCTCCTGGATTACTTACCATTTGACTAATATCTACTTGATTGGACTTTAAAAGGGGTGTTTCAAGTTTTTCACAGAAAGGGTTGCTATTTAAAGCTTCCATATTCTTTCTAGAAAATGGAAATTTTATATTTTTAATAAGCAGTTCACCAGAAAGGAAAGAAAAACACCAGGAAGGAATAATAAGCTAAAGATGGCACATTTGAAAGGAGAAAAACGGCTCTTCTGTTGTCTGTTATAAAACTGTGAAATCATGCAGCTAGTCTGACTTCTACCTGCTGGAAAAATGAACAATCTGTTTTTTTGTTTTTTTTTTAAGATTTATTTATTTATTTATTTTGGCGGGGTGAGGAGGGAGGGGAGCAAGTGGGCCACTCCTGTTGATCTTTCATTTGTCCATTTTCATCCATCGTTGTTCTTTGGCCCATGTGAGCCTCCCATCGCGGCGGCCTCTGTTGTCACAGAGCACCGGCTCTGGGCGCATGCACTCCAGAGCTCCTGCTCGGTAATTGGACACATTGGTCCAGCCGCTCCGCGGCACGTGGGATCTTCCCAGGCCAGGGATCGAACCGGTACCCCTTGCACTGCAAGGCGGTGTCCTTACCCACTGGACCACCAGGGAAGCCCAACAATCTGTTTTTTAATTATTATTTTCTGAGATCCATTACTAGGTTTTCAAAGTCTCTCTTACAGAGAGGCACATCTAAATGCATCTCTTCAGCCTATTTCTCCTTTAAAGGGTTTTTGTTCCAAAGTACAATGCAACCAGTCTTTCCTTTAGCATGAATCTGCCACTTATATTCAGGTTTTTTCATTCTTTTAGTAAAGATTTCAGATAGATGAAATCCAGGGTATTTTGTGAGTTGGTCCTCAGCATTATAAAAACAAATGCAAGACAACATTGAACCTAGGGCAGAAGGTTAATGGGCTACTACTGCAACCAGTTTTCCAAATACATGTTTATTTAGGACTTCAAATATAAAACAAATAAAAGTGTAGCTGCTCTGCTTGAAGCCACTACACTGCAGTGCTGGAGTTCTAAAGAAAATTATTTGAAAAATCACCCTGCATAACTCCTTCCATGAAAGTGTCTAGTGTAGCAAATCTTTGATTTTTCTCCTGGATTACTTACCATTTGACTAATATCTACTTGATTGGACTTTAAAAGGGGTGTTTCAAGTTTTTCACAGAAAGGGTTGCTATTTAAAGCTTCCATATTCTTTCTAGAAAATGGAAATTTTATATTTTTAATAAGCAGTTCACCAGAAAGGAAAGAAAAACACCAGGAAGGAATAATAAGCTAAAGATGGCACATTTGAAAGGAGAAAAACGGCTCTTCTGTTGTCTGTTATAAAACTGTGAAATCATGCAGCTAGTCTGACTTCTACCTGCTGGAAAAATGAACAATCTGTTTTTTTGTTTTTTTTTTAAGATTTATTTATTTATTTATTTTGGCGGGGTGAGGAGGGAGGGGAGCAAGTGGGCCACTCCTGTTGATCTTTCATTTGTCCATTTTCATCCATCGTTGTTCTTTGGCCCATGTGAGCCTCCCATCGCGGCGGCCTCTGTTGTCACAGAGCACCGGCTCTGGGCGCATGCACTCCAGAGCTCCTGCTCGGTAATTGGACACATTGGTCCAGCCGCTCCGCGGCACGTGGGATCTTCCCAGGCCAGGGATCGAACCGGTACCCCTTGCACTGCAAGGCGGTGTCCTTACCCACTGGACCACCAGGGAAGCCCAACAATCTGTTTTTTAATTATTATTTTCTGAGATCCATTACTAGGTTTTCAAAGTCTCTCTTACAGAGAGGCACATCTAAATGCATCTCTTCAGCCTATTTCTCCTTTAAAGGGTTTTTGTTCCAGTAACATAAATTGATGATTTTTTCAGCCTACCTTTGATCAGTTGACCTTGCATATCTGAGATGTCTTCTCTCTCCATTCAAATTGTTTCTACTCTTCAAGAGTTTGCCCAGGCCCCACTTTCTCCATATGAATCTTACCTTCTTTGAATTCTCATAACATTTCCAGTATATATGATAAAGGAGCATATTTAATAATAGAGTGTCTCCTAAGGATTGCCACTGCTTTCTTCATAGCAGATAGTGCTTTTCATAGAAGTGGTGACTGCCAAAACTTAACTCTGTGGCCTTGGGGAAATTTTCTGAAAAATTTGGTCTCACTTTCTTGCATCTGTCAAAGGGATTAGAAAAGCATCTTTATTTTTTTCATCCTACTCTGACAGTGGAGAGAGCAGAGGGGGAAGGTGGAAGATAGAGGTGGGGATTAAGAGGTTCAAACTATTATTAGTTTTTTTAAGAAATCTCCATACTGTCTTCCATAGAGGCTGTATCAATTTACATTCCCACCAGCAATGCAAGAGGGTTCCCTTTTCTCTGCACCCTCTCCAGCATTTACTGTCTGCAAATTTTTTGATGATGGCCATTCTGACGGGTGTGAGGTGATATCTCATTGTTGTTTGAATTTGCATTTCTCTAATAATAAGCGAGGTTGAGCATCATTTCATGTGCTTTTGGGCCATCTGTATGCCCTCTTTGGAGAGGCGTCTCTTTAGATCTTTTTCCCATTTTTTGATTGGGTTGTTCGTTTTTCCAGTGCTGAGTTGTCTGAGTTGCTTGTAGATTTTGGAGATTTCTTAAAAAACTAAAAATAGAAGCACCATATGACCCAGCAATCCCACTCTTAGGCTTATACCCTGATGAAATCAAAACTGGCCCATGTGAGCCTCCCATCGGGCCTCTGTTGTCACAGAGCACCGGCTCTGGGCGCATGCACTCAGAGCTCCTGCTCGGTAATTGGACACATTGGTCCAGCCGCTCCGCGCACGTGGGATCTTCCCAGGCCAGGATCGAACCGGTACCCTTGCACTGCAAGGCGGTGTCCTTACCCACTGGACCACCAGGGAAGCCCAACAATCTGTTTTTTAATTATTATTTTCTGAGATCCATTACTAGGTTTTCAAAGTCTCTCTTACAGAGAGGCACATCTAAATGCATCTCTTCAGCCTATTTCTCCTTTAAAGGGTTTTTGTTCCAGTAACATAAATTGATGATTTTTTCAGCCTACCTTTGATCAGTTGACCTTGCATATCTGAGATGTCTTCTCTCTCCATTCAAATTGTTTCTACTCTTCAAGAGTTTGCCCAGGCCCCACTTTCTCCATATGAATCTTACCTTCTTTGAATTCTCATAACATTTCCAGTATATATGATAAAGGAGCATATTTAATAATAGAGTGTCTCCTAAGGATTGCCACTGCTTTCTTCATAGCAGATAGTGCTTTTCATAGAAGTGGTGACTGCCAAAACTTAACTCTGTGGCCTTGGGGAAATTTTCTGAAAAATTTGGTCTCACTTTCTTGCATCTGTCAAAGGGATTAGAAAAGCATCTTTATTTTTTTCATCCTACTCTGACAGTGGAGAGAGCAGAGGGGGAAGGTGGAAGATAGAGGTGGGGATTAAGAGGTTCAAACTATTATTAGTTTTTTTAAGAAATCTCCATACTGTCTTCCATAGAGGCTGTATCAATTTACATTCCCACCAGCAATGCAAGAGGGTTCCCTTTTCTCTGCACCCTCTCCAGCATTTACTGTCTGCAAATTTTTTGATGATGGCCATTCTGACGGGTGTGAGGTGATATCTCATTGTTGTTTGAATTTGCATTTCTCTAATAATAAGCGAGGTTGAGCATCATTTCATGTGCTTTTGGGCCATCTGTATGCCCTCTTTGGAGAGGCGTCTCTTTAGATCTTTTTCCCATTTTTTGATTGGGTTGTTCGTTTTCCCTGTGCTGAGTTGTCTGAGTTGCTTGTAGATTTTTGGAGATTTCTTAAAAAAACTAAAAATAGAAACACCCTATGACCCAGCAATCCCACTATTAGGCTTATATCCTGATGAAATAAAAACTGAAAGAAGCACCTGTACCCCAATGTTCATTGCAGCTCTCTATACAAGAGCCAGAACTTGAAAGCAACCTAGATGTCCATCAATGAATGAATGGATCCAGAAGCTCTGGTATATATATACAATGGAATACTACTCAGCTGTTAAAAGAAATGCAGAAGACTCAGTCCTAATGAGGTGGCTGGATCTAGAACCTATCATAAAAAGTGAAGTAAGTCAAAAAGAGAAAGACAAATACAGTATACTAACACACATATATGGAATCTAGTAGGGTGGTCTTGATAGCACATGCAGGGAACTCATGGAAAAACAGACACAGCATAGACATAGGGACATTGTGGGGAAGAAATAGGGAGGGGGAAACATGGAGGGAGTAACATGGGAACCTATACTGTTACGTGTGGAAAAGATAGCTATTGTCATTGTGCTAAGGGAATAGGAGTGCTTACAATGGCTTGGAGCGATGGTCTGGAGGGGTGGGATGGGGGGAGCTAGAGGGGTGGGGACCATGGATATGCATGTGACTGATTAGGGAACATACATGTCTGTGAACAACAAAACTCTGTAAAACCTTTAAAATGAAGAATTTTAAAAAAGAGAGAAAAAAAAGAGGTTCAAACTACACTGTAATAAATAAATGAGCTACAAAGGCATATTATGCAACACAGGGAGTATAGTCAATATTTTATAATATATAAATGGAATATGTATGTTTTATTGAAATACATGTATTATGTTAAGTTTCAGGTATACAACATAATGATTTACAATTTTTAAAAGTTATATTCTCCCCACTGGTAATCTCCAGTTGTTCTTTATATCTGTGTGTATGTTTCCGTTTTGCTATATTTACTCATTTGTTTAATTTTTTGATTTCACATATACGTGATATCATACAGAACTTGTCTTTCTTTGGCTTATTTTTTTCCTGGATTAAAAATATTTGACTTATGTTATTACAGTGTATGTGAGTGCGTGCTTAGTCATATCCAACTCTTTGTGGCCCTATGGGTTGTAGCCCACCAGGTTCCCCTGCCCATGGATTTTCCTTTTCTCCAAACCCTCTCAATTATTTATTGTTTGTAGATTTTTTTGATGATGGCCATTCTGACAAGTGTGAGGTGATACTCGATTGTTTCGATTAGCATTTCTTTAATAATTAGTGATGTTGAACATCTTTTCACGTGCTTCTTGGCCATTTGTAGGTCTTCTTTGAAGATATGTCTATTTAGATCTTTTGCCCATTTATTGATTGCATTGTTTGTTTGTTTTTGTTATTGAGCTGCGTGAGTTGTTTGTATATTTTGGAGAGCAATCCCTTGTTGGCTGTTTCACTTGTAAATATTTTCTCCTATTCTGTGCATTGCTTTCTGCTTTGTTTATGTTTTCCTTTGTTGTACAAAAGCTTTTATGTTTAATTAGATTCCATATGTTTATTTTTGTTTCTATATTCATTAATCTAGGAAGTAGACCAAAAAGGATCTTGCTGCCATTTAGTCAGAGATCAAAACGTTTTTATAAAGAAGATATGTGTGTGTGTATATATATATATATATATATGTATATATATATGCACACACACACTCATATGTGTATATATATATATAATGCAATATTACTCATACATAAAAAATGAAATAATGACATTTGTAGCAAAATGGATGGCCCTAGAGGATATTGTACTTAGTGAAATAAGTCAGACAGAGAAAGACCAGTAGTTTATGATATCACTTACATGTAGAATCTAAAAAATACAACATACTAATATCTATCTCAAAAAAGAAGCAGACTTGAGAGGTACAAACTACTGTATATGAAATAAACTATGAGAATATATTGAGCAACACAGGGAATATAGCCAATAGTTTGTAATAATGGTACATTTTAAAGGTTATACTCCAAACATGACCCATATATATGCTGTTTACAAGAGACCCACTTCAGACCTAGAGACATTCATAGACTGAAAGTGAAAGGCTGGAAACAGATTTTCTCTTTTTTTTCACATCGTGATTCATACAAATTTTTTTTTTTTAAAAAACTTATGTTATTACAGTGTATGTGAGTGCGTGCTTAGTCATATCCAACTCTTTGTGGCCCTATGGGTTGTAGCCCACCAGGTTCCCCTGCCCATGGATTTTCCTTTTCTCCAAACCCTCTCAATTATTTATTGTTTGTAGATTTTTTTGATGATGGCCATTCTGACAAGTGTGAGGTGATACTCGATTGTTTCGATTAGCATTTCTTTAATAATTAGTGATGTTGAACATCTTTTCACATGCTTCTTGGCCATTTGTAGGTCTTCTTTGAAGATATGTCTATTTAGATCTTTTGCCCATTTATTGATTGCATTGTTTGTTTGTTTTTGTTATTGAGCTGCGTGAGTTGTTTGTATATTTTGGAGAGCAATCCCTTGTTGGCTGTTTCACTTGTAAATATTTTCTCCTATTCTGTGCATTGCTTTCTGCTTTGTTTATGTTTTCCTTTGTTGTACAAAAGCTTTTATGTTTAATTAGATTCCATATGTTTATTTTTGTTTCTATATTCATTAATCTAGGAAGTAGACCAAAAAGGATCTTGCTGCCATTTAGTCAGAGATCAAAACGTTTTTATAAAGAAGATATGTGTGTGTGTATATATATATATATATGTATATATATATGCACACACACACTCATATGTGTATATATATATATAATGCAATATTACTCATACATAAAAAATGAAATAATGACATTTGTAGCAAAATGGATGGCCCTAGAGGATATTGTACTTAGTGAAATAAGTCAGACAGAGAAAGACCAGTAGTTTATGATATCACTTACATGTAGAATCTAAAAAATACAACATACTAATATCTATCTCAAAAAAGAAGCAGACTTGAGAGGTACAAACTACTGTATATGAAATAAACTATGAGAATATATTGAGCAACACAGGGAATATAGCCAATAGTTTGTAATAATGGTACATTTTAAAGGTTATACTCCAAACATG
This sequence comes from Tragulus kanchil, assembly GCA_022376925.1. Classification (NCBI taxonomy): domain Eukaryota; kingdom Metazoa; phylum Chordata; class Mammalia; order Artiodactyla; family Tragulidae; genus Tragulus; species Tragulus kanchil. The sequence continues at coordinate 141,300,598 of JAIOJX010000029.1, read as the reverse complement.
ACCCATATATATGCTGTTTACAAGAGACCCACTTCAGACCTAGAGACATTCATAGACTGAAAGTGAAAGGCTGGAAAAAGATATTCCATGCAAATGGAAATCAAAAGAAAGCTGGAGTGGCAATCCTCATATCAGACAAAATAGATTTTAAAGTAAAGAAGATTCTAAGAGACAAGGCAGGACATTACATCATGATTAAAGGATCCATCCAAGAGGAAGACATAACAGTCATGAACATCTATGCACCCAACACAGGGGCACCTCAGTACATAAGACAGATACTTTCAGACTTAAAAGAAGAAATCAATAATAACACAATAATAGTAGGAGACTTTAACACTCCTCTCACACCAATGGATAGATCATCTAAACAGAAAATTAATAAAGAAACACAAGCCTTAAATGCCACACTGGAAAAGATGGACCTCATAGATATCTTTAGGACGTTCCATCCAAAAGCAGAAGAATACACTTTCTTCTCAAGTGCTCACGGAACATTCTCCAAGATAGACCACATCTTGGGCCACAAATCTAACCTCAGTCAATTCAAGAAAACTGAAATTTTATCAACCATCTTCTCAGACCACAATGCAATGAGACTAGAGATCAACCACAGGGAAAAAAATCACTAAAAATACAAACACATTGCGATTAAACAACACTTACCTAAAAAACCAACTGATCACTGAGGAAATCAAAGAAGAAATTAAAAAATTCCTAGAAGAAAATGACAATGAATATACGACCGTGCAAAACTTATGGGACACTGCAAAAGCAGTCCTAAGGGGGAAATTTATAGCAATACAATCCCACCTCAAGAAACTAGGAAAATATGAAGCAGATGACCTAACCCTCCGCTTAAAACAATTGGAAAAAGAAGAACAGAAACATCCCAAAGCTAGCAGAAGACGTGAAATTATAAAGACTAGAGCAGAAATAAATGAGAAAGAAATGAAAGAAACTATAGTTCAAATAAATAAAACAAAAAGCTGGTTCTTTGAAAAGGTAAACAAAATCGATAAGCCTCTGGCGAGACTCATCAAGAAAAAGAGGGAGAAGAACCAGATCAACAAAATCAAAAATGGATAAAGCCTCTGGACGAGACTCTATCAAAGAAATAAGAAAGGACTGGAAAAGATATTCCATGCAAATGGAAATCAAAAGAAAGCTGGAGTGGCAATCCTCATATCAGACAAAATAGATTTTAAAGTAAAGAAGATTCTAAGAGACAAGGCAGGACATTACATCATGATTAAAGGATCCATCCAAGAGGAAGACATAACAGTCATGAACATCTATGCACCCAACACAGGGGCACCTCAATACATAAGACAGATACTTTCAGACTTAAAAGAAGAAATCAATAATAACACAATAATAGTAGGAGACTTTAACACTCCTCTCACACCAATGGATAGATCATCTAAACAGAAAATTAATAAAGAAACACAAGCCTTAAATGCCACACTGGAAAAGATGGACCTCATAGATATCTTTAGGACGTTCCATCCAAAAGCAGAAGAATACACTTTCTTCTCAAGTGCTCACGGAACATTCTCCAAGATAGACCACATCTTGGGCCACAAATCTAACCTCAGTCAATTCAAGAAAACTGAAATTTTATCAACCATCTTCTCAGACCACAATGCAATGAGACTAGAGATCAACCACAGGGAAAAAAATCACTAAAAATACAAACACATTGCGATTAAACAACACTTACCTAAAAAACCAACTGATCACTGAGGAAATCAAAGAAGAAATTAAAAAATTCCTAGAAGAAAATGACAATGAATATACGACCGTGCAAAACTTATGGGACACTGCAAAAGCAGTCCTAAGGGGGAAATTTATAGCAATACAATCCCACCTCAAGAAACTAGGAAAATATGAAGCAGATGACCTAACCCTCCGCTTAAAACAATTGGAAAAAGAAGAACAGAAACATCCCAAAGCTAGCAGAAGACGTGAAATTATAAAGACTAGAGCAGAAATAAATGAGAAAGAAATGAAAGAAACTATAGTTCAAATAAATAAAACAAAAAGCTGGTTCTTTGAAAAGGTAAACAAAATCGATAAGCCTCTGGCGAGACTCATCAAGAAAAAGAGGGAGAAGAACCAGATCAACAAAATCAAAAACGAAAAGGGAGAGATTACAACAGATAATGCAGAAATCCAAAGGATTCTAAGAGACTATTATGAGCAACTCTATGGCAACAAACTGGACAACCTGGAAGAAATGGACAGTTTCTTGGGGAAGATCAATCTCCCAAGACTGAGCCAGGAAGAAACAGAAACTTTGAACAACCCAATCACAAGCTCAAAAATCGAATCTGTGATTAAAAATCTACCCAAAAATAAAAGCCCAGGACCAGATGGCTTCACAGCCAAATTCTACCAAACATTTAAAGAAGACCTAATGCCTGTCCTTCTAAAACTCTTCCAAAAAATTGAACAGGAAGGAAAACTTCCAAACACATTCTACGAGGCCACCATCACCCTGATACCCAAACCAGGCAAAGACAACACAAAAAAGGAAAATTACAGACCGATTTCTCTGATGAACTTAGATGCCAAGATTCTCAACAAAATCCTAGCAAACAGAATTCAACGACACATCAAAAAACTCATACATCATGATCAAGTCGGGTTCATCCCAGGCATGCAAGGCTTCTTTAACATCCGCAAATCAATCAATGTGATACACCATATTAACAAACTGAGAGACAAAAATCCCATGATCATCTCAATAGATGCAGAAAAAGCCTTCGACAAAGTACAACATCCATTCATGATAAAAACTCTTCAGAAAATGGGCATAGAAGGAACCTATCTCAACATAGTGAAAGCCATCTATGAGAAGCCCACAGCGAACATTGTCCTCAATGGAGAAAAACTGAAAGCATTCCCTCTAAGATCAGGAACAAGACAGGGGTGTCCAATTTCACCACTACTATTCAACATAGTCCTGGAAGTCCTAGCAACAGCAATAAGAGAAGAGAAAGAAATCAAAGGAATCCAGATTGGAAAGGAAGAAGTCAAGCTCTCTCTATTTGCAGATGACATGATATTATACATAGAAAATCCCAAAGAATCTATTACAAAGCTACTAGAGCTAATCAATGAATTCAGCAAAGTCGCAGGATACAAAGTCAACACACAGAAATCACTGGCATTCCTATACACAAACAATGAAAAATCAGAAAATGAAATCAAAGAGGCAGTCCCCTTCACCATTGCAACCAAAAGAATCAAATATCTAGGAATAAACCTACCCAAAGAAACAAAAGAACTGTACACAGAAAATTACAAGACACTCATGAAAGAAATTAAAGAAGACTTAAACAGATGGAGAGATATTCCATGTTCCTGGGTCGGAAGAATCAATATTGTGAAAATGACCATACTACCAAATATCATCTACAGATTCAATGCAATACCTATTCAACTTCCATTGACATTTTTCACAGAACTAGACCAAAGGATCACACAGTTCATATGGAAACACAAAAGACCTCGAATAGCCAAAGCAATCCTGAGAAAGAAAAACGGAGCTGGAGGGATCAGCCTCCCTAACTTCAGACTCTACTACAAAGCAACAGTTATCAAGACAGTATGGTACTGGCACAAAAACAGAACTATAGACCAATGGAACAAGATCGAGAACCCAGAGATCAACCCACGCACCTATGGGTACCTTATTTTTGATAAAGGAGGAGAAACTATAAAATGGGACAAAGACAGCCTCTTCAACAAGTGGTGCTGGGAGAATTGGACAGCTACATGCAAAAAAAAATGAAGTTGGAACATTCCCTGACACCATACACCTTTAACCTGAGAGACAAAATCCCATGCTTTGATCAGAAAAAGCCTTCGACAAAGTACAACATCCATTCATGATAAAACTCTTCAGAAAATGGGCATAGAAGGAACCTATCTCAACATAGTGAAAGCCATCTATGAGAAGCCCACAGCGAACATTGTCCTCAATGGAGAAAACTGAAAGCATTCCCTCTAAGATCAGGAACAAGACAGGGGTGTCCAATTTCACCACTACTATTCAACATAGTCCTGGAAGTCCTAGCAACAGCAATAAGAGAAGAGAAAGAAATCAAAGGAATCCAGATTGGAAAGGAAGAAGTCAAGCTCTCTCTTTTTGCAGATGACATGATATTATACATAGAAAATCCCAAAGAATCTATTACAAAGCTACTAGAGCTAATCAATGAATTCAGCAAAGTCGCAGGATACAAAGTCAACACACAGAAATCACTGGCATTCCTATACACAAACAATGAAAAATCAGAAAATGAAATCAAAGAGGCAGTCCCCTTCACCATTGCAACCAAAAGAATCAAATATCTAGGAATAAACCTACCCAAAGAAACAAAAGAACTGTACACAGAAAATTACAAGACACTCATGAAAGAAATTAAAGAAGACTTAAACAGATGGAGAGATATTCCATGTTCCTGGGTCGGAAGAATCAATATTGTGAAAATGACCATACTACCAAATATCATCTACAGATTCAATGCAATACCTATTCAACTTCCATTGACATTTTTCACAGAACTAGACCAAAGGATCACACAGTTCATATGGAAACACAAAAGACCTCGAATAGCCAAAGCAATCCTGAGAAAGAAAAACGGAGCTGGAGGGATCAGCCTCCCTAACTTCAGACTCTACTACAAAGCAACAGTTATCAAGACAGTATGGTACTGGCACAAAAACAGAACTATAGACCAATGGAACAAGATCGAGAACCCAGAGATAAACCCACGCACCTATGGGTACCTTATTTTTGATAAAGGAGGAGAAACTATAAAATGGGACAAAGACAGCCTCTTCAACAAGTGGTGCTGGGAGAATTGGACAGCTACATGCAAAAAAATGAAGTTGGAACATTCCCTGACACCATACACTAAGATCAACTCAAAATGGGTTAAAGACCTAAATGTAAGACCAGAAATCATTAAACTCTTAGAGGAGAATATAGGCAAAACCCTCAAGGACATCAATCAAAGCAAGATCTTCTCTGACCCACCAACTAAAATAGCAGAACTGAAAAGAAAAGTCAACACGTGGGACCTCATGAAACTTAAAAGCTTTTGTACAGCTAAAGAAATTACAAAAAAGCTCAACAGACAGCCCACAGAGTGGGAGAAAATCATAGCAAATGAAACAACAGACAAAGAATTCATCTCCAAAATCTACAAGCAACTCAGACAACTCAGCACAGGGAAAACGAACAACCCAATCAAAAAATGGGAAAAAGACCTAAAGAGACGCCTCTCCAAAGAGGACATACAGATGGCCCAAAAATACATGAAACGATGCTCAACCTCACTTATTATTAGAGAAATGCAAATTAAAACTACAATGAGATATCACCTCACACCCGTCAGAATGGCCATCTTCAAGAAATCTGCAGACAACAAATGCTGGAGAGGGTGCGGAGAAAAGGGAACCCTCTTGCATTGCTGGTGGGAATGTAAATTGATACAGCCTCTATGGAAGACAGTCTGGAGATTTCTTAAAAAACTAAAAATAGAAGCACCCTATGACCCAGCAATCCCACTCTTAGGCTTATATCCTGATGAAATAAAAACTGAAAGAAGCACCTGTACCCCAATGTTCATTGCAGCTCTCTATACAATAGCCAAAACATGGAAGCAACCTAGATGTCCATCGACAAATGAATGGATCCAGAAGCTCTGGTACATATATACAATGGAATACTACTCAGCTGTTAAAAGAAATGCAGAAGACTCAGTCCCAATGAAGTGGCTGGCTCTAGAACCTATCATAAAAAGTGAAGTAAATCAAAAAGAGAAAGACAAATACAGTATACTAACACACATATATGGAATCTAGTAGGACGGTCTTGATATCACACACAGGGAACTCATGAAAAAAAAAAAAGACAGAGCATAGACATAGGGACATCGTGGTGAATAAATAGGGAGGGGGAAGCATGGAGGAAGTAACAAGGAAACCTATAGTGTTATGTGTGGAAAAGATAGCTAGTGTCACAGTGCTAACGGAATAGGAGTGCTTACAATGGCTTGGGGCAAAGGTCTGGAGGGGTGGGATGGGGGATCTGGGTGGGTGGGGACCATGGATATGCATATGACTGATCTGGGAACATACATGTATGTGAACAACAAAACTCTGTAAAACCTTTAAAATAAAGAATAAAAAAAGAAAATGTTATACTCCAATTGTGAATCACTATATTATATACCTATAATAAACATTGTAGTACTACACATCAAAACTTTTTAAAAAATAAATACAAACTCTCATCCCTTCCTCTGCCCCACCAAAAGAAACTTTAGATAGCTCTTTAAGTATCTGGAATAAGTGGAGTGATAATGGAATAAATAGATGGCTAAATGCGTGCATGCTAAGTCACTTCTGTCGTGTCTGCATCTTTGTGACCCTATGGACTGTAGCCGTCCAGGCTCCCCTGTCCATGGGATTCTCTAGGCAAGAATGCTGGAGTGGGTTGCCATGGCCTCCTCCAGGGGATCTTCCTGACCCAGTGATCGAACTTGTGTCTGTTGTATTCCCTGTATTGGCAGGCAGGTTCTTTACCACTAGCACCACCTGGGAAGCCCAGATGGATGAATACAGACCAGTAAATTCTTTTCTAAAAGACTTGACATCTTAGAGGTTTAGAACAATCCCTTCAATTATTTCAGATTGATGTAGTTTCTGAAGGACCTTGAGAAAGCTTTTAATGTGATGAGGTATAGGTTATGTGGGTGTGATAAAAATCAGAAGACCATACAGTGTGTTCTTTCTCTGATCTTTTCCTGGCAGGGAATATGAATGCTGCGTAGAGTATGTTTCTTCCCCAGAAAATAGAATAATATATAGACTAAAATAATGTTTATAACTTGAGAATAAAACCTCTTATGATGAATTAATTATCTTGGACTTTCTACATTTTAGCTTATTTTAATTAGGATGAGATGTATTTTGAACTGTTACTATAAAATATTGAGAAATTTATCTAATATGAGGAATTTATTTAACAGAGCTCTAGTCTCCTGATGAAAGTGGGGAAAACACAGCCACCAAAATGTCAAAATAATTTGTAGTTGCCTATTAGAACACTACTGAAGAAGACTCTCGAGAGTGTCTTGGACAGCAAGGTCAAACCAGTCAATCCTAAAGGAAATCCACCCTGAATATTCATTGGAAGGACTGATAATGAAGCTGAAGCTGTAGTACTCTGACCTCATGATGCGAAGTGCTAACTCATTGGAAAAGACCCTGATGCTGGGAAAGATTGAGAGCAAGAGAAGGGGACAGCAGAGGATGAGATGGGTGGATGGTATCACCGACTCAATGGACATGAATCTGAGCAAACTCTGGGTGAGAGTGAAGGGCAGAGGAGGCTTGCATGCTATGGACTACAGGATCACAAAGAGTTGGACATGACTTAAGTAACTGAACAGTTAGAACCCTGGGTTCTTGGTTACCAAAGTAGGTGATATTAAGGATAGGGCTTTTTATGTGAAGGTTGGGAGTAGAGTTCACTAGCCTCCTCCCCGCAGAGCCTGGGCATCTGAGATCCATTTACTGGGTGTCATCTTGTTTAGAGGCAGGACTATTGTCAAATGTCAGATATCAATGTGTGGGGTAAGGCTTAGTGATGAAATTCTGCCATACTTTTCAGTAATGAGCACCTGTCTTTGCTGACACAGTTAATATATAGTATAGTGACATCTGCACTAATTGTGTGACTGGGGAAAGTTGTTTAATCTTTCAGTGCTCAGTAATCTCTTTTTTTCCATAGTTTTGATGGGGATAAAAATGAGATAATGGATGTATATTACTTTTTCTAGAGCTGGGCAGATTATAAGAACCAATTAATTATACATATACATATTTTACATTATATATATACATTATCATATATAGAGTGTTTATAAAAAGTTGAACATTTTCAAAAATATGTTACTCAGGAACAAAGTTATGTAAGAATGCATAAATGTGTGGCTAAAACCAGTTTTAAATACATTACCATCATTATTTCCATAATCGTACAAATATGTGTCCCTCAAGTTATTGCTACAAAGGCTGCATCAGTCTTGTGGCATAAACCAACTAGAGAGAGAGAGAGAAGTGACATGAACTCACACAATGCCATGTCTGGAATCGGGGTTGCCACTGTCCCCAAGGCAGGGCAATGTGTTTAATGTTTAGAACAGATTGCTATACAGTACAGCAGTGTGGAAAACATTCATTTGGGAAAGAAGTGTTTCATAGGAATGAAGCAGTGTCTTTATACTAAAAAAAGAAACTATCAGAGACCTAATGATAGAGCGGAAGGGTATTATTCCACCATTAGGTCTTATCATTATCACTATGTCCTTCGAATGTAAAAAAATGAAGCAAGGATTTAAGTGCAAAAAAGACATTACATTTTGCAAATCCCCTATGTGCTCTGTAGTCACAGAATCTAATTTAATAAGTTCCATTAAAAGGGCAGAGACGATTAGAATTCTAAGGGCACCTCTATAGTTTGGGGCCTACTATGTACCCATATAAAATGTGAATTACATTTTTAAAAGGATTTATTCATACACCATGATAACAGTTTAGTTCAGACTAAATAATTGCCTGTTGTTCAGAGAGTATATTTTTAAAATTTTTACTTTTATTTTTTAAACACTAACAAGAAGAAATAGAATCTATATTATTTGGTGAAGATGCTAGATCAAATGCTGGACCTAACCCTTGATAGCTGGGCAAGAACTGGAAAAGAAAACCTATGTTAATTAATAGAATAAATCTTGTTAGGAATCACACATGAATTTGATACAGAAATGCTGTGTAATCCCCTTAAGAAAAGTGAGCAACAAGAGAGGTCATGTTTGAAGTGGGGCATTTTACATAAATAAAACAAAGAGTAAAATGAACTGGAAAGTTTGAAGATTCAGGGAGCAGTTGGCCACTAGAAGTAAGGCCAGGGAATTGGGAGGGAGTACACCAATGAGAACCACAGCTGGGGAATATGGTATTTTCTTTTCTGTCTCATACAGTCTAGTTAGAATCTAGTGAATATGTAGAAAAGAACCGGTTCAGAAATACAGTCTCTCTTTTCCCACTTCACTGTGGATTGAAGAGGAAAAAATTCTATTTAAACCCTAGTTCTGTTTTCACACCCAACAGTTAACACTACATCACTTTGTTTCTCCCCAAATTGATTAGCTTGTATTTCTTACTTCTACAGGTCCCAGTTTCCTAGTCGCAATTTACATTTCATACTGTTATTTTCACAAATTATTAGTAAGAATGAACTGAAGGGGGCTTTGATCTTGTCTGAGTGCTCTGTGAACAGTACCACTTACCCCTTTTCTTTGTTTAGAATCTCTCAGCCTGGCTGCTTAACTCTAGTTGTTTCTTACTGTGTTTAGCTCAGTCCTGTTCGACTCTTTGTGACCCCATTGACTGTAGCCAGCAGGCTCCTCTGTCCATTGAATTCTTCAGGCAAGAATACTGGAGTGGGTTGTCGTTCCCTTCTCCAGGCTATCTTCCCAACCTAGGGATCACACCTGCGTCTCCTGAGTTGCAGGCAGATTCTTACTGTCTGAGCTAGGGAAGCCAAACCTGAGGCCAATTTGTTGTCACTGTCCGAGTTGTGTAACAACCCTGCAGGTGCTTATGAAAATGTGGGTATTGCTTGTTCTTCTCACCAGTTACAGTGTTCATAATCATACCTAAACAACAATCAGAATTGTGTCTTAGTTTATTTTCAATCTATGTATTATCATTGCAATAATTGTCTGTGAATCTGTATTTGAAAGGTTTTGCATTTAGTTTTCTTAGAATTTTCACTTTTTTTTTTCAAGAATTTTTGAGAGTTCTTGGTAGGCTGCTGATTCACTTTCCTTTCAGTCTACATAATAGGTTGTCTTTAGGTACAGAGGGAATTATAATTATATTAAGGGTTTAGTATTCATTACACTCTTAGTCTCAGTTGTTGTGGAATCTTCTCTAGTTTCTGTTCCAAACAGTAGGATTATCAGATCAGGTCAGGTTAAGGCATTCCCTCCATACTCTATTCAACCAGAAGTGTGTTTCTCAATACTTTTTCTTGTTATCTTGGTTACAGGTGGCAGAATAATTATCTTTTCAGCCATAGCTTAAGTAGACTGAAATAGTTGTCTACTATATCACACTTAAGTTCTATTTTGTCCAGATAGCGATATCATCAGACATCCACAAAGGATTAAAGTACCAAGGATCTCTTTTGGTTTTACCCAGAGTCTACTTTATGATTAGAAAGACAGCCCCAAAAATTAAGAAGAAAAATAAGAAAAAGACATTCCCTTCTAAGCTGTTTCTCACTGTCTCCTCCAGTTATTGTGAGTATTTAAGTCTTAGGGTTGCCAGTTTAACCTCATCAGTACCTATCCTATGGAGACTCTAGAGGTTTGAACACATTAAAAAAGGAGGTCAGCTTGGTATCTGTTAGACCACTAATATAAGGAAAGTAGATATACAAGCTGTAACTCTAGTTGTTTCAAGAACTCTTTGTGACCCCATTGACTGTAGCCAGCAGGCTCCTCTGTCCATTGAATTCTTCAGGCAAGAATACTGGAGTGGGTTGTCGTTCCCTTCTCCAGGCTATCTTCCCAACCTAGGGATCACACCTGCGTCTCCTGAGTTGCAGGCAGATTCTTACTGTCTGAGCTAGGGAAGCCAAACCTGAGGCCAATTTGTTGTCACTGTCCGAGTTGTGTAACAACCCTGCAGGTGCTTATGAAAATGTGGGTATTGCTTGTTCTTCTCACCAGTTACAGTGTTCATAATCATACCTAAACAACAATCAGAATTGTGTCTTAGTTTATTTTCAATCTATGTATTATCATTGCAATAATTGTCTGTGAATCTGTATTTGAAAGGTTTTGCATTTAGTTTTCTTAGAATTTTCACTTTTTTTTTTCAAGAATTTTTGAGAGTTCTTGGTAGGCTGCTGATTCACTTTCCTTTCAGTCTACATAATAGGTTGTCTTTAGGTACAGAGGGAATTATAATTATATTAAGGGTTTAGTATTCATTACACTCTTAGTCTCAGTTGTTGTGGAATCTTCTCTAGTTTCTGTTCCAAACAGTAGGATTATCAGATCAGGTCAGGTTAAGGCATTCCCTCCATACTCTATTCAACCAGAAGTGTGTTTCTCAATACTTTTTCTTGTTATCTTGGTTACAGGTGGCAGAATAATTATCTTTTCAGCCATAGCTTAAGTAGACTGAAATAGTTGTCTACTATATCACACTTAAGTTCTATTTTGTCCAGATAGCGATATCATCAGACATCCACAAAGGATTAAAGTACCAAGGATCTCTTTTGGTTTTACCCAGAGTCTACTTTATGATTAGAAAGACAGCCCCAAAAATTAAGAAGAAAAATAAGAAAAAGACATTCCCTTCTAAGCTGTTTCTCACTGTCTCCTCCAGTTATTGTGAGTATTTAAGTCTTAGGGTTGCCAGTTTAACCTCATCAGTACCTATCCTATGGAGACTCTAGAGGTTTGAACACATTAAAAAAGGAGGTCAGCTTGGTATCTGTTAGACCACTAATATAAGGAAAGTAATATACAACTGTAAGCATAGGGACCTGTTACTTTGATATTTGAGACTTGAGCTGCTACAGGTTAAATGAAATCTCTGTCCAGAGGAAGCAACTGCTTAGAAGGAGGAAGCTGTGATAAACAGTAGACTAGAAATGAGCAAGCTACATAATGCAAAGCACATGTTCTAGATTTATGCCACTCTCTTTGTATCTTTGGGCTTCCTGGGTGTCTTGGTAAAGAATCCACTTATCAATGCAGGAGACGTGGGTTTGATCCCTGGGTTGCAAAGATGCCGTGGAGTAGGAAATGGCAACCCACTCCAGTATCCTTGCCTGGGAAATACCGTAGATACAAGAGCCTGGTGGGCTACCATCCATGGAGTTGGAAGCACTCAGATGTGACTGAGTGATGAGGCACCCATGAATGCATGCCTTTGTGTCTTTTTTTTAGCTTTCAGTAGATTCTTTGACCCTCTTACTCAAACAAAGATTAATTTGACTGTAACTATTCCTAAGTTTGGATTGATTTGTTTAAATTAAAGAAGATGAATTAGAGGTCTGTGAGACAGAACCAGTAGGAATGAGTATTAAGAAATGGTGAATTTTGAGAAGAAAATTGGTTTTACGAAGTGTAACTTTCTATGTAGATGTTCACTTTTAATGTGCAGTTTGGAAATTCTGGGACTCAGTCATTTTTATTATGAAAAGAACTGTGATTTGTGTAAAAAAAAAATTTAAACAGAAGATATTAGATTAGGGAGATTAAGGTGCAGCAGGATCAAACTGTCGCAAACAGATGAATCCTTTCAATGAGGAACACCATCTCAAAATAAAACATTCAGAGAACATTCTGTTTGCCACCACATTTAGACAAATCTGAAAAATAAAACAAAGATCGGGCTTCCCTGGTGGTCCAGTAGGTAAAGAGTCCGCCTTGCAGTGCAAGGGAAACCAGTTCAATCCCTGGCCTGGGAGGATCCAACGTGCCTTGGAGCAGTTGGACTGGTGTGTCCATCTACCGAGCCAGTGCTCTGCAGTGAGAGAGGCCACTGCAATGGGAGGCCCACACAGGTCAAAGAATAAAAAGATGGATGAAGATAAATACGAATTAAAAAAAGAGCCATCTCATTGATATCTTTAGGACTTTCCATCCAAAAGTAGAAGAATACACTTTCTTCTCAAGTGCTCATGGAACATTCTCCAGGATAGACCACATCTTGGGCCACAAATCTAACCTCAGTCAGTTCAAGAAAACCGAAATTATATCAACATTCCGAAATCAATACATAATGCAAAGCACATGTTCTAGATTTATGCCACTCTCTTGTATCTTTGGGCTTCCTGGGTGTCTTGGTAAAGAATCCACTTATCAATGCAGGAGACGTGGGTTTGATCCCTGGGTTGCAAAGATGCCGTGGAGTAGGAAATGGCAACCCACTCCAGTATCCTTGCCTGGGAAATACCGTAGATACAAGAGCCTGGTGGGCTACCATCCATGGAGTTGGAAGCACTCAGATGTGACTGAGTGATGAGGCACCCATGAATGCATGCCTTTGTGTCTTTTTTTTAGCTTTCAGTAGATTCTTTGACCCTCTTACTCAAACAAAGATTAATTTGACTGTAACTATTCCTAAGTTTGGATTGATTTGTTTAAATTAAAGAAGATGAATTAGAGGTCTGTGAGACAGAACCAGTAGGAATGAGTATTAAGAAATGGTGAATTTTGAGAAGAAAATTGGTTTTACGAAGTGTAACTTTCTATGTAGATGTTCACTTTTAATGTGCAGTTTGGAAATTCTGGGACTCAGTCATTTTTATTATGAAAAGAACTGTGATTTGTGTAAAAAAAAAATTTAAACAGAAGATATTAGATTAGGGAGATTAAGGTGCAGCAGGATCAAACTGTCGCAAACAGATGAATCCTTTCAATGAGGAACACCATCTCAAAATAAAACATTCAGAGAACATTCTGTTTGCCACCACATTTAGACAAATCTGAAAAATAAAACAAAGATCGGGCTTCCCTGGTGGTCCAGTAGGTAAAGAGTCCGCCTTGCAGTGCAAGGGAAACCAGTTCAATCCCTGGCCTGGGAGGATCCAACGTGCCTTGGAGCAGTTGGACTGGTGTGTCCATCTACCGAGCCAGTGCTCTGCAGTGAGAGAGGCCACTGCAATGGGAGGCCCACACAGGTCAAAGAATAAAAAGATGGATGAAGATAAATACGAATTAAAAAAAGAGCCATCTCATTGATATCTTTAGGACTTTCCATCCAAAAGTAGAAGAATACACTTTCTTCTCAAGTGCTCATGGAACATTCTCCAGGATAGACCACATCTTGGGCCACAAATCTAACCTCAGTCAGTTCAAGAAAACCGAAATTATATCAACCATCTTCTCGGACCACAATGCAATGAGACTAGAGATCAACTACCAGAAAAAAAACCCTAAAAACACAAATACATGGAGATTAAACAATATATACCTAAAAAACCAACTGATCATTGAGGAAATCAAAGGAGAAATTAAACAATTCCTAGAAGAAAATGACAATGAACACATGACAGTGCAAAACCTAAGGGATACTGCAAAAGCAGTTCTAAGAGGGAAATTTATAGCAATACAATCCCACGTCAAGAAACTAGGAAAATATGAAGCAGATGACCTAACCCTCCACTTAAAACAGTTGGAGAAAGAAGAACAAAAGCATCCCAAAGCCAGCAGAAGAAGAGAAATCATAAAGATCAGAGCAGAAATAAATGAGAAAGAAACAAAAGAAACAATAGTAAAGATAAATAAAACAAAAAGCTGGTTCTTTGAAAAGGTAAACAAAATTGACAAGCCACTGGCCAGACTCATTAAGAAAAAGAGAGAGAAGAACCAGATCAACAAAATCAAAAACGAAAAAGGAGAGATTACAACAGATAATGCAGAAATCCAAAGGATTCTAAGAGACTATTATGAACAACTCTATGGCAACAAACTGGACAACCTGGAAGAAATGGACAGTTTCTTGGAGAGGATTAATCTCCCAAGACTGAGCCAGGAAGAAACAGAAACTTTGAACAACCCAATTCCAAGCTGAGAAATCGAATTTGTGATTAGAAATCTACCCAAAAATAAAAGCCCAGGACCAGATGGCTTCACAGCCGAATTCTACCAAACATTTAAAGAAGAGCTAATGCCTGTCCTTCTAAAACTCTTCCAAAAAATTGCACAGGAAGGAAAACTTCCAAACACATTCTACGAGGCCACCATCACCCTGATACCCAAACCAGGCAAAGACAACACAAAAAAGGAAAACTATAGGCCAATTTCACTGATGAACTTAGATGCCAAGATCCTCAACAAAATCCTAGCAAACAGAATTCAACGACACGTCAAAAAACTCATACATCACGATCAAGTCGGGTTCATCCCAGGCATGCAAGGCTTCTTCAACATCCGCAAATCAATCAACGTGATACTCAGTCAATTCAAGAAAACTGAAATTCTATCAACCATCTTCTCGGACCACAATGCAATGAGACTAGAGATCAACTACCAGAAAAAAAACCCTAAAAACACAAATACATGGAGATTAAACAATATATACCTAAAAAACCAACTGATCATTGAGGAAATCAAAGGAGAAATTAAACAATTCCTAGAAGAAAATGACAATGAACACATGACAGTGCAAAACCTAAGGGATACTGCAAAAGCAGTTCTAAGAGGGAAATTTATAGCAATACAATCCCACGTCAAGAAACTAGGAAAATATGAAGCAGATGACCTAACCCTCCACTTAAAACAGTTGGAGAAAGAAGAACAAAAGCATCCCAAAGCCAGCAGAAGAAGAGAAATCATAAAGATCAGAGCAGAAATAAATGAGAAAGAAACAAAAGAAACAATAGTAAAGATAAATAAAACAAAAAGCTGGTTCTTTGAAAAGGTAAACAAAATTGACAAGCCACTGGCCAGACTCATTAAGAAAAAGAGAGAGAAGAACCAGATCAACAAAATCAAAAACGAAAAGGAGAGATTACAACAGATAATGCAGAAATCCAAAGGATTCAAAGAGACTATTATGAACAACTCTATGGCAACAAACTGGACAACCTGGAAGAAATGGACAGTTTCTTGGAGAGGATTAATCTCCCAAGACTGAGCCAGGAAGAAACAGAAACTTTGAACAACCCAATTCCAAGCTGAGAAATCGAATTTGTGATTAGAAATCTCCCCAAAAATAAAAGCCCAGGACCAGATGGCTTCACAGCCGAATTCTACCAAACATTTAAAGAAGAGCTAATGCCTGTCCTTCTAAAACTCTTCCAAAAAATTGCACAGGAAGGAAAACTTCCAAACACATTCTACGAGGCCACCATCACCCTGATACCCAAACCAGGCAAAGACAACACAAAAAAGGAAAACTATAGGCCAATTTCACTGATGAACTTAGATGCCAAGATCCTCAACAAAATCCTAGCAAACAGAATTCAACGACACGTCAAAAAACTCATACATCACGATCAAGTCGGGTTCATCCCAGGCATGCAAGGCTTCTTCAACATCCGCAAATCAATCAACGTGATACACCATATCAACAAGCTGAAAGACAAAAATCCCATGATCATCTCAATAGATGCAGAAAAAGCCTTCGACAAAGTACAACATCCATTCATGATAAAAACTCTTCAGAAAATGGGCATAGAAGGAACCTATCTCAACATAATAAAAGCCATCTATGAGAAGCCTATAGCGAACATTATTGTTAATGGTGAAAAACTGAAAGCATTCCCTCTAAGATCAGGAACAAGACAGGGGTGCCCACTTTCACCACTACTATTCAACATAGTCCTGGAAGTGCTAGCAACAGCAATAAGAGAAGAGAAAGAAATCAAAGGAATCCAGATTGGAAAGGAAGAAGTCAAGCTCTCTCTTTTTGCAGACGACATGATATTATACATAGAAAATCCCAAAGACACGGTTACAAAGCAACTAGAGCTACTCAAGGAATTCAGCAAAGTCGCAGGATACAAAGTCAACACACAGAAGTCACTGGCATTCCTGTACACAAACAATGAAAAATCAGAAAATGAAATCAAAGAGACAATCCCCTTCACCATTGTAGCCAAAAGAATCAAATATCTAGGAATAAACCTGCCCAAAGAAACAAAAGAATTGCACACAGAAAATTACAAGACACTCATGAGAGACCTTAAAGAAGACTTAAACAGATGGAGAGATATTCCATGTTCCTGGATCGGAAGAATCAATATTGTGAAAATGACCATACTACCAAATATCATCTACAGATTCAATGCAATACCTATCCAACTACCATTGACATTTTTCACAGAACTAGACCAAAGAATAACACAGTTCATATGGAAACACAAAAGACCTCGAATAGCCAAAGCAATCCTGAGGAAGAAGAACAGAGCTGGAGGGATCAGCCTCCCTAACTTCAGAGTCTACTACAAAGCAACAGTCCTCAAGACAGTATGGTACTGGCACAAAAACAGAACTATAGATCAATGGAACAAGATTGAGAACCCAGAGATCAACCCACGCACCTATGGGTACCTTATTTTTGACAAATGAGGAGAAACTATAAAATGGGACAAAGACAGCCTCTTCAACAAATGGTGCTGGGAAAATTGGACAGCTACATGCCAAAAAATGAAGTTGGAACATTCCCTGACGCCATACACAAAGATCAACTCAAAATGGATTAAAGACCTAAATGTAAGGCCAGAAACCATTAAACTCTTAGAGGAGAATATAGGCAAAACCCTCAGGGACATCAATCAAAGCAAGATCTTCTCTGACCCACCTACTAAAATAGTGGAACTGAAAAGAAAAGTCAACACGTGGGACCTCATGAAACTTAAAAGCTTTTGTACAGCAAAAGAAATCACCAAAAAACTCAACAGACACCCCACAGAGTGGGAGAAAATCATAGCAAATGAAACAACAGACAAAGAATTCATCTCCAAAATCTACAAGCAACTCAGACAACTCAGCACAGGGAAAATGAGCAGCCCAATCAAAAAATGGGAAAAAGATCTAAAGAGACGCCTCTCCAAAGAGGACATACAGATGGCCCAAAAGCACATGAAACGATGCTCAACCTCGCTTATTATTAGAGAAATGCAAATTAAAACTACAATGAGATAGCACCTCACACCCGTCAGAATGGCCATCATCAAAAAATCTAGAAACAATAAATGCTGGAGAGGGTGCGGAGAAAAGGGAACCCTCTTGCATTGCTGGTGGGAATGTAAATTGATACAACCTCTCAGAAGACAATATGGAGATTCCTTAAAAAACAAAAAATAGAAGCACCCTATGACCCAGCAATCCCACTGTTAGGCCTCTATCCTGATGAAATCAAAAATGAAAGAGGCACCTGTATCCCAATGTTCACTGCAGCTCTCTATACAATAGCCAGAACATGGAAGCAACCTAGATGTCCATCGACAAATGAATGGATCCAGAAGCTCTGGTACATATATACAATGGAATACTATTCAACTGTTAAAAGAAATGCAGAAGACTCAGTCCTAATGAGGTGGCTGGCTCTAGAACCTATCATAAAAAGTGAAGTAAGTCAAAAAGAGAAAGACAAGTATAGTATAGTCTAACCAGAGATAAACCCACGCACCTATGGGTACCTTATTTTTGACAAATGAGGAGAAACTATAAAATGGGACAAAGACAGCCTCTTCAACAAATGGTGCTGGGAAAATTGGACAGCTACATGCCAAAAAATGAAGTTGGAACATTCCCTGACGCCATACACAAAGATCAACTCAAAATGGATTAAAGACCTAAATGTAAGGCCAGAAACCATTAAACTCTTAGAGGAGAATATAGGCAAAACCCTCAGGGACATCAATCAAAGCAAGATCTTCTCTGACCCACCTACTAAAATAGTGGAACTGAAAAGAAAAGTCAACACGTGGGACCTCATGAAACTTAAAAGCTTTTGTACAGCAAAAGAAATCACCAAAAAGCTCAACAGACACCCCACAGAGTGGGAGAAAATCATAGCAAATGAAACAACAGACAAAGAATTCATCTCCAAAATCTACAAGCAACTCAGACAACTCAGCACAGGGAAAATGAGCAGCCCAATCAAAAAATGGGAAAAAGATCTAAAGAGACGCCTCTCCAAAGAGGACATACAGATGGCCCAAAAGCACATGAAACGATGCTCAACCTCGCTTATTATTAGAGAAATGCAAATTAAAACTACAATGAGATAGCACCTCACACCCGTCAGAATGGCCATCATCAAAAAATCTAGAAACAATAAATGCTGGAGAGGGTGCGGAGAAAAGGGAACCCTCTTGCATTGCTGGTGGGAATGTAAATTGATACAACCTCTCAGAAGACAATATGGAGATTCCTTAAAAAACAAAAAATAGAAGCACCCTATGACCCAGCAATCCCACTGTTAGGCCTCTATCCTGATGAAATCAAAAATGAAAGAGGCACCTGTATCCCAATGTTCACTGCAGCTCTCTATACAATAGCCAGAACATGGAAGCAACCTAGATGTCCATCGACAAATGAATGGATCCAGAAGCTCTGGTACATATATACAATGGAATACTATTCAACTGTTAAAAGAAATGCAGAAGACTCAGTCCTAATGAGGTGGCTGGCTCTAGAACCTATCATAAAAAGTGAAGTAAGTCAAAAAGAGAAAGACAAGTATAGTATACTAACTCATATATATGGGATCTATTAAGATGGTCATGATAACACACGCAGTGAACTCATGAAAAAACAGAGAATAGACAGAAAGACATTGTGGAAACCGAACAGTGGGAGGGAGGCATGGAGGGAGTAACATGGAAACCTATACTGTCATGTGTGGAAAAGATAGCTATTGTCATTGTGCTAGGGGAATAGGAGTACCTACAACCACTTGGGGCAATGGTCTGGAGGGATGGGAGGGGGGGAACTGGGTGAGGGGAGGGTCCAAGGATATGCATATGAATGATCTGGGAACATACATGTAAAAAAATTAATTAATTAATTAATTAATTAATTTTAAAAAAAAAGAGCCATGACAGGGAAAAGAAAAATAATAAAAAACAAAACAAAGATCAATATATAAAAGACCAAAATAAATCGTTTGCAGCACACGCACATTATTTTCGCCTTTTATGTAGCTTCATATCTCTTAATAGGCCTGTGGCCCTACTAACTGATTGTTTGACATTAGACTAGATATAAATGGTAATTTGGCTTAATTTAAACTGATCTAAAGCCCTACTCTAAAGCACTATTGAAGACGTGAAGTCGTCATAGCATAGTGGTTAAAAATGTTAATCTTCCCTCTGTTCCTTGCCCAGAACACATTTACACTGTTTAATCACTGTTCTGTGTGTGTGTGTGTGCAAGTTATTTGAACTTCTGTGTTATGCTTCCTCTAGAGCTTATTTCACACATCAATGTAAGTAAATGAGTTGGAAAAATACCAGGTACATGTAAGCGCTCAGTAAACATTGGCTGGTATTTTAATAGCCATTTAACTTCATGTAATTTATTTTCCCTCATATATGTGACTTCACTGTGGTTCATCAGTAAAAATATATGCATAAATAATTGTCAAATGAATGACTTAAAAAATCTATTCCCATATCCTTCTTTAATGTAAAGGCATACATTTAAATTTTAATCTATTGTGTATTATTCCATGTGAAAGGGAATTTATTGGCCACTGAGACAATTTTTTAGAAGTGGCTCTCAGAACCTATCATAAAAAGTGAAGTAAGTCAAAAAGAGAAAGACAAGTATAGTATACTAACTCATATATATGGGATCTATTAAGATGGTCATGATAACACACGCAGTGAACTCATGAAAAAACAGAGAATAGACAGAAAGACATTGTGGAAACCGAACAGTGGGAGGGAGGCATGGAGGGAGTAACATGGAAACCTATACTGTCATGTGTGGAAAAGATAGCTATTGTCATTGTGCTAGGGGAATAGGAGTACCTACAACCACTTGGGGCAATGGTCTGGAGGGATGGGAGGGGGGGAACTGGGTGAGGGGAGGGTCCAAGGATATGCATATGAATGATCTGGGAACATACATGTAAAAAAATTAATTAATTAATTAATTAATTAATTTAAAAAAAAAAGAGCCATGACAGGGAAAAGAAAAATAATAAAAAACAAAACAAAGATCAATATATAAAAGACCAAAATAAATCGTTTGCAGCACACGCACATTATTTTCGCCTTTTATGTAGCTTCATATCTCTTAATAGGCCTGTGGCCCTACTAACTGATTGTTTGACATTAGACTAGATATAAATGGTAATTTGGCTTAATTTAAACTGATCTAAAGCCCTACTCTAAAGCACTATTGAAGACGTGAAGTCGTCATAGCATAGTGGTTAAAAATGTTAATCTTCCCTCTGTTCCTTGCCCAGAACACATTTACACTGTTTAATCACTGTTCTGTGTGTGTGTGTGTCAAGTTATTTGAACTTCTGTGTTATGCTTCCTCTAGAGCTTATTTCACACATCAATGTAAGTAAATGAGTTGGAAAAATACCAGGTACATGTAAGCGCTCAGTAAACATTGGCTGGTATTTTAATAGCCATTTAACTTCATGTAATTTATTTTCCCTCATATATGTGACTTCACTGTGGTTCATCAGTAAAAATATATGCATAAATAATTGTCAAATGAATGACTTAAAAAATCTATTCCCATATCCTTCTTTAATGTAAAGGCATACATTTAAATTTTAATCTATTGTGTATTATTCCATGTGAAAGGGAATTTATTGGCCACTGAGACAATTTGTAGTTAGATGTGCTTTATACATTTCAGTTTTGTGGTGTCTACTTTTGGAATAGTTGAAAGTGAGGTACAGCAAGATGCTGCTTATTCAGAGCAGCATTAAGCGTGGCAATTTACTGGAATGTAAATTCCATGAAATAGGGATTCTTGTCTGTTTTTTTCACTGTCCTACACCAGTGCCTAGAAAAGTATCTGGTACATGAAGAGTGATCACTAAATATGTGTTAAAGAAAGAAAAATGTGGAATCTTTAAGATCTTGCACTGAAAAGACCATCAGTGATTTCACATAAGAGCCATAAATCAAAGTCTTGCAGGCAGATGCTTTGGCTATTTTTGAAATCTATTTCTCAAGGGGCAACTCCCAATATAGCGCATTCCAGGTGGAGTTGCAGTGGGTGGCCGTTGAATAGACAATAGTAAAGTAGTGATTTTCCCAGAAGACACTATTTATAGATGGTATAACCTAAGGAGAGCTTCCCAGGTAGAATCTTTATAAGCACTTGCGTTTCTTAACACTGCCATCAGGAAAGGTGGAAAGAGATCTTGGAATTGTAAGAAAGAATAATAAAAGTATAGTAAGATAGATATTTTGAGGCAGTAAAATCTGAGTACAAATAGAAGAGAGTTTATTTATGCCAAAAAAAGAAAGAACAATAAAAGTGGGGGTGGATATCATAGTTATAAGGGATTTTTTATGTTGAATGACTGCCTCCCTTGAATTTTTCTCCTCATGAAGATGATTCAATATTATAGAAAAATAAAACTTCAGAAAATAAGAACTTTAGAAAACTTCCTTTGTGCTTTTATTAGCTATTCAAAAAGAAGCATAAGCAATCTTAGATAGTAAATTTTCATTAGTTCTTTGTGTATTTGTAATTACTAAAGTTTTTCCAATGTGTCATCTTTTATTCAGTTCTTTCTTTCATGACTTCACCTACAAAATGAAAAATATTTTAATAGAAAATAAAGGAAAAGAGGGCTTCTCTGCTAGTCCAGTGGGTAAAGTATCTGGCTGTGCAAAAAAATTTTTTGTGTATTATTCCATGTGAAAGGGAATTTATTGGCCACTGAGACAATTTGTAGTTAGATGTGCTTTATACATTTCAGTTTTGTGGTGTCTACTTTTGGAATAGTTGAAAGTGAGGTACAGCAAGATGCTGCTTATTCAGAGCAGCATTAAGCGTGGCAATTTACTGGAATGTAAATTCCATGAAATAGGGATTCTTGTCTGTTTTTTTCACTGTCCTACACCAGTGCCTAGAAAAGTATCTGGTACATGAAGAGTGATCACTAAATATGTGTTAAAGAAAGAAAAATGTGGAATCTTTAAGATCTTGCACTGAAAAGACCATCAGTGATTTCACATAAGAGCCATAAATCAAAGTCTTGCAGGCAGATGCTTTGGCTATTTTTGAAATCTATTTCTCAAGGGGCAACTCCCAATATAGCGCATTCCAGGTGGAGTTGCAGTGGGTGGCCGTTGAATAGACAATAGTAAAGTAGTGATTTTCCCAGAAGACACTATTTATAGATGGTATAACCTAAGGAGAGCTTCCCAGGTAGAATCTTTATAAGCACTTGCATTTCTTAACACTGCCATCAGGAAAGGTGGAAAGAGATCTTGGAATTGTAAGAAAGAATAATAAAAGTATAGTAAGATAGATATTTTGAGGCAGTAAAATCTGAGTACAAATAGAAGAGAGTTTATTTATGCCAAAAAAAGAAAGAACAATAAAAGTGGGGGTGGATATCATAGTTATAAGGGATTTTTTATGTTGAATGACTGCCTCCCTTGAATTTTTCTCCTCATGAAGATGATTCAATATTATAGAAAAATAAAACTTCAGAAAATAAGAACTTTAGAAAACTTCCTTTGTGCTTTTATTAGCTATTCAAAAAGAAGCATAAGCAATCTTAGATAGTAAATTTTCATTAGTTCTTTGTGTATTTGTAATTACTAAAGTTTTTCCAATGTGTCATCTTTTATTCAGTTCTTTCTTTCATGACTTCACCTACAAAATGAAAAATATTTTAATAGAAAATAAAGGAAAAGAGGGCTTCTCTGCTAGTCCAGTGGGTAAAGAGTCCACCTTACAGTGCAGGGGCACTGGTTTGATCCCTGGCCATGGAGCAGCTGGACCAGGGTGTCCAACTGTAGGCCGGTGTTCTGGAGAGCATGCACCCAGAGCCAGTGCTCTGGAACGGGAGAGGCCACTGTGATGGGAGGCCCACACAGGCCAAAGAATAAAGATGAATGAAAATAAATAAATAAATAAATAAACAATAAAAGAGGTGAAAATTTAAAATATATATACTCACTTCTTTAAAGAAAAAGAAAAGAAAGGAAAAGATTTAAAAATAACATTTTTTGAGAAGAGATTCCCAAATTGATTAAATATCACAAAAACACAAAGAAATACATAGTAATAATTTATTTGCTATTAATCAAATCGACATGACTTGAGGAACTAACGATCATGGGGGATGGTAATATTGAAGCATTTATAAGTTTTCTATAGGAGTGCAAACTGATACCCATATTTTGGAAATCAGCATGAGGACATATATGAAAAGTCTGTAAAACAATGCTTCTTTTCACCTAGAAAATTCTAAGGAAATAATTCTAAGGAAATGATATAGTAAGGAAATAGAGTAATGTTAAAGTTTTTGCACAAAGATGTTCATGATAACTTTATATGGATGAATATTTCAATATAATCTAAAATATTTCATTTAACCACTACCTTTTAGATTATATTTATATTCATTTAATACTTATTGTCATATTTTATTCTTGTTGCTGTTTTTTAGTCACTAAGTCATGTCCAACTCTTGTGGCGTCATGGACTACAGCCTCACAGGCTCCTCTGTCCTTCACTAGCTCCTACTTTCACTGTGTTCAAACTCATGTCCATTGAGTCAGTGACACCATTCAACTATCTCATCCTCTGTTGCCCCCTTCTCTTCCTGCCGTCAGTCTTTCCCAGCATCAGGTTCTTTTCCAAGGAGTCAGAAGAATTTAAAGTACATGATGATTAAATGTAGCTCATGTACATGGTAAATATCTGTGTATTTTGAAATGATGTTAAAATATATGTGTATTGATGTTGGCAAATGCTTTCATTGTTAATGGAAAATGTTAGGTATCAGAGCTCTATGTACATTAACTGCAAAAAGAGGATAGAAGAAAATAATAGATGATAAACACATCCTAGAATGTTAAACTCTGTTGCTTTGGATGAAGAGATAGGAATGACTCTCTAGAGAACACTCCATGTGGCAGTAGCGTGGGAGGAAAACAAATGGAC
The DNA here is from genome assembly GCA_022376925.1 of Tragulus kanchil. Lineage (NCBI taxonomy): Eukaryota > Metazoa > Chordata > Mammalia > Artiodactyla > Tragulidae > Tragulus > Tragulus kanchil. Next base: position 141,275,876 of record JAIOJX010000029.1, on the reverse strand, counting down.
ACAAGAAAAGTATGTTGTGGGATGGATGCATTCATTGTCTTGATCTGTGATTATATTTTATGGTAGTATACATGTTAAAAAGCATTAAATTAACACTTTAAATATGAGATGCTTATTGTAACTCAATTATATTTCAATAGGGTTTTAACACTTTTTACATGTAGCCATAATATTCTTGGAGAAGAACAAAGTGAGTGGGCTTGTTCTATCCAGACTTTTTATAATGCTACTCTAAATAAGACAGTGTGATATACATGTAAAGATAGACAAATAAAGCAGTGGAATAAAGTAGAGATCCCAGAAAAGACCCAAGCATATGTGGAGTCTTAATTTATAAATAGAGTGCTACTCCAGAGCTGGGAACAGAAAATATTTTTCAATAAATCATGCTGGGGCAACTTTATATCCATAAAAATAAACACAAAATTTGGCTTCTACTTCATGGTATACACAAAACTATCTTTTATGTAAAACATAAATCAAAATACAAAAAGTGAAGCAATAAAAAAATCTGGAAAAAGTAAAGGAAAATATTTCCATGATTTCAGATGAGTAAAATATATCTCAAACAAAACAAAAACTCTAAACAGGAGTTACCATGAATATATTTGAGTCGATTAAGATTGTTCATCAAAATACTCCATGAAGACAGTGAAAAGGCAAGCTGTAGTCTTGATGAAGAAGCTTTCAACACATAAAACATGGGCGTATCTGAAATCAGTCAGAAAAAAATAACTAAGCAGAAGATAAGTAAATGATGTGAAGAGGCATGGGAATATTGAAAATAGCCATAAATATATGTAAAAGTGGGCAAGCTCAGTGGTAATCAGAAATGTGAAAAGTAAGATCAGATTAACATACTATAGCTTGCTCTCTTGGATGAAACAGTAAGATCATTAACATGTGTATTGATGTTGGCAAATGCTTTCATTGTTAATGGAAAATGTTAGGTATCAGAGCTCTATGTACATTAACTGCAAAAAGAGGATAGAAGAAAATAATAGATGATAAACACATCCTAGAATGTTAAACTCTGTTGCTTTGGATGAAGAGATAGGAATGACTCTCTAGAGAACACTCCATGTGGCAGTAGCGTGGGAGGAAAACAAATGGACACAAGAAAAGTATGTTGTGGGATGGATGCATTCATTGTCTTGATCTGTGATTATATTTTATGGTAGTATACATGTTAAAAAGCATTAAATTAACACTTTAAATATGAGATGCTTATTGTAACTCAATTATATTTCAATAGGGTTTTAACACTTTTTACATGTAGCCATAATATTCTTGGAGAAGAACAAAGTGAGTGGGCTTGTTCTATCCAGACTTTTTATAATGCTACTCTAAATAAGACAGTGTGATATACATGTAAAGATAGACAAATAAAGCAGTGGAATAAAGTAGAGATCCCAGAAAAGACCCAAGCATATGTGGAGTCTTAATTTATAAATAGAGTGCTACTCCAGAGCTGGGAACAGAAAATATTTTTCAATAAATCATGCTGGGGCAACTTTATATCCATAAAAATAAACACAAAATTTGGCTTCTACTTCATGGTATACACAAAACTATCTTTTATGTAAAACATAAATCAAAATACAAAAAGTGAAGCAATAAAAAAATCTGGAAAAAGTAAAGGAAAATATTTCCATGATTTCAGATGAGTAAAATATATCTCAAACAAAACAAAAACTCTAAACAGGAGTTACCATGAATATATTTGAGTCGATTAAGATTGTTCATCAAAATACTCCATGAAGACAGTGAAAAGGCAAGCTGTAGTCTTGATGAAGAAGCTTTCAACACATAAAACATGGGCGTATCTGAAATCAGTCAGAAAAAAATAACTAAGCAGAAGATAAGTAAATGATGTGAAGAGGCATGGGAATATTGAAAATAGCCATAAATATATGTAAAAGTGGGCAAGCTCAGTGGTAATCAGAAATGTGAAAAGTAAGATCAGATTAACATACTATAGCTTGCTCTCTTGGATGACCAGAATGACAGTCTGACACATAATTGGAGCTCTCATGTAGTGTCAGTAGGGGTGTAAATTGTAACTGTTACTTTGGAAAATTATTTGGCAATACTTGTTAAAGTTGATCATGTACAAATTCTATAATCTAGAAACTAGATATATATTGTATAAAGCTATATATATATATATATATAAATATGTGTATAAACACACACATACATATATATATCTTAGTATAAATGTCTATGTGCTCTAGCAATGGTATGCTCACATCAGCTAGCATTGGCTCAGAGAACCATCTGTTAAATTTGTGATCTGACTTTTTCTCCAGTGGTTGCTTGTAGCTGGTCAGTGTGCTGATGTTTGTTAGAATTTTGTTCAGTGCCATATATTGGACCTCATTTTTCTCCATTAGAGAACTGGTATATAATATGTACATAAATGTGCATATAAAGCAATGCTTATAGTAGTTATTTGCAGTAGCCTCAAACTGAAAACAAGTCAAATTTCCATGTAAGACTGAAATGAAAAATAAGTTATGATATGTCTGTACATTAGGGGCTTCCCAGGTGGCAACACAAGAGACGCAGGAGATAACAGTTTTGATCCCTAGGTTGGGAAGATACTCTGGAGGAGGAAATGGCATCCCACTCCAGTGTTCTTGCTTGGAGAATTCCATGGATGGAGGAGCATGGTGGGCTACCGTCCATAGAGTTGCAAAAAATTGGACATGACTGAGTGAGCACACACACACTTCTCTACATGTTAGAGGTTCCAGAGGCGGGGGACATATGTATATCTATGGAGGATTCAGGTTGACATGTGGCAGTAAACAACAAAACTCTTTTTAAAAATATAATAAAATAAAATTTAAAAAAAAGAAAAAAATAAATGAATGGCAGATGTGTGCATTCATAATAATGATTATAATTTTAAGAAATGCTAGTAATATGAGGTACTTAATGTACATCAGGCCATCTCTCTCTCTCTAAAATATTTATGTATGTTTTTGTATCCTTAGGAAAAAAAATAGGAATACATATTTAATGCTATCTTTGTGTGATGGCATTATAAATTATCATTTCCTTTTTCTTTATACTTTCTTTTATATTGATAAACTATTTTCTGATAAGCATGAGAAAACCATAAAATTAACTTCAGTTTAAAAATTAATACAGGATAGTAGTCATGGTGGTGGGATTAAAATTGTTCTATTGTTCTAATTGCTCAGGTATTACTGATAAAGAGGCTAATCAGATAGATCTTATTTGAAATTTTGTGTGTGTCTTTCAAGGTGGGTGAATTTGTAGATGTTATTTAACTGTGCTGATATTTATTTCTCTCGATTTTAAAATTGGAATAAGAATATTGACCATCTCAGAGAATATTTGTGAAGAAAAAATAAGATATATTTGCCTTGCTATTTACCAGGACAGAGTAAGAGTGCAATATGTTTTATCTATATTAAAGTTTACTTCCTCCTCTTTCAAGCAATTCTTAACCTATTAGAAATACTCTAACATCATTTATTTGGGTGGTAATAAAGATGGAAAACCTTTGTAATTAATAATACATCATTATTGTTTACATTATGGACACACGTGATGACATTTCAGTAGCAAGATTGAGAGTTACTGAAGAAGAATAGTTTAATTAAGTTGTTAACTTATACCTGAATGATTTTCCACCATTTGAAGGTTATGAAGGAATTTTTTTACCATTTTATGTGCATGTTTGACTTTTTTACCCGCTTTAAGTCCTTGAAATATGATAGCATTTTATTCACTGACATTATACGTACAATTCTTAGAGGCCTGATCCATTTCTTTATTAGTTCTGCCATAGCTGGCAGCTCTCTCCTTTTTTTCTATTCTCTATAGTTTTCTGTTTTGAACAGACACATCCCATTCAGTGCATTTAGTTAAAGAGATAGTTACCCATCACCATGTGTGCAATTTAGGTTTTGTAAGTCTAACCTCTGATTCATTAAATGTCACAGACTTGATTCAACTGAGAGAGTGCATTTCTCCTTGATTCATTCAGTGAATTGCTAATTAAATCTCCTGTATCTTTGTCATAGAAATATCCCACTAGGGTATATAAATGTTTTAATTATTTTGAAGATATTACTTTTTTATATTATATATGGCATTCTGCTAACCACATTAATGTTTATTGTAAGGCTGGTTTAGAAGGGTTGAACTCTTTTAGCTTTTGCTTGTCTGAATAACTCTATCTCCCCTTCAAATCTGAATGATAACCTTGCCAGGTAGAGTATTCCTACTGTAAGTTTTTCTTCCTTTCATCATGCTACTTGTTTCTTACCTACAGAGTTTCTGGGGAAAAGTCAACTGATAAAAGTTCCCTAAGTTTCTGTAGGGGACGAGTTGCTTGTCTCTTGTTCCTTTTAAGATTCTCTCTTGATCTTCAATGTCTGTCCTTTTAGTTATTTTGGTGTGGACCTCTTTAGGTTCACTTTCTTTGGGACTCTCTCTGGTTCTGGAGCCTGGATGTTTGTTTACTTTCTCAGATTAGGGAGGTTTTCAGCTATTAGTTCTTTGAATAATTTCTCTGCACCTTTCTCTCTCTCTGATCCTTCTGGGGCACATATGATACAGAGGTTAGTAGGCTTGATGTTGTCCCAGAAATCTCTTAAGCTATCCTAATATTTTTCTTTCAATTCATCTTGGGTGATTTCTGTTGCCCCCCTTTTCGAGTTCACCATCCCACACCTCTGTGACATCTACTGTTGATTCTTTCTATTATGTTTTTAATTTCAGTTATTGTATTCTTCAGCTCTGCTTTGTTCTTTATATTTCCTAACTCCCTTTATTTTTTCACTGAAATATGATAGCATTTTTTTACTACAATTCTTAGAGGCCTGATCCATTTCTTTATTAGTTCTGCCATAGCTGGCAGTTTCTCCTTTTTCTATTCTCTATAGTTTTCTGTTTTGAACAGACACATCCCATTCAGTGCATTTAGTTAAAGAGATAGTTACCCATCACCATGTGTGCAATTTAGGTTTTGTAAGTCTAACCTCTGATTCATTAAATGTCACAGACTTGATTCAACTGAGAGAGTGCATTTCTCCTTGATTCATTCAGTGAATTGCTAATTAAATCTCCTGTATCTTTGTCATAGAAATATCCCACTAGGGTATATAAATGTTTTAATTATTTTGAAGATATTACTTTTTTATATTATATATGGCATTCTGCTAACCACATTAATGTTTATTGTAAGGCTGGTTTAGAAGGGTTGAACTCTTTAGCTTTTGCTTGTCTGAATAACTCTATCTCCCCTTCAAATCTGAATGATAACCTTGCCAGGTAGAGTATTCCTACTGTAAGTTTTTCTTCCTTTCATCATGCTACTTGTTTCTTACCTACAGAGTTTCTGGGGAAAAGTCAACTGATAAAAGTTCCCTAAGTTTCTGTAGGGGACGAGTTGCTTGTCTCTTGTTCCTTTTAAGATTCTCTCTTGATCTTCAATGTCTGTCCTTTTAGTTATTTTGGTGTGGACCTCTTTAGGTTCACTTTCTTTGGGACTCTCTCTGGTTCTGGAGCCTGGATGTTTGTTTACTTTCTCAGATTAGGGAGGTTTTCAGCTATTAGTTCTTTGAATAATTTCTCTGCACCTTTCTCTCTCTCTGATCCTTCTGGGGCACATATGATACAGAGGTTAGTAGGCTTGATGTTGTCCCAGAAATCTCTTAAGCTATCCTAATATTTTTCTTTCAATTCATCTTGGGTGATTTCTGTTGCCCCCCTTTTCGAGTTCACCATCCCACACCTCTGTGACATCTACTGTTGATTCTTTCTATTATGTTTTTAATTTCAGTTATTGTATTCTTCAGCTCTGCTTTGTTCTTTATATTTCCTAACTCCCTTATTCTCATTGTGTTCATCTGTTTTTCTTCTGATTTTATAGAGCATCTTAATGATCATTACCTTAAACTCTTTATCAGGTAGATTGCTTATTTCCACTTCATTTAGTTCTTCTGGGATTTTTTTTTTTTTAGACTTTTTTTGGGAGGGGGAGGAGGGTGAGTGTTGGGGAAGAACGGGGGCAGGTGGGCCACTTCTATTGGTCTTTCATTTATCTATTTTCTTCTGGGATTTTGACCTGTTCTTTCTTTTGCAAAATATTCCTCCTCCATCTCCTCATTTTGCCAGGTCTTTGTGTTTATTGGTGTTAGATAGGTCACTTACATTTCCCATAGAGAAGTGGCCTTATACTGGAGACATCCTATGGGGTCCAGCAGCACATTCATCTCTGGTTACCAAAGCTGTATGCTTTAGGGTGATCTCTATGGGCTGTGTGGGCCCTTCTGTTGTGGTGGGGTGGACTACTGTAGGCATACTAGTAAGCAGGGCTGGCCCCTGGCATAGTTGACTGCCAGGTCCTGCCTCATGAGGTGACTACCAGCTTGCTGATGGGTGGGGCCAGGCCCCAGTGTGGTTGGCCATCAGTCTCAGTCTCAATGATCCCAGGGCTGGTACTGAGCCGTGATCAATGGCAGCTGTCTGTGTTGCCTCATGGGCCTAGTGCTGGTGCCAACCTGCTGGTGAGCTAGTAAATCTGACACTTATAGGTGAAAGAGAGGATTCCAAAATGGTGCTTGCTAGCACCACAGTTCTTGCGGTAAAATGAGCGCCCCCTAATGACTTCCACCAGCATCTTTGTCCCCAGGTTGCTTCCTGCCTTCCTGGGAGGCTCTCCAAGATGAGTAAGTTGGTCTGACCCAGTCATCTTTCAAATTACTTTCTCAATCATGAGCCTCAGAGCTTGTAAAGTTTTGCACATGCCTTTTAAGCATAGAATATCTGTTTCCCATAGGCCTCTGGCTTTCCCATATGCAAACCCTGCTGGCCTTCAAAGCCAGAGGCTCTGGGGACTTGTCTTAACGATGTAGGACTTCCGAACTAGGGAGACTGATATGGGGCTTGAATCCCTTGCTCCTTGGGAATGACCTCTGCAATTGTGATTATCCTACCATTTGGGGACCATCTACCTGAGGATATGAACCTTGAATATACTATGTCTCTGCTTCTCCTTTCTGTCTCACTGTGATTCCTTCTTTGTATCTTTAATGTTGCAAAAATCTTTTCTTCTAGCCTTTATATCACTTATGTAGATAGATGCTCTGTACATAGTTATAATTTTGGTGTGCCCATGGGAGGAGGTGACCTCAGAGTCATACTACTCTGCCATCTTGGCCAGAGTTACATTGTTTCTAATGCAAAGAATTAGTACAGTATGATGGTTATAAACCTACCTTCAGGCTCTGGATTATCTGTTCAAATACCAGTTTTATATCTTATAAGCAAAGTGGTTTTGATAAAGTTACTTCATACCTTTGTGCCTCAGTTTTTTCATGTGTATTATGAAATAACAGTTGTATCTAAGGTGTAGGGTTACTTTGAGAAATCAGTATAAGCAGGACAAATTGTAGAATAATGTTAGTTTTCAGCAACAAACTTACAAATGGAATATTAGTAATTTTGAGATTCCAGATATTGCTATCGTCTCCCTTCAACTCAAATATCATATCAACCTCTGTGGTTTTTTTCATTTTAGTTTTTCTATATATTGTGTAAATTTGTTGCTAAGCATGTATGCTCTTCGAATTTATATAACTAGTATAATAGTGTAAATAATTATCTGTACCTTTCTTTGTGTATCCAGTGATATGTTTCTAATTTTCATTCATCTGATGGGTCTAAGAGATCATTCATTTTCACTATTATATAGTATTCCACACAGTATTCTCAAAACATATCTATATATACAGAAACAGACTTTGGGAGATGGTGAGGGACAGGGAGGCCTGCTGTGCTGCAGTCCTTGAGGTCACAGGGCTGGACGCAACTGGGCGACTGAAAAGCTACAACATGGTCATTTTGAGGTTTTGCAATTTAATGTCCAGTAATGCCATAAATATTTTTTACAGGTCCCTTCAGACACATGCTTAAGAGTTTTCTAAAGTTTTGCACATGCCTTTTAAGCATAGAATATCTGTTTCCCATAGGCCTCTGGCTTTCCCATATGCAAACCCTGCTCCAAAGCCAGAGGCTCTGGGGACTTGTCTTAACGATGTAGGACTTCCGAACTAGGGAGACTGATATGGGGCTTGAATCCCTTGCTCCTTGGGAATGACCTCTGCAATTGTGATTATCCTACCATTTGGGGACCATCTACCTGAGGATATGAACCTTGAATATACTATGTCTCTGCTTCTCCTTTCTGTCTCACTGTGATTCCTTCTTTGTATCTTTAATGTTGCAAAAATCTTTTCTTCTAGCCTTTATATCACTTATGTAGATAGATGCTCTGTACATAGTTATAATTTTGGTGTGCCCATGGGAGGAGGTGACCTCAGAGTCATACTACTCTGCCATCTTGGCCAGAGTTACATTGTTTCTAATGCAAAGAATTAGTACAGTATGATGGTTATAAACCTACCTTCAGGCTCTGGATTATCTGTTCAAATACCAGTTTTATATCTTATAAGCAAAGTGGTTTTGATAAAGTTACTTCATACCTTTGTGCCTCAGTTTTTTCATGTGTATTATGAAATAACAGTTGTATCTAAGGTGTAGGGTTACTTTGAGAAATCAGTATAAGCAGGACAAATTGTAGAATAATGTTAGTTTTCAGCAACAAACTTACAAATGGAATATTAGTAATTTTGAGATTCCAGATATTGCTATCGTCTCCCTTCAACTCAAATATCATATCAACCTCTGTGGTTTTTTTTCATTTTAGTTTTTCTATATATTGTGTAAATTTGTTGCTAAGCATGTATGCTCTTCGAATTTATATAACTAGTATAATAGTGTAAATAATTATCTGTACCTTTCTTTGTGTATCCAGTGATATGTTTCTAATTTTCATTCATCTGATGGGTCTAAGAGATCATTCATTTTCACTATTATATAGTATTCCACACAGTATTCTCAAAACATATCTATATATACAGAAACAGACTTTGGGAGATGGTGAGGGACAGGGAGGCCTGCTGTGCTGCAGTCCTTGAGGTCACAGGGCTGGACGCAACTGGGCGACTGAAAAGCTACAACATGGTCATTTTGAGGTTTTGCAATTTAATGTCCAGTAATGCCATAAATATTTTTTACAGGTCCCTTCAGACACATGCTTAAGAGTTTTCTAAGGTATTTGTCTAGAAATGGCTTCCAAGTCCTGAATTTGCACACATACGCCTCCATGAGATAATGCTAAATTGTTTTTCAAAGACTGTATTAATTCACTCTCCCACCAGCTAACATGTGGCATTATCAGAACTTCTTGTTTTTAAAAAAATGGTGGGTGTAAAATGTGATTTTATTTTGACTAAAATTTGCATTTTTGAATTATTAATAAGGTAGAACTTTTTTTTTACATTTTTGTTTTGGCTTTCCAAGTTTCCTTTTCTGAAAAGTATCCTTTATGTGAAATCAGGATTACTTTCATATTCAAGGTCTTCTCTGTTCTTTTAGTTTATATTTTAATATGTACTAAATTAAAAGAACTCCAAATGGAAATTTTCTCATAAGGAAGGAAAAAGGTACAAAAAAAATGAGTATATGGTGGCTGTTTTTATTGCTAAAGGGTTTTGCCATTGTATATTAATGATTTTAAGCAGAACATAAACTTTGAATTATACTATTAAGTTATGAATACTTTATAGAAAGTTTTATTTGTAGGTGAGCTTGAGGAATGAACTCTAAATCACTGTAGGGATTGAAATATAGCATCAACTCAACATAAATATTTTCAAATTAATCAACTGCCTCAATTTAAAGCAAGAAGAGCTGTGAAAGAATACACATAAGTGAAGTTAAAGTTAAAACATTCTTTAGTAATACCTATCAGTGGGACAGTGTTTCTCAATTTATATAAACATCATGTTTAGGAGAAAGAGGTAATGTATATCCTGATGAAATAGGTCTGTCTAGATATTCAGATAGACCATATAAAAATGAATAAAACATACTAGCTTTTCTCTGGTTTCCCATCATGCAGAATATTTTGTGTTGAAAACAGATGAGAAATTGACTTTAAATAATTTTTTTTTAGTGTTGTTAAAGTTCTTTCCTGGTCAGTGAGTTAATGAGATAGGCTTAGAATGAGTAGGGAAGCTATAGGAAAAGACACTTATACTCGTTTGGACAGTAAAATCATTTTATTGAGAGAAAAGTTAACTCTGGAATATCAAGATTGATATTCACAGGGCATCTGATTCTCACATCCTCACTTTTTCATCTCTTTGTCATGAATCAATGCAAAGTAGTATTCAGGTATATTAAAGCTCATCTTTAAAACTTTCATATTTAAACATCTACACTTCCTTTATCATTTGATATGTGAGAATTCAGAAAAGACATTTCAGCAATATCCCTTAGTACAAAAACTATAGTCATAAATTACAGTACTTCATACATTTATTGAAACAATTTTTTCCTAGTACATTTTACTCGTAGTTTGACAGTGACAGTTGTATTTGGAGGTTTAGCAGAAAACAAGAGTTAAATTACCACTTATACCACTAAAAATCCTAAAGGAATTTGATGAGTCAGTTTTTATATTCTTATTTTAGTTTCCACAAATGTACTATGGAAATAATATTACTCATAATCTCTTTTGTGAGATATTTGGACGATACACACATTTTTAAAGTATTTGAAAATAAGGTAGAGAATTTAAGTTCACATAGTAAGTGTAACTTCCGAGGTGGCGCTAGTGGTAAAGAACTTGCCTGCAAGTGCAGGAGACATAAAGTGACGCAGGTTTGATCCCTGGATATCTTGGCAACCCACTCCAGTATTCTTGCTTGGAGAATGACATGGACAGAGGAGCTTGGTGGGCTGTAGTCCTTAGGGTTGCAAAGACTCAGACATGACTGAAGTGAATCATGTAGGCAGTAAGATAGTCACAGTAAAGCTGCAGCAAATTGTAGGTGGGTTTTCAATTTGCTCTTCCCAAGAAGAGCTGTGAAAGAATACACATAAGTGAAGTTAAAGTTAAAACATTCTTTAGTAATACCTATCAGTGGGACAGTGTTTCTCAATTTATATAAACATCATGTTTAGGAGAAAGAGGTAATGTATATCCTGATGAAATAGGTCTGTCTAGATATTCAGATAGACCATATAAAAATGAATAAAACATACTAGCTTTTCTCTGGTTTCCCATCATGCAGAATATTTTGTGTTGAAAACAGATGAGAAATTGACTTTAAATAATTTTTTTTTAGTGTTGTTAAAGTTCTTTCCTGGTCAGTGAGTTAATGAGATAGGCTTAGAATGAGTAGGGAAGCTATAGGAAAAGACACTTATACTCGTTTGGACAGTAAAATCATTTTATTGAGAGAAAAGTTAACTCTGGAATATCAAGATTGATATTCACAGGGCATCTGATTCTCACATCCTCACTTTTTCATCTCTTTGTCATGAATCAATGCAAAGTAGTATTCAGGTATATTAAAGCTCATCTTTAAAACTTTCATATTTAAACATCTACACTTCCTTTATCATTTGATATGTGAGAATTCAGAAAAGACATTTCAGCAATATCCCTTAGTACAAAAACTATAGTCATAAATTACGGTACTTCATACATTTATTGAAACAATTTTTTCCTAGTACATTTTACTCGTAGTTTGACAGTGACAGTTGTATTTGGAGGTTTAGCAGAAAACAAGAGTTAAATTACCACTTATACCACTAAAAATCCTAAAGGAATTTGATGAGTCAGTTTTTATATTCTTATTTTAGTTTCCACAAATGTACTATGGAAATAATATTACTCATAATCTCTTTTGTGAGATATTTGGACGATACACACATTTTTAAAGTATTTGAAAATAAGGTAGAGAATTTAAGTTCACATAGTAAGTGTAACTTCCGAGGTGGCGCTAGTGGTAAAGAACTTGCCTGCAAGTGCAGGAGACATAAAGTGACGCAGGTTTGATCCCTGGATATCTTGGCAACCCACTCCAGTATTCTTGCTTGGAGAATGACATGGACAGAGGAGCTTGGTGGGCTGTAGTCCTTAGGGTTGCAAAGACTCAGACATGACTGAAGTGAATCATGTAGGCAGTAAGATAGTCACAGTAAAAGCTGCAGCAAATTGTAGGTGGGTTTTCAATTTGCTCTCACTTCTCAGAATAGTTTAAATTGGTGACAAAGAATTTCTTGGCAGCTTATAAAAGGAAAACTAATCATAATGCTTTGCTTCTTGAAGGTAATGTTCAATAATGAAAACCAGCTGATAGCCAAGCTTTTCTATCATAGTCTAGCTGCTAGAAAAATAGCTTAAGTAAGGTTTTTTTCCTGGTTCTTTTAGATGAGGTGAATTTGCTTATAGGTCTATGGAAACCTTTTTGAATATATCTGTTGCCGGAAGCTCAAAATTATTTAGTGCTGAGTGTAATTGCGTCTTGGAGGAGGTAAGGGACAGCATGTTGGCTCATTTTGCCAAAAATAAAGCTTTTAGGTTTCCTGAGAACACATTTGAAAATACTGCTGTTTGGCTGAAGATTATCTAGCCTGCCAAAGTATTGCCTTTTTAAAAAATAAATTTCCAAATGTGAGGATTTTGTTGAATTTTCTTTAAAAAATTTCTAATAACTTGGAAGCTAGAAGAATTAGAAGAAAAATGGTTTAAGATGATAAGCAGTTTGATTAATCCTGAGATGTTAATTTTCCTTTAGCATCATTTGTAACAGTCTTTTGTTAAAAAAAATTGCAAAGTCATCAGAATATTCAGATCTATGTAAATACAAAAATGACGCCTTTTTTGGCATATCATACACAATATCTCTTACTGTACAATGGTAAGCATTAGTCATTTTTTTCTGGTGACTTGGATGCTTTTCTGCTTTTGTATCAGGAAACCTACTCATGTCTTGTGTTAGCTGTGTCCTGGTGATAGTTTGCATTGCTTACCCACGTAGGAAAGAATAGCTAATATTCTACATTATAAAGAAATTTATTTATTGTATTTAAAGTGTTGTTAACAAGGTGAATCATTCTCTAGGACCTGGTAAGAAAATGAGTCATCTATCATTGTCCCTTTCATTGAAATTAAGATATTTTCATCTTGAGAGCTTGTTTGGAGGTTCTAACTGGGGAGCACAGCTACTCATATCCTCTTGACCTCTACTCATATCCCCTTGACCTAAGACTAGTCTTTGTCTATCGGGGATGGTTGTCCTCTTTGACCGAGCGTGCAGTTTCAGGAGGGATGCACATGGAGTGTGAGGGAGGCAGGGAACACCTGCCTAGCCAGCCAGATTAGCTGAATCAACCCTGGTGATCAATGGGGTGGCAGATGTTGCAACCAGATCTCTCTCACATCTGGTATTTTCATCTTGAATCCATCCATTCAATACAGCTGTGAGTCATTCCTGGTAATTTTTTGTAAGGTAAGAAGTCTTAGAGATAAGATTAGAAGCATAATTTTTCTAGAAAACCATTTTTAGACCTAGAAGCTAAGCATTTGAGAGCCTTGCACAGACTACATTTTAGTACTTAAGATTCATATCAGGTCATGAGATTTATTTTCTTATTTTATTATGTTGGCTCTTTGTGCTACTTTAGAATTATATATAACTTTAGAATTATATATAACTTGTTTTTTAAGTCACTACCAGAAGTAAGTGAAAGCCTTTGACATTAAGGTTTTCTAAATATCTTTTAGTACATTATTAAAATATACAGGCATCTGAAAGAGACTGGTTTAGAAGTCTTTCTTCTTCCAAGATTGTTCCATAAATGTGCTTTAATCTGAAGTTACTAACGACTAAATGTGAAATTTTTGTATTTATTTTATTTATATGTCCCTTTGAATTTGTGAATTGTGCAAAATAGTTCATACAGAAAATTGGTTGCATTAAAGCCAAATGTACAGTTTAAAGAACATTTTAAAATAAAGGTCCATGAAAACCATCAAGAAATGGAAACAGAACTTGAATCTCTCTTCCATTAAGTCAGAGTGGAAAAGAAATTCTTTCAAAGCATATGTAACTATAGAAATACTCTTATATGAGTTTGGAAGCCCAATACATAATAAACTTTTGAAAATATTTCATATGCACTTCAGAAAAATATGTTAGAGAGTGCTATATATGTTTTTAAACTAAATCTTAATAATATTAGGTGTCCCAGTTTATTTTCTCATTATTTTTCCAAGTTAATGATGGGTGCTTTAGAATGAATGTTTGTAGTCTTAAGGGTTTGGGCAAATGATTAATTCAACAGTTGTAATCATAGTTTTGTGATAACAAGAGTGAGACCCTGAGCAGGCCTTACATGTGGCCATTGCTGTGTGCCATTACCCACCCCCATTATTATGCAACAGTTATGTAAGACTTTTAGTAGTCCAGCTCAGCCATGGGTCAGCACAGCAGTAGGCCACTCCAGCAAGCAACCAACTTTATCAGTGAGTGACCTTTAGTGGGCTCAGTGGAGTGGGGGTTGGTGGTCATCAGGCAGAAAGTAAGGTGAGAGGTAGATGGATCCTGGGCTTTCTCCCAGGGTCCCCCCAGCTCACCTGCTGGTCTGAGGCGAGGTGACCTGGGGGCCTGGGGATCAAGCTGGGGCCTGTGTGCTGCAAAGCTAGAGCCTTCACCAAGGCCATCCACTGGCTGGGCTCAGACCTTGAGGCAGCAGTGAAGCTCTCCCCCATCCCCGTCTCTGCAACCTAACTCTTTGGCTTCCTTCTCATTATTTTAGCAGTGTCAGTCTGCCTGGTCACAGTCTGAGGAATCTGAGGGCCAATTGGGGTTGGGTTCCTGGCTCCTTCATTAAAGACCACTGAGCAGATCTGAGGGAGCCACCGGTTGAGATCTGCCTCCTCTCAGCCAGGACCTGGACCTCAGAGACTGATAGGTGTGCCTTAGGATCTGACCCTTTCTTGTCAAAACAGAGAATAACATTTGTTTGATAGAGATTAATGACCTGACTTCAAGAACAAAGGATCTGACATTACGAAGTTTGCAATAACTAACCCTGTCCCTCTGTTACCTTTTCTATAAAAGGGCTTTGCTGAAAGCTTTCAGGGTGTTTGGAGTTTTTAAGGCATGAACCACCCATCTCCTTGCATGGTCCTCAATAAATCTTTCTCTATTCCAGACTCTGATGTTTGGATATTGTTTGACCTCACTGTGTGCCACACACGTGAACTTGAATTTGGGTAACAGTTTGAAAGCAAGCATGTAATAAGAAGGATGGGAGATAAATTATAAAGTGCTTATTAGACATCCTTCACAGATAATACAAGGAAGTCATATGGAATGATCTCTGTTCATTGCCTCTGACTGTAGCTTCATGACCACAATCTATTGCATTTGCTCTCATCCCAGAATCCAATGACCAACAGTGGGTGGGCTGTGGGGGTTGCTGACTGCATATATAAGCATATACGGACCTGAACTGGGAACAAATACACTGTATTTTGCTAGCATATACCTGTTGATCAGGCAGAAAGTCACAGGTGCCACTCCAGCAAGCAACCAACTTTATCAGTGAGTGACCTTTAGTGGGCCAAGTGGAGTGGGGGCTGGTGGTCATCAGGCAGAAAGTAAGGTGAGAGGTAGATGGATCCTGGGCTTTCTCCCAGGGTCCCCCCAGCTCACCTGCTGGTCTGAGGCGAGGTGACCTGGGGGCCTGGGGATCAAGCTGGGGCCTGTGTGCTGCAAAGCTAGAGCCTTCACCAAGGCCATCCACTGGCTGGGCTCAGACCTTGAGGCAGCAGTGAAGCTCTCCCCCATCCCCGTCTCTGCAACCTAACTCTTTGGCTTCCTTCTCATTATTTTAGCAGTGTCAGTCTGCCTGGTCACAGTCTGAGGAATCTGAGGGCCAATTGGGGTTGGGTTCCTGGCTCCTTCATTAAAGACCACTGAGCAGATCTGAGGGAGCCACCGGTTGAGATCTGCCTCCTCTCAGCCAGGACCTGGACCTCAGAGACTGATAGGTGTGCCTTAGGATCTGACCCTTTCTTGTCAAAACAGAGAATAACATTTGTTTGATAGAGATTAATGACCTGACTTCAAGAACAAAGGATCTGACATTACGAAGTTTGCAATAACTAACCCTGTCCCTCTGTTACCTTTTCTATAAAAGGGCTTTGCTGAAAGCTTTCAGGGTGTTTGGAGTTTTTAAGGCATGAACCACCCATCTCCTTGCATGGTCCTCAATAAATCTTTCTCTATTCCAGACTCTGATGTTTGGATATTGTTTGACCTCACTGTGTGCCACACACGTGAACTTGAATTTGGGTAACAGTTTGAAAGCAAGCATGTAATAAGAAGGATGGGAGATAAATTATAAAGTGCTTATTAGACATCCTTCACAGATAATACAAGGAAGTCATATGGAATGATCTCTGTTCATTGCCTCTGACTGTAGCTTCATGACCACAATCTATTGCATTTGCTCTCATCCCAGAATCCAATGACCAACAGTGGGTGGGCTGTGGGGGTTGCTGACTGCATATATAAGCATATACGGACCTGAACTGGGAACAAATACACTGTATTTTGCTCAGCCACAAACATGTAAAATACCTTGCTTTGCATATTTGCACTATCATACCCTTTATATTATTGATGATTAATATGAAAACTGCTCCAAGACCTTGGATTACTTTCTAAAAGAATTACTTCTCCTTGGCACCTTTCTCATTAGGTTAGAAATCTGTTTGCTTATTTATTTATTCTTAGAGTTTCAGTTTGAAGACTGTGATCTGCATGCAGTTCCATTGCTGAGGGTACAAAGAGGAATTGGATATCTTGGCTAGGGCACTGAACAGTTTTGGTTAGTGTACTTGGTCTTTGCTTTTCCTCCTGGAAATTCTTTTTTAAAGACTTACTCCTGTATTCAGTAGACCTATTTGTTGTGTTTGTATGGGCATCCCCAAGACTTCTGTAGTGCTTTCCAATTTAATATGGAATGCTTGGAACTTTCTCCAGACCCATAATAGGCTTCAGATGTTGAATGTCTCTGTTCTATCTGCCCCCACCACCCAGCAGCTCTACCCAATTAGGAAACTGAAATGATAGGTCAGTACATGGGTTTTGGCTGACGGTGCTCTTTCCTTGGTGTGGCTGGGCTCATAGTTCTCTGCCCACCTCACACCTTCAGAGGATGTGATCTTATTCATCAGATACTCCCCTCCTTTCTTTTTGCTGGATCTTTTTTTTTTTATCATTATTGTTTCAAGGCAAATATGATTAATAGTTTTCCTCCCTTTACTTTGCTTCTCACTGGAGAAAGCCAGTGGTAAGACATGGCAATTTTCTGACTCTAAGCTGCTAAATTAATCCAAGACAACTTCTTCAATAAAGGAATCATCTGCATATTTTCTCCTAACTTTTTATTTACCCAGCCATTTAACTGGAGAATTCTCCCAAACTGGAGAATTGTTGTTGAGATCTTCAAACATATGTGTTCTTTTTTTACCCCCATCATGCCTCTTTTATTTTTATATTTATTTTTGTCCATCTTTTATTCTTTGGCATGTGTGGGCCTCCCATCTCAGTGGCCTCTCTCAATGCAGAGCACTGGCTCTGAGTGCACGGGCTCCAGAGTGCTGGCTCATAATTGGACACACTGGTCCAGCTGCTCCATGACATGTGGCATCTTTGCAGGTCAGAAATCGAACCGGTACCCCTTGCACTGCAAGGTGGACTGTCTACCCACTGGACCACCAGGGGAGCCCTATATGTATTCTTATCTTCACTTCCACCATGTATTCGTTCTGAGAAAAAACATGGGGAAAGAGTGGTAAATCCTGGAATCTTCTGCCCTTATTTCCCCCTGATGACCATTTTCCATAGATTATAGTATGGAAATATTTTTTTCTTTTTTTAACAGTTAGTCCATTGTAACTATAATTTTACATTTAAAAAAATTTGAGGAAGAGTCTATGATTTACCTTTACTTGATTATGTGAATTATCAGTGTTCTGAGTGAACTTTTAAAACATCTGTTTTTGGATGACAGTACTCTGTCATTCCAGAGGGGATGTGACAATTAGATATCTGAGAATGACTTTGATAGCACTTGCCATCATATAATTCCTTCATCTGTGATGTGATGGGACATGGCAAAAGAGATTTTGCAGATGTAATTAAGGTTACTAATCAATTGAATGTGTTTCCTTACGATAGGGAGATAATCTAGGCAGGCCAGGCCTAATATGGTGAGCCTCTTCAAAAAAAAGAAAGTTTTCTATTGCCAGTTACACACTGAGATGTCATAGAGATTTCAGTTTTAACAGAACTTGGTGGGCAGTTGCTGATTAGCAGCTTGAAGGGTCCAAGTGAGAAGAAATGCAGGTGGTATCCAGAAATCAAGAATGGTCCCTAGCTGACAGCTGGCAGGGATAAAGGGACTTCAAATCTGCAGCCACAGGAGCTGGTTTCTCTAACAATCTGAATGAGCCTAGAAATGGATGCTTCCCCAGAGCTTCTACGTAAGAACCCAGTTTTGCTAACGCTTTGATTGCAGCATTATGAGACTCATAAGCATGCAACCCAGCTGAGTCCACCCAGACTTCTGACCTACTGATTTGTAAGTGAATAAATGGATTTTGTTTTAAGCCACTAGCCTTGTGACAGTCTGTTCTGCAACAGTGGAATATGAATGCAGAGCACTGGCTCTGAGTGCACGGGCTCCAGAGTGCTGGCTCATAATTGACACACTGGTCCAGCTGCTCCATGACATGTGGCATCTTTGCAGGTCAGAAATCGAACCGGTACCCCTTGCACTGCAAGGTGGACTGTCTACCCACTGGACCACCAGGGGAGCCCTATATGTATTCTTATCTTCACTTCCACCATGTATTCGTTCTGAGAAAAAACATGGGGAAAGAGTGGTAAATCCTGGAATCTTCTGCCCTTATTTCCCCCTGATGACCATTTTCCATAGATTATAGTATGGAAATATTTTTTCTTTTTAACAGTTAGTCCATTGTAACTATAATTTTACAATGAAAAAAATTTGAGGAAGAGTCTATGATTTACCTTTACTTGATTATGTGAATTATCAGTGTTCTGAGTGAACTTTTAAAACATCTGTTTTTGGATGACAGTACTCTGTCATTCCAGAGGGGATGTGACAATTAGATATCTGAGAATGACTTTGATAGCACTTGCCATCATATAATTCCTTCATCTGTGATGTGATGGGACATGGCAAAAGAGATTTTGCAGATGTAATTAAGGTTACTAATCAATTGAATGTGTTTCCTTACGATAGGGAGATAATCTAGGCAGGCCAGGCCTAATATGGTGAGCCTCTTCAAAAAAAAGAAAGTTTTCTATTGCCAGTTACACACTGAGATGTCATAGAGATTTCAGTTTTAACAGAACTTGGTGGGCAGTTGCTGATTAGCAGCTTGAAGGGTCCAAGTGAGAAGAAATGCAGGTGGTATCCAGAAATCAAGAATGGTCCCTAGCTGACAGCTGGCAGGGATAAAGGGACTTCAAATCTGCAGCCACAGGAGCTGGTTTTCTCTAACAATCTGAATGAGCCTAGAAATGGATGCTTCCCCAGAGCTTCTACGTAAGAACCCAGTTTTGCTAACGCTTTGATTGCAGCATTATGAGACTCATAAGCATGCAACCCAGCTGAGTCCACCCAGACTTCTGACCTACTGATTTGTAAGTGAATAAATGGATTTTGTTTTAAGCCACTAGCCTTGTGACAGTCTGTTCTGCAACAGTGGAATATGAATTCAGGCACATTCAAAATAGGCTGCAATGAAATGTGAAAGGCACACACCTATTGTTATAGAAATATCTTAATGTCCCAAAGATGATGCCATGTACCCGATTTAAGAACATGTTCCTTTTTCCAATTGATCCCATTTACTTGACTCTTTTAACTTCTAGCTTTCTTTCTGAATCTGTTAAGAACTCCTCTCCTACTTAACTCTGTCTCTTGCTCTGATCCACCAGTCTCCAGTTCCATCAATCCTCTGGACAGATTTGTACCTCACTAGGATCTGGTCCCATCCCTTCTCCTCGCTTTTTTGGCTATACCATTCATCTGTCCTTGCTTATTTTATTTTTTTTTCTCTGCCATAGCTCTGTGGAAGAAAACGGAGTGCTAAGTTAATTTTGTTCCTTTTCCATAAGTTTCATTCCTTTTAGAAGTAATTAATCCTGTACTCTGACAGTATATACAAAACAACTCTGTATATTTAAAGAATATTGCAATGAAGCCCAGCATGTACTACTTTTACAAACAAGGAAGAACTTTTTAGCTTAAAATAAACATATCAATGACAGATCTATGTACAGTGAATTCTGTTCAGTAAGAAAGTGCTTCAAAATTTTCAAATAGGTATTTTGGATGTTCCATGAGACACACATCTTTATCATTCTTTATGTCTGTGATATTTGTTAATATTTCCAGTTTTCTGTAAAAATTGATATAAACATCATGCTTTAGCAGATGTGAGTTTTTACCTTGGTGGGCAGTTGCTGATTAGCAGCTTGAAGGGTCCAAGTGAGAAGAAATGCAGGTGGTATCCAGAAATCAAGAATGGTCCCTAGCTGACAGCTGGCAGGGATAAAGGGACTTCAAATCTGCAGCCACAGGAGCTGGTTTTCTAACAATCTGAATGAGCCTAGAAATGGATGCTTCCCCAGAGCTTCTACGTAAGAACCCAGTTTTGCTAACGCTTTGATTGCAGCATTATGAGACTCATAAGCATGCAACCCAGCTGAGTCCACCCAGACTTCTGACCTACTGATTTGTAAGTGAATAAATGGATTTTGTTTTAAGCCACTAGCCTTGTGACAGTCTGTTCTGCAACAGTGGAATATGAATTCAGGCACATTCAAAATAGGCTGCAATGAAATGTGAAAGGCACACACCTATTGTTATAGAAATATCTTAATGTCCCAAAGATGATGCCATGTACCCGATTTAAGAACATGTTCCTTTTTCCAATTGATCCCATTTACTTCGACTCTTTTAACTTCTAGCTTTCTTTCTGAATCTGTTAAGAACTCCTCTCCTACTTAACTCTGTCTCTTGCTCTGATCCACCAGTCTCCAGTTCCATCAATCCTCTGGACAGATTTGTACCTCACTAGGATCTGGTCCCATCCCTTCTCCTCGCTTTTTTGGCTATACCATTCATCTGTCCTTGCTTATTTTATTTTTTTTTCTCTGCCATAGCTCTGTGGAAGAAAACGGAGTGCTAAGTTAATTTTGTTCCTTTTCCATAAGTTTCATTCCTTTTAGAAGTAATTAATCCTGTACTCTGACAGTATATACAAAACAACTCTGTATATTTAAAGAATATTGCAATGAAGCCCAGCATGTACTACTTTTACAAACAAGGAAGAACTTTTTAGCTTAAAATAAACATATCAATGACAGATCTATGTACAGTGAATTCTGTTCAGTAAGAAAGTGCTTCAAAATTTTCAAATAGGTATTTTGGATGTTCCATGAGACACACATCTTTATCATTCTTTATGTCTGTGATATTTGTTAATATTTCCAGTTTTCTGTAAAAATTGATATAAACATCATGCTCTAAGAAAATGTTTCTGAGTGTGAAAGAAATTGTAATTAAAATAAAGCAAAGGAAATGCTAATTTACCACATACCTGATGCCTTTTTTTCTCTTTCCTCCAATACAAACCACAAATTTTAAATAGAATTTGCAAAGGCACAAAGATCACAAATAGATACATGGGAAAGGAAGAAAGAAGTTATAAAGCGAAAATATTTTTATTTAGTGCCAAAAATTTGTCTTACTAAGTTTGGAGAATTTATCCATAAAGGAAAGCATTGAATGTCTAAAAAATATTCAAACATATGGGAAAAAGTGAGGCTTTTGATAGTCAACTAATTTTTTTCTTTTCCTTTTTTAAATTTTGGCCTCTTATTGTTTTTATTTATTTATTTATTTATTTATTTTCATCCATCTTTATTCTCTGGCCTGCGTGGGCCTCCTGTTGCAGTGACCTCTCTCACTGCAGAGCACCAGCTCTGGGAACGTGTGCTCCAGAGTGCTTGCTCGTAATTGGACACACAGGTACAGCCGCTTCGCGGCACATGGGATCTTCCCAGGACAGGGATCGAACTGGTGTCGCTTACACTGCAAGGTGGACTCTATACCCACTGGATGACCAGTGAAGCCCCAGTCAACTAATTTTTGAAGTCAATTTGTGTAAACAAAGGCTATTTCATGCATGTTTGACTCTTAAAATTAATTCTATCTGATTCACACTCAGACATGGAAACATGGCTCACTTAAAGTAGCAAAATTTTATGTTACAAAAATAATATTCATTTATTCTCTATTTTCCACGATTATAATACTTAACAGTAGAGTCACAAAGTGTTGCAGATTATGGGAGGCTCTATGGGAAACTCTGTATATTTAAAGAATATTGCAATGAAGCCCAGCATGTACTACTTTTACAAACAAGGAAGAACTTTTTAGCTTAAAATAAACATATCAATGACAGATCTATGTACAGTGAATTCTGTTCAGTAAGAAAGTGCTTCAAAATTTTCAAATAGGTATTTTGGATGTTCCATGAGACACACATCTTTATCATTCTTTATGTCTGTGATATTTGTTAATATTTCCAGTTTTCTGTAAAAATTGATATAAACATCATGCTCTAAGAAAATGTTTCTGAGTGTGAAAGAAATTGTAATTAAAATAAAGCAAAGGAAATGCTAATTTACCACATACCTGATGCCTTTTTTTCTCTTTCCTCCAATACAAACCACAAATTTTAAATAGAATTTGCAAAGGCACAAAGATCACAAATAGATACATGGGAAAGGAAGAAAGAAGTTATAAAGCGAAAATATTTTTATTTAGTGCCAAAAATTTGTCTTACTAAGTTTGGAGAATTTATCCATAAAGGAAAGCATTGAATGTCTAAAAAATATTCAAACATATGGGAAAAAGTGAGGCTTTTGATAGTCAACTAATTTTTTTCTTTTCCTTTTTTAAATTTTGGCCTCTTATTGTTTTTATTTATTTATTTATTTATTTATTTTCATCCATCTTTATTCTCTGGCCTGCGTGGGCCTCCTGTTGCAGTGACCTCTCTCACTGCAGAGCACCAGCTCTGGGAACGTGTGCTCCAGAGTGCTTGCTCGTAATTGGACACACAGGTACAGCCGCTTCGCGGCACATGGGATCTTCCCAGGACAGGGATCGAACTGGTGTCGCTTACACTGCAAGGTGGACTCTATACCCACTGGATGACCAGTGAAGCCCCAGTCAACTAATTTTTGAAGTCAATTTGTGTAAACAAAGGCTATTTCATGCATGTTTGACTCTTAAAATTAATTCTATCTGATTCACACTCAGACATGGAAACATGGCTCACTTAAAGTAGCAAAATTTTATGTTACAAAAATAATATTCATTTATTCTCTATTTTCCACGATTATAATACTTAACAGTAGAGTCACAAAGTGTTGCAGATTATGGGAGGCTCTATGGGAAACATTTTATAGGAATGCATACTAACATTCTGGTTTCTTCCCCAGTATATCTGATGCTGCCCCAATACCAGTCTGTGATAAAAATTCAGAAAGACAGACTGTGTTGGCAGAATAGTGCTTGGGAAGGAAATTTAGACATATGAAGTACAATTTGTTTGGAACAAAGATATTTTGCAAAGTAATTTTAGTTGGTACAAAAAAAATGAGAGAAATTGGCAAACTTCTCTAAAGACTTCTGTCTTAGAACCATTGATTATGGAAGTTGGGCACCTTAAAAATCACAAAGATGTCATCTTCTGAATGCAATGCCATCTAAATTACATGCAGCAGACCTCCTACAAATCCAAAGTAATGTGTCTTATCACAAACTCCTTCATAGTACCCTTTGGAAAACTTTCTCAAAATCCTTTAATGTGTAGGCACTGTTTCCTTAGCTAGAGTACACTGAAGAAGAAAAGTCAGTGTGAGTACAGCTGAATCAAAATGGGGCTAAGCCATTTAAGAATCATAAAAAATAAATCATGTATTGATGCCTTCATTTATTTATCACTCCATCAGGCATCCAGCTTACATGGGTAGTTCTGTCATCAGGAATTCCCAAATATAGTATAGCTTAAAAGTATGTTTTATTTTCATCTTAGATTAATATGTCATGAGTACAAAGATCTTTTGATTCAGATTTGTCCAGATACAAAGCTCAGCAGGAGTGTTCAATGTGTGTGTGTTATTTTGTGTTGCATTTTATATTTTTTGCTTAGATGTTATTATTCACCATCAGCTTTAGTTTTCTAAAGGGCAGAGGTCATATTCCTATCATTCTTAATAAGGTGTCATGATGAAATGAAAACCCATTAAGTGATATTCTCATTTTTAGTAGCTTTGGACATCTTAGAAGCAGAAAAACTATCAACTAATGAAAGTTTGATATTATGTTCTTTAGATAATAGTCAAGCTTTTACATAGGTGGTAGTCTATCTAATTAAATTCACTGTGGATCTTTCCAGAACAAATGTGTGTGTTTCTAGCATCTTGCATCTCTTCTTTGGTTACCTCTGATGGCTATAGACATAGGAATAGTTTCCTTAACTGAGGCCTGATTTATCTTTCCTAATGTATTTCTCTTTTAAGTAAAAGTGCATTAAGGTAAATAGAATATGCTTGCTGTTCTTGAAAACTGCATAGACCAGTGAGGGAGGACAAGTTAATGGAATGGGCTTCCCTGGTAGAAGCTGCTTGGAAATTTAGACATATGAAGTACAATTTGTTTGGAACAAAGATATTTTGCAAAGTAATTTTAGTTGGTACAAAAAAAATGAGAGAAATTGGCAAACTTCTCTAAAGACTTCTGTCTTAGAACCATTGATTATGGAAGTTGGGCACCTTAAAAATCACAAAGATGTCATCTTCTGAATGCAATGCCATCTAAATTACATGCAGCAGACCTCCTACAAATCCAAAGTAATGTGTCTTATCACAAACTCCTTCATAGTACCCTTTGGAAAACTTTCTCAAAATCCTTTAATGTGTAGGCACTGTTTCCTTAGCTAGAGTACACTGAAGAAGAAAAGTCAGTGTGAGTACAGCTGAATCAAAATGGGGCTAAGCCATTTAAGAATCATAAAAAATAAATCATGTATTGATGCCTTCATTTATTTATCACTCCATCAGGCATCCAGCTTACATGGGTAGTTCTGTCATCAGGAATTCCCAAATATAGTATAGCTTAAAAGTATGTTTTATTTTCATCTTAGATTAATATGTCATGAGTACAAAGATCTTTTGATTCAGATTTGTCCAGATACAAAGCTCAGCAGGAGTGTTCAATGTGTGTGTGTTATTTTGTGTTGCATTTTATATTTTTTGCTTAGATGTTATTATTCACCATCAGCTTTAGTTTTCTAAAGGGCAGAGGTCATATTCCTATCATTCTTAATAAGGTGTCATGATGAAATGAAAACCCATTAAGTGATATTCTCATTTTTAGTAGCTTTGGACATCTTAGAAGCAGAAAAACTATCAACTAATGAAAGTTTGATATTATGTTCTTTAGATAATAGTCAAGCTTTTACATAGGTGGTAGTCTATCTAATTAAATTCACTGTGGATCTTTCCAGAACAAATGTGTGTGTTTCTAGCATCTTGCATCTCTTCTTTGGTTACCTCTGATGGCTATAGACATAGGAATAGTTTCCTTAACTGAGGCCTGATTTATCTTTCCTAATGTATTTCTCTTTTAAGTAAAAGTGCATTAAGGTAAATAGAATATGCTTGCTGTTCTTGAAAACTGCATAGACCAGTGAGGGAGGACAAGTTAATGGAATGGGCTTCCCTGGTAGAAGCTGCCTGCAATTCAGGAGACCCAGGTTTGATCCATGGATTGAAAATATTCCCTGGAGAAGGGAATGGCAACCCACTGCAGTATTCTTGCCTGGAGAATTCCACGGACAGAGGAGCCTGGTGGGCTACAGTCCATAGGGTAGCAAAAAAGTCAGACATAACTGAGTGAATAACACACACAGACAAAATGAACATTAATCCTGGTGGTCTTTAATGCACTGTGACTAAAATTTAAGCCACAGAGGTATTAGAGAAGAGAGTTAATTTTCCACATACTTATATATTATACCAATTATTTAAAAATTCCATATTGTTACTTTTTCACCGAGGTCCCTTTCCTTGATAAAACTGGGATGATTTATCTTTATTTCTTTTATAATTGACATTCATTTTCAATGTGCATCAAAATTTTTATTTCAAATACTATATTTCTCAGATAGATCAAAGTCCCTAATGATAAATTCCTAAAATATCCTCATTTATTTTTAAGTTTGGATGGATTCTTCAAATTAAAGAATTAAGTTAAAATATTATAGTAGAACAATGTTCATATAAAATGATAGATCTCATTTGGATGGTGTTTTATCATCCATCATATTACTTTGATATTTAAGCAGGCTTCTTGGAGAAATTTAATGCAATTTGTTGGTGATGAGGTTGAGGTCAAGGCAATAAATCAAATGCTTATTTTCTCTCTCTTCCCTTGTTTCTCTTTCTTTCTATCTAATAAGCAGTTCTTTAATTCCATGTAAACCTTTTAGCTTTTCCTGACTCCTTCATGTATCTTAGGCACCCCTATTTTTTAACATCATTATATAAATTAGACCCCTTTATTTTCCACTGTAAGAGAGACTTCCAGTACCTGAGATGAGAGGAAAATAAAGCCTGGTTGAAAGAACTGGATTTAAACCACAACTTGGTCACTCTTTTCTTCTCTGAGAAGAGTGAACTGAACTGGTTTAAGAGTCTGGGCTGTCCAGTTGGACTGCCTAGGTTTTAATGCCAGCCCTTTATTCTCACTAGCTAACTGATCCTGAGCAAATATTACCTCTGTGTTTCTCAGTTGCTCCATTAGTAAAATAATCAGTGCTCATACCAGTTAGAGTTTTTATGATAATTAAATAAATGCATACATAAACATTGCTTAGTATAATACCTAGCATGGAATGAAAAACAATATCTTTGCTAGTATTATTAGACTATTGTTATTTGATCTTTGATAAGTCATTTAATTTTTATACTTCAAAAATGGAAGATTTTGCTGTTTACACTGTAAGACAGCAATTCAATAAATTTTTATTACTGATAAACCCAAACTGAAGGTATAAATGTAGTGTAAACTGTAGATTACTGATATTACAGTAGAGTTCTCTATACAGTAAACTGTATCACTTAGGTTCTTTTACCATCAGACTCCTTAAGCAGCAGAATACATCTTTTGAAGGGTACATTCTTTTCCAAAGTGAAGATGAGATTGCAGGGCTAAGAGTCCTCCAAGCTGAATTCATCCAATGTTGCTGCATCTTCAGCTCATTTGAGAGCTAAGATACAGAAAGGACAGACTTCTGTCATGAGGAGGACTGGTTAATAGGAACAGCTCTGCTCCCTAGCTGCTACCTGCTAGGTTTTCTGGCTTAGTAAAGGAGATGATACTGAAGTCTGTGATCTAGGTGGATTGCTCTTGTAGACTCCTTTGACTATCAGTTATTCACTCAAGAAGGATGCAACATAACAATAAAAGCGTTAGTCCTCCAAGAAGGCATATTTCTTAATATGTATTTATATAACAATAGAGAGTTAAGCTACATAAAGCAAAAACTGATACAACTTCAAATTGAATGCTTCAGTACCCCTCTCTCTCAAATGGACAGATGGATCCAGGAGGCAGAAAATCAGTCTTTTAAAGAAATAGTGCTGGAACAATTGGGTATCTACACATATGCACATACACACGAACACACACATGAACACACGCGCACACACAAAGAACCCAGACCCATACCTTACATCCTTTACAGAAGTTAACTCAAAATGGAATGCATATCTAAGTGTAAACCACAAAACTCCCTGAAGATAATATAAAAGTTACCTGATTTGGTAATGACTAAGATTCAATGCCAAAAGCCTAATCCATGAAAGAAGTAATTGATTATCTGGACATTATTAAAATTAAAAATTTATGGTCTAGAAAAGAAAGTGCTAAGAGAATAAGAAGATGCACAGACTTGGAGAAAATCTTTGGAAAAGATGCATCTGAAAGAGAGCATTTATCCAAAATGCACAGAACACTCAACATGTAATGTTACAGGGAAACAAATAGCCTAATTTAGAAATAAGTCGAAATCCTGAATGAACACCTCATCAAAGAAGACATACAGATGGCAAATAAGCATGTGAAAAGAATCTCCCCATCATATGCTATCAGAGAATTACAAATTAGAACAGTGAGACACCACTACATACCTATCAGAATGGATATAATTAAGAACAACAGCAAATGCTGGCAAAGGTGTGGATTAACAGTAATCCTCACTTATTGTTGGTGGGAATGTAAAATGATACAGTGGTGTTGGGAGACAGTTTGTCAGTTTTGTACAAAATTAAACATACTCTTACCATGCCATCCAACAATTACATTCCTTGGTGTTTACCCAAAAGAGCAAATGAGTTGAAAACTTAACATCTACACAAACAACTGTGCACAGATATTTATAGTAGCTTTATTCATAAGTGGCAAATCTAGCCAACCAAGGTGTTCTACAGTAGGTAAATGGATAAGTGTATGGTAGTACCTCCAGATAATGGAATATTGATCAGTTCCAAAAAGAGATGAAGTATTAAGGCATGAAAAAATATGAATGGGTATCACAAATGCATATGAATAAATAAAAGAAGCCAATCTGAAAAGGTTAAATACTGTATGATCCTATCTATATAGCATTCTGGAAAAGGAAAACTATGGAAATAGCAAAAAAAAATCTATGGTTGTCAAGAATTAGGAGAGACCTAAAACTACTCTAAAAATTAAAATAAATTTTAAAAATACAAAAAAAAAAACATGCTAGATGGTAAAATGTTTAGAGTATTCAAGTGACAGTACATATATGAAACACTCATTGTTTTGTAGAAAGTCCATTAGAAAGCATTTAGTGACTACATTTTATTAACCTTCTATATTATCAATATTTTAGTATTGAAAGGTTCATATTTTTTATGGACAACATAAAAATATGCTACTGACATAGACATTAATGAGTCACATCTTTAATGAAATTCAACAAGTGCTTAAAAGAAAAAGAAACAGCTTAACTTCATACCTCAAGGAACTAGAAAAAGAACACATTCAACTCAAAATTAGTAAAAGAAAGAATAAAGATCAAAATGGAAATAAGTGATGTAAATACTAAAATTGACAATAAAAAGAGAAATGAAACTGAGGCGATTTTTTTTTTCTGAGATGAAAAAATTAACAACATAGACAATTAGCTAGACTTGTAGCTCAGCTGGTAAAGAATCTGCCTGCAATGCAGGACACCCTGGTTTAATTCCTGGGTCGGGAAGATGCCCTGGAGAAGGGATAGATTAGCCACTCCAGTATTCTTGGGCATCCTTGGTAGCTCAGATGGTAAAGAATCCACTTGCAATGCGAAAGACCTGGTGTAGATCACTGGGTTGGAAATATCCCCTGGAAAAGGAAAAGGCTATCCACGCCAGTATTCTTGTCTGGAGAATCCCATGGCTTGTCTATGGGTGGCAAAGAGTGGGACAAGACTGAGCGACTTTCACTTACCAGGGGAAAAAAATAGAAGGCTCAAATTTACAAATGAAAGAAAATACATTACAACTGATACCACAGAAATACAAAGGTCATAAAAGACTATAGGAAACAAATTGCAAAATATAGGAGAAATGGATAAATCCCTAGAAACATACAACCATATCAAGACTGAATCATGAATAAATAGACAATCTGAACAGATCAATTCTAGTAAGGAGATTGAATCAGTAATCAAAAATTCTGAATAAAGAAAATACTAGGAACAGATGACTTCAGTATATGCTGATACCTAAGTTAGACAGGTACACTATAAGAACAGAAAGTTACAGGTCAGTATTCTTGATAAATATAGATGCAAAAATCTTCAACAATGTACGACTAAACAATTTAATAATACATTAAAAAAAGCATGCACCAAATCAAGTGGAGTTTATTCTAGAGACTCAAAGATGATTGAACATGTGCAGATCAATACAAATGCTATATTATATCAATCCAGTAAAAGATCAAGATCATATGATCATCTCAGCAGATGTGGAAAAGCCATTTGACAGGATTTAATGTCTGATCATGATTTTTTTTTAAAAAACAAAAGCTTTCAAAAGAAGTGTAATTTCTTTCTTGCAAGAACCCTTGTGCAATGTACAGACTACATCATAACTGTAAATTGAGCTCATTTAACAGATGAAATCTTGTCCTATTGTCAGTGACTAGTCCTTGCTCCTGAAAACCATTCTGCTGGTTTCCTGCCAAAACTCAATTTGAAATACCAGTATTTGTTCAGAGTTTACTAAAGTTGAAATTCTCCCTATAGTTTGATTTTTCTACATTCCCACATCTTTTGACAAGTCACTTTATTGTTCTGTGACTAATTAATCACTATTTTGAATATCTCCACTAGACCTACTGTATCCTAATTAGGACACCTTTGTGATAAGACACAAAGCACATGTCCAACATCTGAAATGAAGAGAATGATAACTAGAAAAGAAAGGAAACATTTCTTTTCACATATTTTCTCCTATTGGTTATTTTCTGCATTGGGAGTACTCTAATCTCCTCAGTGAGGTGATATTGAAGCAAGTACAATTAATTTGAGATCTTTATTTTGGCCTTATATGGTTCCTTATGAACTCAAGTTTTTTCAAACAGATGTTTATCTCACTATCTGTCTATTTTACCAGCCTGTGATTTTGACAAGTGAGGTACAAAAACCCCACAAACAAAATAAATTGCTGTAATATATTATCATATTTCACAAGTGTCAAACAATACAGAAAGTTTTAAAGTCTTTTTTTGCTTGTTTTTTATTAAGATTTTAAATTATTCTTGTTTGGAAAATCTCATGGACAGTGGAGCCTGGCAGACTATACTCCATGGGGGTCACAAAAGAGTTAGACAGGACTTAGTGACTAAACAACAAAACATGGTTACCTTAAGGGTAAATGATTTTAATGGAAATCTACTTTTTCCTACATCTTTTTTTTTTTTTTTTTTTTGTCAAATCCTTTGGATTTAGTAATGACCTTTTGAAGAGAGAAAGTAATTTCAGATATTATTTTAAGATACTTTTGCTCTATTTCTTTTCATGTGGTTCCGATGATAAAGAATGTGCCTGTAGTGCAGGAAATCCGGGTTCAACCTCTGGGTCAGGAAGATCATTTGGAGAAGGAAATGGCTAGTCACTCCAGTGTTCTTGCCTGAAGAACTTCATGGCCAGGAGAACCTAATGGGCTACAGACCATAGGGTTGCAAAGAGTTGGACTCAACTGAGCAACTAACTAAATAACACTGCTCTATTTTGTATATAATACTTTAATTTAAAAAAAAATTCTTCAAAATATCAAAACCCGACCTAGTTCATGAACATTTTTGACTCAGAAAGCCTTGTCCTGTGGCAATAATAACCTGCACTTTCAGAAAACTTAAAAACACACTGCCATATGGTTAACCTGACCTGGTTTTTATTTGCTCTGAAGTTTCCCAAAGTAATACAATACATGTTTTTGCTATGTTTCAGAAAAGAATCAAGGTTTCTTCCTGATTGGGGTCCAAGTCATTAAAGAGAGTTAAAAGAGCTTCATTAGAGGTCATTATAAAATCCTTAAACCTTTGCATTCTGGTGTCATAACTTTACATTATTTGTCTAATGTGCAATAGTTTTGAAAAGTATCTGCTCTTGAGTTACTATTATGTAGCCTCTACTCCCACTTCTCCAATGTTCATTAGCAAATTTCCTTTACAAATACAACTTGTATCTGTAAAATGCCTAGATAACCAATTAAATAAATATAATTCTATGTAATGAAATATGCTATAATTATTAAAAAGACCATATCTGTGGATTAGGATTATATAAATTTTTATTTCTTCACTGTAAATTTTTATAGCTGCCAAATTATCGACAATTAGTATGTATCATTTTTGTGATTAGACAGAAATGATGTTTTGAAACATACTTCATTCTAAATATAAGACTTGATATGTTTCTAAATATTCATATTTTCAAAATAGTATTCAGGGGAGTATGTGAAAAAATAATACATAATTAATGAATTAAAGGTAGTTTATTTGACTTATATATTATTATGGAGCCAGATTCTAGAAAGTTGCTATTATGCATACATTTATATGAATTATTTTTTTGTTACTCTTATAGTGATAATCAGCAATATTTTACATAGAAAATTGAATACATATATTTCAAGAAGAAATGTCAAGAATGATTGTAAAGCCAGCAGCACAATTATAACAAAATCAATCTTGTCATCACTGTTTAAAAATCATGTGTCTTCATTGGTTAGAAAATAGCATTCAGAGGTTTTTTTTACGCCATTCACTGCCTGAATCTAAAATGTTTCCCTGGCACATAGTCCCATATGGTCTCCTAGCACTATCTTTCAATCCCATCATATTTACCAGCAATTTACAAGCCTAAACTGCAGAATTATAAACTGGTAAAATAGATATCAATAATACAGAATATATCATTTCTTGTCTTCTCATCTCTCCTTAAAATTCCAAGACTTTCCTCCTCTTTCCTCATTCTTATACGGTGACTTCTCTTGTTTCATTGACCAAATAGAAGTCATCAAAAGAGATGTTTTTAATATTTCCATTACCAGATTGTCTTAGGATCTGCATTGTTATTTTTCCTTTTCTCCTCAAGTGCAAGGTAAGCTCTCCTTACCCCTTTCTACTTTTCACCTTTTTATTGGAGCCCATCTGTTTCTGGATGCAGAAACATTTCTCCTGCAGCGATCCACTCCCTTTACAGATACATCAGGGCTCTGGCCCTCTTTATGGAATTGTTTTCATTGGAAACAAATACAAATGTCTTTCATCTTTATACGCCTCTCTGGAGGACAAATCTTCTTCCAGTTACTGCCGCATCACTCTTGCCAAAAGGGGGAAAAATTGTTTAGGTAATTCAAGTATCAGTTAAAGGGTTTATTCACCTGACACATATCAAGGGCCCCCTGAAAACCAGGTAACCAGTTGAGTCAAAGCAGGATATTTTTTTTGATGTTTTGAAACATACTTCATTCTAAATATAAGACTTGATATGTTTCTAAATATTCATATTTTCAAAATAGTATTCAGGGGAGTATGTGAAAAAATAATACATAATTAATGAATTAAAGGTAGTTTATTTGACTTATATATTATTATGGAGCCAGATTCTAGAAAGTTGCTATTATGCATACATTTATATGAATTATTTTTTTGTTACTCTTATAGTGATAATCAGCAATATTTTACATAGAAAATTGAATACATATATTTCAAGAAGAAATGTCAAGAATGATTGTAAAGCCAGCAGCACAATTATAACAAAATCAATCTTGTCATCACTGTTTAAAAATCATGTGTCTTCATTGGTTAGAAAATAGCATTCAGAGGTTTTTTTTACGCCATTCACTGCCTGAATCTAAAATGTTTCCCTGGCACATAGTCCCATATGGTCTCCTAGCACTATCTTTCAATCCCATCATATTTACCAGCAATTTACAAGCCTAAACTGCAGAATTATAAACTGGTAAAATAGATATCAATAATACAGAATATATCATTTCTTGTCTTCTCATCTCTCCTTAAAATTCCAAGACTTTCCTCCTCTTTCCTCATTCTTATACGGTGACTTCTCTTGTTTCATTGACCAAATAGAAGTCATCAAAAGAGATGTTTTTAATATTTCCATTACCAGATTGTCTTAGGATCTGCATTGTTATTTTTCCTTTTCTCCTCAAGTGCAAGGTAAGCTCTCCTTACCCCTTTCTACTTTTCACCTTTTTATTGGAGCCCATCTGTTTCTGGATGCAGAAACATTTCTCCTGCAGCGATCCACTCCCTTTACAGATACATCAGGGCTCTGGCCCTCTTTATGGAATTGTTTTCATTGGAAACAAATACAAATGTCTTTCATCTTTATACGCCTCTCTGGAGGACAAATCTTCTTCCAGTTACTGCCGCATCACTCTTGCCAAAAGGGGGAAAAATTGTTTAGGTAATTCAAGTATCAGTTAAAGGGTTTATTCACCTGACACATATCAAGGGCCCCCTGAAAACCAGGTAACCAGTTGAGTCAAAGCAGGATTTTATAGAGGGAGGAGCAGAAAGGGAAACTTGTGGTTTCACTCACATAGCAGTTTTCACCTCTGGCTCTTGTGAAATTTGCTATTGGGTCGGTTGAAGATTGTTCCAGTTTTCCATTCCTTCTACTTGGTATTCTTGGCACAGTGACATCCCAATAACTGTCAGAACAGTTTTTATCAAGAGCTATTCGGTAAGCCTGTGGTTTTTTGGTTAGACAAGGATCAAGTGTGGGAGATTTAGCAAAACAGGAGGAAAGCGTTTGGAAAAAGGGAAACATAAGCAGTGAATGAAGCTAAAGGAAACTGGAGGCTCAGTATCACATCTATTTTAATCCTTTATATTCTGCTTTCTTTTTATAGGAAAATTCCATGAAATTGTTTTTCATACTGTTTATGAAATGCTCACCTCCCATTTTCTCCAATCAAGACTTTCTTCCCCAACTAATCAGGCTTTCTTCTCAATGCTCCTCTTGTCAAATGTTTTCATTGATGGCCATTTTTTAATAATCAAATCTAATATTAAACACCAGATTCTCATCTTTCTCAAAATTTCAACATTCTTTGATGTTGTGCAATTTTTAACATCCTTTGGAAAGATAATCTTAGTTCAAACTATGTACACAAACCTTCTAAATAGATCTTTAGGTCACCAAAAAACTCATCACTGCTCAATCCAATGGTAAATTCCCAGTCTTTATGTCACTTGATATATTTGACTCAGTTGTCTGTTTTTCCTTACAATATTTTCTTCACCTCTCTTGTGGAATTCCTGTCTGTCATGGTTTTCCCGGAGATTTTCTAAATGTAACTGTCCATTTCTTCTCAGTCTCTTTCAATAGCTCTGCTTTTTCCTTAGACCTTTATATTATCTAGCCCCAAGGCTCAACCTTTCTCTTTTTCCTGTTTCCTTTTCCTCTTTTCCAAGATGATCTTACTTGGTGTTGCTGATTTTTAAATGAAAATCTGTGTGTTGATGACTCACTGTCAAAGGTATGTCTCTATGTCCACAATTTACCTTGAAATCTATTCTCCTTCACTTTAGAAGACGAGGGTTTTCATTGTCTGGTTCACAACTCTGTTATTACAGTTTGAAATAGTGCCTGACATGGTATGTGTTCCATACATTTTTGGTGAATCAGTGAATGAATAAATTGTGTTATTCTTGCAGCGCACCACCTGTTATCTATTCTTAATAGTTTCATTGTGAAGCATCCCCTTAACACTGAGATGCTAATTTTTAACCATTTGTTTTTGAGAGATCTTATAGATCTTTCCCAAGCATGGATCCATTGTTAATTGATCTTTACTTTGTCATTCTGCACATTTTGCACATATCCACAATGTCATTATTAGATTGGAGAACTTTATACAAGTAACTAGTGTATGTATTGGTGCATCCTATGAGGATGTGTATTATTTGAAGACTGGAATCGTGTTTTATGCACCTTTTTGTCTCTAACACCTAACACCCTGCTTGGCATTTCAGAGATGCAAAGATAGTTTTGTTAGAAATACAAAACCATTTTCTTCAATTTGCATAATCAGAACTTAAATCTGTTTCAATACTTTCTAAAGCCTCTCTTTTATCTGACTTATCTGTGCGCTGATCTAGATATTTCTTCAGATTCCATAACCAATTCTTTTAAAATTTATAATAAAGATGTTCATTCTATCATCTTCCTGGCCAAAAGTGTTCCATTATAGTCATTTGTATCTACTAATAAGAAAAGCATAATCATTCTGTTCTGGGTTCAGTCTGGATTTAAAGACATTTTTCTAGATAGAAATAACCACAGCAATCAAAATATAATGCCAATGTGACTTTGGTGGTTTGGAACTTGTTTTTTAATACAGATTAACTTCACCTCTCTTGTGGAATTCCTGTCTGTCATGGTTTTCCGGAGATTTTCTAAATGTAACTGTCCATTTCTTCTCAGTCTCTTTCAATAGCTCTGCTTTTTCCTTAGACCTTTATATTATCTAGCCCCAAGGCTCAACCTTTCTCTTTTTCCTGTTTCCTTTTCCTCTTTTCCAAGATGATCTTACTTGGTGTTGCTGATTTTTAAATGAAAATCTGTGTGTTGATGACTCACTGTCAAAGGTATGTCTCTATGTCCACAATTTACCTTGAAATCTATTCTCCTTCACTTTAGAAGACGAGGGTTTTCATTGTCTGGTTCACAACTCTGTTATTACAGTTTGGAATAGTGCCTGACATGGTATGTGTTCCATACATTTTTGGTGAATCAGTGAATGAATAAATTGTGTTATTCTTGCAGCGCACCACCTGTTATCTATTCTTAATAGTTTCATTGTGAAGCATCCCCTTAACACTGAGATGCTAATTTTTAACCATTTGTTTTTGAGAGATCTTATAGATCTTTCCCAAGCATGGATCCATTGTTAATTGATCTTTACTTTGTCATTCTGCACATTTTGCACATATCCACAATGTCATTATTAGATTGGAGAACTTTATACAAGTAACTAGTGTATGTATTGGTGCATCCTATGAGGATGTGTATTATTTGAAGACTGGAATCGTGTTTTATGCACCTTTTTGTCTCTAACACCTAACACCCTGCTTGGCATTTCAGAGATGCAAAGATAGTTTTGTTAGAAATACAAAACCATTTTCTTCAATTTGCATAATCAGAACTTAAATCTGTTTCAATACTTTCTAAAGCCTCTCTTTTATCTGACTTATCTGTGCGCTGATCTAGATATTTCTTCAGATTCCATAACCAATTCTTTTAAAATTTATAATAAAGATGTTCATTCTATCATCTTCCTGGCCAAAAGTGTTCCATTATAGTCATTTGTATCTACTAATAAGAAAAGCATAATCATTCTGTTCTGGGTTCAGTCTGGATTTAAAGACATTTTTCTAGATAGAAATAACCACAGCAATCAAAATATAATGCCAATGTGACTTTGGTGGTTTGGAACTTTGTAAATACAGATTAATCTCTTTTTAGGTGTTTTATATTATTTTCCAGCATCAACTCAGTGCTATCTACATATCTGTACATGTATACAAGTATAAAGATATCCACACATACCTATGATGGAAGAATGAGTGGTAAAATTAGAAATAATTGCATCAAAATAATAGTTGTTCTCTCTGGGAGACGATTTTTATTTATATACTTATTTTCTCTATTTTTCTGTCTGTTATATATTTTCAGAATTAGTCCAATCATCTTATATGTTTTGGCCAAAAAAAATCTGCTATAACTAAAGGGACCCTACAGAGTTCTCAAATCTTTAAATGAAGTAATAAAATTAATTATTAATTGAACAAAAATCTGCATTTTTATTTAGGAATTATTCTCTTATTTCTCAAAAGTGATAAGACTAATGGAATAAAACAGTAGAAGGAATAGTAACTGGAAATTTCACTGACTTAGAAGACTGTGACCTTAGTTCTCACTTTTTCATCAATTATGTGACATTTAGAAGGGACTTCACTTTTCTGACCATAAGTTCTTCCATCTCTGAACCTACAGGGCTGGGGTAGATGACCTCTCCTCTGCATTCATGAGTCATGAAAATACTATTGTAAAAACTATTTTGTACCATATTACTTAATTTACATGAAAGGGAGACTAATTTCATGTATTCCTGGGTGCTCTTTGAAATAATGGTCTCTTAGGTGTCTGAAATTTAGAAAATACCCAGTTCTGCAACTGCAATGTGACAAACATAGCAGAGTTCAACATTGATCTGACTCTTCAATTGAGAATTTCTCTTTTCAGTTATTTTTGGGAATCATCTCTTCTGGGCATTTAAAAATATATATATATAACCATATATGGTTCCATTATGATTCTGAGCCTTCCTAGGTACAAGCTAAGTTAAAACGTGTGTGGGAGAGCATTCATTTTGG
Organism: Tragulus kanchil; assembly: GCA_022376925.1. Classification (NCBI taxonomy): domain Eukaryota; kingdom Metazoa; phylum Chordata; class Mammalia; order Artiodactyla; family Tragulidae; genus Tragulus; species Tragulus kanchil. Next base: position 141,237,794 of record JAIOJX010000029.1, on the reverse strand, counting down.
ACATCATAAGTGTAATTTCAAAAACTTCCTTTAAAAAAAAGAGAAAGGAAAGAATCTGAAAACATTTCTGTAAGATGGACTTCCTTGAATATGTAGAAGTTATAAGCGGCTAAACTGTGCGTGAATACATTAAGACAGGATACATTTGATCAATGCTGATCGCATAGCCCCAGGCAGGTGGTTAAGAAGCTGCTGGAGGAATTGTAAGAGTGCATGAGAAAAATTTAAACTCTGCCAGCTGACACCTTGGGGCTCCTGCAGTGTGTGGGAGAGACATGGGGCAATGAATGTGTATACCAGGGAAACTCTGTAAAAAAAAAAAAAAAAGAAAAGGTTTTATCATGGGCTAACTCCAGCTATTTTTACTAAAATTACTACTTTGATTTGTTCTTGGGAGAATTCCTGCCTGATTGCCTCCCCTTCTCGGGACTGACCTTCTGTGACAAGCAGTGAGGATAAGGTTCTTGAGAAAGCAAGGGAACTGGAAACAATAGGACTGAGGCACAGCACAGGGTGTAAAGTCAGGAGAGGGCTGCATTCTCCTTGGGCAGGAGAGGGAGGGGGCGGGGCAGTGGGTTGCTGCCCATCCACTGCCTCTGGAGGCAGCAACTAAAACTGGAGCTTAGCCCTAATAATAGCTTTAATAATGTAGTATTTATAAAATATATTTCTCCAAAGAACTCAAGGCTCTTCCCACTCGCCGTCTTACTGTGCCTGGGGCAGCCCAGTTATGCGACCTCATTTAGACAGGGAACATAACCAACAGGATCCAGAATTGTGGCTTTTGAAGACCATTGTTCTTTACTGCTGTAGCATCTAGAGCCCAGGAAAGCAGGAAGCATGGAAACGTCAGTACCTTTCTCTTCATGATTATTATTATTATTATTTCTGTTCCTTGTGCCTCCCAAGAACAGAAACAAACATTTTAAAAAATCACAAACGTTTTCTAAAATTTTGCAACTTCGCAAGAATAGTTTTGTCATTTCTCAGCCTGTTTTTCCTTTTCTCGATGTAACTTCTCTTTTTCTGGGTATAATTAGCCATCATTGATCTTCTTAATGTCCTCAGATACACAAGCCATGCCCTGTAGGTTTATTATTTAGAAATCACTCAGATTTTTAAGCTAAATTTCTTGATTCTAATGCATTTGATACCATACTAACCACTTTTCAAGCATAAAAGAACCAAAGAAAAAATATCAATCTTAGAAGTGTTCATAATAATTATAAGCAGTATCACTAATAATGGGGTTTCCATATTAGGTGGTGCTAGTGGTGAAAAGCTCGCCTGCCAACACAGGAGACATAAGAGATGTGGGTTCAATGCAAGATTCTCTGGAGGAGGACATGGCAACGCATTCCAGTATTCTTGCCCGGAAAATCCCATGGACACAGGAGCTTGACAGGCTAAAGTCCAGAGAGTCACAAAGAGTTGGACAGGACTGAAGCGATTTAGTACACATGCATCATTTCTAAATTCTTCTTCGATATTCACATAATCTTTAAAAACAGAGTAATGAATTGTTTGATATTCACTGTCTGATAGTCTTTAATATACTGTTACATATCGTCAAAATATACAACTGTGAAATATTCAAATGACACTGCTTATTCTCTCCTACAGAAGTATTCTTTTCTCTCTTTTCTACCCACCTTGACAGTATAAAATTCAAGACTAACAAAGATATGAGTTTAGTGGCTCATTTTCTAAGTTTTCAAATACACAACAAGGCATGCTGCTGCCTTCAGTCGTGCAGCCTGCCAGGCTCCCCCGTCCAGAGAATTTTCCAGGCAAGAATACTGGACTGGATTGCGATGCTTTTGTCCAGGGGGATCTTCCCAAACCAGTGATGGAACCCAGGTTCCATCTGCCTGCATTGCAGGCAGATTCCTTACTATTGAGCCATCAGGGAAACTACCCCCCACCCCCAGCTCCTCTCTCTGTCTCTCTGTCTCTCTCTCTTTCTCTCTCTCCATATATATATATATTCGAGACGCCATGAACTGTAACTCACCAGGCTTTTTAAAGTTTAGCATGTATAACATCTCTAATCGGGGATACTCTCAATGGGTAATTTGCAAAAAGATCATGACAACTATGGGACATACCCTGATAGTTTCTTGTGTTCCAAACTTGGAGTTGAAATATTGGAGAACACGTAAAATAAATGATGTTTGAAGACTTGCCCACACACAAAGAGCTCATGCCTGTTACCTATTTTCAACTTATGTATACTGCCTGTAAATGTGATTTGTTTATATTGCGCTAAATAAAAGAAATAAGGCCTGATGTTTCAGTACTCAAAGAAGTTTTGAAGAGCTCATCAAATGGCTTAATTTTATGGAAATTTAAATGTCTTGCACAGAAAATTACTCTCCCCATAGAAATATCAGTCCTCACCCCACATGCCAGATTCTCTGGAGGAGGACATGGCAACGCATTCCAGTATTCTTGCCCGGAAAATCCCATGGACACAGGAGCTTGACAGGCTAAAGTCCAGAGAGTCACAAAGAGTTGGACAGGACTGAAGCGATTTAGTACACATGCATCATTTCTAAATTCTTCTTCGATATTCACATAATCTTTAAAAACAGAGTAATGAATTGTTTGATATTCACTGTCTGATAGTCTTTAATATACTGTTACATATCGTCAAAATATACAACTGTGAAATATTCAAATGACACTGCTTATTCTCTCCTACAGAAGTATTCTTTTCTCTCTTTTCTACCCACCTTGACAGTATAAAATTCAAGACTAACAAAGATATGAGTTTAGTGGCTCATTTTCTAAGTTTTCAAATACACAACAAGGCATGCTGCTGCCTTCAGTCGTGCAGCCTGCCAGGCTCCCCCGTCCAGAGAATTTTCCAGGCAAGAATACTGGACTGGATTGCGATGCTTTTGTCCAGGGGGATCTTCCCAAACCAGTGATGGAACCCAGGTTCCATCTGCCTGCATTGCAGGCAGATTCCTTACTATTGAGCCATCAGGGAAACTACCCCCCACCCCCAGCTCCTCTCTCTGTCTCTCTGTCTCTCTCTCTTTCTCTCTCTCCATATATATATATATTCGAGACGCCATGAACTGTAACTCACCAGGCTTTTTAAAGTTTAGCATGTATAACATCTCTAATCGGGGATACTCTCAATGGGTAATTTGCAAAAAGATCATGACAACTATGGGACATACCCTGATAGTTTCTTGTGTTCCAAACTTGGAGTTGAAATATTGGAGAACACGTAAAATAAATGATGTTTGAAGACTTGCCCACACACAAAGAGCTCATGCCTGTTACCTATTTTCAACTTATGTATACTGCCTGTAAATGTGATTTGTTTATATTGCGCTAAATAAAAGAAATAAGGCCTGATGTTTCAGTACTCAAAGAAGTTTTGAAGAGCTCATCAAATGGCTTAATTTTATGGAAATTTAAATGTCTTGCACAGAAAATTACTCTCCCCATAGAAATATCAGTCTCACCACATGCCCAGCTTCTCTTCCTCCACAATGTTCTGTGGTTCATGCAACCACAGGAATGCTGATGTGAAAATATATAGTTATATAACGTAAGTTGCACTGAGTCATCTTGGGGAATTTTATAATACAACATTTATTTATTTCTAAACATTTTCTGGGATGGTTTTCAGAAGTCACTGCTGGAGCCAAAATTGCCCTTGTCCTTAGACCTTGCCTGGTGTTCAGTAAATAATCTTCTAAATGTGAGCATGAGTTTTTACTCTAATACCCATTTCTTTGAATCAATTTGAATGGAAAAGGAAAGTGAACGGAATTGTTCCAGTATGTTAGAAACACACTCATCTTCATGTGGAAATTCTTATTTGAAAACCCTGGAGCCGTAGTTTTGGCAAAAAAGAAAGAGAGAGAGCGCAAAGATGTAGCAAAATTCTCTCATTGTGATTATGATATTAGAAAATATAAGTAGCTTGCTTTTTTCAACTAGAGCTTCCCATCATGATTCTTTAATTAGGATTAACAAAACATTTTTTTCAGAGCTCTTTAAAAATGTGATTGTTTTCCTCCTGAAAATAATGTGAAGTAGTCAATGTGATTTTCCAGACAAGATCACAATAATTTCTTGGTTTTCATCACATTAATACCTCTGCGTCAATAATAGCAGCATGTTTCCAAGCACTTTTCACAGAAGAGCTTTTCCAAAATACTTGCTGTGCTAGTAACGTAAGAGAGTACCTGTCTAGCCTCTTCTTCCTTGTCCACTCCTCCATCACATTTTCCTGATTCTTGACACATGGGAAGAAGGACTTTTGACTAGTATCTAATCCTTCTGTTTCTCTCCTTCTTTATCTTTTTGTCTTTGCTCTCTGACCCCCCAGATGTACATACATACATATATATATATATATATATATATATATTATGGACTATATGCAAATAGATCTGTAATTGTTTTAATTACAGTATAATTTGCATGCATTACCATGCAGCATATTATATTATTAATGAACAATGATTAAAATAATTTTAATTTTCTTGTCCAAGATGAATCATTTTTTAGAAGTAAGTTGCCATGGTAGTTTTGAAAGAGTTTGATTTATTTTATTGAAACCTGTAATTCTGCTGCTTTCACAGTTCATGGTTTTCAGACAAAGCAAGTAAAATTTCAAAATTGAATTCTGCATCTTACATAGAAGACAGCTTTTAGCTAAGACCAAGCTATGCCCTGAAATTCAATAGCAGAATCTATGCAGTTTGTTGATTTAAGTATGTATTTTTATGCAGTGTGGTGTTTCTGGGCTAGAAGCGCTTTCAAATATTTATATAGGAAAATAATCTTAGGAAACATTTTAGGGGGAGCATGAGTTTTACTCTAATACCCATTTCTTTGAATCAATTTGAATGGAAAAGGAAAGTGAACGGAATTGTTCCAGTATGTTAGAAACACACTCATCTTCATGTGGAAATTCTTATTTGAAAACCCTGGAGCCGTAGTTTTGGCAAAAAAGAAAGAGAGAGAGCGCAAAGATGTAGCAAAATTCTCTCATTGTGATTATGATATTAGAAAATATAAGTAGCTTGCTTTTTTCAACTAGAGCTTCCCATCATGATTCTTTAATTAGGATTAACAAAACATTTTTTTCAGAGCTCTTTAAAAATGTGATTGTTTTCCTCCTGAAAATAATGTGAAGTAGTCAATGTGATTTTCCAGACAAGATCACAATAATTTCTTGGTTTTCATCACATTAATACCTCTGCGTCAATAATAGCAGCATGTTTCCAAGCACTTTTCACAGAAGAGCTTTTCCAAAATACTTGCTGTGCTAGTAACGTAAGAGAGTACCTGTCTAGCCTCTTCTTCCTTGTCCACTCCTCCATCACATTTTCCTGATTCTTGACACATGGGAAGAAGGACTTTTGACTAGTATCTAATCCTTCTGTTTCTCTCCTTCTTTATCTTTTTGTCTTTGCTCTCTGACCCCCCAGATGTACATACATACATATATATATATATATATATATTATGGACTATATGCAAATAGATCTGTAATTGTTTTAATTACAGTATAATTTGCATGCATTACCATGCAGCATATTATATTATTAATGAACAATGATTAAAATAATTTTAATTTTCTTGTCCAAGATGAATCATTTTTTAGAAGTAAGTTGCCATGGTAGTTTTGAAAGAGTTTGATTTATTTTATTGAAACCTGTAATTCTGCTGCTTTCACAGTTCATGGTTTTCAGACAAAGCAAGTAAAATTTCAAAATTGAATTCTGCATCTTACATAGAAGACAGCTTTTAGCTAAGACCAAGCTATGCCCTGAAATTCAATAGCAGAATCTATGCAGTTTGTTGATTTAAGTATGTATTTTTATGCAGTGTGGTGTTTCTGGGCTAGAAGCGCTTTCAAATATTTATATAGGAAAATAATCTTAGGAAACATTTTAGGGGAAATTCAAGGAAAGCATAGAATTAGCTCACCGAATCATTCATATATGTCCCAGATTGGACCAAATAATATAACTGCAAATAATGTACACTGATTGATTCTTCAGTTAGCTACTAATTTGTTTAAAATTTGGACCCTTCTGATATGATAATAGTTTGGTATCACAAATAAATATTTTAAAAGTCTAAGAAGTTGTTATGCCATTCATTAATACCCTTTATAAACATTTATTGAATACTATTTGTGATGGAATATTATCAGTTTAATCTTCTTAAAACTTTTTTCTATAGTATTAACTTTATTAATGATATTGAAAGGGAAAGTTATAAAATAAAATTAAGTAACATTGTACTAGGAGGCAACCAATTCCGTGACAGTTGAATGAATGCCCTCCTTCTGATCTCGCCATTTAGGTCTGAATTTTAGTAACTATAAAAATTAAGCAAGAAAAATAACTACAGTAAAGAGCAGAAGAGATAACATGATTTTATTGTGAGACTAACTTTACAATGTGCATTGAGTAGCAAATGCAACTGTAATATGGCAAATATATATTTATCATAAATCTGAATTTTATGAATAATACATGTTTTGAATAGAGTATTCTCACTTACATAGTTTATAATTTCAAACTTACGATGACAGTTCGAATACAAACATTCCCTCCCTCTAAATCCCACTCAAATGTCAAGACAGGGGAAGAATTTTTTACAGAATGAGCAAATATTCTAGGATTGAACAAGAAGTGTTAGTAAATTGATTCTGCTTTTTTCTTTAAAAAACTTGTCCAAGATGAATCATTTTTAGAAGTAAGTTGCCATGGTAGTTTTGAAAGAGTTTGATTTATTTTATTGAAACCTGTAATTCTGCTGCTTTCACAGTTCATGGTTTTCAGACAAAGCAAGTAAAATTTCAAAATTGAATTCTGCATCTTACATAGAAGACAGCTTTTAGCTAAGACCAAGCTATGCCCTGAAATTCAATAGCAGAATCTATGCAGTTTGTTGATTTAAGTATGTATTTTTATGCAGTGTGGTGTTTCTGGGCTAGAAGCGCTTTCAAATATTTATATAGGAAAATAATCTTAGGAAACATTTTAGGGGAAATTCAAGGAAAGCATAGAATTAGCTCACCGAATCATTCATATATGTCCCAGATTGGACCAAATAATATAACTGCAAATAATGTACACTGATTGATTCTTCAGTTAGCTACTAATTTGTTTAAAATTTGGACCCTTCTGATATGATAATAGTTTGGTATCACAAATAAATATTTTAAAAGTCTAAGAAGTTGTTATGCCATTCATTAATACCCTTTATAAACATTTATTGAATACTATTTGTGATGGAATATTATCAGTTTAATCTTCTTAAAACTTTTTTCTATAGTATTAACTTTATTAATGATATTGAAAGGGAAAGTTATAAAATAAAATTAAGTAACATTGTACTAGGAGGCAACCAATTCCGTGACAGTTGAATGAATGCCCTCCTTCTGATCTCGCCATTTAGGTCTGAATTTTAGTAACTATAAAAATTAAGCAAGAAAAATAACTACAGTAAAGAGCAGAAGAGATAACATGATTTTATTGTGAGACTAACTTTACAATGTGCATTGAGTAGCAAATGCAACTGTAATATGGCAAATATATATTTATCATAAATCTGAATTTTATGAATAATACATGTTTTGAATAGAGTATTCTCACTTACATAGTTTATAATTTCAAACTTACGATGACAGTTCGAATACAAACATTCCCTCCCTCTAAATCCCACTCAAATGTCAAGACAGGGGAAGAATTTTTTACAGAATGAGCAAATATTCTAGGATTGAACAAGAGGAGTTATTAGTGTCACAAATTCAAGAAGCTTTGAACAGGTGTCCAAAAGGGTCTTAACTGAAACCTGATCTCTAAGCCAGGGAAGAAAGCCAAGAAGCAATCAATTAAATAGTAGCTTACAGCCTAAATACACAGAAGTTGATAGCAGTTGTAGTTTTGGAAGTGGCAATAAAACTAGGACTAAAAAGAGAAGGATTGATCAGTAGATGGCTTACAATGAAATTAAGAAGAAATATCTAGATCCTCTTCCATCCTGAGCAGTAAAGCCACATTGGCAGAAAAGTGAGGATTTAGCTTCTGGAAAATGTGAAGAGAGCATCTCCTCTTGAGAACAGTAAATGGAACTGAGAAGAGACACATTCTGAAAACTAGAGGATCAACTGATTGCTGAGACCCCTTGTGTTTTTTTATCCAGTCATTAAGGACTGAATTGTGTCTCTCCATCACCAAATTCATATGTCGAAATCCTAACCTCCGCTGTCTCAGAATGACTGAATTTGGAGATAGGACCGTAAAAGAGTGAATTAAGCTGAAATAGAACCTTTGCGGTAGGGCCCAATCCAGCCTAACTGGTTGCCTCATAAAGAGAGGAACTTGAATGTATAGTGGGGGACCAGAGATGCCACCATACAAGGGGAAGACCATGTGAAGACACAGGGGAAAAGGAATCTTAATCCAGGTAAGGAGAAAGGGCTCAGGGGAAATTAAATTTTGTGACACTTTGATCTTGGACTTCTAGCCCCTGGAACTGTGAGAAATACATTCTCATTGCTTAACCCACCCAGTCTGTAATATTTTGTCATGGCAACTCTAGTAAACTAACATACTAGTTAACTCCAAAAATACTTGCAAATTCTGGGCAAAATGGAAAGAACCTTTCAGAAGAGATAACATGATTTTATTGTGAGACTAACTTTACAATGTGCATTGAGTAGCAAATGCAACTGTAATATGGCAAATATATATTTATCATAAATCTGAATTTTATGAATAATACATGTTTTGAATAGAGTATTCTCACTTACATAGTTTATAATTTCAAACTTACGATGACAGTTCGAATACAAACATTCCCTCCCTCTAAATCCCACTCAAATGTCAAGACAGGGGAAGAATTTTTTACAGAATGAGCAAATATTCTAGGATTGAACAAGAGGAGTTATTAGTGTCACAAATTCAAGAAGCTTTGAACAGGTGTCCAAAAGGGTCTTAACTGAAACCTGATCTCTAAGCCAGGGAAGAAAGCCAAGAAGCAATCAATTAAATAGTAGCTTACAGCCTAAATACACAGAAGTTGATAGCAGTTGTAGTTTTGGAAGTGGCAATAAAACTAGGACTAAAAAGAGAAGGATTGATCAGTAGATGGCTTACAATGAAATTAAGAAGAAATATCTAGATCCTCTTCCATCCTGAGCAGTAAAGCCACATTGGCAGAAAAGTGAGGATTTAGCTTCTGGAAAATGTGAAGAGAGCATCTCCTCTTGAGAACAGTAAATGGAACTGAGAAGAGACACATTCTGAAAACTAGAGGATCAACTGATTGCTGAGACCCCTTGTGTTTTTTTATCCAGTCATTAAGGACTGAATTGTGTCTCTCCATCACCAAATTCATATGTCGAAATCCTAACCTCCGCTGTCTCAGAATGACTGAATTTGGAGATAGGACCGTAAAAGAGTGAATTAAGCTGAAATAGAACCTTTGCGGTAGGGCCCAATCCAGCCTAACTGGTTGCCTCATAAAGAGAGGAACTTGAATGTATAGTGGGGGACCAGAGATGCCACCATACAAGGGGAAGACCATGTGAAGACACAGGGGAAAAGGAATCTTAATCCAGGTAAGGAGAAAGGGCTCAGGGGAAATTAAATTTTGTGACACTTTGATCTTGGACTTCTAGCCCCTGGAACTGTGAGAAATACATTCTCATTGCTTAACCCACCCAGTCTGTAATATTTTGTCATGGCAACTCTAGTAAACTAACATACTAGTTAACTCCAAAAATACTTGCAAATTCTGGGCAAAAAATGGAAAGAACCTTTCATGGAGACAGTGTTGATTGCTGGAATCTTTTAATTACAGTTAAAAAATCAGAGGAGTAATATATCTATCAAAACTTGGGTGATATGCTTCATTATTTTCAAAAAGATAGACATACAATACATATTTTTGACTCAGAATTAGAAAATTGCAATTTTAATCACATTTCTCATCACTGAATTACTGATTCTTTCATTATTTTCTAAACTATTTTTTTTATTGAAGTACAGTTGATTTATAATATTGTTGTAGTTTCAGGTGTGCAAATAGTGATTCACTATTTCAATAGATTATAATCTATTTAAAGTTATAAAATAATGGCTATATTCCTTGTGTTATACAGTATATCCTTGTTACTTATGTATTTTATGCATAATAGTTTGTATTTCTTAAATCCCTACCCTGTTAGGGCTCTCCCACCCTTCCTTTCCACTGGTAACCACCAATTTGCTCTTTTTTACATGTGGATCTGTTTGTTTTGTTATATTAATTATAATTCCTCATATAAGTGATAACATAGAGTATTTATCTTTGACTTTTTCACCAAGCATGATATGCTCTAGGTATATTTACATTGTTGCAAATGACAGATTTTTGTTCCTTTTTATGACTAATATTCCATTGTATGTACATACCACATCGCTTTTATCCATTCATCTGTTGATGGACATTTAGGTTGTTTCCATTTCCTACGGTATATCTTTTCAAATTTGGAGATAGGACCGTAAAAGAGTGAATTAAGCTGAAATAGAACCTTTGCGGTAGGGCCCAATCCAGCCTAACTGGTTGCCTCATAAGAGAGGAACTTGAATGTATAGTGGGGACCAGAGATGCCACCATACAAGGGGAAGACCATGTGAAGACACAGGGGAAAAGGAATCTTAATCCAGGTAAGGAGAAAGGGCTCAGGGGAAATTAAATTTTGTGACACTTTGATCTTGGACTTCTAGCCCCTGGAACTGTGAGAAATACATTCTCATTGCTTAACCCACCCAGTCTGTAATATTTTGTCATGGCAACTCTAGTAAACTAACATACTAGTTAACTCCAAAAATACTTGCAAATTCTGGGCAAAAAATGGAAAGAACCTTTCATGGAGACAGTGTTGATTGCTGGAATCTTTTAATTACAGTTAAAAAATCAGAGGAGTAATATATCTATCAAAACTTGGGTGATATGCTTCATTATTTTCAAAAAGATAGACATACAATACATATTTTTGACTCAGAATTAGAAAATTGCAATTTTAATCACATTTCTCATCACTGAATTACTGATTCTTTCATTATTTTCTAAACTATTTTTTTTATTGAAGTACAGTTGATTTATAATATTGTTGTAGTTTCAGGTGTGCAAATAGTGATTCACTATTTCAATAGATTATAATCTATTTAAAGTTATAAAATAATGGCTATATTCCTTGTGTTATACAGTATATCCTTGTTACTTATGTATTTTATGCATAATAGTTTGTATTTCTTAAATCCCTACCCTGTTAGGGCTCTCCCACCCTTCCTTTCCACTGGTAACCACCAATTTGCTCTTTTTTACATGTGGATCTGTTTGTTTTGTTATATTAATTTTAGATTCCTCATATAAGTGATAACATAGAGTATTTATCTTTGACTTTTTCACCAAGCATGATATGCTCTAGGTATATTTACATTGTTGCAAATGACAGATTTTTGTTCCTTTTTATGACTAATATTCCATTGTATGTACATACCACATCGCTTTTATCCATTCATCTGTTGATGGACATTTAGGTTGTTTCCATTTCTTGGCTGTTGTAAATGTTGTTCTGTGAACGTTGCGTTGTATATCTTTTCAAATTAGCATTTTCATTTTTTAGGATGTTTTCCAGGAGTGGAATTGCTGTATCACATGGTAGTTCTAGGTTTAGGTTTTTTGAGGAATCTCCATACTGTTACCCAAATTTACAGTCCCACCAACAGTATATGACTTTTACCCACATCCTTTCTAACATTTGTTATATGTGGTCTTTCTGAGGATAACCATTCTGATAGGTGTAGGGTGATATCTCATTTGTTTTTTCATTGTGGTGCTATCACTATTTTCAGATGGCATGACACTATATACAGAAAATCCTGAAGTCTTCACCAAAAACTCCTGGAACTAATAAGTGAATTCAGTAAAGTTGCCAGATACAATAATAATAAACTAAAATATGTTGCTTTTCTGTACACTAATAATAAACTATTAGGGAAAGCAAGAAAACAATCTCATTTAAAATCACATCAAATGATATGAAATACCTAGGAATAAATTTTACCAAGGATGTAAAAGATCTACAATCTGAAAACTATAAAATATTAGTAAGGAAATTAAGATGATACAAAGAAATTGAAAGATAGTCCATGTTTGTGAATCAGAAAAAATAGTAGAAAATTTGATTCAATAATCAGGTAATTTAATAATCAGAAATTTAAATTGTAATTTTCCAGTTCTGAGTCAAAAATATGTATTATATATCTACCATTTTAATGTTGTCCATACACAGTCTAAGATTTGCTCCAATCCCTTATCAAAATAATGGCTATATTCCTTGTGTTATACAGTATATCCTTGTTACTTATGTATTTTATGCATAATAGTTTGTATTTCTTAAATCCCTACCCTGTTAGGGCTCTCCCACCCTTCCTTTCCACTGGTAACCACCAATTTGCTCTTTTTTACATGTGGATCTGTTTGTTTTGTTATATTAATTATAATTCCTCATATAAGTGATAACATAGAGTATTTATCTTTGACTTTTTCACCAAGCATGATATGCTCTAGGTATATTTACATTGTTGCAAATGACAGATTTTTGTTCCTTTTTATGACTAATATTCCATTGTATGTACATACCACATCGCTTTTATCCATTCATCTGTTGATGGACATTTAGGTTGTTTCCATTTCTTGGCTGTTGTAAATGTTGTTCTGTGAACGTTGCGTTGTATATCTTTTCAAATTAGCATTTTCATTTTTTAGGATGTTTTCCAGGAGTGGAATTGCTGTATCACATGGTAGTTCTAGGTTTAGGTTTTTTGAGGAATCTCCATACTGTTACCCAAATTTACAGTCCCACCAACAGTATATGACTTTTACCCACATCCTTTCTAACATTTGTTATATGTGGTCTTTCTGAGGATAACCATTCTGATAGGTGTAGGGTGATATCTCATTTGTTTTTTCATTGTGGTGCTATCACTATTTTCAGATGGCATGACACTATATACAGAAAATCCTGAAGTCTTCACCAAAAACTCCTGGAACTAATAAGTGAATTCAGTAAAGTTGCCAGATACAATAATAATAAACTAAAATATGTTGCTTTTCTGTACACTAATAATAAACTATTAGGGAAAGCAAGAAAACAATCTCATTTAAAATCACATCAAATGATATGAAATACCTAGGAATAAATTTTACCAAGGATGTAAAAGATCTACAATCTGAAAACTATAAAATATTAGTAAGGAAATTAAGATGATACAAAGAAATTGAAAGATAGTCCATGTTTGTGAATCAGAAAAAATAGTAGAAAATTTGATTCAATAATCAGGTAATTTAATAATCAGAAATTTAAATTGTAATTTTCCAGTTCTGAGTCAAAAATATGTATTATATATCTACCATTTTAATGTTGTCCATACTACACAGTCTAAGATTTGCTCCAATCCCTTATCAAAATATCCATGACATTTCTCACAGAACTATAACAAATAAACCTAACATTTATATGAAACCACAAAAGACATTGCCAAAACAATCCTGGTAAAAAGTGACAAAGCTGGGGATATCATGCTCCTTAACTTTAAACTGTATTACAAAGCTCCAGGAAACAAAGCAACATTTTACTGGCACAAAAACAGACACATAGGTTGATGGAACAGAATAGATAACCCAGAAATTAACCCAAGCACTATGGTCAAGTAATCTAAGATACAAGTAGGCAAGAATATGCAATGGAAAAAGTTTTCAACAAGTGGCACTGGGAAAAACTAGACAGATTATGTAAATGAATGAAGTTAGAATACTTTTTCACAATATATACAAAAAAATAAACTAAAAATGGATTAAAGACCAAAATGTAAGACCTGAAATCATAGAACTCCTAGAAGAGAATATAGACAGAACACTTTTTGACAAAAACTGTAGCTGTATTTTTTTAGATCTGTCTCCAAAGGCAAAAGAAACAAAAATAAAAATAAACAAATAAGACCTAAATAATCTAAAAGGTTTCGTGTAGCAAAGGAAACCATCTACAAAACAAAAAGACAACTTACTGAATGGGAGAAAGTATTTGTAAAATATTGATAAGGGATTAATATCCAAAATATTTGTAAAATGATTGATAAGGGGTTAATATCCAGAATATTTAAACAGCTCAATATGAAAAATGAATAACTTGGCTAAAAAATGGTCAGAATACTTGAATGCACATTTTTTCTAAAGAAGACATACAGGTGACCAATAGGCCCATGAAAATAGGCTGAGCATCACTAACCACCAAAGATGTTTTCTAAACATTTCCGTGTTGCTTGTAAAATTTCTTGTGAAATTGTTACATTATGCCCATTTAAACACTTCATTTCAGTATCTTGGTGTGTCTTTTAGAAAGTAAATATTGAAATATACTAGAACTTTAAGACTTACATCTGTCTTTATAATCTGTCAAGTAGCAGATCATATGATTAGCAATATTATTGAGACATACTTATGGATCCTGTTTTAAATCATCTAAACTAAAATGTAGCTAATGGATTATATAGGCTAATTTCTTCAGTTTAACAATAAGAAAACTATGATCAAGAGAGACATGCAGGCAGAAAGTGACAATGAAGTGCATATGTTGTCAAAATAGCTTCTTGTCTTTCTCCATGTTGGATCTCATGTTTTAAAGATTTATGACTTCATCAGAATATTAAAAATAGAAACACACAAATATGTTAATATTGAGTAGTAATTCTCTGTACCTTAGCACACAGATTTTCCTATGTTAATCTTCCAGAAATGTATTGATATTTGTGTCTCCATATATTCTGTGTATTGCTCTATTAGCTATTTAACTTAGTCATCTTTAAAATGCAATTATCTGGTTCAGTTTTAGGAGATTAATCTTCTCTAAGCAACTGTCCATTTCTTCCAGGTTGTCCAGTTTGTTGCCATAGAGTTGTTCATAATAGTCTCTTATAATCCTTTGGGTTTCTACATTACCTGTTGTAATATCTCCTTTTTCATTTTTGATTTTGTTGATCATGTTCTTCTCTTTTTTTCTTGATGAGTCTAGCCAGTGGTTTGTTGATTTTATTTACCGTTTCGAAGAACCAGCTTTTTGTTTTATTTATCTTTACTATTGCTTCTTTTGTTTCTTTCTCATTTATTTCTCCTCTGATCTTTATGATTTCTCTTCTGCTGCTGGCTTTGGGGTGTTTCTGTTCTTCTTTCTCCAGTTGTTTTAAGCATAAGGTTAGGTCGTCTGTTTGAGATTTTCCTAGTTTCTTGAGGTAGGATTGAATTGCTATAAACTTCCCTCTTAGAACTGCTTTTGCAGTATCCCATAGGTTTTGCACTGTCGTGTGTTCATTGTCGTTTTCTTCTAGGAATTTTCTCATTTCTCCTTTGATTTGCTTGGTAATCAGTTGGTTTTTTAGGTTTGTGTTGTTTCATCTCCATGTGTTTGTGTTTTTAGCGGTTTTTTTCCTGTAGTTGATCTCTAGTCTCACTGCCTTGTGGTCTGAGAAGATGGTTGATATGATTTCAGTTTTCTTGAATTGACTGAGGTTTGATTTGTGGGCCAAGATGTGGTCTATCCTGGAGAATGTTCCATGAGCACTTGAGAAGAAAGTGTCTTCTTCTGCTTTTGGATGGAAAATCCTAAAGATATCGATGAGGTCCATCTCTTCTAGTGTGGCTTTAACGCTTGTGTTTATTAATTTTCTGTTTGGATGATCTGTCCATTGTTGTGAGAGGAGTGTTAAAGTCTCCTACTATGATGATGTCTTCTTTTATGTCTGAAAGATTTTGCCTTTTTTTTTGTTACAAATATGTTAATATTGAGTAGTAATTCTCTGTACCTTAGCACACAGATTTTCCTATGTTAATCTTCCAGAAATGTATTGATATTTGTGTCTCCATATATTCTGTGTATTGCTCTATTAGCTATTTAACTTAGTCATCTTTAAAATGCAATTATCTGGTTCAGTTTTAGGAGATTAATCTTCTCTAAGCAACTGTCCATTTCTTCCAGGTTGTCCAGTTTGTTGCCATAGAGTTGTTCATAATAGTCTCTTATAATCCTTTGGGTTTCTACATTACCTGTTGTAATATCTCCTTTTTCATTTTTGATTTTGTTGATCATGTTCTTCTCTTTTTTTCTTGATGAGTCTAGCCAGTGGTTTGTTGATTTTATTTACCGTTTCGAAGAACCAGCTTTTTGTTTTATTTATCTTTACTATTGCTTCTTTTGTTTCTTTCTCATTTATTTCTCCTCTGATCTTTATGATTTCTCTTCTGCTGCTGGCTTTGGGGTGTTTCTGTTCTTCTTTCTCCAGTTGTTTTAAGCATAAGGTTAGGTCGTCTGTTTGAGATTTTCCTAGTTTCTTGAGGTAGGATTGAATTGCTATAAACTTCCCTCTTAGAACTGCTTTTGCAGTATCCCATAGGTTTTGCACTGTCGTGTGTTCATTGTCGTTTTCTTCTAGGAATTTTCTCATTTCTCCTTTGATTTGCTTGGTAATCAGTTGGTTTTTTAGGTTTGTGTTGTTTCATCTCCATGTGTTTGTGTTTTTAGCGGTTTTTTTCCTGTAGTTGATCTCTAGTCTCACTGCCTTGTGGTCTGAGAAGATGGTTGATATGATTTCAGTTTTCTTGAATTGACTGAGGTTTGATTTGTGGGCCAAGATGTGGTCTATCCTGGAGAATGTTCCGTGAGCACTTGAGAAGAAAGTGTCTTCTTCTGCTTTTGGATGGAAAATCCTAAAGATATCGATGAGGTCCATCTCTTCTAGTGTGGCTTTAAGGCTTGTGTTTATTAATTTTCTGTTTGGATGATCTGTCCATTGTTGTGAGAGGAGTGTTAAAGTCTCCTACTATGATAGTGTTAGTGTCGATGTCTTCTTTTATGTCTGAAAGTGTTTGTCTTATGTATTGGGGTGCTCCTGTGTTGGGTGCATAGATATTTATGATTATTATGTCTTCTTCTTGGATCGATCCCTTGATCATGATGTAGTGTCCTGCCTTGTCTCTTCTAATCTTTATTTTGGGGTCTATTTTGTCTGATATGAGGATTGCTACTCCAGCTTTCTTTTGATTTCCATTTGCATGGAATATCTTTTTCCATTCTCTCACTTTCAGTCTGTGAGTGTCTTTAGATCTGAAGTGAGTTTCCTGTAGGCAGCATATGTATGGGTCATGTTTTTGAATCCATTCAGCCAGCCTGTGTCTTTTGTTTGGGGCATTTAGTCCATTTACATTCAAGGTAATTATTGATACAAATGATCCTATTGTCATCTTCTTAGATGTTATTGTCGTGGGCAGCCATGAGAGAGTTCCTAGGGATATATTGGGCCCCTAGATATTAGGAAAGTAGTTTAGATGATTATGACTCAGACAGTGATCCTCCAATCCCAGATAAGCTTCTGAGACCCTTGGTTCGTCCTCTAGAGAGCAATATTAGCTCTGAGGGAGAAGACTGGGTAAACATGATGATACCTAAGATGGGAGCATACACTAATCCAAGAGGAAGGAAAATTGTGTCTAAAAGAAATCACAATCAAGTGAGTCAAGATTCTTCCAGTGATGAAGAATGTGTGACTTACGATACTGTGCCTGGGCCACAATCACCTCCTAAGGTTCGGAAGTTAGAAGGAAAATAAACCTTGCAGTTTGTGTTTACTTTGCTATCAAATAGAGAGGCTAAAAGAGTTAATTAGGTAACCTACTCTGCTCTAGTGCATGTAGAAAAGTAATGTCATAAAAACCTTCCAATTTCTTTTAAGTGCTAATCCCCAGATAAGATAGCAGCGGCCTAGAAATTCCAGATGAGCGGTAAAACACGGGAAATTCATGACCTTCAGATACTTTATGAGTGACAAAACACGGAAACCCAGTTATAAAAGGAGGGTAATTAGATTGTGGGAAAGCTTGCTCACTGAACTTAACTGTGACTGAGGTGGGAAGCTCTCCAGCTTTGGGGTAAGAACGATTGTTATCTTGTTGATTGAGTTCTGAAAAAATGCTAAAGTTCTGAAATAACTTTGGAGTTCTGACATATTTTAAGGCTTTATATTGCTACTGACTGAGTTCTGAAATAAGTTTAAAGTTCTGTATTATTTCTGAAATAATCTTAAAGCCTTGAATTGTTGCCATTTACTTTAACTTTGATGTAACGTACTGATGCTAATTACTAAGATTTACTACTACTGACTTGATGTTCTTTATGTTAATAAATCTAATCTTGGCTTGAATTCCACGCCTTTTTACTGTTGAAGTTCTATTCTCTTAAATTAGAGGGAGCTACAGTGTATAGGTTGAAGTTTTCTGAAAATAGTATAGAGGCAATTAAGTGTTTCCTCACTTCTATTAATCAGAAATAAATAATTATACATTGTCTGCAACATTATGATGGGTTTGTTTTGTGGATCTTCTCCTTCTGTTATGCTTGTTGTCTATATAAGTCCCTTTAACACTTGTTGTAAGGCTGGTTTGGTGTTACTAAATTCTTTTAATTTTTGCTTATCTGTAAAGCTTTTGATTTTTCCATCCATTTTGAATGAGATCCTTGAAGGGTAGAGTATTCTTGGTTGCAGATTAATCTGTTTCAGCACTTTAAATGTGTCTTGCCATTCCCTTCTGGCCTGCAGAGTTTCTGTTGAAAGATCAGCTGTTAAACATATGGGCTTTCCCTTGTATGTCACTAGTTGCTTTTCCCTTGCTGCTTTGAGAATTCTGTCTTTGTGTTTAATTTGTGTTAGCTTCATTAATATGTGTCTTGGTGTGTTTCTTCTCAGGTTGATTCTGTATGGTACTCTTTCTGCTTCTTGGACTTGATTGACTATTTTCCCATGTTGGGGAAATTTTCAACTATAATCTCTTGAAAAATTTTCTCATAGCCTTTCTTTTCTTCTTCTTCTGGAACCCCTATAATTTGAATATTGGTGCGTTTGATATTATCCCAGAGGTCTCTGAGGCTATCCTCTGCTCTTTTCATTCCTTGAGCTGAATTCTGTTTTTCAGCAGTTACTTCTACCATTCTATCTTCCAGCTCACTTATCCCGTCTTCCATCTCAGATACTCTGCTCTTGATTCCTTCCACAGTGTTTTTAAGTTCAGCCATTGAGTTGTTTGGCTCTGTTACTTTTTTGGTAAGTTCTTGTATTTCTTTATTCAGTGTGTTAGTTGTGTCTTGCAATTTCTCTGAAATTCTGTTTTCAGTGTCTTTGATCATCATTACTATCATTCTTCTGAAATCACTTTCAGAAAGTTTGTCCAAATCCTCATCGTTGATTTGATCTTGTGTGTTTGTAGATTGTTCCTTCACTTGTGTGGTATTTCTCTGCTGTTTCATTGCTATTATTAATATTTAACTGACTCTGTTTGGGATTTCCTTTTCCCAGACTTTGAGTTACATCTGTTGGTGTTTGTTGTTTGGATGGGGCTTTATATTCTGGGTGATGTATGAACAAGCCAATCACAAGCTCAGAAATCGACTTTGTGATCAAAAATCTACCCAAAAATAAAAGCCCCAGGGCCTGATGGCTTCACAAGTGAATTCTACCAAACATTTAAAGAAGAGCTAATGCCTGTCCTTCTAAAACTCTTCCAAAAAATTGCATGGGAAGGAACACTTCCAAACACATTCTATGAGACCGCCATCACCCTGATACCAAAGCCAGGCAAAGACAATACAAAAAATAAAATTATAGGCCAATTTCACTGATGAATCTAGACACCAAAATCCTCAACAAAATCCTAGCAAACAGAATTCAACAACACATCAAAAAGCTCATACATCATGATCAAGTTGGGTTCATCCCAGGCATGCAAAGATTCTTCAATATCCACAAATCAATCAATGCGATACACCATATCAACAAACTGAGAGACAAAAATCACATGATCATCTCAATAGATGCAGAAAAAGTCTCTGACAAAGTACAACATCCATTTATGATAAAAACTCTTCAGAAAATGGGCATAGAAGGAACCTATCTTAACTTAGTGAAAGCCATATATGAGAAGCCCACAGCGAACATTATCCTCAATGGTGAAAACTCAAAGCATTTCCTCTAAGATCAGGAACAAGATAAGGGTGTCCACTTTCACCACTCTTATTCAACATAGTCCTGGAAGTTCTAGCAACAGCAATAAGAGAAGAGAAAGAAATCAAAGGAATCCAGATTGGAAAGGAAGAAGTCAAACTCTCTCTATTTGCAGACAGCATGATATTACACAGAGAAAATCCCAAAGACACGGTTACAAAGCTACTAGAGTTAATCAACAAATTCAGCAAAGTCACAGGATATAAAGTCAGTATACAGACATCACTGGCATTCCTATACATAAACAATGAAAAATCAGAAAACGAAATCAAAGAGGCAATCCCCTTCACCACTGCAACCAAAAGAATCAAATATCTAGGAATAAACCTGCCCAAAGAAACAAAAGAACTGTACACTGAAAATTACAAGGCACTCATGAGAGACATTAAAGAAAACTTAAACAGATGGAGAGATATTCCATGTTCCTGGGTCGGAAGGATCAACATTATGAAAATGACCATATTACCAAATGTAATCTACAGATTCAATGTGATCCCTATCAAACTACCAGTGACATTCTTCACAGAACTAGACCAAAGTATCACACAGTTCATATGGAAACACAAAAGACCTCGAATAGCCAAAGCAATCCTGAGGAAGAAGAATGGAGCTGGAGGGATCAGCCTCCCCAACTTCAGACTCTACTACAAAGCAACAGTCCTCAAGACAGTATGGTACTGGCACAAAAACAGAAATATAGACCAATGGAACAAGATAGAGAATCCATAGATAAACCCATGCACCTACAGGTACTTTATTTTTGACAAAGGAGGTGAAACTATAAAATGGGACAAAAACAGCTTCTTCAACAAATGGTGCTGGGAAAATTGGACAGCTACATGCCAAAAAATGAAGTTGGAACATTCCCTGACCCCATACACAAAGATCAACTCAAAATGGATTAAAGACCTAAATGTAAGACCAGAAACCGTAAAACTCTTAGAGGAGAATATAGGCAAAACCCTCAAGGACATAAATCAAAGCAAGATCTTCTCTGACCCATCTATTAGAATAGCGGAACTAAAAACAAAAATGAACATGTGGGACCTAATAAAACTTAGAAACTTTTATACAGCAAAAGAAACTACAAAAAAGCTGAACAGACAGCCCACAGAGTGGGAGAAAATCATAGCAAATGAAGCAACAGACAAAGAATTCATCTCCAAAATCTACCAGCAAGCCAGACAACTCAGCACTGGAAAAATGAACAGCCCAATCAAAAAATGGGAAAAGGACCTAAACAGACGCCTCTCCAACGATGACATACAGATGGCCCCAAAGCACATGAAATGATGCTCAATCTTGCTTCTAATTAGAGAAATGCAAATCAAAATGACAATGAGATATCACCTCACACCACTGCAACCAAAAGAATCAAATATCTAGGAATAAACCTGCCCAAAGAAACAAAAGAACTGTACACTGAAAATTACAAGGCACTCATGAGAGACATTAAAGAAAACTTAAACAGATGGAGAGATATTCCATGTTCCTGGGTCGGAAGGATCAACATTATGAAAATGACCATATTACCAAATGTAATCTACAGATTCAATGTGATCCCTATCAAACTACCAGTGACATTCTTCACAGAACTAGACCAAAGTATCACACAGTTCATATGGAAACACAAAAGACCTCGAATAGCCAAAGCAATCCTGAGGAAGAAGAATGGAGCTGGAGGGATCAGCCTCCCCAACTTCAGACTCTACTACAAAGCAACAGTCCTCAAGACAGTATGGTACTGGCACAAAAACAGAAATATAGACCAATGGAACAAGATAGAGAATCCATAGATAAACCCATGCACCTACAGGTACTTTATTTTTGACAAAGGAGGTGAAACTATAAAATGGGACAAAAACAGCTTCTTCAACAAATGGTGCTGGGAAAATTGGACAGCTACATGCCAAAAAATGAAGTTGGAACATTCCCTGACCCCATACACAAAGATCAACTCAAAATGGATTAAAGACCTAAATGTAAGACCAGAAACCGTAAAACTCTTAGAGGAGAATATAGGCAAAACCCTCAAGGACATAAATCAAAGCAAGATCTTCTCTGACCCATCTATTAGAATAGCGGAACTAAAAACAAAAATGAACATGTGGGACCTAATAAAACTTAGAAACTTTTATACAGCAAAAGAAACTACAAAAAAGCTGAACAGACAGCCCACAGAGTGGGAGAAAATCATAGCAAATGAAGCAACAGACAAAGAATTCATCTCCAAAATCTACCAGCAAGCCAGACAACTCAGCACTGGAAAAATGAACAGCCCAATCAAAAAATGGGAAAAGGACCTAAACAGACGCCTCTCCAACGATGACATACAGATGGCCCCAAAGCACATGAAATGATGCTCAATCTTGCTTCTAATTAGAGAAATGCAAATCAAAATGACAATGAGATATCACCTCACACCCATCAGAATGGCCATCACCCACAAATCAACAGACAGTAAATGTTGGAGAGAGTGTGGAGAAAAGGGAACACTCCTGCATTGCTGGTGGGAATGTGAATTAATACAATCTCTATGGAAGACAGTCTGGAGATTTCTTTAAAAATGAAAAATAGAATCACCATAGGACCCAGCAATCCCACTATTAGGCTTATACCCAGATGAAATCAAATCTGAAAGAAGCACCTGTACCCCAATGTTCATTGCAACTCTCTATACAATAGCTGGAACATGGAAGCAACCTAGATGTCTATCGATGAATGAATGGATACCAAACCCTGGTACATATATATAATGGAATACTACACAACTGTAAAGAGAAATGCAGAAGAATCAGCCCTAATGAGGTGGCTGAATCTAGAATGTATTATAAAAAGTGAAGTCAGTCAGAAACAGAAGGACAAATACAATGTATTAACACATTTATACAGAATCTAGTAGGATGGTGATGATGGCACACACAGTGAAGCAACAGAAAGACAAACATGGGCAGTGGACATATGGACATTGTTGGGAAGGAACAGAGGGTGGGAGGCATAAAGAAAGTAGCATGAAGGCCTGTACTATCATAAGTGAAGAAAATAGCTATAGTCATTGCTCTGTGAGAAAAGGAGATTCTTCAGGGGTGCTGTGTGATGGTCAGGAGGGGTGGGAAGGGGGAATATACACATGAATAATCTAGGAACATGCATGTCTGTAAACAACAAAATTCTTTAAAAGTTAAAAGTAAAATAAAAGTTAAAAAAAAAAAACACCAAAAAAAATGCAATTATCTGAATGGATATCTTATTATATATACTAAAGTGAGTACTTAATAGAATAGATATCTAGTCTTATTCATAATTGCTCTCTTAACCATTAATATTTTTTCACAAATTATTTATATGATATATTAGATAAAGTTAAGAAGTAAACTGATGAGATTACTGAAGAGATATAATGGGCCAGGTGAATAAATTCAAAGTCATTCGGTGAGGTAGCTGTAACTGTTAAATTAGGGTCATAGGATTCAATATGTCTTCAAGCAGCCAACCAAATGTCAGATTTCATTGTCTGAGGTAAGTGGATGCCTGAGAGATGCATCCCAGGCAGGACCTTGGAGAGCTCTATGATTTGCATTCGATTTGCTCCAGGCTGCAGTTGGGTTGATTTCACCCTTCTGGAGTTAGGCTCAATAGGTTTAAATGCATTCCAACCAGTTATGAGTATTGCTGGCCTATTGAAACAGGTAACAGGTTCAGGAATTTTCACCCTTTAGGCTTATACCCAGATGAAATCAAATCTGAAAGAAGCACCTGTACCCCAATGTTCATTGCAACTCTCTATACAATAGCTGGAACATGGAAGCAACCTAGATGTCTATCGATGAATGAATGGATACCAAACCCTGGTACATATATATAATGGAATACTACACAACTGTAAAGAGAAATGCAGAAGAATCAGCCCTAATGAGGTGGCTGAATCTAGAATGTATTATAAAAAGTGAAGTCAGTCAGAAACAGAAGGACAAATACAATGTATTAACACATTTATACAGAATCTAGTAGGATGGTGATGATGGCACACACAGTGAAGCAACAGAAAGACAAACATGGGCAGTGGACATATGGACATTGTTGGGAAGGAACAGAGGGTGGGAGGCATAAAGAAAGTAGCATGAAGGCCTGTACTATCATAAGTGAAGAAAATAGCTATAGTCATTGCTCTGTGAGAAAAGGAGATTCTTCAGGGGTGCTGTGTGATGGTCAGGAGGGGTGGGAAGGGGGAATATACACATGAATAATCTAGGAACATGCATGTCTGTAAACAACAAAATTCTTTAAAAGTTAAAAGTAAAATAAAAGTTAAAAAAAAAAAACACCAAAAAAAATGCAATTATCTGAATGGATATCTTATTATATATACTAAAGTGAGTACTTAATAGAATAGATATCTAGTCTTATTCATAATTGCTCTCTTAACCATTAATATTTTTTCACAAATTATTTATATGATATATTAGATAAAGTTAAGAAGTAAACTGATGAGATTACTGAAGAGATATAATGGGCCAGGTGAATAAATTCAAAGTCATTCGGTGAGGTAGCTGTAACTGTTAAATTAGGGTCATAGGATTCAATATGTCTTCAAGCAGCCAACCAAATGTCAGATTTCATTGTCTGAGGTAAGTGGATGCCTGAGAGATGCATCCCAGGCAGGACCTTGGAGAGCTCTATGATTTGCATTCGATTTGCTCCAGGCTGCAGTTGGGTTGATTTCACCCTTCTGGAGTTAGGCTCAATAGGTTTAAATGCATTCCAACCAGTTATTAGTATTGCTGGCCTATTGAAACAGGTAACAAGTTCAGGAGTCTTAATATTTGTGGGTTTCTCCATAAATTACTCATTTTTAAAGAATTCAATTAGTATATCAGTTTAGGGAGATGAGGGAAGGTAGTGACAATCAAATAAATCTATTTAAAACCTTAAGACTGTGTGTGTATAAAGCTTTTACTTAAGTAAAATAATCAAACGGCAAATAGCATGCTAAATAGCAACTTATATATCTAGAAATTAAAAATAAGAGTAATACAAAATTCATTTTGCTCCTTGCTTCCTAGAAATTTTTGAATATTTCCTGTTTTTAAGGTCAGAGGAGATAATTTAAATTCTTTGTGTAAGGTTGGAAAAGTTTTGTATTATGAGACACTTTGTATGCGTTAAATCTTCCTTTTTCCACTCCTACCTTACTTGTCACCACTTTTCCTCTTTGGTTCTAAAGAAGCAGAGAATTTGTATTAGAGAAAGGTCTATGCCACCTTTTAAAAAATGTATCTCCACTTGCAGCAGAAATAATTCTAACGTCTCCCTTTCCATTACAGATGTTTATATGTTTATACATTTATGATATATGCCATTACAGTAGATATATAAATAGATAGGTATCTATATATAGCCAGAAAACATAGGGAACTTGAAGAATAGAGATGCCAGCCTCTCCTACACAGTTTTATTTGTGTATGCTCAATGAATGATTTGCTCAGACTTCCAATTCACAAAACATTTAGTGAGAATCTGTTCCAGTAATCCTTGTAAATAACAGCAGTCTCTAAAATGGGAAAGCAAAACTGCATTTATTAAAAACATGTGTGCTTGACACTGTGCAATACATGCTTGCCTTATTATACCCTGGTAAGAACTGGATTTCGTTAAAGTGAGATGTAAGCTATTGGAGAATTTTAAGGAAAAGAATACAATATATAGTACTGATGATG
Organism: Tragulus kanchil; assembly: GCA_022376925.1. NCBI lineage: Eukaryota > Metazoa > Chordata > Mammalia > Artiodactyla > Tragulidae > Tragulus > Tragulus kanchil. Next base: position 141,211,933 of record JAIOJX010000029.1, on the reverse strand, counting down.
TGAGCCGTAGAGTTAGATTCCAGCCTTGAAACCCTTATAGTTTAATTTGGACCACTGTTTTACCTTTACATAGTTCTATGTCTTTATATGTAAAATTAAAATAGGACTGAATGATATTGATGTTTAGAGGGAAAATAAAAATTTGCCCCAGTATTCTCACATATTAAATTGTCAGAAACTATTTAATATTAACATCATAATGTAATCTAAATTTTAATCTGTCACTCTCACTGCCTTGTAGAGAATGAATTATATGAAAAAAAAGAGTAAAGCAGACAGGTCAATTAATAAAAAATTACAGTATCCCAACCCCAGGTGACAGTGGTCTGGAAGCATAGTGAAGAGAAAAAGTGAACTGACTTAAAATGTATTTTTGAGTTAAGGTTCACAAGACCTGTGAATAAATTAGATGGGGATTAAGAAAATAAAAGAGAGAGTGCAACAAATGGACAAAGTAAAAAGACATACTAGAAAAAGGGAGAAAATATTTGCAAGCCATATATCTAATATGGGACTGATACATAAAATGTTTTAGGAACTCATGCAATATATCAGTAGCAACTATCATCACAATTTAAAAACCTAATTAAAAAATAAGAAGAGGAAATGAAAGGAGATTTGCCATATGAGATATCCATATGGCTTCCAGTTGCATGAGTAAATTGCTCACCCTCATTAATTATCACAGAATCTCAGGTGAGATATATAAATAGATAGGTATCTATATATAGCCAGAAAACATAGGAACTTGAAGAATAGAGATGCCAGCCTCCTACACAGTTTTATTTGTGTATGCTCAATGAATGATTTGCTCAGACTTCCAATTCACAAAACATTTAGTGAGAATCTGTTCCAGTAATCCTTGTAAATAACAGCAGTCTCTAAAATGGGAAAGCAAAACTGCATTTATTAAAAACATGTGTGCTTGACACTGTGCAATACATGCTTGCCTTATTATACCCTGGTAAGAACTGGATTTCGTTAAAGTGAGATGTAAGCTATTGGAGAATTTTAAGGAAAAGAATACAATATATAGTACTGATGATGTGAGCCGTAGAGTTAGATTCCAGCCTTGAAACCCTTATAGTTTAATTTGGACCACTGTTTTACCTTTACATAGTTCTATGTCTTTATATGTAAAATTAAAATAGGACTGAATGATATTGATGTTTAGAGGGAAAATAAAAATTTGCCCCAGTATTCTCACATATTAAATTGTCAGAAACTATTTAATATTAACATCATAATGTAATCTAAATTTTAATCTGTCACTCTCACTGCCTTGTAGAGAATGAATTATATGAAAAAAAAGAGTAAAGCAGACAGGTCAATTAATAAAAAATTACAGTATCCCAACCCCAGGTGACAGTGGTCTGGAAGCATAGTGAAGAGAAAAAGTGAACTGACTTAAAATGTATTTTTGAGTTAAGGTTCACAAGACCTGTGAATAAATTAGATGGGGATTAAGAAAATAAAAGAGAGAGTGCAACAAATGGACAAAGTAAAAAGACATACTAGAAAAAGGGAGAAAATATTTGCAAGCCATATATCTAATATGGGACTGATACATAAAATGTTTTAGGAACTCATGCAATATATCAGTAGCAACTATCATCACAATTTAAAAACCTAATTAAAAAATAAGAAGAGGAAATGAAAGGAGATTTTCCAAAAAAGATATCCATATGGCCTCCAGTTGCATGAGTAAAATGCTCACCCTCATTAATTATCACAGAATCTCAGTGGAAACCACAATGAGATATAACTTCACACAAATAAGAATGACTGTTATCAAGAAGATAAAACAAGTACTGATATAGATTTGGAGAAAAGGGAACCTTGATCTACTGCTGGTAGGATTATAAACTGGTTCAGTCATTAGGAAGGACAAAATAGAAACTCCTCAAAACCATAAAAATAGAACCACCATGCAATCCAGCAATCCCACTTTCAGGTATATACTCCAAGCAAATGAAAACAGGTTACTGAACACAGGTTATGCAGTCTTATGTTTATTGCACTGTTACTCTCAATAGTTAAGACATGGAAATAACCTGTGCCCCTCAACAAATGAGTGGTGCTGTGTTTAGTTGCTCAGTCATGTCCAACTCTTTGTGACCCCATGGACTGTAACCCACCAGGCTCCTCTGTTCATGGGGATTATCCAGGTAAGAATACTCTAGTGGGTTGTCATGCCCTCTACCAGGGGATAAAGATATTTAAGAGAAGCAAATACTACCTACTAAGGAATAGTGGTTTTCTGGTGAATAATATATTGATAAAGATGTAGATATTCCTTACTCCACTATTCACAACTTTGATCCTCTTCATTTTAATTTTCCCTGTATTTAAAAAATATTCTAAAGTGCTATATACTTTATTCATTTTGTATATGGCTTATTATCAGTCTCCATCTTGTATCATAGAATGTGAGCTCCTTGAGGGCATGATGTTTTTCACTCACATATCTTAATAATCTAAAATGATACTTGGCACACAGAGGAAGTATTTAATAAATTATCTGTTTAAATATAGAATGAAGATAAACATAGAGATCAAATTAGAGTACTGTATCTTTGACTACAGGAACTGTGTGAATGAGGGTTTTATTTTTCGCAAATAGGAACCTGAGGGAGAAAGGTTTAGGAAGAAACAGAACTCCCTTTTGTACATGCTAGTGAATATAATACCACCATCTAGAGATTTCAACTGTATAAATAATGTTTTACTAAACAAGAACACTGAGAATGTTTAGGTTTTAAAAAAAGTCAGAAGTCAACTTTTAAAATTTATATCTTCTTGTCTACCTATAACTTTTTTGGCAATGGGATGAAAGAAATGAGAAGACTTTCATAACTTCATTAAAAAATATACCTTTAAGTAAAGGTTAGTAAGGGAGAGGGATTTGGAATGTGGGGGCACATGCATACCTGTGGCTGATTCATGTTGATGTATGGGTAAAATCATCACAATTTTGAAAAGTAATTATCCTCCAATTGAAATAAATTACTTAATTATAAAATAAAAGCTCAGTAAGAATCATTTACATTAGCATACTTTTATCTAACTATAATTATGTTTCACAGAAGTCATTATTTTTTGATTTAGGTAACTACTTTATGAATATTCAAAGAAAATAATCATATGAGGGATCCTAATATGTATGTAAGAAAATACATAACCAAATTTAGTAACACAAGAAAATGGATTCTTTTAAAAATTTTTCTTTTTTTTTTATTGAAGGATAATAGATTTAGAGACTGTTCATGGGGATTATCCAGGTAAGAATACTCTAGTGGGTTGTCATGCCCTCTACCAGGGGATAAAGATATTTAAGAGAAGCAAATACTACCTACTAAGGAATAGTGGTTTTCTGGTGAATAATATATTGATAAAGATGTAGATATTCCTTACTCCACTATTCACAACTTTGATCCTCTTCATTTTAATTTTCCCTGTATTTAAAAAATATTCTAAAGTGCTATATACTTTATTCATTTTGTATATGGCTTATTATCAGTCTCCATCTTGTATCATAGAATGTGAGCTCCTTGAGGGCATGATGTTTTTCACTCACATATCTTAATAATCTAAAATGATACTTGGCACACAGAGGAAGTATTTAATAAATTATCTGTTTAAATATAGAATGAAGATAAACATAGAGATCAAATTAGAGTACTGTATCTTTGACTACAGGAACTGTGTGAATGAGGGTTTTATTTTTCGCAAATAGGAACCTGAGGGAGAAAGGTTTAGGAAGAAACAGAACTCCCTTTTGTACATGCTAGTGAATATAATACCACCATCTAGAGATTTCAACTGTATAAATAATGTTTTACTAAACAAGAACACTGAGAATGTTTAGGTTTTAAAAAAAGTCAGAAGTCAACTTTTAAAATTTATATCTTCTTGTCTACCTATAACTTTTTTGGCAATGGGATGAAAGAAATGAGAAGACTTTCATAACTTCATTAAAAAATATACCTTTAAGTAAAGGTTAGTAAGGGAGAGGGATTTGGAATGTGGGGGCACATGCATACCTGTGGCTGATTCATGTTGATGTATGGGTAAAATCATCACAATTTTGAAAAGTAATTATCCTCCAATTGAAATAAATTACTTAATTATAAAATAAAAGCTCAGTAAGAATCATTTACATTAGCATACTTTTATCTAACTATAATTATGTTTCACAGAAGTCATTATTTTTTGATTTAGGTAACTACTTTATGAATATTCAAAGAAAATAATCATATGAGGGATCCTAATATGTATGTAAGAAAATACATAACCAAATTTAGTAACACAAGAAAATGGATTCTTTTTAAAAATTTTTTCTTTTTTTTTTAATTGAAGGATAATAGATTTAGAGAGTTTTGTTGTTTACTGCCAAGCATCAACATAGGAAAAAGAATTCTTTTCTTTGATTTTTAGAAGTATGAGAACACTAAAATCAAGACAAAAAAAAAAAAAGAGAAAAGTCTGGTTTCCATTCTTAAAGGCAGTATTTATAATCTGATTTTATATTGTATTCATAGTAAGAGGCTGATATGCTTTCTTCCTGGAATATGACATTTAAAAATAGGATGTGAAAAGTGTGCCTATATGAATGCTAATATCCCGGTCATTGTGCTGAGAACTTTTAGAATTTATAATTTGAATTCATCACAACCACTCAAGTAGTTATTTTTATTTTCCCTATTTTATAGGTAAGAGAACTTTGTATCAAAGACAAACTCTTAATGAAGCTAAGACTAGTAACATTAGAAATTCAAATTAGGGTCTCTTAGACCCTAAGACTTGAGATTTTCTTTACTAATCATAAAAATCTATGCTTGTGGTGTTGTTTTTCAGTTGGTAAGTTGTGTCTGACTCTGTGACCCCATGGACTGCAGCATGCCAGGCTTGGCTACCCTTCACTGTCTCCTGGATTTTGCTTATACTCAGGAACATTGAGTCAGTGATACCATCCAACCATCTCACTCTCTGTCGCCCCCTTCTCCTGTCCTCAGTCTTTTCCAGCGTCAGGGACTTTTCCAATGACTGGATTCTTCACATCAGGTAGCCAAAGTATTAGAGTTTCAGCTTCACCATCAGTCCTTCCAATGAATATTCAGGGTTGAATGACTGATTTGACCTCCTTGTTGTCCAAGGGACTGTCCAGAGTCTTCTCCAGGATTACAGTTGGAAAACACAATGTTTGTGTTAGAACCTATTTACTTAGACTAGATTCATTGTTCCTGGTTCTTTAGCTTCAGGATATGTGCTGTCAAGAGACTTTATTATTTTTACTTACCGTAACATTGTGTTAACTTAGCTCAGAAATAGTAAGATGAATCCCTTCATTCATTCAATTACTCAACAAATATATACATTAAGCACCTGTTGTGTGCATGCACTATTTTGGATACCATGAATAAAGCAGTAGAAAAAAGTGTCGTCTTGCTGTCATATCAGGAGAAATGAAACCTAGATTACAATTAAATATTTAATATAATGTCAGATAATAATAAGAGTTGTGAAGAAGTGTAAATCAACATAAGTTGTCAGAGAGGAATAAGGATGCTATTTGAAGAGGATGGTCAGAAAGATATCTATGACTTGTTGAGCAAGGAATAGAATGAGTTGGGGCAGTTGCCTTAAGAATACTTAGAGCAGAGATTCTCACACTTGAGTTTATATCAGTATTATCTGAAGGACTTGCTAAAAAATGACTTTCTGAGCCAGGTTCCCAAGGTTTCTGATTCAGTAATTCTTCAGAGGAGCCTGAGAATTCACATTTTTAACAAGGTATTCCTAATGATTCTGACTCAAGGACCACACTGAAAATATCCAGCCTAAAAAGTGACCTTTACAGGGAGAGTGACCAGATCAGCAAAAGCAGGAAGAATATTTTGTGGTTTTGAGAAACAGCAAAGAAATGAGAGTGATCTGAACTTGGTTATTAGCCAGATTGCTGAGGTTGTTGTAAATACTTTGCAGACAGTGTAATAGTGAGCACTTTAGATTTTTAGGGGAAAGCTCCAGAGGTTTTGAGAAGAAAATGGTATGTTAAGAAAAGTACTCTGATTTTTATGTGCAGAGTGGTCAGCAGTGGAGCGATACAAGCAGGAAGATAGGTAGGGAAGCTATTTCAGTCCAGACACAAGATAGGATAGCAGATACTAGTGGTGGAGGTGAGGAAAAGGGTTGTATTCTAGCTACACTTCAAAAAGTAAACCTGAAGGGATCTGCTGAAATACCACATGTGGAAGGTGGAGAAGAGGAGGGTGAATTGAGAATGGCTCCAAGACTGGGGATACATGAATTATGTATAAGTAGTAATATATTTAAAAATCTTACAGAGATACAAGAAGAAATGTGGTTATGAATAACAAACAATGAAGAACACAAACCACTTAGAATTTTAAATCAGGCTCTGTCAATTACATGTATGGCATCACAAGATAGCAGAAGAAGGTGTACTAGCTGGTGGTTGTACAGCTAGTGAATTAAGAACTACATGCTAGTGTAGCATGTGGTTCTCAACTCACCCAAATTACCATCTTTCTCTTATAACCAATTTGCTCCAAGACTTGCCTTGTGATTGCAGGGAAAGAGAAGTTGATTGAGAACATTTAGGGGATGTGTAATATCATGATGATGCTCAACATAGGTGGGAAAGGTGGACCTTAGAAATTAACCAATTTCAGAGTCTTTGAAAGGAGTGTTGACAAGGTATCTTTGAAAGAGGGTTAAACATTTAAAAACGAACAAAAATTGGCAGCATTTAACAAGAAATAAAGCGTTGTATTGAAGATTTTTGAGAAGCAGGATCAATGGAACAAACTTTTCATGTTTGTCTGAAAGAATAAAACAGTAAAATTCATTAGATTTTGAATTTTTAAAAAATTTTTGGGCCTCTTTTATTGTTTCCCTTTTTTTTTTTTTTTAATTTTCATCCATCTTTGTTCTCTGGTTTGTGTGGGGCTCCCACCACAGTGGCCTCTCCCATCAGAGAGTACCAACTCTGGGTGCATGTGCTCCAGAGCGCTGGCTCGTAATTGGATGCACTGGTCCAGCCGCTCCTCGGCATGTAGGATATTCCTGGGCCAGGGATCAAACTGGTGCCCCTTGCACAGCAAGACTGACTCTTTATGCACTGGACCACCAGGGCAGCCCAGATTTTGAATTTTTTTTTTAAAACATTTATTTATTTATTTTGGCGAGGGTCTCCTATCAGTCTTTCATCTGTCTTGTTTCATCCATCTTTGTTCTTTGGCCCCTGTGGGCCTCCCATCGTGATGGCCTCTGTCGTCACAGAGCGCCAGCTCTGGGCTCATGCGCCCCAGAGCTCTGGCTCGGTAATTGGGCGCATCAGTCCAGCTACTCCGCGGCACGTGGGATCTTCCCAGGACAGGGATCGAACCAGCACCCCTTGCACTGCAAGGTGGTGTCCCTACCCACTGGGCCACCAGGGAAGCCCAGATTTTGAATTTTTAAATTGCATGATCTGTTGGTTACAGAGAGGCTGATTGTATCCTCAAAATACTACACATAGAGGCTTTAAAAATATTTCCAAATTTCATTGTTATGAACTTTATGGAAATGGACATTTAAAAATCTTTTATATATTTTAATATTTCAGTATATCAACACCTGCTTTGTGGGAGGCTGGGAGACAGTAATAAATGTGTGAATCTGTGGTTCAACAGGCAATAGGTAATATGGTAAACACTGAGTTCTTCTATGCACTGCTCCTAGCCATTCACATCAAAGTCATGATGGGCAATTTTGTCCTGACCAGATGCATTTCACACTCTGGGTCAGCAGAATTTCAGGAACATTAAACCAATTTCAGAGTCTTTGAAAGGAGTGTTGAAAGTCTTTGAAAGAGGGTTAAACATTTAAAAACGAACAAAAATTGGCAGCATTTAACAAGAAATAAAGCGTTGTATTGAAGATTTTTGAGAAGCAGGATCAATGGAACAAACTTTTCATGTTTGTCTGAAAGAATAAAACAGTAAAATTCATTAGATTTTGAATTTTTAAAAAATTTTTGGGCCTCTTTTATTGTTTCCCTTTTTTTTTTTTTTTAATTTTCATCCATCTTTGTTCTCTGGTTTGTGTGGGGCTCCCACCACAGTGGCCTCTCCCATCAGAGAGTACCAACTCTGGGTGCATGTGCTCCAGAGCGCTGGCTCGTAATTGGATGCACTGGTCCAGCCGCTCCTCGGCATGTAGGATATTCCTGGGCCAGGGATCAAACTGGTGCCCCTTGCACAGCAAGACTGACTCTTTATGCACTGGACCACCAGGGCAGCCCAGATTTTGAATTTTTTTTTTAAAACATTTATTTATTTATTTTGGCGAGGGTCTCCTATCAGTCTTTCATCTGTCTTGTTTCATCCATCTTTGTTCTTTGGCCCCTGTGGGCCTCCCATCGTGATGGCCTCTGTCGTCACAGAGCGCCAGCTCTGGGCTCATGCGCCCCAGAGCTCTGGCTCGGTAATTGGGCGCATCAGTCCAGCTACTCCGCGGCACGTGGGATCTTCCCAGGACAGGGATCGAACCAGCACCCCTTGCACTGCAAGGTGGTGTCCCTACCCACTGGGCCACCAGGGAAGCCCAGATTTTGAATTTTTAAATTGCATGATCTGTTGGTTACAGAGAGGCTGATTGTATCCTCAAAATACTACACATAGAGGCTTTAAAAATATTTCCAAATTTCATTGTTATGAACTTTATGGAAATGGACATTTAAAAATCTTTTATATATTTTAATATTTCAGTATATCAACACCTGCTTTGTGGGAGGCTGGGAGACAGTAATAAATGTGTGAATCTGTGGTTCAACAGGCAATAGGTAATATGGTAAACACTGAGTTCTTCTATGCACTTGCTCCTAGCCATTCACATCAAAGTCATGATGGGCAATTTTGTCCTGACCAGATGCATTTCACACTCTGGGTCAGCAGAATTTCCCATTGAATTTCAGGCACAGCTCCATGAGGAACCAAGAGTGAAGAGGCCACTGCTGAATCTATACACTATTTCCTTGAGCTGAATCCAGACCAGCCTCTGAGGGGTTCTCAACCTCATCTTTTCTGACATCTGCCTTTTTCAAAATACTTACAAAACTCCTATCTGCAGATTATATAAATAATCACTCATGTTATCTTTGCAACTTCCACAGTTTTGTTTTTAAGTCTTTTCATATTTAACATCCCAGGAACTTATATTGGTAAATACCATAAACTTTTTTTTCTGTAATGGCTAGATAATTTTCTAATGCAATTTATTGAAAATTGATTCTTTTGACTCTTATGTAAAATAATTTTACTTAATTCTAGATGTCTATTCATTCTTACAAACATAGAGGATTTTATACTCTATCCAACTGATTCACCTATTTATCTGTACCGTAATGTTTTCATTGTTACGATTTTAATATATTTTAGGACAAAAGCAAACTTTTAAAAATGTCTTAATTCCTAAAAGGACATTTATTGAATCCTTTTATTGTAGAAAGAATCTTTTATCTTTTTAGTAAAGAGATAAACTTCTGTTGTTTTATTTTCTTGGTTGTATATTTATTTTCACTAAACCAGAGTTGGCAGAGAGACATGAGGTACTTTGTGCTAATTCTTATTAGAATACTCCATTATATAAATATGTAGTTTTAAAATATGTTAATTTATATTAAAATGCTTTGTCTCCTAGAGTCAGCTAAGGTACTTCTATTGCTTGTGATTTATTGAATTGTGCCCCATAACTGGCATAAATGAAAACCTGACAATTTTTAGAGATGCTTTCTACATTGCAAATTTTTAGCTTAACTTACTTTTCATCTTAAATAAATCTAGATGTAGAAGCAAACACCTACATCAAAAATTGGGGGAATTCATTTTTGCAGTTAGCTTTTGGTAACGACTTTATCAGTTAAAACACAAATCTAAAGTTTAATAACTAGCAATACATATAAGTTCTGCCTTATTATAGAAAGAAATATGTATTCATTACCTATTAGCCTATGAGTAATTTGCAAGTACTTGTTGAAGACATTTTATTTCTTTTGTGCTTAGAATAAGATATAGTAAGGTTTAAAATTTATTTTATTTTATTTTTATTTTTTTATTCTTTATTTTAAAGGTTTTACAGAGTTTTGTTGTTCACAGACATGTATGTTCCCAGATCAGTCATATCAAAAAATGGGAAAAAGATCTAAAGAGACGCCTCTCCAAAGAGGACATACAGATGGCCCAAAAGCACATGAAACGATGCTCAACCTCGCTTATTATTAGAGAAATGCAAATTAAAACTACAATGAGATAGCACCTCACACCCATCAGAATGGCCATCATCAAAAAATCTAGAAACAATAAATGCTGGAGAGGGTGCGGAGAAAAGGGAACCCTCTTATGTAAAATAATTTTACTTAATTCTAGATGTCTATTCATTCTTACAAACATAGAGGATTTTATACTCTATCCAACTGATTCACCTATTTATCTGTACCGTAATGTTTTCATTGTTACGATTTTAATATATTTTAGGACAAAAGCAAACTTTTAAAAATGTCTTAATTCCTAAAAGGACATTTATTGAATCCTTTTATTGTAGAAAGAATCTTTTATCTTTTTAGTAAAGAGATAAACTTCTGTTGTTTTATTTTCTTGGTTGTATATTTATTTTCACTAAACCAGAGTTGGCAGAGAGACATGAGGTACTTTGTGCTAATTCTTATTAGAATACTCCATTATATAAATATGTAGTTTTAAAATATGTTAATTTATATTAAAATGCTTTGTCTCCTAGAGTCAGCTAAGGTACTTCTATTGCTTGTGATTTATTGAATTGTGCCCCATAACTGGCATAAATGAAAACCTGACAATTTTTAGAGATGCTTTCTACATTGCAAATTTTTAGCTTAACTTACTTTTCATCTTATATAAATCTAGATGTAGAAGCAAACACCTACATCAAAAATTGGGGGAATTCATTTTTGCAGTTAGCTTTTGGTAACGACTTTATCAGTTAAAACACAAATCTAAAGTTTAATAACTAGCAATACATATAAGTTCTGCCTTATTATAGAAAGAAATATGTATTCATTACCTATTAGCCTATGAGTAATTTGCAAGTACTTGTTGAAGACATTTTATTTCTTTTGTGCTTAGAATAAGATATAGTAAGGTTTAAAATTTATTTTATTTTATTTTTATTTTTTTATTCTTTATTTTAAAGGTTTTACAGAGTTTTGTTGTTCACAGACATGTATGTTCCCAGATCAGTCATATCAAAAAATGGGAAAAAGATCTAAAGAGACGCCTCTCCAAAGAGGACATACAGATGGCCCAAAAGCACATGAAACGATGCTCAACCTCGCTTATTATTAGAGAAATGCAAATTAAAACTACAATGAGATAGCACCTCACACCCATCAGAATGGCCATCATCAAAAAATCTAGAAACAATAAATGCTGGAGAGGGTGCGGAGAAAAGGGAACCCTCTTGCATTGCTGGTGGGAATGTCAATTGATACAGCCTCTATGGAAGACAGTATGGAGATTTCTTAAAAAACTAAAAATAGAAGCACCCTATGACCTAGCAATCCCACTATTAGGCTTATATCCTGATGAAATCAAAACTGAAAGAAGCACCTGTATCCCAATGTTCATTGCAGCTCTCTATACAATAGCCAGAACTTGAAAGCAACCTAGATGTCCATCGATGAATGAATGGTTTAAAATTTTTATTCTTTATTATGTTGAACAGTTTTGTTAATTTCTCAGCCTAATTTTGTACATCCGCAGAATGAATATACATGTTCCCCACCTATATAGTTTTGTACGGTCGTGTCTGACTCTTTGCAACCCCATAGACTGCAGCATGCCAGGATTCCCTGTCCTTCACTGGAGTTTGCTCAAACTCATGTCCATTGGGATGGTGATGCCATCTCATCCTCTGTAGCCCCCTCTCCACTTGCTCTAAGTCTTTTCCAGCATCAGGGTCTTTTCCAGTGAGTCGGCTTCTTTGCCATCAGGTGGCCAAAGTATTGGAGCTTCAGCATCAGTCCTTCCAATGACTATTTAGGGTTGATTTCTTTTAGGGTTGATTAGCTTATTCTGCTTACTGTCCAAGAGACTCTCATGAGTCTTCTCCAGCAGCACAATTCAAAAGCACTAGTTTTTGGTGCTCAGCTTTCTTTGCTTTCTGCTGTAAGAGTGGTGTCATCTGCATACCTCAGGTTATCAGTATTTCTCCTGGAAACCCTGATTCCAGCTTGTGCTTCATCTAGACTGGCATTTTGCATAATGTACTGTGCATATACATTAAATAAATGGGTGCCAATATATGGCCTCGATATGCTCCTTTTCCAATATGGAACCAGTTCATTGTACATGATCAAACTGTTGCTTCTTGACCTGCATATAGGTTTCTCAGGAGGCAGGTATGGTGGTTTGAGTTCTCATCAATTTAAGAATTTTCCCCAGGTTGTTGTGATTCACACAGTTGAATGCTTTCATGTAGTCAATGAAGCAGAAGTAGGTGTTTTTTTCCAGAATCCCATTGTTTCTTTCACAATCAAACAGATGTTGGCAATTTGATCTGAGTCTTTTGCCTTTTCTAAATCCAGCTTATACATCTGGAAGTTCTCAGTTTATGTACTGTTGAAGCCTAGCTTGAAAGATTTTAAGGTATTACCTGGCTAGCATAGAAAATGAGCACAACTTATGGTATGCCAAAAAAACCCTATGAACTAGCAATCCCACTATTAGGCTTATATCCTGATGAAATCAAAACTGAAAGAAGCACCTGTATCCCAATGTTCATTGCAGCTCTCTATACAATAGCCAGAACTTGAAAGCAACCTAGATGTCCATCGATGAATGAATGGTTTAAAATTTTTATTCTTTATTATGTTGAACAGTTTTGTTAATTTCTCAGCCTAATTTTGTACATCCGCAGAATGAATATACATGTTCCCCACCTATATAGTTTTGTACGGTCGTGTCTGACTCTTTGCAACCCCATAGACTGCAGCATGCCAGGATTCCCTGTCCTTCACTGGAGTTTGCTCAAACTCATGTCCATTGGGATGGTGATGCCATCTCATCCTCTGTAGCCCCCTCTCCACTTGCTCTAAGTCTTTTCCAGCATCAGGGTCTTTTCCAGTGAGTCGGCTTCTTTGCCATCAGGTGGCCAAAGTATTGGAGCTTCAGCATCAGTCCTTCCAATGACTATTTAGGGTTGATTTCTTTTAGGGTTGATTAGCTTATTCTGCTTACTGTCCAAGAGACTCTCATGAGTCTTCTCCAGCAGCACAATTCAAAAGCACTAGTTTTTGGTGCTCAGCTTTCTTTGCTTTCTGCTGTAAGAGTGGTGTCATCTGCATACCTCAGGTTATCAGTATTTCTCCTGGAAACCCTGATTCCAGCTTGTGCTTCATCTAGACTGGCATTTTGCATAATGTACTGTGCATATACATTAAATAAATGGGTGCCAATATATGGCCTCGATATGCTCCTTTTCCAATATGGAACCAGTTCATTGTACATGATCAAACTGTTGCTTCTTGACCTGCATATAGGTTTCTCAGGAGGCAGGTATGGTGGTTTGAGTTCTCATCAATTTAAGAATTTTCCCCAGGTTGTTGTGATTCACACAGTTGAATGCTTTCATGTAGTCAATGAAGCAGAAGTAGGTGTTTTTTTCCAGAATCCCATTGTTTCTTTCACAATCAAACAGATGTTGGCAATTTGATCTGAGTCTTTTGCCTTTTCTAAATCCAGCTTATACATCTGGAAGTTCTCAGTTTATGTACTGTTGAAGCCTAGCTTGAAAGATTTTAAGGTATTACCTGGCTAGCATATAAAATGAGCACAACTTATGGTGCATGCTTGGCATTCCCCTTCTTTGGGATTGTAATGAAAACTGACCTCTTCCCATTCTGTGACCACTGTTGAGTTTTCCAAATTTGCTGCATATTGAGTGTAGCACTTTAACAGCATCATCTTTTAGGATTTGCAATAGCTCAGCTGGGATTCCATCACCTCTACTAGCTTTGTTCATAGTGCTGCTTTCTAAGGCCCACTTGATTTCACACTCCAGAATGTCTGATTCTAGGTGAATGCCATACCATCATTATTATCTGGGTCATTAAGACCTTTTTTTGTATAGTTGTTCAGTGTATTTTTCTTTTCTTTTTTTTTTTAAGGTATTTATTTATTTATTTTGGGGCGGGGGTCGGGTTGGGGAGGGAGGGGAGTGGGCGGGCCACTTCTATTGGTCTTTCATTTTTCTATTTTCATCCATCTTTGTTCTTTGGCTCCTGTGGGCCTCCCATCGCGGTGGCGTCTGTCGTTGCAGAGCGCTGGTTCTGGGCGCATGCGCTCCAGAGCTCCGGCTCGGTAGTTGGACACATTGGTCTAGCTGCTCCGCGGCACATGGGATCTTCCCAGGCCAGGGATTGAACCGGCGCCCCTTGCACTGCAAGGCGGTGTCCTTACCCACTGGACCACCAGGGGAAGCCCCTGTTCAGTGTATTCTTGCCACCTTTTCTACTTTCTACTTCTTCTGCTAGGTCCTTGCCATTCTGTCCTTTATTGTGCCCATCTTTGCATGAAATGTTTCCTTGGTATCTCTAATTTTCTTGAAGAGATGTCTAGTCTTTCCCATTCTATTGTTTTCCTCTATTTCTTTGCATATTTACTGAAGAAGCTTTTCTTATTTCTCCTTGGCACTCTGTATGGTGAAGGACAAAGAAGCCTGATGTGCAGCAGTCCATGGGGTCAGTAAAGAGTCAGATATAATTGAGCAACTGAACAAAATCTTTGTATTTCTCCTTTGCTTTTTGCTTCTCTTCTTTTCTCAGCTGTTTGTATGCAGTCTTCAGAAAACTATCTTGTATTTCTTTTTTTCGGGGATGGTTTTGGTCAGCTCGTCCTATACAATGTTACAACCTCCATCCATAGTTCTTTGGACAGTCTACCAGATCTAATCTCTTGAATCTATTTGTCACCTTGTCTGTACAATCATAAGGAATTTGATTTATGTTATGCTTGAATGGTAGAGTGGTTTTCCCTACTTTCAATTTAAGTCGGAATTTTATAATAAGGAGCTGATAATCTGAGCCATAGTCAATTCCACGTCTTGTCTTTTCTAACTCTATAACTATGTATAGATATAATGAAGATTAAAAAAGAAAATGTAATTTAAAGGATCCATCCATAGTACAGTCTCATCATTCATAAGTTAGATTCCCTCCCACCCATCTCATTCTTCCCAGTGATACATATCAGAAAAAATCATAGTCTTGTTTGCAATTCCCTCTGCGATAGCTCAAGTTACTGTTACTAACCTTAGAGACTGCTAATGAGTCCTTTCAGAACACAGGTTTGAGTGGCCCCTACAACATTCTGTATAGTGGTATGCAGTAGAAAAAGTGCCTTCATTATCCACTTCATGTTCTACTGACTTCCATAATTATGTGCCCTCACAGAAGCACAGCCTGTTATTCTCTTCTTAGGCAGCAACTGGTGAGCCCTCTTCTCCATCCACCTTGATCTAATGGATATATTGCTGCAAAGTGATGAGAATTGTCTCTCGTTGTTTGCCATGTGGACCTGCTAGTAAGAAGCAGGTTGTCATGTTACTCCATCTTCAACTGATCCCTCTTATTCCTAATGGGCCTCAGTTTTCTCACTACAGGAAAACATGAATACATGGTTAGGGGAGTAGAGGCTCTAAATAGTAGGGTGGAAAATTTTGGAGGACAGAGACCTTTCACCTTGTGTAAATCAACAAATTTAATAAAATAAATTTAAAAAATTAAAAAATTCACATTGTTGAGAATCACTCTAAAAACATGCTTTTGTACAAAAAAAAAAAAAAAAGTGTTTTTCTGCACTATTGCCATCCTCTAGTAAACCAGATGTGTGCACACAGCCTTTAGAATGTGTTCCCCCACCGTTAATTTCATTATGAATTTCCAGTTTTAATTTGTCTTTTTATATCAACGTCTTTGAAATCCCAGCCTTGCTATTTCTTGCCATTAAGCTTGTGCTGATGCAATCTGTCTGTTTTTTTATGTGGCAATAAAGTAACCACATTTAGATTGCTATTAATCCATTTTAAAAGTTGAGGAGTGCCAGGGAGAACACTTTTGCCTCGTTCAGTATGCTGTTTGAGCCAAGGAATTTCTTGAATGTTTCTACAGCAACATATCTCCAACAAGGAAAGAGGCATTGATGTAAGCCTTTCCTCAGACCAGTGAGTTACAGGCCCTATTAAAATTAGTGATTGTTTGACATTAGATTCAAGTTCATAAAGACTTTATCTTTTTTCCTTTTTGAAAACCTCTTTACAAGTGAAGAGTATCAAAAGATAAGAAAATTAAGCTTCATTAAGAAAGTTAATTTCATTAACTTGTCAGATTGTTTCTTGAAAATATATCCAAGTAATCCATCTCTATAGGTGTCTTCGAGTCAAAAACCTTTTTTTGACTTCGGAATTATTTCAGTGCATTGACAAATCAGTAGTTTTTGAAAATTTAACAATTTTTATCATTTAATCATTTAAGTAAATGGTATTTGAAAAGTAAGATCATCTGAAAACAAAGTATTAAAGTGATTAAAATTAAAATGTATTTGATTTAAAAGTAAAATAAAAGATGTTGATTTAGGCTTGTATCAAATACATATTATCTTAAGTATTACAGTTAAAGGATTATAGACTGAAGTATTCAGGAAAACTTTTACATAAATGTGAGCATTTTTAACTTAAATGATTGACGTATTACAGGTATGACAAGAGCTTGTTTGTGTGGCTGTTGTACACCTACGTTGGTTAGTTTGTCATGTAATTTACTCTATTTTCAATTGAAATATGTGCATTCTTTCTTGTGTGACAAAAGTCTGTGGTCTATTAATTTTCTCCACGTTTTTAAAATACAGAAGATGGTTTAAAAATAAAATAAAGAATTTTCTTAAATATAATGCAGTAAAGAGAAACATGGTAGATCTAAATAGGTTGGTGTGGAAAATATGTAATTAAAGACAAAATAAAAGTCACTCTGGGGCTTCCCCTGGTGGTCCAGTGGATAAGGACACCGCCTTGCAGTGCAAGGGACGCCAATTCGATCCCTGGCCTGGGAAGATCCCACGTGCCGTGGAGCGGCTGGACTGATGTGTCCAATTGCTGAGCCGGAGTTCTGGCGCGCATGCGACCAGAGCCGGCACTCTGCAATGACAGACGCCACTGCGATGGGAGGCCCACAGGAGCCAAAAGAACAAAGACGGACGAAAATAGAGAAATGAAGGACCAGTGGAAGTGGCCCGCCCGCTCCCCTCCCTCCCCAACCCCCCCTCCCCAAAAAAAATAAATCTTAAAAAAAAAAAAAGTCACTCTGACTCTTCTACTTTTAATTTAGAGGAAGTATATTGGTGAAAATATCAGTTATTTATGAGAACATGTTAGAAATTAACAAAGTTTATGCCAGGTATGTTTCTTTACTATACATAGAATTATAAAGACAAGTTCAAAGAAAATAAAAGATGTTGATTTAGGCTTGTATCAAATACATATTATCTTAAGTATTACAGTTAAAGGATTATAGACTGAAGTATTCAGGAAAACTTTTACATAAATGTGAGCATTTTTAACTTAAATGATTGACGTATTACAGGTATGACAAGAGCTTGTTTGTGTGGCTGTTGTACACCTACGTTGGTTAGTTTGTCATGTAATTTACTCTATTTTCAATTGAAATATGTGCATTCTTTCTTGTGTGACAAAAGTCTGTGGTCTATTAATTTTCTCCACGTTTTTAAAATACAGAAGATGGTTTAAAAATAAAATAAAGAATTTTCTTAAATATAATGCAGTAAAGAGAAACATGGTAGATCTAAATAGGTTGGTGTGGAAAATATGTAATTAAAGACAAAATAAAAGTCACTCTGGGGCTTCCCCTGGTGGTCCAGTGGATAAGGACACCGCCTTGCAGTGCAAGGGACGCCAATTCGATCCCTGGCCTGGGAAGATCCCACGTGCCGTGGAGCGGCTGGACTGATGTGTCCAATTGCTGAGCCGGAGTTCTGGCGCGCATGCGACCAGAGCCGGCACTCTGCAATGACAGACGCCACTGCGATGGGAGGCCCACAGGAGCCAAAAGAACAAAGACGGACGAAAATAGAGAAATGAAGGACCAGTGGAAGTGGCCCGCCCGCTCCCCTCCCTCCCCAACCCGACCCCCACCCAAAATAAATAAATCTTAAAAAAAAAAAAAGTCACTCTGACTCTTCTACTTTTAATTTAGAGGAAGTATATTGGTGAAAATATCAGTTATTTATGAGAACATGTTAGAAATTAACAAAGTTTATGCCAGGTATGTTTCTTTACTATACATAGAATTATAAAGACAAGTTCAAAGAAAAAATAAATATGATTAATTTTAGTTTTATAAATAGATTACTCTGGTATAAGCTAGACTTAGTGAAGATTATTAAAATGCATTTTCATTTATTATAAAAATCATTTTTATGTGAATTATCATAGAGTGTTATATAGTTTCAGGTATACAACTGTGATTTTATATTTTCTTTTATTATGAAATGATTACCACAGTAACTCTAGTTACCATCTATCACTGTGTAAAACTATTTAGTATTATTGACTATATTCCCTATATGTACATTACATTCTGGTTATTTATTTTATAATTACAAGTTTGTATCTCTTAATCCCCTTCACCTGTTTTGTCCAGCTCCTCACCCTTCTCCTTTCCAAGAGCCACCAGTTTTCTGTTTCTATAAGTCTGTTTCTCATTTTTGTTGCTAGTTGTTTTTTCTTTTCTTTTTAGATTCCACATATAAATGAAATCATACAGTATTTTTCTTTCTCTGAGAAGCCTTATTCACTGTTGATAAGAATGTAAATTGGTGCAGTCACTATGGAACACATGGAGTGTCCCCAAAAAACTAAATATAAAACTGCAATACCATCCAGGAGTTTCACTTCTGGGATATTTATCCAAAGAAACTGAATATGCTACATGGAAACATCTTTATATGTTTATGTTCATAGTGGCACTATTGACAATAGCCAGAAGCAGCCTGAGTGCCAGTCAATAGATGATAGAGGATAAAGAGGATGTCGTGTGTATACACACTAAAGCAACATGGATGTCCACATGGATGGACCAGAAAGATATTATGCAAAATGCAATAAATCAGACAACAATATTTTGTTTCTAACTGAGGCCTGTTTTTTTCCACTTTGTTATTGTTTAGTTGCTAAGTCACTTATGTTTCTTTTGCAGCCCCATGGCCTGTAGCCTGCCAAGCTCCTCTGTCCATTGGATCTATCAGGCAAGAATACTAGAGTGGGTTGCCATTTCCTTCTCCAGGGGATTTTCCTGACCAGGGATCCAACCTGTGTCTCCTGCATTGGCTGTCTAGTTCTTTACCACTGAGCCACTAGGGAGGCCCTCTTTTGGCCCTCTCTAGTGGGTTTAGAGAAGACCTTTTAACTTTTTTTTTTTTTTTTTAATGACTGATTTAGTGGTGATGAACTCCTTTAACTTTGCTGGTTTGGGAAACTATCTCCCCTAACTCCTCTGAATGGCAACCTTGCTGGAAAGTGTTTCCTAGGTTGTAAGGTGTGGGTTTTTTTTTTTTTTTTCCTTTCTGTACTTTAAAATACCCACTCCCTTCTGGCCCGTAAATTTTGTGCTGAAATATCTAATAATACCCTTGTTGGGTTCCCTTTGTATGTAATTAGTTATTTTTTTTCTTTTGGTGCCTTTAAGATTCTGTCCAACTTTTTCCCTTTTGATTATGTCTTGGTGTGCCTCTCTTTGGGTTCATCTTATTTGAGATTCTCTGTGCTTTCTGTGCCTGGATGAGTTTCCTTCCCCAGATTAGGGAAGTTTTCTTTAAAGAAGTTTTCTGTCTCTTTATGTCTCCCCTCTCCTGACCACCTATAATAAGAATGTTTCCCTAGATATCCCTTAACGTTTTCTCCTTTAAAAGCAATTTTTAATTTTTTTTGGTTTTCTTATTGTCTGATTTCTATTATTTTGTCTTCCAGATTCCGTATCCATTCTTCTGTTATCATCTAACCTGTGATTGGTTCCCTGTATTAGCTATATGTTTTAGTTTTAATCATTGTATTCTTAAGTTCATATTGGTTCCTCCTTATATTTTTCAATCCTTTGTTGAAATTCTCACCGAATCCCTCTGTTCTCCAGAGGTCAATGAACATCCTTACAACCACCTTTTTGAACTTTTTGTTAGGTAAATTATAGATCTCTGTTTCATTAGGAATTTATTCTGCGTTTTATTTATCTATTTTTTTTCTTTCGGATCACATTCCTATCTCATTTTGTTTGACTTTTGGTTTCTGTTTCTATAAAGCAGGGGAAACCTCTGCCTCTCTTGGGCTTGTAGGCGCGGCCTTGTGAAGATTGCTTTCAGCTGCGCAATAGGTAGGCAGGCTGGAGCTGGAGCCCCTGTGAACCGGAAGCAGTTCCCTGGAAGGCGCTGCACCTGAAACCACTTTGGTGAGGCCGCTGGAAGTAGGAGAAGCAAACAACGCGGCTTGTTGCTTCGTTCAACTTGAGAGAGTTCCAGCAGTTTTCTGACATTGTGCGGAAGCCCTAAGGTTAGTAAATTAGTTTCTTTACAGTATAGTGAAGACACTTTTTAAACTGCTTTTTTCTCACTGTGTCTCGGCAAGGGTGAATTGGTGCTCAGGCCTCTCAGTAGTTTCTCTTCAAACTGCAGGTGGCTGCATCAAGGCTACATGAATACCCTTTCTCTGCATTTCCTGTTTTGATTAGGCCTTTCACTGTGCAGTAGTTGTTTAGTCAGCCCTCAGGTCTTTTTCTGAAAGAACTGCTCTGTTTGTAGGTGTAGGCTCAGTGTGTCCAGGGGAGAGTGAGCTCAGGGTCTTCCTTCACCACCATCTTTGGATCACTGTTTCTGCAAAGTCTTTATTACTTAAAAGACAGACTATCAGTGTATTATATAAAAATTTATAAGGCCCCTATGTTTTAAACATACCCCTTCCATATGAAGGTATTGACATAAATTCTTTCAATCAGTACTATTTTCCTTCTGCAAAGCAGTATTTATCCATAATGACCATAGTTAGAACTGAAGTTCCTATAAATTATTAACTGAATATTTATAATGAGAATTTGTTAGTATTACATTAATTAAAACAAAATAAGATGGCAAAATTTATACATTTTTTATCATATTGATTGAATGGGTGGGGATACCTTACTCCTTCAAAATAAACTTCATATTTAAATGTTATCCCCAAAATAAGCTTTAGTCTATGGTGTCTTATTAATTTTTAGCCTTGTCTAAAGAAATAGCTGAATATAAGAATGGTAATAGTTATACTCTTTTCCTGTGATTCATATGAAAAGTTCAAATATCCCATTAAAAGAAATATAAGGGCAAGCAAGGCAGCATAAAGGTGGGAGCTGAGGTGCATTAAATGGATGGAAAACAAAGAGAGTAGAAACAGGAATCTCAGAGTGAGATGAAAATAATTTATTCAAAAGCACTTTCAGTATGCCTACATTGGACTGTCTGGCTAGAAACTCTGCCTTATGGATCACATCCAAAAATGAAGTTTTCTTTTGGCCTCTTCCTTAGTGGCATTAGACGAGCATTTAAGTGTTTTCTCTAGTGTGACTTCTTGCCCTGAGAAGAAGCTGATATCATCTTAGCAACAAAACCATGTTATTTCACTAGCCAGGTCCTCCAAAATTAGAGCAATTAATAGTAAAATCCCTTGGTTTTCCTTTGAAATTTGTTAGACAACATAAATGCTAAAGTTTCTAGGGGAGATCACGTACTTTAGGTATCTTATTTCCTCAACACGTTTCATGAAATACATGTGTTACAGGATGGGCCCAGAGAACATTTTGTTATCAGGTGATTTAATGAGAATTGGAGATGGTCCTTCACAGATGATTGATTAGGGTTAGGATGATTCTAGCAAGCAGACATTTGGAATACCAGGTTTGGTTGTTAAATTAATTCTCTTACATTGTCCCTTAAAAATAAAAGGGGAGGGCTTCCCTGGTAGTCCAGTGGGTAAGGACACTGCCTTGCAGTGCAAGGGGCGCCGGTTTGATCCCTGGCCTGGGAAGATCCCACGTGCCGTGGAGCAGCTGGACTGATGTGTCCAATTACCGAGCCAGAGCTCTGGAGCGCATGTGCCTAGGGCCAGTGCTGTGCAGTGAGAGAGGCCACTGCAATGGGAGGCCCACACGGGCCAAAGAACAAAGATGAATGAAAATAAATAAATGAAAGACTAATAGGAGTGTCCAAAAAAAAAAAAAATCCCTTTGAAAAAAAAAAAGAAATAGATGGGGAAAAAATTCTACCATGCAGCTTTTAAGTGTATTTTCCTATAGAGGTTCTTATTTTATGGTCAGAAGATAGCTGTGCAATGACCATTTCTAGTTATCGAAGGGGAATCTCTGGCCTGAGAATACCTTATAAAATTTACAAGCAGCAGGCAAAGTTGGAAGACTGACTGATTTTCGGCTGTGTGTGTGTCCTAACATTTGAAATTTTATTCCTAGTCAGGCTATATTGTTCAGATTAATCACATTTACTAAATTAATGGAATTGCAATTTAGGGGCTTCCTCACTTTATTATTTACAGATTCTGTTTGTTTTTAGTTCGTGGTTCAGATTTTATCCTACATCGAGGGAACACAGTGATCCTGAGGTTTTAAGTTTGTTATCTTTGGCTTATATAAGCTTTGGTTGTCACTTTTGTCTCCCTGCTCTGTCGTTCCTAATCTATAAAAGAATTATGCTCATCAGACACTAGCATGCAGCTGTTTTCAGCAATAAAGCTAAACTTGAGTAGTTCTCCCGATTGACTTTAGTTCTGTTACTTATGCTTTCTTCCAAAATGATAGGTCAGTGGGTGGTTATTGAAGCAGGAGAAAAGCCAAGAAGAGGAGCAGGAATAACTGTACAATATTTCAGAGCATGGAGGAGAAAACTTCAAAATATATAATCTATATATTTCAGTGGTAGTTTAAAGTATTATGAAATAGTATATTTAAATTATTTGTGTTTAAAATTAGTAAAATATGGATGCTATTTATGTATATGGAATTTGTTGTTGTTGTTCAATCACTAAGCCATATCTTTGGAACTCCATGGACAGCAACCAGGCTTCTTTGTCTTTCACTGTCTCCCTGAGTTTGCTCAAACTCATGTCCATTGAGTCAGTGATGCTATCTAACCATCTAATCCTCTGTTCCCCTTTTCTATTTTTGCCTTCAGTATTTCCCAGCATCGTCATCTTTTCCAATGAATCTGCCTTTCGCATCAGGTGGCCAAAATATTGGAGCTTCAGCATCAGTCCTTCCAATAAATATTTGGGGTTGCTTTCGTTTAGGATTGTCTGGTTTCATCTCCTTGCACTCCAAGGGGCTTTGAGTTTGAAAGGTTGTTTTATGTTAAAGTGTATCACATTAGGAAGAATAAATAACACAGAGATGAGACATGGGAATTCAAAGGTTAACAAACACATGAACCTGATGAAGGGAACTAGGCTTCAAGGACTGTGTGTCCTGCAAGTGTTCTTATATGTTCTATCATAGTTTCCAGATGGAGTAGGAAAAAACTCCATAGCATTAGGAGGGGCCTGAACTGAAAACATGTGAAAAATGCACATGCATTTACTGAATTCAGTTATTATCAGAACCTTCTTGTGTAGTGAGACCAATTTACCCTCCTAGACTTCTCTGGCATTTATAAGTTTTATAATAACATTTCATGAGATGATTGCATTTAGCTTATGAAAATAAGATCTATCCTGGAAACTGCTGTACATGGGATTTTGCTGATTTCAAATACAAATACAACTTAATACTCCCAGCCACATATTTTAAAGTACATATTAAATGTATTCTATGTTTCCCCAATACGTAGCCAATAATAACCAGGCTTTGCTGTAAAGTTAATTGACTGTCAACTTCTGAAATCTGTTAAGTTTCTTGAAAGCAGGAACTTTATATTATTTGAATTATATTTCTAGCACCAAATGAAAACATGAACTTCAAGTATAGAAACAATACGTGTTCACAGAAATAAGTCTGGTATTCTATTCTGTGTATCTAGGAGTAAGCACTGATTTTTCAAGCATTAATCTACATTATGTAATATTACCTATCAGCTGTACTTCAGTAAACTTGTAATCTAAAAATATATTCATAGCCATAAATTTCAGTGAAGTAGAATTATCTTGCTTAGCATTTAGTAATTTTTTTTCTGTAAAAGATTAGCAAGTAAACATTTTAAGTTTCAGAGTTTAAGTTTAAATAATAAACATAGTATGATGTGCCAGTGGGTTGTTATTTATCTCATTATTTCTGGATTATTTGAATGATACAAGTTCACTCTTTAGACCAAATGTGCACTGAGTGGGACTAGCTCACACTGGCTTGTGAAGCCTGATTCTTTACATCTCTCCCGAACTCCACATTCATGACATAACACTGGTGGCTTGAAATCAGCAACAGTGGAATTACTTACACACAGAAATTAGTAGATGCTAAAAACCAAGACTGCCTATCCCCCCAGATCCTCTCCTGTTGTTGTCCCAGCTTTGCTACACAGTGAATGCCAGGTTTCCCTGTCCCTCACTGTCTCCCTGAGTTTGCTCAAATTCATTTCTATTGAGTCAGTATGCCATCCAACTGTCTCAACCTGTGTCATTCCCTTCTCCTCTTGCCCTCAATTTTTCCCAGCTTCAAGGTCTTTTCTAATCAGTTGGCTCTTTGCCTCAGGTGGCCAAAGTATTGAAACTTCAGCTTCAACATCAGTCTTTTCAATGAATGTCTCAGGTCTGATTTTCTTTAGGATTGACTGGTTTGATCTCCTTGTAGTCCAGGGGACTCTCAAGAATCTTCTGCAGCCCCACAGTTCAAAATCATCAATTGTTCATCACTTTATGGTCTACCTCTCACATCTGTACATGACTACTGGAAAAAAACATAGCTTAGACCTTATGGACCTTTGTCAGCAAAGTGATGTCTCTGTTTTTTAATATGCTCTCCATGTTTTGTCATACCTTTTCTTCCAAGGAGCAAGTGTCTTTTATTTTCATAGCTACAGTTCACTGTCTGTGTAATTTTGGAGCCCAAGAAAATAAAATCTGTCAATGTTTCCCTTTTTTCCCCGTCTATTTGCCATGAAATGATGGGACTGGATGCCATGGTCTTAGTTTTCTGGATGTTGAGATTTAAACCAGCTTTTCACTCTGTACTTCAGTAAACTTGTAATCTAAAAATATATTCATAGCCATAAATTTCAGTGAAGTAGAATTATCTTGCTTAGCATTTAGTAATTTTTTTTCTGTAAAAGATTAGCAAGTAAACATTTTAAGTTTCAGAGTTTAAGTTTAAATAATAAACATAGTATGATGTGCCAGTGGGTTGTTATTTATCTCATTATTTCTGGATTATTTGAATGATACAAGTTCACTCTTTAGACCAAATGTGCACTGAGTGGGACTAGCTCACACTGGCTTGTGAAGCCTGATTCTTTACATCTCTCCCGAACTCCACATTCATGACATAACACTGGTGGCTTGAAATCAGCAACAGTGGAATTACTTACACACAGAAATTAGTAGATGCTAAAAACCAAGACTGCCTATCCCCCCAGATCCTCTCCTGTTGTTGTCCCAGCCTTTGCTACACAGTGAATGCCAGGTTTCCCTGTCCCTCACTGTCTCCCTGAGTTTGCTCAAATTCATTTCTATTGAGTCAGTATGCCATCCAACTGTCTCAACCTGTGTCATTCCCTTCTCCTCTTGCCCTCAATTTTTCCCAGCTTCAAGGTCTTTTCTAATCAGTTGGCTCTTTGCCTCAGGTGGCCAAAGTATTGAAACTTCAGCTTCAACATCAGTCTTTTCAATGAATGTCTCAGGTCTGATTTTCTTTAGGATTGACTGGTTTGATCTCCTTGTAGTCCAGGGGACTCTCAAGAATCTTCTGCAGCCCCACAGTTCAAAATCATCAATTGTTCATCACTTTATGGTCTACCTCTCACATCTGTACATGACTACTGGAAAAAAACATAGCTTAGACCTTATGGACCTTTGTCAGCAAAGTGATGTCTCTGTTTTTTAATATGCTCTCCATGTTTTGTCATACCTTTTCTTCCAAGGAGCAAGTGTCTTTTATTTTCATAGCTACAGTTCACTGTCTGTGTAATTTTGGAGCCCAAGAAAATAAAATCTGTCAATGTTTCCCTTTTTTCCCCGTCTATTTGCCATGAAATGATGGGACTGGATGCCATGGTCTTAGTTTTCTGGATGTTGAGATTTAAACCAGCTTTTTCACTCTGCTCTTTCACTTTCATTAAGAGGCACTTTAGTTCTTCTTTGCTTTCTGCCATTAAAGTGGTATCATCTGCATATCTGAGCTTCTTGGCATTTCTCCCAGGAGTCTTGATTCCAGCTTGTGAGTCCCCCAAGATGTTCTATTTGTTGTTACTTTTCAATTGTCCAGTGGTGTCTGACTCTTTGCGACCCCGTGAACTATAGCACCTCAGGCTTCCTTGTCCCTCACTATTTCCTGGAGTTTGCCTAAATTTATTCCATTGGACCAGTGATGCCATCCAGCTAGCTCAACCTCTGATGTCTTTTTCTCCTGCCCTCAATCTTTCCCAGCATGGACTTTTCCAATGAATTGTCTGCTTACAACAAATGACTAAAATACTGGAGCTTAAGCGTCAGCATAAATCCTTCTTATGAATCATGGTTGATTTCCCTTAAGAATAACTGGTTTGATCTTCTTGCTGTCCAAGGAACTCTCAGGAGTCTTCTCTAGCACCACAGTTCGAAGTCATCAGTTCTTTGGCATTCTGCATTCTTTTACAGTCCAGCTCTCACAGCTAAATGTGATCACTGGGAAAACCATAGCCTTGACCATTACAGACCTTTGTCAGCAGAGGAATGTCTCTCATTTTCAGCAAACCACCCTGGTATACTTGCTATGGGAACCTTATGAACTGTATAAAAGGAACGACAACAACAAAAAAGATATTCTATTACTAACACATAAAGTCATAGCTTAAATCTAGTGTGAAGGCTGATGCGAAACTGAATTGTCCAGGAAAGTTTTTGTTGTTGTTGTTTAATTTCCTGTCAGCTACAAATTGGCACTTACCAATTACATTGCCAGTGACTGTGGAGATTGACCCCTGTGCTGTGGCAGCTTCTGACTATCAGTACCCTCTGAGGGAATTCAGGATGGAGTGAGGCACTCTGTGCTCCAGAGGATCTGGTGGGACAGGTCTTTAGACAGGCAGATGTTTTTAGGAACAGATTTTATGATCTCAATCCTTGCATCTCCTCACACCTAGAAAAACACTAAATTCCTTCATGGTGAATCAGATCCTTGTGACTAACCAGAAACCCCCTTTGAAAAATGAGTGTTTAATGGTATTAAAACCCCCCTTCATCAAAACC